>JANAVB010026199.1:2740700-3340700 GCA_029216955.1 Iris pallida | reverse complement strand
GATGTACGCAACTCGACCTTAGAATCCTCGTAGCTCTTTTAGGTTGCATGGAGGACGCATCTCTTGAATGGCTTTGATCTTCTCGGGATCCACGTGTATACCCTTAGAGGTAACGACGAAGCTGAGAAATTTGCCACTAGAGACACCCAAGAATGACTTGGTGGGATTCATTTTGAGTTGATGTTGGCACATGAGATTGAAGATAGTTCTCAAGTCTTTGATGTGATCTTCCTTTAGACGACTTTTGACAGCAATATCGTCAACGTAGCATTCGACAGTCTTGCGCAGATAATCTCGAAAGATGGTATTCATGGCTCTTTGATATGTTGCACCAGCGTTCTTGAGACCAAACGGCATCACAGTATAACAATAGACTCCACGAGGAGTGCGAAAAGAAGTATGCTTTTCATCTTCAGGATTCATCCGAATTTGATTATATCCGGAGAATCCGTCCATGAAAGATATTCTTTCGAACCCACAGGTGTTGTCAATCATAATGTCCGTGATAGGAAGAGGAAATTCATCTTTTGAACATGCTTCATTAAGATCCCGGAAGTCGATGCAAACTCGAACTTTACCGATTTTCTTTAGAACTGGAACGACATTGGCTACCCAATCAGGATGCTGCTCTTCTCTGATAAGCCACAAGCTATGAGCTTCTTGACTTCATCATCGATTGCGTCCATCATTTCTGGCTTGAAATGCCGTTGTTGTTGTTTGACCGATTTTGCATTCGGTAAGATGTTCAATTTATGAGTAGCAACTTTAGGATCCAGTCCTGGCATGTCTTCATAACTCCAGGCAAAGACATCAATAAATTCTTTAATCAAAAGAATTAATTCTTGTTTATCCTCTTCTCGAAGGTTCTTGCTAATGAATATTGGACGAGGTGACCCGTTCTCTCCTACCTCAATTTGAACCAATTGATCTTCGGTAGGAGGTTCCCTTTGTTCGAATCAGAGTTCCCATTGGGTATCCATTCGTTGAGCCCAAGGATATATTTCAGGGTTTTCTTTAAGATCCTCGTCATAGCCCTCTGGAAGTTCGGCAGAGACCATGTTAGAAGACACAGTCAGCCGATGAATTTGACCAATGCTGGTGTCAGAATCCCACGATCTGGAATCAGAAGAGTTAGAGCGTTATTCACTATCGGATTCAAAAACTGCCGGGGATAACATTGGAGGAGAAGCATATCCAAGACCTCTTTTGGTCCTGCTATAGTATATCTCTGACTTTTCTTTCGGCACAGTCGTACGGATAGGAGTTCTCCGTCCTTTACCATAGTTGAGGCCGCTCTTGAAGTCGTAACCCATCTTTCGAATGATGTCTTTTGATTGTTGACTGTAACGACGGAGTTGAAGATGCCCCGTGTCATTAACTTTGCTATCATTCGTATAGCTGAATTGTTGTTCCGGTCCTTTACTAAAAAGTATTGGACTTTCGCCTTTCTTTCGAGCAGGAACAATTCGGTATGAATCATCTGGGTGTTCAAAAGAGACTTCAGTTTGAAGAGATTGCACAACTCCCATTGTAAATGACTGAAAGCTATCTAACATATCCAATTAGCATTTAGTATGATAAATGACATCAGTATACTGGAAAGTAGATGCTTTTTCATTAATTTGTACATCTGTATTTACAGCAGGACCTTTAGCCTTAGCAGGCTTGGTCAGATTGATTACAAGAGGGGGGAAAAGAAGAACGTGGAGGAGGATTAGCTTTGTTATGACGGAGGTCGATAACAAGCGGCTCAGAGGAGGTGAGCTCCCTTTTTTCCTTATTATGAGGTAGATCTATAACAAGTGGCTCAGAAGAAGTGAGCTGCTTTTTGTCCTTATTACGACGTAAGTCAATAACAAGTGGCTCAGAAGAGGTGAGCTCCCTTTGATTATCATCTGTTGGTTTCTTCTGAACTGGCAAGTGAATAGCCAGTGGCTTGGAAGATTGAGGACGAGAGATACGCCCTTTAACAGGTATGATAAGGGTATCTTTGGGCACTGCTTCTGATTCTTCTTCAGTATCCAAAGACAAGACAACCTTCATGAATTCATCCTTGTACATGCGAGCATCGTTGCAGTACGCTTCAACGCCTTTAAAAGGATAGAGATCAGCAACCTTCTTCTGGACTTCTCTATTGTCATCAACATATTTGAAACATTGATAAAGAGTTGATGGAACAATGTTGTGCTCATGTAGGAATGGTCTCTCCAATAAAGAATTATAAGAACAACCATGATTGTCGATGATATAGAAGGTCACCTTGTGCGAAGATTGCCTATTTGGAGTTTTAGACGAATCTTGCCCAGAGGTTCGCTCCTGCCTTGATTGAATCCAAGGATGGTGGTGATTGTACTGGAGAGACTATGTACATGGATCTTCAACGCATCCAACATTGTCTTTGGCATGATGCTAAGGGCAGACCCTGGGTCTATCAGAATACGATCGACTTTCATCGAGTCGATATATCCTGTATAGTAGAGAGGACGGTCATGTCTGTTGTCTTCCATCAACAAGTCATCTTGAGTGAAAGTTATGTTTGGAATTAACTCCAACACGCTATGACAATAGAGGCAAGAGACAGGCTCTGCTGTAGGCTTCTTCAGAAGGGCTAGACAAGTTTCAGCTTGCATGAGAGCTTCACTTAGAGTTTCTCGAGTTTCTTTAGAAAGACGTAAGAGCTCGAAAATTGACAACCGGGCTGGTGTATTGGCTAACTGAGCCAAAATATCAAAGTTATAAGGCTTTTCATGTCCAGAAGGAGATGTCTTCTTCAAAGGTTTATCGAAGCGGACTTGCTGTTTGCCTTTGTCAGCGACCGTCGGCTTGGGAGGAATGGGTATCACCACCGGTGAGGAAGCAGTAGGAATATCCTTAGTAGAAGCAGACTGCACCGGAGCAGGTTCAGAGGAAGAAGCAGGATTCTCTTGGGCTTCAGGATAGTCCTTTAGATAAGTTTTCCCTGACCTAGTGCCCAACAGGATTTCTTCATCAACTATGGGGTCAAAAGACACCATATTGCAAATCTTTGTCTTGCCCTTGGAGCGGTCTTTCTTCTTAGAGGAAGAGGGAAGTTCAAACTCTGAAGCAAGATCCGGATGAATCCACATAATCTCGCCATTGTCAAGAGACAAAGGGACGAGACCTTCACTTCGTGGAGGAGGAAGATTCTCAATCTCAAGAGTAGCTTTGGGGATAGGAATGACGCCATGCTGCACCATCTGGGGAGGAAAGTTGCCGAACTGAACTGATACCATATTTGCAGTAACAGTCTTCTCGTCTTGTTGCAGAGTGACGACGCCAGCATTGACCAGCTCTTGAATTTTACCTTTGAGCACATAATATGCTCGAGTGGGATGTCCGATGAACCTGTGATAGACACAGTACTTGGGATGATCAGTCTTACCGACTTCATCGGGCTTATTTGGATCTGGAAGTTGGATCTTATTGCTTTTGATTAAGCAATCAAAGATGCTAGCAGTGTCATTCTCGTCAAAGGAATATTCTACTTTAGGATGAGGTTCTCTCGGTGGAGGTGCTGAAGGCGTAGAAGTGGACGTAGGAGGAGCTACGTTAACCGCCAAAGATTTTTTGTTCTTATTCAAATTGATGTTCAAAGTTTCTTTTGGTTTGCGGTTGTTCTGGCGATTGCCACCACCTGATGTTTGATGTTCATCCCGGTCGGGGTTAGACATTTGTACCCCTAGCTGCTTGAATTTGTCAGTGCTAACTTCAGCTGCTTTAGCGTTGACAATAAAGGATGGCCAGTCTTGGAATTGAGTAGACCCCGTCCACATGCTAATGATGGGCAATAGATTTGCCTTGCAGGTGTCTATGGTGATAGCAGCCAGAGTTCCCGGTAGCATTTTCAAGGCTTCTCGACGGAATCTTTCAATGAAACTTTCAGCAGTTTCATTATACCTTTGTTTGATTTTATTGAGGGCTGACATAGTCATGTCATTGATCCCCTCGTAAAATCGTTCCAAGAAGATTTTCTTTAAGCCAGAGAAGGAGGTGATACAACCATCGGGCAACTTCTGTACCAGTCGTATGCTACGCCAGCTAAACAGCCGACGAATACTCTGTTAAGAAGAGCGTCATTTGGTTGAAGTTGAACAGTCATAACCTCAAAGTGGTTGATGAACTAACTGGAAGATGTGCTGCCATCAAACAGCGAGGTAGTTGGAATCTTGTACTTTGGAGGAAACGGGACTTCCTTTCATTCAACTGGGTAAGGTTGCTTGATCCCTAACCTTTGCAAATTATCCTTCTCCTTGAAAGCTTCGAACTGAGTTCGCAGGAGCTTCACAGCTTTATTGGCATCTTCTACTGATGTAGAAGGAGCAGGCTGAATCACAGTGTTAGGAGGAGGAACAGCATGATAAGCACTATCCCCAGCACCTGACTGACTGGGTATAGGTTGGACTTGTACAGGAGGTACTGGAAGAGATGCTACCCCCAGCCCTGCATTAGCAGGCACTGATGATGCTATGATTTTGGGATTTGTAGGCGGTACTGTCGGTGGTACTGTGTGCTGAGCCACAATGATGGAATGCATACTTGCGACTATTTCCGCCATTGTTTTTAATTTATCTTCTAGTGCAGCTATTCTTTGTTCTTGACTAGCTGAACTAGAAGCATCAGGATCTTCATTGACAACGTAAGCTGTCACTTCTCTAGGTACAGTGGAAGACACTGTCTGTTCTGAGCTTTCGCTGTATGTATCATAGTCGGAGAAAGAATCATCTCCTGAGTGAGAAGGAAGAAGACGTTAAGAAGGATCTTGAAGATTTCTTTGACCGATTGTGTCTCGGCTTCGGGATCTGGTATGTTGAAATACTCCTTCAGAGGATTTCTGGAGTAAATCCAAATACCGTTGGCTTGGCTTGCGAGGCTTCCCGTGCTTAGAGCACTTCCTACCCCCAGTGTCTCTGGAAGTCATGTTGACGGAAGCGTACAGAACTTCATCTCTATCTTCCGACACAGATTCAGAGTTAGAAAAGTTCAAACGATCGAAGGCAGATCGTCTAGTTGTTTGACAACAACACTTAATAACAACCTTATGATTACAATAATAATGATCACTTGGTTGAATTGGAAGTGTTGAAGTGTTGTCCCGCCTTTGTTTGAGGTGTTCTCGGAGATCGGGAACAGCAATGGGACGAGAAAAAGTTCGAGGGATATGTTCTTTAATAACATTCGGAACATGGTTCCGGTTCTTCAAATGTTTTGTCCCTTGAGTGTACAGGGAAGTGCTCATTTCATTGGCATAGGTGTCTGGATTCTTAATCCTGGAAGTCTGCTTCTGATGATGTTTGGTCTTCGGCATTGGCTGTTTACGTGTCACCGAAGTTGGCCTGTTGAGATAAGTTCTTAGATCAGCAAACTCACCCTCAGGGGTTTCTGTTTGAGACACCAGCAATTTTCCCTGTCTTGAACGGGAGATCTTGAGGGTTGGGAGATCTTGGAACTCTGCTACCGGAGTAGGCAGAATACCTCTCTGATCAGCACACTTTCCTTGGCAAGGAAAGAATGAGAATCCTTGTGAGAAAGGGTCCTTGTCCTGACTGATGCCGGAGCACATTCAGATTGATCTTCAATGGTAAAAACCGAGAAAGATTGAGAAAAGACCAAAGGGCCTTTTCCTTTGTTTTGGAAAGAAGGGTTAGCTAAGAGCATTTTCCTCTGTTGCCTTCCAAGTCATGGGACAAGGAAATTTGAGAAAAGACCAAAGGGCCTTTTCCTTTGTTGTAGGGAGGAGGAATAGCCAAAAGACTACCCCCAGTGGATTGTACAGGAGCAGCAGGGTGCTGGAGAGGAGTAGATCTTTTCTCCTTGTTGTGAGAAGAAGAGAGATTAGCCAAAGAGCTGTCTCTCTTGGATTGCACAGACATGGCTTGCGCATGGGTGCATGGCGTACTGGCAGATTGCGCAGGAGAGTCCTTAATAGAGAACTTTCTGGTTCTGGCCATAGACACTGTGGTTTACGCATCAGGAGTTCTGGCCGCAGAGTGTTTAGAATGTACTCTAGTTGCTGGAGTATTGGTTTACACAGGAAGATGGGCAGCCAACTGCGCTAGAGGCAGAGGAGTCTTATACTTTGACAAGGCAGCATAAGAAGTCTTCTGTGCACTAACAGCAGCAGCTTGCGCATGAGTAGTTGAGACATATTGTGCAACAGTCTTAGTGGCAGCAACTATAGACTGTGCAGTAGATTGCGCATCAGGCTTCTTGGCAGACTGCGCAGGAGTCTTACTGGCAGAGTTAATGGACTGCGCAGCAGTCTTAGAGACCCACACTGGGCGCACTTTGCTCATGGCAGAAGTGGTTGCCGTGCGAGGAGTGGTCTTAGAGTTGATCATGGCTTCATAGGCTGTCTGGTTGACCTTCACAACCAGAGTCTTCTGCGTCTTCCCGATAGACGCTACGTCACATTGAGTTGTCACTTTCTCGTCGGAGGAGAAAGTCGTCCCCAGCAGAGTCGCCATTTTGTTTGCAAAAATAAAATTATGAAACTTTATTGATACAAACTTTGTATAGATTACAAGAATTCTGGGAAAGTACAACTGTAGGAATCCAATCTAGAAGACGATTGCTTTATCCCTTGGACGATATGAACTTTGAAGACGGTAGCCTCTGAAGTTGACTTGAAGGTAAAAGCCTCGGAGAATTGAAGGCAAAAGCCTCGGAAGAATGCAGCAGCACTTAGGCAAGAACTCCTGAACTCTCTGAACTTTTATGTCTGATCTCTCTATTTGATCTTTGATTTCTGATCTGTGATCTGTGATCCCCTTGAATGGAGACTTGAAACTCTATTTATAGAGTTCTGGAAATAACTAACTTTTAGTTATTCTAGACTGCGTATGATGGATTGCGCATGAATTGGATTGTGCAACAGTAGACTGCGCAGGCAGTTGTCTGATCATGGGCCAACTGTCTGGGACACATGGCATCATTTGATTGAAATGCGCATGATCGTGCATAGACGGTTTCTACGTAAGATGGCATGAATGCCACGTATATGTTGTCAGTTGTGTTGATAGAGCGCACAACCTGAATTGCGCTGGCTTTGGATTGCGCAGGAATGGACTGCGCAGGCATGGATTGCGCCAATATGGATTGCGTATCAGACAGGCTGGCCGATTGCGCTGCCAGCTGTCCTCGAGCGTCGTGCTGTACGATTAAACAAACAGTCACCTCGTTCTCCGTGCTGTCAGCTGTCAAAAGATTTGATTGTGTCATGTAATGATGATTATTGCCACGTCAGCCTGCGCGCTTGAGAGTGTGCGCAGTCTAGTGTGCGCAATCTGTATGATGCACAATCTGATGTCTGTGCTATTCATTTGAAAGATGCATTTCTTGATCTTCATGACTTTATTGATGTGTGCAACTTGATTTTTTAGGACCTACACATGGCATGATTTTTGCTTCAGAAGATAAAGAAAAGAAAGGCTCTTCTGGTAATAATTCTGGCAATCGTAATGGAAAGGGCAAGGATACTCTCATGGTTAATCTTTCCAATAACAAAACGACGCCGAATATTCAGGAGTCTTCTAAGCCAAAAGAAGAATACTCTTTTGACGAGAGTGATATCCCGGGGATATTTCAATGTTTGGTAAAGAGCGGCAAACTCCAGATTCCGGAGCCTAAAAGGCCTAATGAGGTGAATCTGACTGACAATCCCAAATATTGTATTTATCACAGATACATAAATCATCCAACTAAGGCTTGTTATGTCCTGAAAAAAAAATCCAGGAGCTGATAAATGCCAGTGCCATCGCTTTAACTAACGATGAGCATACGGTCACAACCAATATGGTTTCTCTTCAATTTGGAGGTTTTCCTCCACAGCAAGTCCCAGATGGGATTGTCCAATTCCGAAGGCGACGATGAAGATTGTGAATATCCTGCCTGCCAGAGAGGAAAATGAAGGATTGTTGCCTCTCACATTAAAGAATGGTGAAATTATGTGGGTACATCCTGACTTAGTACCTGAAATAGAAGATGAAGGAAAAACTTCAAAATCCAAGAAAGGTAAGAAAGTCAAAACCGCAACATGATTTCTCATGTTATTCCAGATCCTGATGATTTGGATCATCTATGGGATGGCATTCCTTTGGAAGATAGACTGAGAGGTTTGAACATGTGTCCTCCAAGTTAGCTCTCCTACCAAGCTCAAGTTGACATCAGCAGTGGCTAGCTATGAACAGTGTTCCCTTATACAGGCACAACAAGTTTTCGCTGCTTATGAAAAAGCTCCTACAGGAATTTTTCTTTGTATCCTGAATCCTTCGTCTCCCGTAGCTACAGAGGCTTCTATTCCTCATTCTCCTGTTGTTACAGAGATCTCTTCTCCTTCCTCTGTTGAACCACCGTTAAAAGTCTGCTGCCCATTCATTTATACAGTCAGCAATCAGTTCTTATGAAAAAGATGGGCTATGACTTTCAGAAGGCGGAAGGTTTGAACTATGATAAAGGAATGCGACTTCCTTTACAGATTCAAAGTCAAAAATCCACTGTTGGATTGGGATCTGAGCTTCCTCGAAAGAAGAAGCTAGGGGAAAGAAGACTAAATCTGTAATATGGTACTTCCTTCTCCTGAGTCTAAGGAAGAAAGCTTTGCTGGTACGAGATCTGGAAAAGAGTACCACAAGGATTGTGAGGGATCTTCCAAAGAAGCAGAAGACATAGTGGAAACACTACCAGCTCAACCTTCTCCTGTTCCTGCTAAACCATCCGTGGTTGAGAAGGGGAAAAAAAGCAGTACGCTTTGACGTCCCGTTGAAGTCTGCTTCCAGTCAAGGTGATGATGAAACCCTACAAATTTGATATTCTAGCCCAGTTAGCTAATACTCCGGCTAGACTCTCTATCTTCGAGTTGCTTCGCCTTTCTAAAGAAAGTCGTAAAACTTTGAGTGAAGCTTTTTGCAAGCTGACTCGTGCTTAGCTCAACTCAAGACTCCCGATAATGTACCAGTGTCATGCCCACAATGCCATAGTGATGGAGGCAATTCCTAATATTACTTTCACACAAGAAGACATGCTGTTGAAGCATAACAAGCATGACAGGCCTTTATGCTACACTGGGTATATCGGATCACTGAAATTGACAGGATTTACATTGATCCTGGGTCTTCTATTAGCATTATTCTTCAGAGTATGCTAAGACCTTTGAGGATTCCTACTAGTGATTTGACTTACACTAGTACCACAATAGTTGGTTTCAACTCTGGCAAGAGTAAACCACTGGAGAAGATTCGTCTGAAGATTCAGATTGGTGATCTTCGAACTATGGCAACCTTCTATGTTATCAACTCTGACGTATCCTACAACATCCTTCTCGGGCGACCGTGGATACATGAGCATAACATTGTGCCTTCAACTCTCCACCAATGCTTCAAGTACGTGGATTCCCAAGGGGTTGTGAAAACTGAATTTGC
The DNA here is from genome assembly GCA_029216955.1 of Iris pallida. Lineage (NCBI taxonomy): Eukaryota > Viridiplantae > Streptophyta > Magnoliopsida > Asparagales > Iridaceae > Iris > Iris pallida. Next base: position 3,331,263 of record JANAVB010026199.1, on the reverse strand, counting down.
TGATATCAATCCTTTCAAGGGTGTTGAAGCTTATTTTTCTGACTCAATACTCTACAAACAAGAGCATGTGAAAGAGATATCAGATATGGCTGAAGAGCAATCACCTGTTGAAGATCAGTTGTCAATGAAGATCCTCCAGAAGACCAACCTTTGAAGATCAAGGTCAAAGGTCGAATCCAACCCCAACCTGTCAGTGATCAACCTCTGATGATCAAGGTCAAAGGAAGAACTCTAGCTTCATCTGAGGAATCAATGAGTATTCCTGTCAAGAGCCAAGTTCAACCTCTTATGATCAAAGTCAAGGGACGTACTTCTCGTACGAATGATCCAGAACCACCATTGGTCATCAACCTTGACAAGTCTACGCAGAAGACGGATGATGGTCCGTTAATGATCAATCCGAAGCGTAGTAGTCAAATTGTAAATGATGTAAATATTGATCATTCTGTACTTTCTAATATCAATGAAGATTTCCTTTTTGAGTATATGGCTGTCAAATTTGTTGAAAGAATGACTTTATCTCCTGATGATCAAGGTCATCAATATAAAGATGACATAGATACAGAGGAAACTTTATACATTGACCATAAGGAAAATTCTTTTCCTCTCATGTCGATGTTGGACCTTATGCTCAAAGGTTCTTAACATCTTCTCCCTATCTTCTTCCTGTAGCCGCTTCATCACAAGCTTGTGTAACTTTTAGACGTCATGAAGAATCTTTTTGTCATTCCGTCTGATAAAAAAACAAGCACCAAATTGTGTTTGGCCTGGCTAGAAACATCCCTGTTGTTCAGACAGATGATCTTAGAGATAAAGATAAAGGAAAAATGAATTGACAAATATAGTCAACAATCTCTCAAGATTATCCAGAATATGGGATATGATTTGAAGACTATAAGGTCTCAATCAAGGCAAGGGTAGACGATTACCATTATGTGGTGATCCGTTTTACCAGAAAACTGTCATGGGTTGGGATATGATCCGTCCCACATTTAATGATGATATACAAGAAGAATTCTCTTCTAATTCTTACAATCCTCAGAATCCGAAAAATCCATTTCATCGAATCTGAATATGCTGGAGAGGACTATTACGATGAATCTGAATGTGTATTCTCAGTCAACATGGTTCAAACTGAAAAGAATCTGAATCATTTGAAAATGACCCTTGGGCTCAACAGATGGATACCAATGGGAACGTTTTGAACAACGACAACCACCTACGGAGGATGAAATTCTCCAGATTGATGTTGGAGACGGGACTACGTCTAACCCAATATTTATTAGTAAGAACCTTTCCGAAGATGAAAAGGAAGAGCTGATAAAACTGATTAAAGAATATATTGATATCTTTGCATGGAGTTATGAGGATATGGGGTCTAGATCCTAAAGTTGCTACTCATAAACTCAATATTCTTCCTAATGCCAAGCCTGTGAAACAACAGCAACGGCATTTTCGACCAGACATGATGGATGCAATCGAAGCAGAAGTCAAAAATTGATTACATGTGGCTTTGTTCGTGAAGAACAACACCCAGATTGGGTTGCCAATATTGTTCCTGTTATGAAGAAGAACGGAAAAGTCCGAGTTTGCATAGATTTCGAGATCTTAATGCAGCTTGTCCAAAGGACGAATTTCTACTTCCAATTACTGATGTCATGATAGATAATACATGCGGTTTTGAACGCATGTCTTTCATGGACGGATTCTCAGGATACAATCAGATAAGATGCATCCAAGATGAGAAGCATACTGCTTTTCGAACACCCTTGGGGTTTACTACTATACAGTTATGCCGTTTGGTCTTAAAAATGTCGGTGCCACGTATCAACGGGCCATGAGCAACATCTTTCAAGAACATCTATGGAAGACAGTTGAATGTTACGTAGATGACATTGCTGTTAAAAGTCGATCAAAAGATGATCATCATTCAAGACTTGAAGACAGTATTTGAATTGATGCGTCAGCATCAATTGAAAATGAACCCTACTAAGTCTTTCTTAGGGGTTTCCAGTGGAAATTTTTGGGATTTGTCATCACTTCTCAGGGTATCCATGTTGATCCTGATAAAATAAAGCAATTCTTGAAATGCGTCCTCCACGCAATCTAAAAGAACTGAGGATTCCAAGGTCGCATTGCTTATATCAGGAGATTTATATCCAATCTCTTGGGAGATGTCAACCTTTTCCCGTCTATTAAAGAAAGGTGTATCCTTTGTTTGGGATGAAGCATGTCAGAAAGCCTTCAATGACATCAAACAATACCTTAAATCACCTGTTCTGGTACCACCAGTGGTAGGAAGACCATTTTTGCTATATTTCGAGCCTTAGATCATTCACTTGTGCTCCTTGCACAGAAAAGTGACAAAGGTCATGAACAGGCAATTTATTATCTTAGCCGAATGATGGTCGGAGCTGAACACAGGTATACTCCTGTAGAAAAAGAATGTCTGGCTTTGGTTTTTGCTGTTCAAAAGACACGTCATTATGTGACAGGACAGACTATTCATGTCATCTCCAGAATAAATCCTATTCGGGTATTGATGAGAAAACCAAGCATTCTTAACTCCAGGTTAGCTACCTGGGCGATGTTGCTCACTCCTTATGACATGGTCTATGTACCTCAAAAATCAGTGAAGGGTCAAGCATTAGCTGATTTCTTAGCAGCTCACCCTATACCTGAAACGTCGAAGCTATATGAGGATATTCCAGATGAAGTTGTGGATTGCAACATGACTTTGAGAAATATATTTGGCAGTTATACTTTGATGGAGCATCACGGGTTGGGCCTAAAGGCAATATTGTCTCTGGGGTAGGAATCGTCTTGGTTTCTCCTGACAAAATGGTCATATACCGTGCTTATTCTCTCAATGAGCCATGCTCCAACAATGTAGCAGAATATAATGCTCTGCTGATTGGTCTCCAAGTAGCAAAATAATTAGATATTGAGTTCCTGGAAGCTTATGGAGATTCTCAACTGATTGTTAATCAGGTTAGAGGGACATATGAAGTCAGGAACCCTGATCTTATCCCTTATCATCAAGTGGTAATCGAGTTGGTCCTTTCATTCAAAGGATTTTCATCGAATTGTACCACGTTCTCAGAATCTGGAAGCTGATGCTCTTGCAAGCTTAGCTGCAGATTTAGCTGTTCCAATTCGAAGACAAAACACCATTACTTTGTTGGACCGAGACTTATTCTGTGTAAAGGATAATCTGAATATTGAACAGAGTTATATTACAGAATCAAGTTCCCAACAGAGGGATTGGAGAAGTCCATTTATTGATACGGTTCATGGGATTTTGCCTGAAGATCCAAAAGAAGCTGCATCAATCAGGAGACGATCATTTCGATTTTATTATGATTCTCTTTACATATTCGTTCATATGATGGACTTTTGCTACACTGTCTCTCAGAGAGTGAAGCTAAGCAAACACTTCGTGAAGCTCATGATGGTGTTTGTGGTGCTCATCAACCTGGTCTGAAATTACAAGACCGCATTCGAAGGATGGGGTATTATTGGCCATCTATGATAGCAGATGCTGTGGATTATGCTAGACGGTGTAAAGCATGTCAGATTATGCTAATTTTATTCATCAACCATCTGAATTCCTCCATCCTACGGCAGCTTCTTGGCCTTTCGAAGCCTGGGGCATGGACATTATTGGTCCGATTAACCCTCCTTCTAAAGGACATCGGTTTATATTGGCTATAACCGATTACTTTTCTAAATGGGCGGAAGCGGTTCCTCTTGCTGAAGTGAAAACATCTAATGTGATTAGCTTCATCAACACCATGTTATTATCGCTTCGGGATTCCTCGACGGATAATACATGATAATGGACCACAATTTGCCAGTCAGGCATTTTATCGGTTCTGTGATAAGAATCGAATCCAAAACTTGGCGTCTGGCTTATAATCCAGCTGCTAATGGTTTAGCCGAAGCTTTCAACAAGACGATCATCAAACTTCTCAAAAAGTTGTCTCTTCTAATAAACGTGATTGGAATGAGAAACTTGGAGAATGTTTATGGGCTTATCGAACGACAGTCCGAACTCCTACCGATTTTATACCATTTTTTGGTCTACGGATGTGAGGCTGTCCTTCCATTGGAAATTCAGATTCCATCTCTTCGAATAGCCATTGCTAATGAGCTAACTACAGAGAACAATGATCGCTTACGACTCCAAGAACTTGAAGGATTGGACGAGAAGCGTCTTCAAGCTCAACAGCATATTGAACTATATCAAGCCCGTATATCTCGAACTTTCAATCGTAAAGTTAAAGAGAGGGTATTTAAAGTTGGTGAGCTAGTACTAGCTGTTCGAAGACCGATGGTGATGACTCATAAGAGCAAAGGGAAATTCCAAGCGAAATGGGAAGGCCCTTATGTCATCGAGACAGTTTTTTCCAACGGTGCCTATCGGTTATCTAAGCCCAATGGAGATTTACTCATGATGCCGATCAATGGCAAATTTCTTAAGAAGTACTATGTATAAAAAAAAGAATGAAAATAAATTTTTTTATTTATTTTTGTTCAGAACAAAGGATTAAGGACGAGGAACTGCCTTCCTTATTGAATACATAGTCAGCCAATGCATCGAAGACATCATTGCCTGAGTTCACAAAAAACTTGCAGGCAGCCATCCTCAGCGCCTCTTCTTCAAGTTTTTCCTGACTCTATTAAGAAAGCGAGGATGTCTTGGGGTGGCTTGGGCGTAGAAGAGCCTTCGCCTATTCCGGTTGGGCCTGACACAATTGGCTCAACGGGGCGTGTCTCGATGACGTCCTCAACTTTGTGGTGACTTCAGTCTTTTGCAGCACGTCCTCGGAAGACATTTCCAATAGAGGAATGGAAACAAGGATGAAATGTTACAAAGAGTTCTCATCTATTTATAGGAGAGAGCTATTAATGAACCGGTCTTGGAAATTGAAACAACTTTTCATTCCTGAAAAGACCTATCCATTCATTACATCAGATTCATCCATTTAATTGTGGAATTGAAATGATCTTTCTTTTCCCAAAAGAAACGTTGGTTCATTCTTTCATATTTTGGTATATATCCTCAATGACGTCTGTCTTCTTATTTCCCAGCTACCAATGTTTGGTTAATGTGATTACTTGTCTCCTCAGAGAGAAATATTAATCTTTTATCTTACCAGTTGGTATAAAAAGTTGGATTTATTATCTATCATGTCCATTCGACCTCTGCATAAATATTAAGTCTGCTTATTTTTCCTATCTATCATGTCCATTTGACCTCTGAATAGATATTAATCTATTTTTCTTTGAGTCGTTACAATCTGTCACGTCCATATTACCTCTGATAGTATTGTATACTCTAAAACAGAAAACAAGATTTTATTATCTATCATGTCCATATTACCTCTGGATAGATACAAGTTATTGAGTGTAGAAGACTTGTCACGTTCATATTACCTCTGACAAATATATTAAAACAAACAATACCATGAGCATCGAAAAAAGTTTCAAAGGAGTATTTCCCACAGAATTGTCATTTCCATTCTCACTTTATCATCATAAAAGTCTATTACATTTCTTAGACTTTCTTACAAATCATAATGGAGATCTATTGCATTTTGGATTTTCATTCCATACGACAACATGACCTAATGGAGATCTATTACTTCTTTGGATCTTCTTATCGGATTCGTTGTTGGTGGCAATTCCTTGCTGTCTGAGCCTCAATGGCAAAAAGCAGTAGGAATTAACTCTGGTCTTCTCTCTCAGACGAGAGGAGAACCCAGAGTATGGCAGCCCGAAGACGTGTTGCTGCCAATACAATTGGTGGAGAAATGACGGCCCTTCAGAAGAGATAGGAATGTATCCAGCATTGGGATACGATTCCTAGTTCTGCCGTGAAAGGAACTTACTACCCAACTTCTTGGGTTAGAGTTGACTCCACCATCCAACTTTTCGTGTATAAAGGCTCTTCCTACCATCTGAGGAAGACCCTTCTATCCCACGAAGAGTTCTGAGTTGTCTGATTTGCGCGTAAAAGCGTATGAGCTCCTGATGTGTGTGTCAGAAGAATGCTCCCCGCAGCATCCATATCGCCAATGCCAGTTATGGAAAAGTTCTTTAACCAAGCTTCTGCAGAAAACATCACAGAAAAAGAAACTAATCAATAAAAGTGTCATCATCATCAGGCACACCTTATCTATCAAGGATTTGCGCTCGTTTTTCAGGCACACCTTATCTATCAAGGATTTGCGCTCGTTTTCAGCAGGCGCACCTTATCTATCAAAGATAGGCGCTTGTTTTCAACAAAAGCTCAAAGGCAGCCGATTACGCACCCTGTTTAATCAAAGAAGAGCACACTCTGCCCCTTTTATGTAAATCAAATACCTATTTCGGTGAAAGGTGACGCGCATAACAATAGATAAATGATGATTATACACAGAAAAGCTACTGTTTCATGTTGGTCTTACCATCGAGATCAGATGGTTCGGCCCTAAGAGTTGTTGAATCAATGACTGATGACATGGTGTGGGGAATGACATCGAAAAGCATCGCCATCATCAATCCGTTGTCGGAGGATGGAGTCTTGCAAAAAGTCCTCTTCGGAGAAGAAGAAGAATAAAGGAATGAGAATGCATTCTTTAACTCAGCTATTTATAAAAGTTCAAAGAAGCAGATGGCGTGAGTCTATTTCGGGAAAGATCCTAATAAGAGGCGCTCATAACCACAAAATAGCTGCCACGTGTTATTTTATTTCTTGGGAATGAGCAAACATGGAAACAGTCAAAACAGGTGTAGAATGATCCTATATCAATTCACCACACGAATAAAGGTGAAAACAATACCAGGATTTTTTTCATAAATAAAAGAGTAGGCCCCTACAGATAAGTTGAGTGTCATAATACATAGATGACACCCCTACACAAAATATATTTCTTCTTCTATCCTTCATTGGGCTGATGAAGGGAGGCACCTAACTCGCGTACATTGTGGATCCCTGAACGACGCATCAGATCGAGGAATGCTTCTGCATCACCGGGTCCTTCATAGGCAGTTGAAGGACCACCATTTATACGATCGAAGATCGCTGGAGTCAGTCCAAAGCACTCCATGAAGTTGCGTGATCACAGCGATTGATCGACCTCCGTCTCTGTGTCAAGCCTTGAGCCTTGAACCTTTTCCTTGTCAGCCTTTATCTCTTTCTTCGGTGCCATGACAATATGAGGGTGAGAAGTGAGAATGAAAACTTTTCTTTATATATACAATCAATCAACCCTTCATATTCCCTATGGGAAACTGAACATTATCAATGCAACTCGGGGAGATGAAGAGGAGTTCGAATGTTTCGAGAGAAAATTTATTATGACGGTTGAGTATTGACCGGTGCCATTTCTTGACTTTTCATATTCAAAGTATTTCGAAATTTTTGAAGTCTTTTCAAATTCCGAAAACTTTGAAGGGGGTCTTGTAGGAGCGTAAAAAGCTTTATTTTGACTAAATCAAAGGAATTGAAGACTTTACGCAAGTAACTCTTTATGAGCTACTTTACGCCAAGACCATTTGTACTGGACTTTACGCGAGCTACTTTACTCCAAGGCTAGTCGTTGAATTTTACGCCTAGAGACAAACTGTCAAACCGTATTTAATGCAGAAGATTTAATTTGACAGAATGATTATGCTGACAGCATGCAACACAGAAGTCGAGAAGATTGGATTATCACCAAACCCGATACTTGTCGTATGGTGTACAGAGAAGGCTATTTTATGCTCAATAAAATTACTTCTTTTTTACGCACGATAGTTATGTGAGCTTTTACGCTTAAGGCTATTGTGAGTGTAAAGTCTATTTGGGCTAAGTTTTACGCTCAAGGCTTTTAGCCACTTTACGCTGAGAAGTTTTATTTGGGTTGTTTTTACGCCAGTTTGCCACTTTACGCTTGTAGCATATTTTGGGTTGTTTTTAAGCCCAATTCTTCCTGACTACTTTGGAACGTGGTTTATCCACGTGGCTTTCGTGCCACATTTATTGAGGAACGTGTGTACGTGCTCCCTATTTTTGTTGAAATAATGGGACACGTGTCAACATACATAGAGGGTGACTTCCATCGTGGGTGACAGTTACCAGCGTAAAAACCCAATTTTGTTGCTTTTTACGCACAATGGGTCAAGTCTATAAATAGACTTATTTTTCAGAGGGAGAGAGACATGGAGAATACATAAATCAGAGCCCAGAGACTTTGATTTTCGGGAGCATTCTTCTTCAACTTTTTCTTCCAGAACAGAGTGAAGCAAAGCAGGAAAGCATTCGACCTCGCCATCAGTACCCAAGTGCGTCGATACCTTTCTGGTGACTTAGTTCTTCCGACTGTTCATCTTCTAGCAGTGATCTTCATCATCATCGTGTAGTCCAAGGAACAAAGTGATCGTCTTCAGATCAGACTTCCATAGCAATACTTCCCAGAACAATTTGTACTTTTTGTACTTTTTCTCGTTTTATTTTCAAAGGCCAATTTTAGGCATTTTGTTAAGTGAAACACCAGCAAGGCAACAACACAACCTTTTCATCTTCCTTGTACCTCTGCCACGTGGCCCTCTTTTGATGGCTCATGAAAATCTTGAGTGATTCTAGGAGCAAGCATAATTTTAAGGAAACAACTTCCAACAACACAACTTTTTTGTCTTCTAGGTACATGTATTATTAAATTGTGTATCTAATAACGCATAAGGAAGCATGCAGCAGCATTCTCCACGTGGCCATTCTGTAGGATAACGCATGCAGCAGCATTTAATGCTACGCAACCCTATTGTCTTGTTATTTGTTGTGTATCCTATGTGGCATGAGGCATAAGACAATATCTTGTATAGGCGGCAAGATTATATTCACAAATGACAATAAGTTTAAAAAGTCATCTCCAATGTAAAAAAGTATTGAGAAGACAATACAAAGTAATTTTTTACAACTTCCAAGACAACTTTTACTCTTCTAATGATATGGTATCAGTGTTTATTATTAAATTGTGTAGGATAACGCATGCAATAGCATTTAATGCTACGGAATCTGTTGTGTAAATATTTTTAATGATATGGTATTAGTGAACACAACCTGTGAGAGAGAATCCGAGAGAGAGAGAGAGAGAGAGAGAGAAAGTGTATGGGAGATGGGATAAAGAGAAAGGATCGAGCTCGACTAGATTTTAAACTTAAAATTCAATTTTTGGTTTTATTACTAATAACTAGTTCGCACGTACGAGTTTAGACGAACACTAACCGAGCCCGAGCAACGTGACATCAGCTAGCTAGGTTTCTAATACCGTAGCATTCATGTTAATTTAAAATTTATAATATTATTGAAACTAATATTAATACTAAAATTTAAAATAGTTTTTGATTTAACATTTACTTCAAACTAGTTAAAGTTAAAATTGTATTCTTTTTATTTAAAATGTAATTGGAACTACAATTAATATTAACATTCGCTTGTCCCATAGTTTAAGTCGTATTTCACTGCTTCTTGCTTAAGTCTATGCACCCAAAGAACTTGATTGTTCAAGTCGAACGCGTGCACAACACGTTCCCTCGATGCAAGGCTTGACGTAGCCCTTGCTTGTCAAGTCGTTGCACGAACACATTAGAAAAGAGTTTTGTTGGGCTATCGAAGTATAGCAAGCACCGTCCTATGTCACGTGCATTTGTTAAGCAGTAAAAGGGTGTGAAGGCCACTAGCAATGTCAAGCCATCACGGACTATAGCTGGGTTAGACGACGACCCTTTTGCGGTGGGCCGAATCGGTCCCTTGGCCTAGGAATGGATTGGTTGAAGGAGCAATACACAAGAATAGACTGCCATATTGGCAGGATTATTTTTGGTATTCCCGGTGAGGCAGAGTTTTTATTTTTCGGTAAGGCAGAGTTTTCACCATCGACTTAATTCCAGGGACAACACCAGTATCAGAGAGAGTCTACAGGATGGCACCTTCAAAGTTGGAAATCTTGTACAAGATGATTGAAGAACTCAGAACCAAGGGATTCATTCGTGCTAGTGGATTGCCTTGGAGAGCACCGATGCTTCTTGTGAAGAAGAAGGATGGTACGTCAAGATTATGTGTTGATTATCGTACATTGATGACTTATTTGATCAACTCAAGGGAGCGGCTGTATTCTCGAATATTGACTTGCGGTCATGAGGGTTCCATCAGATCAGAGTCAGAGAGTAAGACATCCTGAAGACAGCATTCAGATCGAGGTATGGACATTGGGAGTTCCTTGTTATGCCATTTGGAGCGACCAATGTGCCAGCCGTATTCATGGATCCCATGAATCGTATCTTCATGCCCTATTGGATCAGTTCGTGATTGCGTTCATAGATGACATCTTAGTCTATAGCAAGAGTGAGGCAGAGTAGCAGCATCTTCGTATAGTTCTTTAGATACTCAGGGCACACCAGTTGTACGCGAAGTTCAGTAAGTGCTAGTTTTGGCTGGATCATATCTCGTACTTAGGTCACATCATCACCAGAGGTGGAGTGGAAGTGGACCCCCAGAAGATAGTGGCTATAGAGTCAATGGCCCGTACCTAGCACCGTCGCAAAAGTTCGGAGTTTCCCTTGATTCTACACTATTATGAAAAGTATTCATTTACTTCACATATTGATTTTGAAGTAGAGGGACGAGGCGAAGGAGGTCAGCCACTCGCCTTAGACTTGCTTCAAGTGAGCGACTGGTTGGCTACGCTGACGTTGCCTACGCGATCACCTGCAATCCGCTGAATATGGGATTTGGTTCCAAAGAAGCCATTCCATAACGTGGAATGGATCTTAATTCAACCGTTCCCGTTCGATCGACCCGGCCGATTCCGACCTATCGGTCCCAACCGAATCGGGTTAGCGATATTGTTCCTTCTCGCGCACCCCGTGGACGAAATGGGGGTCGATGTAGGGACGGGGCACTACAACAATCTCAAAGCTCATCATATAAAGTATGACTTGGGCGATGGAAACACTGCACCATGTACCTAATTTATGCTACAATATTCCCAGTCTGTTTGGGGACAAAGATGCAAGAGTTACGTTGGCCAAAGGTAAGCTTTGAGTCGATTAGAATCTACAAATCGAATCGATGTAAAGGATAAGTCCCGTTAGAATAAGTGCTGATTTTAGTTGATCTGGTGTGTAGGCTATGCTTTACGCTGGACGATAAGAGATCGACATTTTGCCTTATTCAGTAAAGTGTCCGTAAAACTAAATCGTCGCCTTACAACGGAGTGTGGCATGGGCGCGGTAGGCCAAATCAACCGAGTAGTTCAAAGGAGGGAATTATGTATGGTATTTATGGTGCACATCATTAGGACAGGTAGCGACCGTCCAGTGTTGTGATAAGCTATGATATCAGTAAGTTTGGGATCCTTCGAATATTGGGCTAGCAACCCGTATCGAAGCGATCATAGGCTTACACATAAGGATGCCAAAGATGTATTACGTGTGAAATACCATGACCTTCATATATATAGGGCCGGTGGGCTGAGATTAGCGCTGGGTGTAGGCGCAGGGCCTGCCACCCTTATGCTTATGTTTAAGTTTACGGTTGGTTGGTTGAGTGAAATGATATGATTTCTTATGTAAAGTTCTAACCTTACAGGCTAGGCAAAATGACAGATGAGCACGATCACTATGTTTATGTTAAGATTATGTCTAACTGTATCTGCCGCAGGGACACAGTAGTGGACAAGTTCAGGATATGTTCGGCTCGAGGGGGGCTCGGCTTGGACGTGCAGGGCATGGAGTCCTTAGCGTTCAAGGAAGCTACGCATTGGCGTTCGGACTTGCGACATGGAGATATTCAGCCGAAGACTACTTGTTGGCTATAAAGAGGCATAATGTATGGAACATATAATCCTTTGTGAGCTAGAGAGATCATGAGCGTTGTAGCCAATTGGCATGTTAAGTTGGGCTATTCAGAGCCATTGTAACCTTCAGTTCATTATCAATAAAAGGGATTCTTGTATATACTTTTTCTTCCGCTGCTTATGTTATCAATTTGAGCTATAAATACTATTGTGAATCTGTTATCTTGCCTTGCACGAGCGCAACTCCAGGCTCGTGGCATCACGCCCCAGCGAGGACGATGATTCGGGTGAAATCTAGCGAGGGCGAGCGATTTCCCGGATGGAGCGTGACAAAGGGTTCCCAACAGTTGACTCATCCAAGTCAATGGGGACTCCTATGGCAACAACGACAAAACTTGATAATGATGAAGACGGTATCTGGTCGACATTCGTAGTATCGAGGTATGATCGGAAAAATTTAACAGTAGCATTAATATTAAATCTATATTGGCTTTTCTGTTAATTTAAAATTTATAATATAATTGAAACTAATATTACTAAAATGCTATTTGGCTCCAAAAAATTTGGGTGATACCATCTTCCATTATGTGGCATATGACATGGTTGCTAACATGACAGCTGACATGGCAAAATTTAACAATAAAATTAATATTAAAATTAACATTAATAGTAAATAAATAATTTAATATTAAATTAACATTAATTAATATTAACATTAATATTAATATTAACATTAATATTAATATTAATATAACATTAATATTAGCATTAACATTAACATTAACATTAACATTAATATTAATATTGACATTAATATTAACATTAAAAAAATTTGGTAATTAATTTTTGGGGTTAAAATTTGCCATGTCAGCTGTTATGTCATCTGCCATGTCAGATGCCACATAATGGGAGATGGCATCACCCAAATATGTTGGAAGCCCAAACGACTAATTGCTAATATTAATACAGTGGCATTACCGTTATTTTCCAATAGATTCGTGCCTTGTTCGGTCACCCCTCCACGAGCGGGTTACACCCCGAAACGAGGGGTTAAATAGCCTTTTCCAAAGAGAGAACCCATCCGACTAGAGAGAAACAAAGGAGAGAAGAAAAAGAACAGTCGCAATGGAGAGGAGCAAAGCAAGATCAACTGCAGCGGATGGGCCGTCATCCCTACCGAGATTCTCTCGATGATACTGGTACGTCGGGGATGCCGACGGACGAGGTAATGTGCAACGTGGCCCCAGTTTGCCGTTCATGGTGGAAGGCGCTCAACGGTCCCTTAGACTATTGGTCTAACGTCGACTTGGTACAGTGGTGCCGGAGGACCCAGCAAATGCTGAGATTAGTTTGACCGTAAAGAAGCTCATGGCTCGCAGTGGGGGATATCTAGGGTCCTTCTCCGCGTACAAGCTCGACGAAGCAGCCTTCTGTTTTGCATTTAAGGCCAGTGCAAAATTTTATTTGGTCTTATTCTAATACTTTATTTTTTCTATTATAAAATTTACGTATACTTTTGTTAATTTCTATTGATGTTTTATTTTTATAATACAGTAGGAAATTTCTAAGGGTGCTGCGCATTCCGAAGTACGACGTGAGTGATGAAACTTTCGTGAGACACTTGGAGTTTCTTCCGGTGCTGGAAGAACTCGACATTAGCTACTGCCTCTATATCACATCGACTGGAATATTTTTCGTCGAAAAGTATTGCCACCGTCTGGTCAAGCTGAGGAGGAACATGCCCCCTCCATTTCATGCTCAGGAACAGATTCGTACTGAACACGCAAACGAGACGGAGGAAAAGGCCGTGGCTGATTCGATGCCGCGTCTCGAGCACCTACAGATGGGATTCGCATGTTCAATGGAGACATGCTGCGATCTATCATATACAACTGCAAGGGTCTTCGCGTGCTCGACATACGTGGGTGTTTCAACGTGCACTTCGACGACGACCTCAGAAAATTTATGATATAATACAGATGTTTAAACGACCCTTTGATGATGTAATCCCAGGAACCTGGATACGAGATGTATAGTGATTTAGATCATCATCATTCCTGGGTGAATGGTGAAAACATTAGCATGCATGCATGCATGCATTTCTTTATATTTTTCACTAGTCTACATATACGTACTTTGTACGTATTTTAATTAGAATATTGTAAAGTCAGTTGTCATTTTCGTCTTTTTCAGGTGACTATTTATATGTCAAGAGATTCGAAGACAATTTTTTTTAATTTTATTTTCTATTGAGACTAATAACCTTTAGAAAATGGTAATGAAAAAATTTATTACCATTGGAACATAATGTTATATGGAAAAATGAAACTTGCATGCAAACTTATTCCTTTGACTCTTAAACATAAATGACATGCAAGTTGACATAACATCATGTTTATAAATACTCAAGGGTATTTTAGGAATTCAAAAGTTTCACCACCAACTTATAATATGAATTTTATCCAATTATAGTTAAATACGCTTCTAACTCATTTCGTTAAGGTGCAAGATATTTTTTCTGAGTTCGATTCTCCATTTTGACAAAATTTTACTTTTGTCAATAATTTTTTACATGATTAATTTTTTTATAAATAAAATGGACTGTGATATAATGACGCCTAAGACGGCTCACTTCTGAGATTTTGATATTCCCAACACAGATTTTACCATTAATACAACATCTCAGTGTAATCGTATCCAAGAGATTTCGACATTTTCCAACACAGTTTTTACCTTCTTCAAGATGAATTCTGGCGGTGCAAATTCCACTCATATTAGTGGTATCAGTGCCATTCATCATAATTAATGGTGATCGATATGAAAACATTGGTTTCTTTTTCACAACCTTTAAAATCTATTTATACAGCCAAACAGCCAAACTATTTAAAATTCACAACCCTACAGAACAGTCTCAAATGTACCATTCTCCGTCCTAAATGTACCATTCTTTGTCCTAAATGTACCATTCTTCGTCCTAAATTTACCATTCTCCGTCCTACATGTACCATTCTCCGTGTTAGAGGAACGGAGAATTGCCATTACCCGTCCCAAATTGTTCCATACAAAGTTAAAAGCATATAATAGCACCCAAGAATTGTTAACAATAGAAAAATTATACAGAACCCACACCCAAACTCGAACCTAGGCCTTCCATGTAAAAGCCAAACAGCACAACCAACTAAGCTTGGAATAAGAAGAGTTACTGGATGTCATTGAATATCCCCAACTTCTAATAAGGAATAAGAAATTGAATATCCCCAACTTCTAATAAGGAATAAGAAGAGTCGGTTAGGAACGTGTATATATACATAGGGGTCCCCATTCATTTGAGTTGGTTGCACATTTAACATGGCTCCAAAAAGATCATCTGGTTGGAAACCATGTTCAGAGTCTTCTTCCAGTCGTCGCCGAGCCTCTCCGCATGGAGCACCCTCTGCACCGTCTCCGACCCATGACTGGCTGACAGAGGCTGCAGACTTTCTGACTTCCTGCGGGTTGTCAATGGAGGTCATCGGTCGACCTCTTCATCCCGCGCCCAAATTTGACCTGTTGTCGATCACTCCGGAGTAACGGGCTTCTCTGGAAAAGAGGGAAGGGTTGCGCCACCTGCTCCATAGAGCGGGTGTGCGCCCTGCAGGACTTTGCGAAGATCCTCTGCGAGGCTAGTGAGGGGTAGACCCCTTATTTTCTTTTTCTTTTAGTTTTTAGTTTTTACAGTTTTTTCCTCTTCTTGTATCCTTCGTCGGAGAATGTTCCGACGAGCTGGGATTTAATGCAACATAATATTTTGTTAACTCAATTTGGTTTCGGCTACAAGCGACTAACTATTTTATCTATTTTTTAATTAACAAATCTTGTTACGTCAAATCCATATATCAGCGACGATATCCCCATCAAGTCTTGTTACGTCATAGAATTGATTATGCTGCCAGCCTCATCTTGCCGTCAAATCCATCTTAAATATGATTACAAATTAAACTAGAGGACAACTTTGAGGGTTTCAATTTTACTCTTTCAAGTACATAGTCTTCTTACCAAGTCGTCAAACGTGAAATATTCGGGATGGCAAAAATACGAGTATATAACGGCTCAATACAAAAAAAATACGTTCAAAAATTTAATCAAATATTCGAAAAATAGAAATTTTGAGATTAGAAACTTCACATTCTTAAAATGTTGTCAAAAATAAATAGATGTTCATTCTCCGTTTTAATTTAAACGGAGAATGATATTCTCCGTTTCATTTGAAACGGAGAATGATATTCTCTGTGTTGAATTACACGGAGAATGCCGTTCCCAGTATTAAAACGATTGAGAATGCTATTTTAATTTGAAACGGAGAATGACATTCTCCTTGTTAAATTACAATGGTCCAGATTTGGGATGTATCGATACATCCATTTTTTGTGCCAAATTTTTCAATAATTTATACGAAACACGAGGATATATACTAGTAATAATAGTAATAAATTTAATTTTGGAAAGTAGTTTTTAAAATTAGGGTCTCAAAATCCCAAAGGTTTATGTAGTCATTTCACATGGATATATACTAGTAATAATAGTAATAAATATAATTTTGGAAAGTAGTTTTTAAAATTTAATAATAATAAATTCGACCGTCTTATACTAGTAATAATAGTAATAATTTAATTTAAGACTCAAAATTCTAATTTTTTCCACTTCCCAAGGTCATATAAAGACGGTCGAATTTTCCCTCTTCTTCTCTCAAACCCTCTTCGTTCTCCCAAACCCTCTTCTAATCAAAATACCGCCGAAGAAAGACCGTCTCCGAAGGGAAGAATCCACAAAGGGATGCGATACAGGCCCGAAGGGAAGAACTTGCAAGGACGGCAAAAACCAAGATTATGGTCGCTAGGACAGAGGCCGAAAGGGCAGAGGCGGAAGCAGCGGCTGTAGCAGTGACGATGAAAGCGGAGGCGGCAGCCAAGCCACCTGCAAAAAAGGTAAAAAAACTCATTGTTCGACAAAGATCGAAAAATCTATCTTCGATACAGAGTCGTCGAGAAGACTCAACTTATGAAGATCGAAGGCGTACTCAAGCGAAGGCTAAGGTGGCAATGATATAGAGTCATCAGCGTACTCTGAGGATTTTGAATCCTCATCAGAAGAGGAAAATGAAGAGGAAGAGCAATCATCAAATAAGGCCCAGGATGGATAGGAGGTAAAATTTTTTTAAAGACTCTAAATCTAAGAAGATTTACAATAAATATTTCAAAAAAAAGTTGTTATGCCTGAAAGATCAATTAAGGATGATGTCGAAGATGAAGCTTTCCTGGATATATTAAATTCTATCAATTGGAGAAACTGAACAAATCCTGTCTTGAGAAAATCTCCTAAACAATAGTAAGAGAATTTTACTCAAATCTTCGGCTGAAATTAAAAAAAATGAAGAGGATCAACAACTGGTGTTTCTGAGAGAAAACTGATTAGGGTAAATGCTGTTGTCATCAACGAATTTTATGGATTTGATCCAGTTCTGAGTTTGATATGAAAATATTGATAATGTTTCTATGAGGGATGCAATTCATGAGATTACAGGTGTATCAGTGGGCCATGACCCCTCAAAATGTATACAAATCAGTTAAAAACTTTGTATAAATTGTTGCATGCCTACGTATCTCAAACACTCAACCCTACTGGACATGAGTTTTCCATCCATCCCGAGAGAGTAAAATTTTTTTATTTTATGGGGAAGAAAAAAAGGATGGATATAGGTTCCTACATGTTCAGTAGAATGATGCATCTCGTGGGAAAACCAACTGCAAGGATAGCTCTCCCTTTCGAGGATTTGTATGCTCGATGGCTAGTAAACATTCTGTCCAAGCTTAGCAGGGGATGTTTATATTAAAAACAAAGGCCCCATGAGAAAACTAACCTTCACTCGAATGTTTGAAAAATGGGCAGCAGCTGCAAGTAAACCATCAACATCTGGAAAACCATCAACTTTGGAATCAAAACACTAAGGACAGGGTTGATGATCTATACAATTTTGTTGCTGCAAACTTTGAGAATGTCTTCAAAGAGATGAAGACTATATCCGACAACCAGAAATTGATTCTGGATAAGATTAACAGATAGAGGTTGAATTTGCTGACCAAGAATAAGATTTCCCTTCCCTCGTGAAGAAGGTAAATGGGGCTAGCCCAAACTCTATGTAAAAATACACACTGTGCACATTGACACTTTAATGCTAGCCATCACTTTGATACTTCTATTTATGTTACCGGATGTCATTTCTACGTATACAGTGAGTCCATACTGACTATAATTTTTCTTATTCCGTCCCTCAAGGTGTATGAAGGATATTTTGAGGAGGAAGAAGAAGAAGAAAAAAAAAGATGAAGAAGAAGATGGACATGGCTATGAAGATTCATCTTTTGAGTTTTGAAGCTTTTATTTCAATTTGGAAGTAATATTTGAATTGTAATATGGTTTGAATATTTGTTGGTCTTAGCGGTGTAACTAAATTTTGTTTTTGAAATACTGTAAGACTAAACTTTTCGCTTGTACTAAGTGCATAGTTCGTAATTGTTTGGAAAATATAATATGGTCTTGAATTTATAGTAGGTATGATATTTATTTGGATTATTGTATTGTGAATTATGCAGGTTCTATGTTGAATTACTAACGTAGATTGGGCAGATTACTGTAACGTGGATTATGCAGTTTATTTGACTTGGAATAAAGTATACTTAATTTGATTATGATTTTTTAGTTGAAGCATTTATTTGATTTGCAGTTGGCCTTCACAGATGATATTGATATTTGGTGTATTCCTTTGATTTGCAGATGCCCTTTACAGATTTTATGCGTCCTGGGTGCATTCCTAGGGCTTACAGATGGCCTTATTACAGATGCATTCCTGTGATCACTAAAACTTTATTTTATTTTAATGTATTTTGCTTTCTGTAAAAAATTATTACATCGATGCCATCAGTATGAATTCGATGCCAGTTTAATGCATAATGTAATCCTGCCTGTTCATCCCTTGTTATTGCTGAAGCAAAATTATAATCCTGCCTGTTCATCCCTTGTTATTGTTGAAGCAAAATTGTAATCCTGCCGGTTCATCCTTTGTTATTGCCATCAGTACATCGATGCCATCAGTATGAATTCGATGCCAGTGTAATGCATAATATAATGTAAGAAAAATTCTCTTGGATAGTAGGTTAATTATATTCAAACACTCGCAAGCAATTTTGTGCAGCCAAACAGTGGAAGCCTGATAAAATAATATTCTTGAACATGATTTAATATTAAATGAATATACTTTGGTAAATGATATTAAAAATACTGTAAATATTTGGTAAAAAATGAGATACTTGAACATTTCCAGTCTTAAATGTACCATACTTTGTTAAAAGCACAGAGAGTGTCCATTCTCCGTTTTCAAAGAACGAAGAATGGCCATTCTCTATGTTAAAGGAACGGAGAATGGCCATTCTCCGTGTTAAAAGCAAAGAGAATGGCCATTCGCCGTGTTAAAAGCAAAGAGAATGGCCATTCTCCGTCCATTCGCCGTGTTAAAAGCAAAGAGAATAGCCATTCACCGTCCAAAAAAAATATACTCTTCGAAAATATTATCATTAGAAAAGTAAAAAATATTTCGTCCGATCAATACAGATTTTTTTTTTAAATATGTGAGCAGATGATCGGTCCGACCTCAGAAGCAGCTTTCCTCAGTTCACCACCACCACCATGACATGTAGCTTTATTAACAAAATATTAAATTATTAGATGAAAAATAAGATTTCTGACTATGGCATGGACAGTAAAATTAGAGCGGCGCCGCTGGTACTTCTTCTTGTTCGAGGAGGTTTCGACGACGTCCGACACGAACCAGACCGATTCTTCTCGGCGCAGCTGGTACTCTTCGTTGTTCTAGGAGGGCTCGACGACGTTCAACGTGATCCGGACCGATTCTTATTTCCTTCTTCATCTCCGTTTCTCTTTCCACCACCATCACCACGGCCACCACCACCACGGCCTGTAACCAAAAAAAAATACGAAATTTATACGTTGATATACAAATATTAAATTGGATGGACGAAAGAGAGAGTAAATATGAGTTAATTTAGGTGTTCATTGAAAAAATTAAAGTGAAGAATGACCTGCTAAAGCAAGTTACCAACAGGTCAAAAGTCTAATTCAGCATTAAATGATGTTTCTACTCTATTATTCAATCCGAGCCATTGGATCAACATCCAACGGTCAAAATTTCGGATGTATCGAACTCATCTTGTTAAGGTGGGAGTTTGGTTGAGTTTGATTCACCATTTTGCATACATATAACAAATTTAAATATTTTTAACAATATTTTACATAATTTAAATTTTTTTTAAAAATTGGTTGATGATATAACGGCTTAGACGGCCGTTTTGAAGCTCCCTTATATATACTAGTAGTGTGCACATGCATTAAAAATGTTAAAAAATATAAATTTATTATAAAATACTATCAAACCTAGGATTTGAACTCAAACAACAAAGAAAAATACCACATACCTTAACCACTTGAGTTAGACTATTTAGTTATAAATATGTCATATTAGATACTTAACCTTAGTTATAGTTTTTTTTAAAATAATTAGTAGAGTCTTTAAATAGTTATTTAGTTATTTATTATTATTATTTTAATTTATTTAAATGGTTGATGATATACACGGCTTAGATGGTTCACTATGAGCCGTTTTGAAGCCTCTTTATATATATATATATATATATATATATATATATATATATATATATATATATATATATATCCTACTAACCTAACTAACCTAGCTACCCTTAACCCGTGAGGCTAGGCAATCTGAGCCCCCCCAGGACTCTTGTAATGTCCCGTTTCGCACGACGCATTATGCTGAGATATTGACTCAAAGAGTCGCGTTGACCGAATGAAATGTATCGATGCGAATCGATATGAGAGTTATGTTGTCCCGAGCAATGTATCGAACTAAGTCGATGCGAAGAGTTACATTATCCCAAAGAAATGCATTGAGTTGAATCGATGTGAAGCGCTGCATTGTCCCGAAGGATAAGTGCGTTGAGTCGGCTCGAAGATTCTAAGAAATCGAATCGAACCAAGGCGCAAGTCCGAATCGATGCAAGTATTTATTTTAGTTGGTTTCATGTGCATGCTATCCGTTTATGCTGAAATATTAGAGGTCGATATTTTGCCTCATTCGCAACGGGTCCGCAAAACCAAATTATCGCCTCACAACGGACTAGGACTTGGGCACGATACCGAAATCGATCGAGTAGTTCAATGAAACAAGAAGTGCTGGAATAGCTAAGTCAGAAGATTTGGCCGTGCAACAAAGTTAAGAAATCGAGCCGTATCGACTCGGCAAACAACAAGGCATATTGGCTTAAGGTGGGAGGACTGACTCTTCTTTTTACTCCTTCATGCCTAAGTAAGAATGTATCATTGTATGCTAAGTTAATCTATTGACGCCACGGGCGTGGTCCGATCGAAAGATAAATCATAGTGTGTGTCGAACACTAGTTAGAACAATTGAAATGAAATATGCATCAAATTAACGAGTCGCTATGGAACATTGGATATCGCAAAGGCGAGCGCCCTAGCGTACAAGCCACGAACATTGAACATTAAGGCTAAGATCATGGAATTACATGCATGACTCAAAGAAATAAGAACAATCGTGTCAAAATGTGCCTACGTGCACGATAATAAAAAAGGATGGCTTCGTTGAGAAGAGAACAGTTGTGGCATGAAGGTGACGGAACTGTCTGATGTGACATGATGCCTCGAAAAGTGTTCAGGACCTTCGGGTAGTTCGGTTGACGAACATTGAGTTGAGGCATGATGCCATTGAAAATTAAAACAAAGTATGAAATCAAATGTGAGAACATAGAAAGTTAATAGAAGAAATACGAGATGATAAAGTCTGAGTCTCGGACTCAATACTATGTTTGGTTGTTTGAATAATAGTGCATTGCATGGTCGAATGGACTTGAGGAAATGATGAGATAATCTCTCGTGCATGGGTGTTCCCTTCGAACGGGTTGCGTCGGGGCACCGGGACCGTTAGGCCTAGGAGGGATGTAACCTTTGAGGGGCGCACATCCGTAAGACGATTAGCGACCGCTTAGCGAGATGTAAAAAGCCGTAAATAATGGTATGCAATAGAAGATCTCTGTAATTGGGATAGCAACCCACTACGAGAGGCGCTGGGCTACTCAATTTGAGAAAAAAAAGAGAGAAAGAAAAGAAAGAAAGAAAATAAAGAAAGGAAAGAAAAAGAGAAACATCTTTAGTCCATTTTGGCATGGATACGCCAATGACCTTCATATAGTTAAGGAACGATGGGTTGAAAGTGCAGGTACGTATGTATCATGTACACATAGATCCTGCATAGAGAGCATTCATAACATGACAGGGAAGGAATGGGGCATATTCACCTTGCCTCGGTGCAAGGCCCAGTGCGTCTATGCTGGTAAGAAGTCGCACTACGAAAAAAACACGAAATTGCTTGCCTGCTTGCCTATTCAATTCGAATAATATGCTTGCCACGATAACATGCTTTACCGCTTTCGAATATGCCATTAAATCAACCCTAAGGAGAATATACCAAGATCATGAGCTAAGTTGCATGATTCAACAAAAATACTAAATATCGGTTTAGAAAGTGGGTCTTTTCATCAGTACATGCGAGGACGAACGTACTGATCCCCCACCAGCTTTAATACAGGGTGCAGGGAATGGATTGCTCGTGACGAAGCTTCGCTTGATCGCGTAGAGGCATAAAATATCATATCGTTTGAAGCGTGCGATCGCATTAACGTTCGGACTTGAAACAGGATTGATGCGGCCGAGATATAGAAGGCATGATGTATGGAACGGTAAAATCCTTTGTGGACAAGAGAGTACTTGAGTGTTGTAGCCAATCTGGTAAATTCAGTTGTGCTATTAAAAGCCTCTGTAATCTCAATTCATTATCAATAAAGGGAATTGTTTTGTGTACTCTTTTTTCTTCCGTTTGCTAATATCAAATCAAAGATAACTATTTTGAGAACTTGTCATCTTGCCTTGCACGAGCGCAACTCCAGGCTCGTGCGGCATCATGCCCCCTGCGAGGACGATGATTCGGGTGATTCCGGGTCGGGGCGTGACAAATTGGTATCAAAGCTCTAGGCTTAATTTCCTCATGATGCTTGCTTTGTTTCAATTCCAAAGAGTTGACCACCACCAATCGAATCACTCTTGACTCTACTCGATGCCGCACTGGATGTTCCATACAATAAGTCTAATACAAATCGTGTAATTTTGCTGCATGTGTTTTGGAAATTACATGATGTTTGCTAAGAAAGTCGCGAAAGGTTTATTGCATTGAGTGCAACGAGCCATGAAATATTGTTGCTGCAAGTGCAACAAGAAATATGAAATGAGATGTTCAATGTTGTAATGCAACAATGTTGAACGAGGGAAATAATAAGTTGCATGAAGTGTAGCGAGTGAAATAAAATATTGTTGTATCAAATTGCAACGAGTTGAAGTGTGAATGATTTGTGCAAGGATAATAAAAGTTGATATCGAATGTGTTGAACGGATTTGAGCATAGGCTTTGAATGTCACAGATAAATACTTGCACGAGATGCAATGGTTATCGAAAATGAATCGTTGCATGAGATGCAACGGAAGGAACTGAAATCATAAATCAATAGAATGAATCGTTCGGTTGCACACTGTAACTTCACTTTCCCGTTTTTCGAGAATTTAAAGTTTTCTAATAATAATAACAAGTTTGATTTAAGTAGTGTTTAAATATTGATAATGTTTCATTAAATATCTTCGAATAAATATTTTGATTTATATTTTAGAGGGAAATTAATTAGGAGCAGGTTTTCAAATTCAAAAGTTAGTTGTAACAAACTAATTGTGGTCCCCACTCTTTCTAACTAATTGTAACCTCTTAACATTTTTTTCTAAACTGATTTTTGATACTTTTTACAAATTATGAAAAGGGGAAGGGCTATTGTATTTGTAACGCCCCAGTCCCAAAATACGTAGGACTAGGATCGTAGACATGCCAGCTGTATTCATACGAAGTACATAGGTCTCGTATGGATACATAAGATGTAAAATACAGTAGAACCATAACTAATCTCATCCATACAAAATAATGAATAAAAATCATCATATAAAGATAATGAATTGTCTTGATACAATATGTTGGGCGGAGACAAATCCACTACCAACAAAATAAAGAAAAGTACATAGAAAATGAAATGAGTAGCGAGCGAAGCGAAGACGATCCAAATGCAATCATCCTCGAAAAAAAAGCGAAGATCACGGCTAAAGCTAGAACACCTGCGAAAGACAATAGCACACACCTGGCAAGACAACCAGGTCCTCAGAAGGACGTAACAAGACACATAATAGCATGCCATATAAACTGAATAAATATTGCTCAATAAATAAGTCAATCGAATTTATAACATGGTCCAATACGCACCTACTGAACGAGCGTACCATCCCCCCAACCAAACAAGGACAGGAGATGGTAAACTAATTCACGGTGACGTATCTTTCCATGCTAAGAATCCAATATGGTATCCGGACCCCAACAAGGTTCAATATCTTCTCATCGAAGTAGTAAGTCACACCTACAACCAAACAAGGACAAGATGTGACAAACTAATCCGCGATAAGTTATTGTTCCAAGCCACGGTCAGATACAAGTACCCAAACCAAAAGTACTCGTACCTAACGGATAAAGGTACCTAACCGTTCTAAGTGAAATGTAGTCTAGAACAATCCTTCCTACGCATGGGCCCTGGCTGAATAGGATTGGCATAGTCCCCTCTTGGGCACCAGAGGCCCCATCAGTAAGAGCATGACGTTCCGCAGAATCGTCAGTGGCCGTCAGTAATCATGGGTAATCTGACCCGCGTCTCCGGCGGAGCTCACGGGTTACAAAAGGGAAAGTGCATCGAAGCCCATACGCTAAGGAATTATCCTCCCCGCCCAATGCCTACTATGTTGTATCCACAAGAGTAACCTCTATGACCGCTAAGTCAAACTAAGCATGAAATCTCTATTAGCGGTTATTCCTATCGCACGGCTTGTACGTATTGGTGGCCAGCCAATCACGCACTTCTGTGTTCTACATGTAACACACAACCTCGTGTTACAATGTGTCAAAGCCAATGAATGCAACATACAAGGTGGTCCCTTAAATCTAGGTTTAATGTGAGAAAAATAATACATAGCAGAAAAAATAAATGAACAGTAAGTTCTAACAGTTATGCCATGTATCACAGTTTTTGCATAAAAAAATAAATAATGCATGAAATATGAGCAAAAAAAATAAGTAAACAACAAATGACAAGGTGTCTTGCCTGATAGAGCTCCTGGTGTGCTGCGATAATCATGGTGGCATGAACTGCGACTTTGGTGTAACAACTACACAAGGGGACCTCTGATGGTGGCACGGACAGTTCCATTGGGTCCAGAACGGTCAAATTAGTTAGGGTGGACAGGAGGAAGGACAAAATTGATGAAGGAAGTAGGATTAATGGCTTGGTCATGGTCATGAGGATAATCGAAGGAATTTGCATAAATAATATATATACTAAAAAAATTTGTAATACTAAAAAAAGAAGATAAATAAATAAATAATTCTACTAGTAAAATAGTTTTTAGGCCAAAAATTCGAAATATATAAAACTTGCTTTCCGGCAAAACTCTATTTTTGTTAAAAATAGGTTTTCTAGGCAAACTATATTTTTAGTAGAAGTTTTACCATTATAATTAATAATAATGACAGTAAGTAAATTATAATAACAAAATACCAATGGTAATATAATATTAATCTACTTTGCAAATACTTATATATATCCTATAAATATTATTGACAATGATCTTAGCAAACTTACACAGGTATTAAAACATACTAATTTAATAATGGTAAGTAACAGTAAAACATAAATATAATAAGTAAATAATAATAATAATAATAATAATAATAATAATAATAATAATAATAATAATAATAATAAAGAAGGAAATATTAGAAATAATAGTAATAATAATAATAATAATAATAATAATTAATGAAAGTTTATAAAGAAATATAAATAATAATAATATTGGTAATAACTAAAAGAAGAAGAAGAAAAAATAAATAAAAAAAAGAAAAAAGTAAAAATAAAAAGCTAATCCAACCAAAAAAAGCAACAGAACCTAAAAAAAAATCTTCCCAGCAGTCGACTACTGCTGCTGTTCTTTCAAATAGAAAAGAAAAAGAAAGAGGGAAAGGACAGAGAGTGAGGGAGAGGAAGAGATGGGTGAAAAGACGGCGGGCGTCGGATCCAGCGGAGGGAGAGCGGAGTACGGCGACTCAGGCGGCGGACGTTGTACGGGAAGGGAACGGCGGCTGGAGGGAAGAGGGGAACGGGGGATGGCCACGACGGATCTGGAGTAGGGTGGTCCGGCGAGAACGGGTTCGCGAGCGCGCGGCCAAGCGAGGCGCCGAGGGCGGTGGTTGCGGTGAGGGAAAGGGAAAAGGGGGCGGAGCCCTTGGTTACTCCGGCGGCAAGGGCTCGGCGGCCGGAGTTGAGTTAGATCGGAAGAACCAGAGGCGCGCGGCGTTGCAAGAGCGGGAGAGCGGCGGCGGAGAGATGGGGAGCTCGCCGGTCGGGAGACGCGGTGGAGAGGAGCTACGGCACACGGCGGTGGTTCGCCGGGACCAGATCGGCCAGCGGCGGATGGGGCGATGAGAGCGTGGCCGGGTCGCCGTCCTGCGGGGAGGTACGGCACGCCAAGGAGGAGGCGGCGCGGCCAGGTTTGTTTTGGTTTAATGTTTGTGTTGATTTTTGGTGGCTGTGGTTGTGAGTTTGGCTGGGAAGTCGCCGGATTTTGGGCGACAGTGGTGGTTCTGTGGTGGTGGCGTTGGTCGGGATGACCGCGATGACGGTGATGGTGATTGGGTCTAGGAGGTGGCGGTGGTGCCGATAATGGCTGGTCGATGCCGAAGCGGGGACAGCCAGGGGGTTTGGTCGGTGGTGTTGAGCGGAGGAGGCAAAGTTGGTATGTTTTGATTGGCGGTGGTGTTCGCAGGCTGCGGTGGCCGCGACGTCGTGGTGATGGCATCGGAAGTTCGGAGTGGCCAGGCGGGGTCGGGCTGTGGACGGTCGGGGAATGGCTAGGTTATAGATTTAATTGCGTCGAGTGTGTTCGACACAATGGAGAGGGTCGGAAGAGATGTCCTGCGAGACATGGCTTGGTTTTGACGTCCGGGTTGTCGGATGCGGAAAAAATCAATGTATTTGTATAAGGGGATAAATAGTGGATGGGGATAGGGGACACGGACACGATGCACAAACTTGGGTTGTGGAATTTGTGGATGAAAATATTGGAGGAGTACCTGCCTATTTATAGGATGTGGAAATTTCTAATTAGATATGGATTAGGATTTAAATTCCCCAAAATAGATAATTTGCTACAAATTCAAAATCAATCAAATCTAAATCCAAATCTAATTCAAATCAATTTAAATCTAATTAAATGCTTTTGACTTAAAATAAATTGGGATAAATCAAACTTCGAATATTTAACTATTTAAATAAATCCAAAAATCAAATCAAGATTTAAATGGCCATAATAACTTCCAAATATATTTTTCAAAATACCAATAATAATAATTTCGAAAATCATAATTATTTTTAAATACCTTTTTAAATATTAAAATATTTATATTAATAAATCTAGAAAATTACATTTTTAAAATAATCTAGCAACATATTTATGAAATATATGTATGATCAAATAATATTTATTCTAATTGAAAGATTTTTCACAAATAAAATTATAAATTTAGAAAATTTTGATAGCTAAATTAAATATTACATATTATTTTAAAACTATAAAAGTAAGAAAATATTTTTCTAAAAATATGTATGCTCGCACATATTCGCACTCGTCGAGAAATTTCGAAAAACAAAATTTCGTGCGCGACGTATAATATGACTACGTGGCGTACAATACAAAATTTAAATCAGTACAAATTTAATAAAAAAATTAGTAGAAATTTAGGGGTTTTACATCCTACCCAACTTAAAAGAATTTTGTCCTCGAAATTAAGAATTCGTAGGGGGTGAGAAGACACAAGGGAGTATCAATGGGGATTCAATGACGACAATGTTTTCATAAAATCATGTCATAGGAAATCGTGATCTAATTCGTAGAATTTAACACGGGTATGGTTACGAGGGTCACGAGTTAAGGCACGATTAGAAGATTAAGGATTTAAAGTTTAGATCATGAGGATTATGCAATAGAGAATGATATGGTATCAAGAGAATAAGTTAGAGATCTAGTAGGTTGAGGCACGATTAAGAGAACAAATTAGATTCACTCCTAATTAGGAGGTCGTGATAGTAAATATAGGGCCAAGGAAAAGAACGAGCAGTTTAGGATGAAGATATTGCAACATCGAGTGAGAATGAGCATAGTTGATAGGAAGGCTAGAAGAAGTTCTAGTATGACGCTTTCGTCCTCCTAAAATAGGCGAGGGCGAAGTAATATAGAGTTCGAATGAGGCGTTATCGAATACGAATACGTGATTCAAGGACGACCAAAAAATTTCAAAAGGAGTTGCCAAGGCAGTCGCGGATGGGACTCTAGAGGAAGTTTAGCTATGTCTCCATCCACGTAGAACGATAAATAAAAGCGAACCAAAGTGCACTCGGTTGATCAGACCATTATGCACCGGTTCTGATAGACAATATGTTAGTGGGGTACCTCCATTAACATATATGTCACGAACAAGCTTGGTAAAAGGCTAAGCTTGCAAAAACTAGGCTACATTAGCATCATTAGTCTAGATGGTAAAAATATTGGCACGAGATTAAGATTGAAATAAGGAACAAATATGAATAGTCTAAGAGTCATAAGGATCTAAGTCTTGTTTATTCCTAACCATTATTCTACGGCTTTATTGACCAAGGCTTGGTTGACCAAATGAGTTAAATTCCTCTAGTCTCTATGGTATAGATAATACCATTTGTATTCCCTTAATGGTCAAAGGTGTATGGGGTATTCTACCCAACTTAAAGAATTAAGCTAAGGGTGTTTTGGGACAACTAACTAGGAGGGTCATTCTCTAGCAAGCACGAAGGGATGATAAGAATAATGATAGAAAGAATCAAGCAAGATGCAGTCGATGAGTCGAACGATAGTTCGAATATGGAATCGAGGAAGGAGGTCAAGTATGTGGATGAGATCCTAGACTTCTAATCCTATACGCAGGCTTGCTTGGTACGGTAAAGTAACCAAACAATTTATCTTGACCTGCATGGGCCACCACAAAAATATGTAACGCCCCAGTCCCAAAATACGTAGGACTAGGATCGTAGACATGCCAGCTATATTCATACGAAGTACATAGGCCTCGTATGAATACATAAGCTGTAAAATACAGTAGAACCATAACTAATCTCATCCACGCAAAATAATGAATAAAAATTATAATATAAAGATAATGAATTGTCTTAATACAATATGTTGGGCGGAGACAAATCCACTACCAATAAAATAAAGAAAAGTACATAGAAAATGAAATGAGTGGCGAGCGAAGCGAAGACGATCCAAATGCAATCATCCTCGAAGAAATAGCGAAGATCACGGCTAAAGCTAGAACACCTGCGAAAGACAATAGCACACACCTGGCAAGACAACCAGGTCCTCAGAGGGACGTAACAAGACACATAATAGCATGCCATATAAACTGAATAAATATTGCTCAATAAATGTAATGCCTATTGTTCGTATTACGTATTTTGGTATACATATACGTATTTTGACTCGTATTGCATGACATCTTGCTTGGTTTATTTCGACATTTTCAATTGATTGGTTTATTCTTTGGTTGGTTCGGCTTGGCTTGGTTTGCTTAGGTTCATCATGAACCAAAAGAAAACCCCTACCTACCACCCCCATCATCATTTATTAACCCCACCCTCTTTCTCTCTCTTCATTCACTCTTTTTCTTTCTCACCGTTGCTCTCCAGCTACCAAGAGGTTTAGGCAAGTGCAACTTGCTTCTTGAGGGATCTTAATTTTTATTGTTCTATTTTCTTATTTATATGATTATAAGCCTCTTTAGAACTTGGAGTTTTCAATTTTGATGGATAGATTCTTCTAGATCTACGTTACAACTTTGAGTTCATGGAGTTTTCTTGGTTTTGATCTACTAAAACTTGTTATTTTTGAAAACTAATAGTTCCATGAGCAAGAGCACAAAATTTCGTGTGAATTTAGTTTTTGATTCACCTCATTTCGAGTTAAAATGAAGTTTTCATGGCCAAAACAAGTTTTTCTGAATTTTCATGTCGGCTGAAGAATGTGGGCTGGCGTAAAATAAGATTTTACGCAGGGAAGCTAGCGTAAAATCAGATTTTATGCAGGAAGGCTTGCATAAAATAAAATTTTACGCTGGATTGTATCCATAATGTGAAATTTTATGCTGGGAACCCTGAAATTGCGTATTTTACGCTGGATTGTATCCAGAATGTGAAATTTTACGCTGGGAACCCTGAAATTGCGTATTTTATGCTGGATTGTATCCAGAATATAAAATTTTACGCTGGAAATCCTAGAATTACGTATTTTACGCTGGATATCATCCAGAATGTAATATTTTACGTAGGAAACCCTAAAATTGCGTATTTTATGCTGAATGGTACCCAGAATGTAAAATTTTATGCTGGAACCCTTTCCTTTTACATATTTTACGCAGGATTGATTTTTTGGCATAAAAAGTGCAAAGAATGACTGTTTTTGCCAAATTAAGCTATTTTTTAGCCATAATTTTGAAAAACTTAAAACATGAAAGTTTTAGATCTCTGTCTCGTCTTTCCGAATATTTCTAGAGCACCTCAGTTTGAGTTCGTATGTGGAAGTTATTCCCCGTCTCCCTGAGCCGCATGATTCCTCCACAACTCTCGTACCCTGTTTATATTTAGTTATTGCATACACGCTTATACCAGGTTAAATGTTAATTTTAAATAATAATATGACATGATAGTGACCCGTCGTGGCGCAATCTTGACAGTGTATTTGACATGATATATATCTCGAATGCGGTTGCGACGGCTAGCATGTCGTGACAGAATTGAATGGTCTGGACACCGTGGGTGATTGTGTTTGTACAAAATAAACCAGTACTGTCTTGCATCATGTCTAGGATAGGGATCCCTGAGTACCACGGTCAGGAATACCTACAGTAATTGACTAAGGCTAATAAAGTAGAATAATTCAGTAGACATGAAGAGATTCCCAGCTACAGGCAATCCCGTTATCTGGGCGCATTAAGTGGACTTGTAGCCTACCGATGAGCAGGGCACATTTCCATGCACACAGTCACGTGTTGTATTCTCCATAAATGGACATCCGACCTGGATATCCGGATGGTCTGCAGGGCTTGTGGCTATTGGGATAATCTCATTGCATCTTGCTAGTAACTAGGCCTGTGATAACCCTAGTTAGTTAAAAGTATCAAGCCGTACTCTTGATTGGCCGTGATTGATTGGCTGGAGTTATCCCATCTTAGTCTTGTCCCGATCCTGTACAAGATTGTGACACGACATGGTTATTGATGCTTGCCTTAACAATAACGATCGGGGGTCCAGTTCTGTTCAGGCGAAGGGTTACAACCCCGGTCCTTGTTTGGTTTAAGGGTTGTAACCTGGCTCCCGGAACAGTTCTGTGTCCTCTCTTCGTTATTGTCTTATTGCAACCCCATGCCACGCTCGTCGTGTTTTACCTTACTGCAATGACATGATTAATTATTTATACTGGCCTTAACAATAAAGATCAGGGGTCCAGTTCTGTTCAGGCGAAGGGTTACAACCCCGGTCCTTGTTTGGTTTAAGGGTTGTAACCTGGCTCCCGGAGCAGTTCTGAGTCCTCTCTTCGTTTATTGTCTTGTTACCTTACCATTAGTATTGAGACAGATTTCTATTCAGGTGAAGGGCTGCAACCCCAATCCTTGTTTGGTTTAAGGGTTGCAATCTGGCTGCTTGAATGGTTTCCTCGTACTCAATTTATTATTGTTATCTCTATTATTATTATGATCATTTCTTTATAAGCCCTCTTAAATTATGTAAAACCCCTAAATTTCTACTATATTTTTATCGATTTTGATACTGATTTAAAATTTTATTATTGTACGTCACGTAGTCGTATTGTACGTCGCGTACGAAAAATTAATTTTTCGAAATTGCTCGACGAGTGCGATTATGTGCGAGCGTACATATTTTTGAAAAATATTATTTTTCTATTTTTATAGTTTCAAAATAATATACATACTAATTATTTTATTATCGTTCCAACATTTTCAAGTTTGTTATTTTTATTTATAAAGCCTTATTAATCATAATTAATATTTTATTGTATACTAGAAAAAGCATAATCTTGTATGCATTATTTGTGCATACATATATTTCGTAATTATTTATTAGTCTATTTTTAATAAAAATATAATTTTCAAGATTTATTAATATTAATATTTTATTATTCAAAATAGATATTTAAAAATACTTATTATTTTCTAAATTAATATTATTAGTATTTTAGAAAAATATTTTAAAATTATTGTGGCATTTAAATCTTGATTTAAATCTATGGACTTATTTAAAATAGTTAAGTATTTGAATTTGAATTATCCTATTCGATTTTTAAACTAAAAATTTAATTTAAATTAATTAGATTTAAGTTAGATTTCGATTTGAATTTGAATTTGAGTGATTTTAAATTAATTATGAAATATATAGTTTGGGTTTTAAATAATCCTAATTCATATCCAATTGGGAATTCCCACATCCTATAAATAGGCAGGTACTCCTCCAATTCATTATTCATCCATCGATTCCACAAACCAATGGTGCGTGCCTCGTGTCTGTGTCCTCTTCCGACCATAATTCTTATTCCACTATTTATACAGATACATTGCTCCTCCTCCGTGCCGACAACCCCAGCACGATACATCAAATCACAATTCCAACCCTAGCCCTAATCCTAACCCTACCCCCTGGCCGTAGCAGCCTCCTCCTGCCTCGCCAACTCTCCGACGACACCCGTCACCATCACAACCACAGACCCACCACGCCACCATATCCAAACCACCACCACCATCCCGCCGATGTCCGCCGTCTTCCCTCCATCACCGCCACTACCAAACCACCCGCCACCACCAGCGCCAAACCCGTCGACCCACATACCACAGCCACCACCACGTTCACCTTCGCCCCGAGACCTCTTTCTCGACCAACCCGGCCAACCCGCTGTCACCGACCACCACCTCGCCGTAGTCGTCAACCACGACCAAAAATCCCAGTCCCAGCCACCACGACCAAAAATCCGACCATCACAGCCACCACGGCTCCGGTCCACATCCCACACGAAACCCAAAAAAGTAGGGAAGAAAGGCCAAACCTGCCCGAGCGTCGCCCTCTGGTCCGTCGAGTCACGCAGGACTGCTCCGCAGCCGCCGCCTTCGCGTCTCCTCTCCCGCTCCATCGCCATCTCCGCCGAGCCGGACTGCCGCCGGCGACCCCTCTCGAAACCGCCACGGCCTCCACCCTCATCTCTCCTTCTCGGGCCTCCGTCTTCGTCAGCCACCACAGGACTGGCCGAAACCCTAACCTGCGCCAGGCCGAGCCCCTCTCCTCTGACGGCACGCCGTCGTGCCGCCACGACTCCTCGACCAAGAAAACCGACGGAGCCCTTTTCCTCCTTTTCTCTGCACCTCTCCGTGGGATGGCCGCCGCCGCGTGCCCGCACGTAGCCGCCCGCTCCGTCGGCCGAGTCCACCCGAGCCTCGTTCCCCTTCCGCTCACCGAGCCCCCGTGGCCCTTTCCTCCGACCGCCGTAGCGCTCGCCGCCGCTCTCCCCTTCCTCTCGCCTGGCCGGCGTCCGCCCTTTCGACCCTCTCCCGACTGCCTCCGCCGTCCCCCTCTCTCGTCCACCGCTGCCCTCCGCCGCATGCGCACAAACCCACCGCCGCTCCCAGACCCCTCTCTCTCATCCCTCTCTCCCTCGCTCACTCCCTTATTCTAAGTTTTTTTTCTTTCCTTTTTCTCTCTCTTGACGAAGAGAGCAGTAGCTCTCATCTCCTCTTTTAAGGATGAGATAGTTATTAATATTATTATTTAATTTTTTTTCTTACTTTCTTTATTCTTTTCCTTCTTCCTTCTGTTATTTATTGTTATTATTATTATTATTATTATTATTATTATTATTATTATTGTAAGCATTATTATAGTATTTATTATTCTTGTTTACTTAATAATGCTATTGTTATTTATTAAAGTATAACAAACATTTCTAAAAATTATTTTCCTAATAAAATATGGTGTTGACTTAAACTTGTATTTTTACAAGGATTAGGTTTTGAGCCTGAAATAATTTTCTAGAATTTTCAAGTATTTATTTAAATATTCTGATCCATAAAATAAAGTTTCCACTATAAATATTTTCTAAAATATTGTTATATTATTTTGAATTGTTATGTCTTTTTAGTTTAAAAACTATATTTGACAGAAACTAGTTTTAGCCTAAATTGCTTCTTATATTTTCAAGTAATTATTTGTAATATTTGGAATAAAGGAAAAATATAGCTTTATTTACAATTGATTTCCAAATATAGTTTCCGAATATTATAAGTAATTTTCTAATATATTTATTAAATATTTTAACTGCATAGAGTTTTTCAATATATATTTTCTAGAATAAATATAAATATTTATCTATATCAAATCTCTTTGGTTATCTAATCTTATTCATGACCAATCGTTCGCTCCTATCCTTTTTTTGAACTTTCGAACTTCCTTATATCGTCCCTAGCAATTGGATCGTTCCGAACCCAACGGCATGGTCCATCCCATCAATTGAGATTATCTTGCGTGCTTTTGACATCTACGACTATCTTCATACGATATGATCAGATCGCGCTAGTCAGATCCAAATCAAACCAAGTCCATGCCATCATCATAAGCCTTTGCGTGATTATAACATCGAAGTCTATCTTGTGCCACCTTTATTGTACCACACCAGACAGCTCACCAGGCGTCGCAACAGGCAAGTATACCTTGCTAATTAACTGTCAATTATTTATTACTGCATTATTTACTTTATTTTATATTGTTAGTTTCCTTTGATATAAATTGCGCGTCCAAGCCACACTTGGGTGCAAGCGACTTTATTAGTCGTTATTTTATTTTATGCATGATGACTTAGTGTTAGCGGACTACCTTCTTGTTGGAGGTATCCTTATATCTCCTTTGGCTGTGACACTCACACTACACGGTTTGAGACATTTTGTTAGGGGCACGACTTATTGACTAGCTATCTCTAAAGTCGTGTGACGGTAGATGATCGTAACTGCTATGACTAGGGTTTTTAGAGACTCAAGCAGTTACAAAACTGGACGAGCCATGGACATGACTTGAATAGTGTGGGATATATTGGAGGAGAACAGTCGCTAGTGCGTATGGGAAGCCAAACAGGTAAACCACAGTCTCCGGATGGAACTGTGGCGATATATTTGCAGATACCCTCTGACATTTTGGACGTTACGGCCGAATACAGATGACTGGTTGCCAGTTACGTACACATAGCCTAAAATCCCACCCATGCGCATGAAAGTTGTCCTCTAAATTGCACATTAGGCAATTAGAATATCCTTTACATATTTGTGTCTAGGATAGTCATTTATATATTATTTTATTCTGACAGTTCATATTAGCTTGTTCTTCATGTATCTTGCTACGTCCGTCTGAGGACCTGGTTTTTCCCCAGGTGTGTGTTCATGTCTTTCGCAGGTATCCTAGCCAAGGCCGTGGTCTTCTCCATTCTTTCGAAGACGATTGCGCTTGGTTCGTCTTGCCATTTTTCGATTCATGTACATTTCTTTCATTGAGATAGTTGGTAGTGGACTTTGTCTCCGTCCAACGATTGTATCATAAATATTCGAGTTGATATTTATATTATTATTCTTTTCATTGTGGATGAGATTTAGTTTGTCTTGGATTACTGCATTTTACAGCTTATGTATTCATACGAGATCTACGTACTTCGTATGAATACAGCTGGCATGTCTACGTACTTAGTCCTACGTATTTTGGGACTGGGGCGTTACAAATTATGCTATTATGATGTGCTGGTTTTAGTTCCTAAGTAAAGCCTCCTTTATGGCACTTGCTCTTTCTGGGGTCTGACCCAGCTGGTTTTGTATGGCCAGATATCGGAGCAGTCCCATAGGATCTACCTAACCTCCAGCCAGATGGTGACCACCAGGCGTAACCCTGGCAACAAGTGGGTTTCTTTTTGTCCTCCCACTTTATTGTAAAATTATTCTTTTGAGGCGTTTAGCCGACGAGCACGTGTTAGCTCGATTGCACCTTTACTTATTGTCTGCTTACGAGCTGTAATATGATTGACAGATCCTAGGGTTGATCATGTATGACTTAAGTCTTGCTAGTCTTGACATTTTGTACGACTAGCTTCATTGATCATCCAATATGTAATGTATGGGACGCCTTGCTATTATATATTTGGTGCTCTGACGTCTTGTAACTATTATTGCTTGCTTGAGATTGAGACAATAGGCTTGATCATGACCATAGAAGACTGTTGGCTTATAGTTAAACCCTCATGTATCTAGACAGCCGTGACAGTATAGCGAGGTGGGTTGCACTTCAATATACGTAGCAGGCTATGTACGCCCCCGCTCTCCAGTATTCTGGTTCTGGGGCGTTACATGGTTTTAGTGGTGGCCCATGCAGGTCTTGTAAATCAAGATGTGTGAGGGTTTACCGAATAGATGTCTCAATCAGCACTCGCCCTTGATCTCTGCCCCTATCCTCTTGATCCCTGAAAATCTTGACCTGACCACATGCTTGTATCGTTGATCTGTCCTGGTCCTTTCTTATTGTTTCCTATGTCGTCTTCTTCAACGGCATTGTTCATGGACCTGCCGATCAGCAAGACGGAGCACCTCCCGTGGACCAGCCGCAACCTGGAGATCAAGCCCAGCATTCAGGAGTAGCCTCCAGGGTCATGTCTACTGGAGGAGAGCCACCAGTTCAGCCCGTCCAGCCTGCAGAACCTGACGATGGCACCTTAGTGGGTCTCATCAGGTCCCTATTAGCTTCCCAGGATCGTCGCGCAGATGCCTTGCATCAGGCAGTGGCAGATGCTCTAGGCAGAGGTGGACATCATGGGAACAACGCGGCCAACAGCTTCAAGCGCTTGAACCCTCCCTTCTTCGACGGCAGTGAAGATGCGATCGCTACAGATGCATGGCTTCAGGACACAGAGGTGATTCTAGAAGCAGCCAGGACCCCAGAAGCAGAGAAGGTGGCCGTGGTGCGCCTGCAGTTACTAGATCTTGCCCGCAGCTGGTGGGCAGCGCAGGCCGATGGTTTAGTGGCCCCTATTTTATGGGCAGTATTCAGGGAGAGATTCCAGACCAAGTATTTTGATACTGTAGCTCGGTATGATCTACAGACGAGGTTCACCAATCTGAAGCAGATGGATAGGACGGTCGATGGATATGCGGCCGAGTTCTCCAGGCTTAGTCGGTTTGCTTCTACCTTGGTGGCGACCGAGTTCGATAGAGCCCAGCGACTCCAGCAGGGACTTCACTTGGAGATTTTATTGGCAGTAGAGCAGTTTGAGCATCAGACTTTTGATGCAGTATTGAGAGCAGCTAGGAGGCATGAGTATACCTCCCAGAGGATCGTAGAAAGGACCGAAGGTCGGAAGCGATCCCACGGTCAGATGAATCAGTCATCAGCACCAGCCCCGGCAGCTAGGGCTTTGACTATTGGAGCTCCGAGGCGGG
Organism: Iris pallida; assembly: GCA_029216955.1. Lineage (NCBI taxonomy): Eukaryota > Viridiplantae > Streptophyta > Magnoliopsida > Asparagales > Iridaceae > Iris > Iris pallida. The sequence goes on along the minus strand of JANAVB010026199.1, from coordinate 3,293,550 downwards.
CGGCCTCAGTGACGTCGGTTCAGCATTCCACCCCGATGCACCCTCAGCAGCAGAAGCAGAAGCAGTCTTCCGCAGTAGGATGTTCACACTGCGGGAAGCCCAGGCATATAGTATCAGAGTGTTGTAGAGCACAGGGTTTGTGCTTGGTTTGTGGTGTCCCGGACCACAGGATTGGGAACTGCCCGAACAGGGGGAGCTCATCGGCCTTCTCTATTCCTTCAGTTAGAGGACCAGCCCCAGTCCAGCAGCAGCAGCAGCTGCAGTACCCATTTCCGAGGCCATTGCCGACGCAGGCCCAGGCATTCCAGCAACAGAGATCGTAGCAGTATGCCCAAGCCCAAGCCCTGATCCAGAGCAGATAGAGGAATTTTTAGCAGAGGGGACCTGCACCCAGAGGACATGGTCAAGTGCTGGCCTTGACCATGGGAGAGGAAGGAATAGCACCCGGTGAGGTAGTGGCAGGTACTATTCTCGTCAACACCTTTCCAGCTTCAGTATTATTTGATTCTGGTGCCTCGCATTCATTTATGTCTGTACGATTCGCGACACGGATAGGACTGGAACCCGAGTCATTATCAGTAAGGCTCAATATACTTACTGGTAACGGTCTTGTGGGAGTAGATAGAGTATTTTCTTTATGTCGGGTCGTAGTTAGCGGTAGAGAGTTTCCCGCTAGGTTAATAGAATTCTCGATGGCCGATTATGATGTGGTCTTAGGGATGGATTGGTTGAGGGACCAGTATGCCACGATAGATTGCCATATTGGCAGGGCTGTTTTTAGCATCCCAGGCGAGCCGGAGTTTTCCTTCTCCCGAGACGAAGTTGAACCTTCTCCTCCCGTATTGTGGATGGCAGTAGCAGCAGTGCAGTTGCCCCGGATCGTCGAGGAATTTCCAGATGTTTTCCCAGAAGAGCTTCCAGGAATGCCGCCAGAGCGAGAGATCGAGTTCACCATAGACTTGATCCCCGGGACCGCACCTGTGTTAGAGAGAGTATACAGGATGGTACCGTCGGAATTGGAGATATTGTACAAAATGATTGAAGAACTCAGGACTAAGGGATTCATTCGTGCTAGTGGATCACCTTGGGGAGCTCCGATACTTCTTGTGAAAAAGAAGGATGGTATGTCCAGATTATGTGTTGACTATCGTACCTTGAACTCAGTAACAATCAAGAACAGATATCCTCTTCCAAGGATAGATGACTTGTTTGATCAACTCAGAGGAGCAGCAGTATTCTCGAAGATAGATTTGCGGTCAGGGTACCATCAGATCAGAGTCAGAGAGCAGGACATCCCGAAGACAGCTTTCAGATCCCGGTATGGGCATTGGGAGTTCCTTGTTATGCCCTTTGGAGCAACCAATGCGCCAGCTGTATTCATGGACCTCATGAATCGCATCTTCATGCCTTATTTGGATCAGTTCGTGATTGTGTTCATAGATGACATCCGGTCTATAGCAAGAGTGAAGCAGAGCATGAGCAGCATCTCAGAGTTGTCCTCCAGATTCTCCGAGAGCACCAGTTGTATGCCAAGTTCAGTAAATGCGAGTTCTGGCTTGATCGCATTTCGTACTTAGGTCATATCATCACCAGAGGAGGAGTAGAAGTGGATCACCAGAAGATCGTGGCTATCGAAACGTGGCCAGTACCCAGCACAGTTGCAGAAGTTCGCAGTTTTCTTGGATTGGCCGGCTACTATCGGCGATTTGTTTCGAACTTCGCTCGGATTTCATCACCACTGACGCAGTTAACCCACAAGGATGTGCAGTTTGCTTGGACATCAGAATATCAGAATTCTTTTGAGAAGTTGAAGCGAGTCTTGATGACGGCACCCATTCTCACACTTCCAGATGGGACCGAAGGATTCTCAGTGTATTGTAATACATCAGGTCGAGGTTTAGGATGTGTTTTGATGCAACATGGGAAGGTAATAGCTTATGCGTCACGACAACTTTGTGATCATGAGAGAAATTACCCGACCCACGACTTGGAACTGGCAGCAGTAGTGTTTGCACTCAAGCTTTGGAGACACTACTTCTATGGTGATAGGGTAGAGATTTTCACCGACCACAAGGGCCTGAAGTATGTGTTCACTCAGAAGGATCTTAACATGCGTCAGAGGAGATGGCTAGAGCTGCTTGTGGATTATGATGTCAACCTGCAGTACCATCCTGGAAAGGCCAACGTTGTTGCAGATGCATTGAACAGGAGAGCCAGAGTTTACTTTCTGACAGCACAACCAGAATTGTTAGTAGGTCTTCAGAAGATGGGTATAGAAGTTGTCCTTCCTACCAGCGTGGCATTGATGGCCAGCATGCAAGTTCAGTCCAGTATAGTTGAGAGAATCAAGATAGCCCCGTCATCAGATTCCAAGCTTCAGTGACTCAGAGTAGAGTGTGTAGCAGGGCGAAGACCAGAATTATGTATCCATGAAGACGGTTCATTTCGACATGGTAAGCGTCTTTGTGTACCCAGTAGAGATATCAGACAGGAAGTCATGGCCGAAGCTCACAGTTCTCAGTATTCGATTCATCCCGGTGGCACGAAGATGTACCGAGATATCTGTCAGCACTTTTGGTGGAATGGCATGAAGAGAGAGATAGCCCGGTTTATCTCTAGATGTTTGGTTTGCCAACAAGTTAAAGCTGAACATCAGAGGCCGGCTGGACTACTTCATCCCTTGCCAATTCCAAAATGGAAGTGGGAGTATATAACCATGGATTTCGTGACTGGATTACCTAGATCCCTAGCTGGTCGAGATGCCATTTGGGTTATAGTTGACCGGCTCACGAAGGTGGCCCACTTTCTTCCATTCAGAGTTGGTCAGTCGACGGCTCAGCTAGCGGAGATGTATCTCCGGCAGATTATCAGATTGCACGGAGTACCAGTCAGTATTACCTCGGACAGAGATTCAAGATTTACCTCACACTTTTAGCGAAGTCTGCAAGAGAGTATGGGAACTCACCTCCAGTTCAGCTCAGTATATCACCCACAGACAGATGGCCAGTCAGAACGCACGATCCAGACTCTTGAAGATATGTTGAGATCATGTACACTCGACTTCGGCGGTTCGTGGGAAGATCATCTGCACCTGGTGGAGTTCTCGTACAACAACAGTTTCCAAGCTAGCATCCAGATGGCACCGTTCGAGGCACTGTATGGTAGGAAGTACAGATCCCCATTAGCATATGACGATGTTGGAGAAAGGCAGATGCTTGGTCCCGAGTTGATCACTCAGACAGTTGAGGTGGTCAGGAGAGTTAGAGATCATCTTCGCGTTGCACAAGATCGTCAGCGCCATTGGGCCGATTCTCATCGGCGTCCCCTTGAATTTTCTGTCGGCGACCATGTATTCCTGAGGATCTCGCCTAACCGTGGCATCATTCGTTTTGGCGTACGGGGAAAACTTAGTCCTAGGTATATAGGGCCGTTCGATATTCTGGAGCGACTAGGAGATGTGTCCTATCGTCTCGCTCTTCCACCGTCTCTGAGTGAGGTGCATGACGTATTCCATGTATCCCAACTACGACGGTATATCCCGGACCCGAGCCATATCCTGGATCATTCAAAATTGGTTGTTGGTACCAACCTTTCGTATGAGGAGAGGCCCGTGTCTATATTGGACCGGAGAGAGAAGATACTCAAGAACAAGACTATTAAGTTAGTCCGAGTTGCTTGGGATCATCACTCTTTGGGTGAGTCAACGTGGGAGCGTGAGGATGATATCCGATCGCGATACCCCGACCTGTTTGACTCGTGAGGAATAATATCTTTCTTATGCCTCATGCCTTCGATTCCTTGCTTGCATAAATAATTGCTAAATTGCTTGACTAGTATAGCTTGCCTGTAATTAGTATAGCTTGTCCTTGCATCTCTAGCCTCTTGATTAAATTCCGAGGACGGAATTCTTTTAAGGTGGGGAGAGTTGTAATGCCTATTGTTCGTATTACGTATTTTGGTATACGTACACGTATTTTGACTCGTATTGCATGACATCTTGCTTGGTTTATTTCGACATTTTCAATTGATTGGTTTATTCTTGGGTTGGTTCGGCTTGGCTTGGTTTGCTTAGGTTCATCATGAACCAAAAGAAAACCCCTACCTACCACCCCCATCATCATTTATTAACCCCACCCTCTTTCTCTCTCTTCATTCACTCTTCTTCTTTCTCACCGTTGCTCTCCACCTACCAAGAGGTTTAGGCAAGTGCAACTTGCTTCTTGAGGGATCTTACTTTTTATTATTCCATTCTCTTATTTATATGATTATAAGCCTCTTTAGAACTTGGAGTTTTCAATTTTGATGGATAGATTCTTCTAGATCTACTTTACAACTTTGAGTTCATGGAGTTTTCTTGGTTTTGATCTACTAAAACTTGTTATTTTCGAAAACTAATAGTTCCATAAGCAAGAGCACGAAATTTCGTGTGAATTTGGTTTTTGATTCACCTCATTTCGAGTTAAAATGAAGTTTTTATGGCCAAAACAAGTTTTTCTGAATTTTTATGTCGGCTGAAGAATGTGGGCTGGCGTAAAATAAGATTTTACGCAGGGAAGCTAGCGTAAAATTAGATTTTACGCAGGAAGGCTTGCGTAAAATGAAATTTTACGCTGGATTGTATCCAGAATGTGAAATTTTACGCTGGAAACCCTGAAATTGCGTATTTTACGCTGGATTGTATCCAGAATGTGAAATTTTACGCTGGGAACCCTGAGATTGCGTATTTTACGCTGGATTGTATCCAGAATGTGAAATTTTACGCTGGAAACCCTAAAATTGTGTATTTTACGCTGGATTGTATCCAGAATTTATAATTTTACGCTGGGAACCCTGGAATTGCGTATTTTACGCTGGATATCATCCAGAATGTAATATTTTACGCAGAAAACCCTGAAATTGCGTATTTTACGCTGAATGGTACCCAGAATGTAAAATTTTACGCTGGAACCCTCCCCTTTTACATATTTTACGCAGGATTGATTTTTTGGCATAAAAAGTGCACATAATGACTGTTTTGCCAAATTAAGCTATTTTCTAGCCATAATTTCGAAAAACTTAAAACGTGAAAGTTTTAGATCTCTGTCTCGCCTTTCCGAATATTTCTAGAGCACCTCAATTTGAGTTCGTATGTGGAAGTTATGCCCCGTCTCCCTGAGCCGCATGATTCCTCCACAACTCTTGCACCCTGTTTATATTTAGTTATTGCATACACGCTTATACCAGGTTAAATATTAATTTTAAATAATGACATGACATGATAGTGACCCGTCGTGGCGCACTCTTGACAGTGTATTTGACATGATATATATCTCGAATGCGGCTGCGACGGCTAGCATGTCGTGACAGAATTGAATGGTCTAGACACCGTGGGTGATTGTGTTTGTACAAAATAAACCAGTACTGTCTTGCATCATGTCTAGGATAGGGATCCCTGAGTACCACGGTCAGGAATACCTACAGTAATTGACTAAGGCTAATAAATTAGAATAATTCAGTAGACATGAAGAGATTCCCAGCTACAGGCAATCCCGTTATCTGGGCGCATTAAGTGGACTTATAGCCTACCGATAAGCAGGGCACATTTCCATGCACACAGTCACGTGTTGCATTCTCCATAAACGGACATCCGACCTAGATAACCGGATGGTCTGCAGGGCTTGTGGCTATTGGGATAATCTCATTGCATCTTGCTAGTAACTAGGCCTGTGATAACCCTAGTTAGTTAAAAGTATCAAGCCGTACTCTTGATTGGCCGTGATTGATTGGATGGAGTTTATCCCAGCTTAGTCTTGTCCCGATCCTGTACAAGATTGTGATACGACATGGTTATTGATGCTTGCCTTAACAATAACGATCGGGGGTCCAGTTCTGTTCAGGCGAAGGGTTACAACCCCGGTCCTTGTTTGGTTTAAGGGTTGTAACCTGGCTCCCAGAACAGTTCTGTGTCCTCTCTTCGTTATTGTCTTATTGTAACCCCATGCCACGCTCGTCGTGTTTTACCTTACTGCAACGACATGATTAATTATTTATACCGGCCTTAACAATAAAGATCAGGGGTCCAGTTCTGTTCAGGCGAAGGGTTACAACCCCAGTCCTTGTTTGGTTTAAGGGTTGTAACCTGGCTCCCGGAGCAGTTCTGAGTCCTCTCTTCGTTTATTGTCTTGTTACCTTACTATTAGTATTGAGACGGGTTTCTATTCAGGTGAAGGGCTGCAACCTCGGTCCTTGTTTGGTTTAAGGATTGCAGTCTGGCTGCTTGAATGGTTTCCTCGTACTCAATTTATTATTGTTATCTCTATTATTATTATGATCATTTCTTTATAAGCTCTCTTAAATTACGCTATTATGATGTGCTAGTTTTAGTTCCTAAGTGAAGCCTCCTTTGTGGCACTTGCCCTTTCTGGGGTCTGACCCAGCTGATTTTGTATGGCCAGATATCGGAGCAGTCCTAGAGGATCTACCTAACCTCCAGCCAGATGGTGACCACCAGGCGTAACCCTGGCAACGAGTGGGTTTCTTTTTGTCCTCCCACTTTATTGTAAAATTATTCATTTGAGGCGTTTAGCCGACGAGCACGTGTTAGCTCGATTGCACCTTTACTTATTGTCTGCTTACGAGCTGTAATATGATTGACAGATCCTAGGGTTGATCATGTATGATTTAACTCTGGCTAGTCTTGACATTTTGTACGACTAGCTTCATGATCATCCAATATGTAATGTATGGGACGCCTTGCTATTATATATTTGGTGCTCTGACGTCTTGTAACTATTATTGCTTGCTTGAGATTGAGACAATAGGCTTGATCATGACCATAGGAGACTGTTGGCTTGTAGTTAAACCCTCATGTATCTAGACAGCCGTGACCGTATAGCGAGGTGGGTTGCACTTCAATATACGTAGCTGGCTATGTACGCTCCCGCTCTCCAGTATTCTAGTTCTGGGGCGTTACAATAAATAAGTCAATCAAATTTATAACATGGTCCAATACGCACCTACTGAACGAGCGTACCATCCCTCCAACCAAACAAGGACAGGAGATGGTAAACTAATTCACGGTGACGTATCTTTTTATGCTAAGAATCCAATATGGTATCCGGACCCCAACAAGGTTCAATACCTTCTCATCGAAGTAGTAAGTCACACCTACAACCAAATAAGGACAAGATATGACAAACTAATCCGCGACAAGTTATTGTTCCAAGCCACGGTCAAATACAAGTACCCAAACCAAAAGTACTCGTACCTAACGGATAAAGGTACCTAACCGTTCTACGTGAAATATAGTTAAGAACAATCCTTCCTACACATGGGCCCTGGCTGAATAGGATTGGCATAGTCCCCTCTTGGGCACCAGAGGCCCCATCAGTAAGAGCATGACGTTCCGCAGAATCGTCAGTGGCCGTCAGTAATCATGGGTAATCTGACCCGCGTCTCCGGCGGAGCTCACGGATTACAAAAGGGAAAGTGCATCGAAGCCCATACGCTAAGGAATTGTTCTCCCCGCCCAATGCCTACTATGTTGTATCCACAAGAGTAACTCTATGACCGCTAAGTCAAACTAAGCATGAAATCTCTATTAGCGGTTATTCCTATCGCACGGCTTGTACGTACTGGTGGCCAGCCAATCACGCACTTCTGTGTTCTACATGCGACACACAACCTCGTGTTACAACGTGTCAAGGCCAATGAATGCAACACACAAGGTGGTCCCTTAAATCTAGGTTTAATGTAAGAAAAATAATACATAGCAGGAAAAATAAATGAACAGTAAGTTCTAACAGTTATGCCATGTATCACAGTTTTTGCATAAAGAAAATAAATAATGCATGAAATATGAGCCAAAAAAAAGTAAACAGCAAATGGCAAGGTGTCTTGCCTGATAGAGCTCCTGGTGTGCTGCGATAATCATGGTGGCATGAACTGCGACTTTGGTGTAACAACTACACAAGGGGACCTCTGATGGTGGCACGGACAGTTCCATTGGGTCCAGAACGGTCAAATTGGTTAGGGTGGACAGGAGGAAGGACAGAATTGATGAAGGAAGTAGGATTAATGGCTTGGTCATGGTCATGAGGATAATCGAAGGAATTTGCATAAATAATATATATATACTAAAAATATTTGTAATACTCAAAAAAGAAGATAAATAAATAAATAATTCTACTAGTAAAATAGTTTTTAGGCCAAAAATTCAAAATATATAAAACTTGCTTTCCGACAAAACTCTATTTTTGTTAAAAATAGGTTTTCTAGACAAACTATATTTTTAGTAGAAGTTTTACCATTATAATTAATAATAATGACAGTAAGTAAATTATAATAACAAAATACAAATAGTAATATAATATTAATCTATTTTGCAAATACTTATATATATCCTATAAATATTATTGACAATGATCTTAGCAAACTTACACAGGTATTAAAACATACTAATTCAATAATGGTAAGTGACAGTAAAATAGAAATATAATAAGTAAATAATAATAATAATAATATTAATAATAATAAAGAAGGAAATATTAGAAATAATAATAATAATAATAATAATAATAATAATTAATGAAAGTTTATAAAGAAATATAAATAATAATAATATTGGTAATAACTAAAAGAAGAAGAAGAAAAGAATAAATAAAAAAAGAAAAAAGTAAAAATAAAAAGCTAATCCAAGCAAAAAAGCAAAAGAACCCAAAAAAAATCTTCCCAGCAGTCGACTACTGCTGCTGTTCTCTCAATAGCAAAGAAAAAGAAAGGGGGAGAGGACAGAGAGTGAGGGAGAGGAAGAGATGGGTGAAACGGCGGCGGGCGTCGGATCCGGCGGAGGGAGAGCGGAGTACGGCGACTCAGGCGGCGGACGTTGTACGGGAAGGGAACGGCGGCTGGAGCGAAGAGGGGAACGGGGGATGGCCACGGCGGATCTGGAGTAGGGTGGTCCGGCGAGGAAGGGTTCGCGAGCGCGCGGCCAAGTGAGGCGCCGAGGGCGGTGGTTGCGGTGAGGGAAAGGGAAAAGGGGGCGGAGCCTTTGGTTACTCCGGCGGCAAGGGCTCGGCGGCCGGAGTTGAGTTAGATCGGAAGAACCAGAGGCGCGCGACGTTGCGAGAGCGGAAGAGCGGCGACGGAGAGATGGGGAGCTCGCCGGTCGGGAGACGCGGTGGAGAGGAGCTAGGGCACACGGCGGTGGTTCGCCGGGACCAGATTGGCCAGCGGCGGATGGGGCGACGCGAGCGTGGCCGGGTCGCCGTCCTGCGGGGAGGCGCGGCACGCCAAGGAGGAGGCGGCGCGGCCAGGTTCATTTAGGTTTAATGTTTGTGTTGATTTTTGGTGGCTGTGGTTGTGAGTTTGGCCGGGAAGTCGCCGGATTTTGGGCGATAGTGGTGGTTCTGTGGTGGTGGCGTTCGCCGGGATGACCGCGATGACGGTGGTGGTGATTGGGTCTAGGAGACGGCGGTGGTGCCGATAATGGCTGGTCGGTGCCGGAGCGGGGACGGCCAGGGGGTTTGGTCGGTGGTGTTGAGCGGAGGAGGCAAAGTTGGTGTGTTTTGAGTGGCGGTGGTGTTCGCAGGCTGCGGTGGCCGCGACGTCCTGGTGATGGCATCGGAAGTTCGGAGTGGCCAGGCGGGGTCAGGCTGTGGACGGCCGGGGAATGGCTAGGTTATAGATTTAATTGCGTCGAGTGTGTTCGACACAATGGAGAAGGTCGGGAGAGATGTCCTGCGAGACACGGCTTGGTTTTGACGTCCGGGTTGTCGGATGCGGGAAAAATCAATATATTTGTATAAGGGGATAAATAGTGGATGGGGATAGGGGACACGGACACGATGCACAAACTTGGGTTGTGGAATTTGTGGATAAAAATATTGGAGGAGTACATGCCTATTAATAGGATGTGGGAATTCCCAATTAGATATGGATTAGGATTTAAATTCCCCAAAATAGATAATTTGCTACAAATTCAAAATCAATCAAATCTAAATCCAAATCTAATTCAAATCAATTTAAATCTAATTAAATGCTTTTGACTTAAAATAAATTGGGATAAATCAAACTTCGAATATTTAACTATTTAAATAAATCCAAAAATCAAACCAAGATTTAAATAGCCATAATAACTTCCAAATATATTTTTCAAAATACCAATAATAATAATTTTGAAAATCATAATTATTTTTAAATACCTTTTTAAATATTAAAATATTTATATTAATAAATCTAGAAAATTACATTTTTAAAATAATCTAGCAACATATTTATGAAATATATGTATGATCAAATAATATTTATTCTAATTGAAAGGTTTTTCATAAATAAAATTATAAATTTAGAAAATTTTGATAGCTAAATTAAATATTACATATTATTTTGAAACTATAAAAATAAGAAAATGCTTTTCTAAAAATATGTATGCTCACACATATTCGCACTCGTCGAGAAATTTTGAAAAACAAAATTTCGTGCGCGACGTATAATACGACTACGTGGCGTACAATACAAAATTTAAATCAGTACAAAATTTAATAAAAAAATTAGTAGAAATTGAGGGGTTTTACAGTATTAATTTTCCATTGGTTGGGGGGCCTTAGTGAATAAATATTTCTTCCCTATAAATTTCTATTCTGGAGAGAGAAGCTCATTCAGCTCTCATCTCAAAAGAAAATGTTCTCTCGATTTCTCCTCTACCGAACTCTCAACAACCCTAATCCCCAATTTCTCCGACGGGATTATCGGATATAGCGGCTGCGGTGGTGATCTCCACTACTCCGGTGGCCTAGGCGATGACAACGACCCTTGGTGACTGAGCTGCCTTGTCGAGCTCCACGCAGCGGCGAGATCAACGGCTATTTATCGCAGGCGACCACGAGAACCGCTACTTCAGCTATTTTCTTCGAGTCCCTGGCCAGCAGATCTGCTTCGAACTCTCGACGGAGGTCGAACCCTTCTTCAGTAGGCACCGGTGGTGAGTTTCGACCTTTCGTCTCTACTTCACGAATTTTGTTGAAGGATCGATCTGATCTTTCTGATTCAATTCCCAGATCTTGTTGACGTGCTTCGGAATGATCACGAATTGATCAAATCCATGTCATCGGTTTGTGCGATCTTCTTCAAGGAGTTCGATCTGCAGTAAGTTTTTTGAACCTCTCCTTGATTTTAAGTTCTACGGACTGAATCGAACTCATTGCATCTGTGTGTGTGAAATTGTGATGAATTCGAGCAGGACCTAGTTTGGATTGATCATAGTTCTTGATCGAATCATCGTGGGTTGTGTTCTTATCATCGAGTGAGTATTGTTGGATTTTGTAATGGTTCTTTTAAGAACTTTACGATTGAATTCTAAACCTCAACCCCTCTAATTATGCATCGATTTTGTTTTGTCTTAATGTTTTATAGGTGCATGATCTATTTTGAATCGGGATAGCAGTATTTGTTTATTCGGATCGAGTTCATCATTTCTCCAGGTAAGATCTTGCAAATCTGTCTTTATGTTTGCGCCATTGCTTGAATTTGAGTTAGTATGGTTTGTGATCAGTGCTCGCTCGTGTCCAGAGTTACTTTCGTGTTCGTGTTCGTATCTTGTTCATGATTGATGTGGATTCGTGTCTGTTGTTGGGTGCGTACCTGAGGACGAACCGTGGTGCAGTATCAGTTTTGGTTTGTGTCGGCTGTAGCTCGTATCCAGGAAGTGTACCAGTTCGTAACGTTAGGGCGTGTCCAAGATAGGATCGGTGTTGAGCAGAGTTTACCAGTCCAAATGATTTTTGGGTCGAGCTTTTGTTTTGGTCTTTTGAAGAATTTGTTGTGTATTTTTATTTAGCTATTGTATTGGAGATATCCCTTGATCATACTGTTTAAATTTGAAACATTTTATGATGTTCTGTGCAATTTTCTTTTGAATGCTGACTTGGTGAAGGGGAAAATGTGGACAAGTGAACCATAGATTATTTAGAGTATAAACCTTATGAGTTGGTACAAGATTGCATAGCTTGATTTGAGCTGAGACTAAAGGCAGGTGTAATTTAGGTTGTATTTAGAGGTGGCCATGTATCATTTGTATCACTTGCAATGGTAAGTCCTGGGTTTGGGATGGTTAGATAATTGAGTATATATCAGTGAGTTTTCCTTGGTATGTTGGTTTTGTTCAGGTTGACCATAGGTATTTGGGTTGTTGGTGCAGCTGTTGGCCTACAGTATTTTCAAGTATAATAAAAGAAGGGTCTGTAGTACCTTTGTTTAAATTTCTATGAGTTAGCATGGGTGGTTTCATTACTGTACACCTTGAGAGTACTGTATTTCCTGAGACTGAGTCGTAAAGTTCTGTGGAATAACTTGTGCATGTTCTCAATAAGGTATGCTTGAGTTTAAGTCTAACATGCCTAGACTAGTTGCTGCTTTTTGAGAGTGAGGACTTAACCTTTTGTTAACTGCCATTTGGTAACTATGTATACATATTTTGTCCTGACTGTGTGTGCTGTTAACTACAACTGTTTTGAAGGCTAGGATTTACTAGTCTAAGCCAAGTTTGGGCCATAAGTATGGATTGGTGGTATCAATGGTTAGCATTTTGTTGATAGCTCTTTTATAACTATTTCTGTGTTTGTGAAGTAAATAAGTATGGTTTACAACTAGTATGCCTATAAGCACTTTATATAGATTTAGTTATGGATGAGGGTAGATGTTGATACAAAGATAAAGTAGACTTATTTACCAATTTTCTAGTTCCACTAGTAAAACTTTTGTAAATAACATGATTTGGTTTCAACACAAGAATGGTTATTATAAATTGTTTAGAACTTAATCAACTTATAACAATTGAACAGGAGGACATCCAACTCCATTGATTACTTGTACTTTTTCGGAGCAAGGCAAGTACATTCTATGGTCTTGTGCACTTTTATTCATATCTTGTACTTCTCTTGATGACACGATATGACACGAAATCTTGTACTCTTGTACTTTCATGTTCTTGTACTTACTTGTAGTCGGGGAGGGATACACTAGCTATGTGACCAAACCCATATTCTGATATTCATGTAGATAGCTTAGGCCTCGCACTGTGCACGCGGGTCCTAAGCCGTACCGATATTCATGTACTCATGTACTTATTCCTGTACTCACCCCAGCCGGTCACATAGGCTAGTTGTATTTCAAATATTGTGCACATGTCATGTCTTGTACTTTAGGTTCATGGTTTACATTCTTGTACTTTATTTCCTGTACTTACATTCCTGTACTTTCATGTTCTTTCCTGTACTTTATATTCCATGTTCTCTTGTACTCATTTTATATCATGATGTTCTTGTTCATTACCTAGAACTGTACTTTGCTTTGCTCATGATTGGATAATTGCAGGTGAGATGGAGGCGATGTGTAGTGCCCTGCTCCTCGCGGTCCACTATGTAATACCCACGGCTTGCTGATGTTTCACTTAACAAAATGCCTTGGAGGAATTGGCTTTTGAAAATAAAACGAGAAAAAGTACAAGAAGTACAAGTTTGATTCTGGGGAAGTATTGCTATGGAAGTCTGATTCGTAAATGATCACTTTATTCCTTGGACTATATGATAATGATGAAGATCACTGCTTGAAGTAGAACAACTGGAAGAGCTAAGTCACCAGAAAGGTATCGACGCACTTGGACACTGATGGCGAGGCCGAATGCTTTCCTGCTTTGCTTCACTCTGTTCTGAAAGAAAAGTTGAAGAAGAATGCTCTGGAGAATCAAAATCTCTAAGTTCTGATCTCTGTATTCTCTCCTGTCTCTCTCTCTTCTCCCTGTCTGTCTCTGTCTCTTGTTATGAGAAAAATAAGTCTATTTATAGACTTGGGCTCTTGTGCGTAAAAACTCAGCAAAAGTTCCATCTTTACGCTAACAACTGCCACCCATGATCGAAGCCATCCTCTGCATATGTTGACGTGTGTCCCATCACTTCAGTAAGGATAGGATGCATGTACACACGTTCTTCGAAAAGAGTGGCATAAAAGCCACGTAAGCAAACCACGTTCCAAACTGGTGGAGGAGAATAGGGCGTAAAAATAGCCCAATGTACTCTGAGCATAAAGCAGTAGATTTGGCGTAAAATAGCCTTGACATAGACTTCCCGCGTAAAGTGGTTATTAAATAACCTTGAGCGTAAAAGCAGCTCAAATAGACTTTACGCATACGTCGACTGTTGAGCATAAAGGCTCGTATAATCTTCGTGCGTAAAAGAAGCCGTAGTGTGAGCGTAAAGTAGCTCAATCCACACACTAAACGACAACATTGGTCTGTGTGTAATGACAAATCCCTTTGTAATATATGCCATCATTAATATCTCCATGTCAGAGTTTGCATTAATGCGAGATTTGACAACTTTGTCCAGCGTAAAAGTGGCTGCTCTGTCCTTGGCATAAAATCATGGGTGTAGACCTGAGCGTAAAATGATCATCCTGCTTAGGCGTAAATTGATTAGCCTAGTCTTGGGCGTAAAGAGATTACCCGCTCTGTTTGGCGTAAAACCAATTACTTATGAATGAGATGACTCTTTCTTTGAAGCACTTTTTACGCTCCTACAAGACCCCCTTCAAAGTTTTCAAATATCTCCAAAATTTGAAACACTTTGAACAGAAGCGTAAAAGTTGAGATTTGATCTGCCAGCGTAAAATTTGGGATACGCAACCATCATCTGCGTAAAAGCGGGGATATCCAACAGTCGGCGTAATTTTCAAGAAAAATAATATCGGTCAACACTTGACCGTCACAATAAATTTCTTTCTCGAAACTTTCGAACGTCTCCTTATCTTTCCGAGTGAGCAGTTTCCAACGAGGAATGTGAAGAGTTGTTTTAATTTGTATAAATATGGACAAATTCTTTATCCTTGACATTCATCCTCGTTTTGTCATGGCGCCGAAGAACGAGATTACCAACAAAGAGGCTTCGAGTTCCAGGCTTGACTTCGAGCGGGCATGCAACCTTTTAGAGTGTTTTGGAGTAACTCATGCCGTCTTTAATCGCATTGATGGTGGTCCCCCAACTGCATACAAAGGCTCAGGAGATACAGAAGCGTTTTTAAATCTGATGCGTCGCTCTGGGATTCGCAACATGCGCGAATTGGGTGCCTCCCTTCGCCAACCCAACGAAGGAGAAAGAAAATAATATTCCGTGTATTGCGACTCTCTTATATGTAGGGGTCCACTCCCCCCTTTTTATAAATAAAGTCTGATGTTAATCTCATCTGTTGATACATAGAACTGTTCAACACTTATTTTGACTGCTTCTATGGTTGTTCATTCCCAAGAAACAAACCGACACATGGCGTCTGTCTTGTGGTTACGAGAGCCTTTAAATAGGATCTTCCCCCGAAATAGACTCATCCTAACAGTTTCTTCAGCCTTTATAGATAGCCGAGAATGTTTCATATATTTTCGTACTCATTCCTCTGAAGATAACTTTCTGTGATGTTGTTCTCCAACAAATGAGGATGGCAGAGCTTTCCCTCGGTGTTCTTTTGTACGCCCAGTCTTCAAACGTGGATTCAACCACTATTAGAGCCAAACCATCCAACTTAAATGGTAAGTCCGATCGTAAGCAAATATCTGTCTTCAAAATTTTTTTGTTGTTGAAAACATCTATTCATGAGCGTAAATTCTTGACGAGCGTAAAAAAAAACTTGCTGAAGCACTGGCGTAAAATCCTTGCTGAAGTATTGGCGTAAAAGCCTTGCTGAAGCACTGGCATAAAAAGCCTTGCTGAATCACTGGCGTAAAAAGCCTTGCTGATCGCTGGCGTAAAAGCCTTGCTGAATCACCGGCGTAAAAGCCTTGCTGAAGCACTGGCGTAAAAAGCCTTGCTGAATTACTAGCGTAAAAAGCCTTGCTAAATCACTGGCGTAAAAAGCCTTGCTGAAGCACTGTCGTCAAAAGCTTTGTGATCTGTTTTTAGTTAGCGTTTAATATGCATCTGATAATACTTCTGTTTTAAAACACTTCTTCTTTGTTGTTTTCTGCAGAAGTTTGGCTGAGCAGCTTTTCCAGAACCGACATTGGCGATTTTGACGTTGTGAGGAGCGTTCTTCTGACATCAATATCAGGGAGCTCATGTGCTTTTGACGCGCAAATCAGACAACTCAGAACTCTTCGTGAGATAGAAGGGTCTTCCTCTGTTGGTAGGAAGAGCCTTTATACACGGAGAGTTGGATGGTGGAGTCAACTCTACCCCAAGAAATCGGGTAGTAGAGTTCCTTTCACGGCAGAACTAGGAATCGTATCCCAATGCTGGATACATTCCTATCTCCTTTGAGGTGCCGCCACTAATCCACCAATTGTATTGGCAGCAACACGTCTTCGGGCTGCCATACTCTGGGGTTCTTCTCTCGTCTGAGAGAGAAGACCAGAGTTTGATTCCTGCTGTTCTGGTCGCCACAAAGGCTTGGACAGCAAGGAATTGTCACCAACAACGAATCCGACGAAGAAGATCCAAAGAAGAAAATAGATCTCTATTAGGTTATCGTTGTGTGCATAGAATGAAAATCCAAAATTGTAATAGATTTCCATTATGATTTGTAAGAAAGTCTAAGAAATGTAATAGACTTTTCATGATGATATGAGAGTGGAAATGACAAAATTTTCTATGCCCAATGATTTGTATCTATCAAGATGTAATATGGACATGATAGATAATGAAATCTTATTTTCTGTTTTAGAGTACACAATACTATCAGAGGTAGTATGGACATGACAGTATGTGAGAACTCAAAAGAAAATTAGATTAATTTCTATGCAGAGGTCAAATGAAAAATGATAGATAAGAAAAGTAGGTAGATTTAGCATTTATTCAGAGGTTTATGAAAACATGATAAATAACGAATCCCACTTTTTTTTAATCAATTGATAAAATAGAAGATTTAAAATTCCTCTCTCAGGAGACAAGAAATCAGCTTAACCAAACCTTGGTAGCTGGGAAATAAGGAGACAGATGTCATAAGCATATAAGTCCGTATCAATATATGAATGAATCAACGTAACTTTCGGAAAAAGAAAACATTGATTCAATCCCATAATTAAATGAATGAACCTGATAGTACGAACAGACAGGTCTTTTCGGGAATGAAAAGTTGTTCTCAATCTCAAAGATCGGTTAATCAACAGTCCTCTTCTATAAATAGGCGAGAACTCTCTGTAACATTTTATTCTTATTTCCACTCCTCTATTGAAAATGTCTTCCGAGGATGCACAGCAAAAGATTGAAGTTTCCAAGGAAATCGAGGACGTCACTGAGATGTGTCCCCTTGAGTCAACAGTGGCGGGCCCGACTCAAGTAGGCAACAGCTCTTCTACGCCCAAGCCACCACAAGATGTCCTTGCGTTCTTAGTAGAGCCAGGAAAAACTCCTGAAGAAGAAGCACTGAGGATGGCCATTTGCAAATTTTTTATGAGCTCAGGCAACGACGCCTTCGAGACATTAACTGACTATGTATTCCATAAGGGGGGAGTGGCCCTCGTCCTTAGTCTTTTGTTTCGAACAAAAATAATAAAAGGAGCTTTATTTTTATTCTGTCTCCCTTTTTTTATACATAGTATTTTTTAAGAAACTTGCCATTGATTGGCATCATGAGCAGATCTCCATTGGGCTTTGATAATCGATAAGCGCCATTGGAAAATACGGACTCAATTACATAAGGGCCTTCCCATTTTGCTTGGAATTTCCATTTACTTTTATGAGTCATCACCATCGGTCTCCGAACAGCTAATACAAGTTCGCCAACTTTGAATACCCTCTCTTTAACTTTACGATTGAAAGTTCGAGATATGCGGGCTTGATATAGTTCAATGTGCTGTTGTGCTTGAAGAAGCTTCTCATCCAATCCTTCAAGTTCTTGGAGTCGTAAGCGATTATTATTCTCTATAGTTAGCTCATTAGCAATGGCTATTCGTAGAGAAGGAATCTGGATTTCCAATGGGAGGACAGTTTCGCATCCATAAACCAATGAGAATGGTGTAAAACCAGTAGGAGTTCGGACTGTTGTTCGATAAGCCCATAAACATTCTCCATGTTTCTCATTCCAATCACGTTTATTAGAAGAGACAAACTTTTTGAGAAGTTTAATTATTGTCTTATTGAAAGCTTCGGCTAAACCATTAGCAGCTGGATTATAAGCCGTAGAAGCCAAATTCTGAATTCGATTCTTGTCACAGAATCGATAAAATGCTTGACTGGCAAATTGTGGACCATTGTCATAAATTATCCGTCGAGGAATCCCGAAGCGATAAATGACATGGTGCTTGATGAAGCTGATCACATTAGATGTTTTCACTTCTACAAGGGGGACTGCTTCTGCCCACTTAGAAAAGTAATCTGTTATAGCTAATATGAACCGATGTCCTTTAATAGAAGAAGGATTAATAGAACCAATGACATCCATACCCCAAGCTTCGAAGGGCCAAGAGGTTGCTGTAGGATGTATAAATTCAGATGGTTGATAAATAAAATCAGCATGAATTTGACATACTTTACATCTTCTGGCATAGTCTACAGCATTTACTATCATAGAAGGCCAATAATACCCCATTCTTCGAATGCGGTCTTGTAATTTAGGACCTGGTTGATGAGCGCCACAAATACCATCATGAGCTTCTCGCAGTGTTTGTTTAGCTTCACTTTCTGAGAGACAACGCAGCAAGAGTCCATTATAGGAACGACGGTATAACATATGTAAAGACGAATCATAATAAAACCGAAACGATCGTCTTTTGATTGATGCATCTTCTTTTGGATCTTCAGGCAAAATCCCATGAACTGCATAATCAACGAATGGGATTCTCCAATCCTTATGCTGGGAATTTGACTCTGTAGTATAACTTTGTTCAATGTACAAATTATTTTTGACACAGAATAAGTCTCGATCCAGCAAAGTAATTGTATTTTGCCTTCGGATTGGAACAGCTTGGTTTGCAGCTAAACTGGCAAGAGCATCAGCTTCCATATTTTGAGAGCGTGGTACAAACTCAATGAAGAATCCTTTGAATGAAAGAACCAGTTCAACTACCACTTGATGATAAGGAATGAGATCAGGATTTCTGACCTCATAGGTCCCTCTAACTTGATTAACAATCAATTGAGAATCTCCATAAGCTTCTAAGAATTCAATACCCAATTGTTTTACAACTTGGAGACCAATCAATAGAGCATTATATTCTGCTACATTGTTGGAGCATGGTTCATTAAGAGAATAGGCACGGTATATGACCATTTTGTCAGGAGAAACCAAGACGATTCCTATCCCAGAGACAATATTGCCTTTAGGTCCTACTCGTGATGCTCCATCAAAATATAATTGCCATATGTCATTCTTCAAAGTCAGGTTACAATCCACAACTTCATCTGGAATGTCCTCATATAATTTTGATGTTTCAGGTATAGGGTGAGCAGCCAAGAAATCGGCTAATGCTTGACCCCTTATTGATTTCTGAGGTACATAAACCATGTCATAAGGAGTAAGCAACATCGCCCAAGTGGCCAACCTGGAGTTAAGAATGCTAGGTTTTCTCATCAATACCCGAATGGGATTTATTCTGGAGATGACATGAATAGTCTGTCCTGTCACATAATGTCTTGTCTTCTGGACGGCAAAAACTAAAGCTAGATATTCCTTTTCCACAGGAGTATACCTGTGTTCAGCTCCGACCATCATTCTGCTCAGATAATAAATTGCCTGCTCATGACCCACATCACTTTTCTGTGCAAGAAGAGCGCCAAGTGAATGATCCAAGGCTCGAATATATAGCAAAAATGGCCTTCCTACCACCAGGGGTACCAGGACAGGTGGGTTTGTAGGGTATTGCTTAATGTCATTGAAGGCTTTCTGACACGCTTCATCCCAAACAAAAGACACACCTTTCTTTAATAGACGGGAGAAAGGTTGACATCTTCCAGAAAGATTAGATATAAATCTTCTGATATAAGCAATACGACCCTGAAAGCCACGGAGTTCTTTCAGATTACGATGAGGGCGCATTTCAGGAATTGCCTTAGCCTTATCAGGATCAACGTGGATACCCTGAGAAGTAATGACAAATCCTAAAAATTTGCCACTGAAAACCCCTAAGAAAGACTTAGTAGGGTTCATTTTCAATTGATGCTGGCGCATCAATTCAAATACTGTCCTCAAGTCCTGAATGTGATCATCATTTGATCGACTTTTAACAGCGATGTCATCTACATAGCATTCAACTATCTTCCGTAGATGTTCTTGAAAGATGTTGCTCATAGCCCGTTGATACGTGGCACCGGCGTTTTTAAGACCAAACGACATAACTGTATAGCAGTAGACCCCAAGAGGTGTACGAAAAGCGGTGTGCTTCTCATCTTCTGGATGCATCTTGATCTGATTGTATCCTGAGAATCCGTCCATGAAAGACATGCGTTCAAAACCACATGTATTGTCTATCATGACATCAGTAATTGGAAGTAAAAATTCGTCCTTTGGACAAGCTGCATTAAGATCTCGATAATCTATACAAACTCGGACTTTTCCGTTCTTCTTCATGACAGAAACAATATTGGCAACCCAATCCGGGTGTTGCTCTTCACGAACAAATCCACATGTGATCAACTTTTTGACTTCTGCTTCAATTGCATCCATCATATCTGGTCTAAAACGCCGTTGCTGTTGTTTTACGGGTTTGACATTTGGTAGAATATTAAGTTTATGAGTAGCAACTTTAGGATCTAATCCTGGCATATCCTCATAACTCCATGCAAAGATGTCAATATATTTCTTGATAAGTTTTATCAACTCTTCCTTTTCATCTTCAGCAAGATTTTTACTGATGAATATTGGTTTGGACGTAGTTCCATCCCCAACATCAATCTGGATGACCTCATCCTCTGTAGGTGGCTGTCGTTGTTCAAAACAGAGTTCCCACTAAGTATCCATCTGTTGAGCCCAAGGATCATTCTCAAATAGTTTTGATTCACCATCAATTTGAACCATATTGACTGAGAATACTTGTCCAGATTCATCTTCAGATTGAATTTCCTCTGAATCTGATGATTGTGAAGAGCTAGAAGAGAATTCTTCTTGTATATCGTCATAAAACATGTGGGACGGATCATATCCCAACCCATGACGAGTCTTGTGGTAAAACGGATCGCCATATAATAGTAGTCGTCTACCCTTGCCTTGATTGAGGCCTTGCATAGTCTTCAAGTCATATCCCATGTTCTGGATAATCTTGATAGATTGTTGACTATACTTATCAATTCGGATTCTTCCCTTGTCTTTATCCTTCAGCTCATCTGCCTGAGCAACAGGGATATTTCTAGCCAGGCCAAACACAATTTGGCGCTTGTTTTTCTTATCAGACGGAATCACGAAATAAGATTCTTTGTGACGTCTAAAAGTTACGCAAGCTTGTAATGAAGCGGCCACAGGTAGAAGATAAGGAGAAGATGTTAGGAACCTTTGAGCATAGGGTCCAACATCTATATGAGGAGGGAAAGAATTTTCCTTATGATCGATGTATAAAGTTTCTTCTGGCTCGATGTCGTCTTTATATCGATGACTTTGACTATCAGAAGATAAAGTCATTCTTTCGATAAACTTGACAGCCATATACTCGAAAAGGAAATCTTCATTGATATCAAAAAGTATAGAATGATCAATATTTACATTATTTACGATTTGACTGCTACGCCTCGGATTAATCATCAGTGGACCATTATTCGTCTTCTGTGTAGATTTGCCAAGATTGACAATCAATGGTGGTTCTGGATCATTTATACAAGAAGTACGCCCTTTAACCTTGATCATAAAAGGTTGAACTTGGCTCTTAGCAGGAATATTTGTTGATTCCTCAATTGAAGTTTGAGTTCTTCCTTTAACCTTGATTATCAGAGGTTGATCATTAGCAGATTGGGATTGGATTCGTCCCTTGACTATGATCTTCAAAGGTTGCTCTTCTGGTGGATCTTCATTAATAGACTGATCCTCGGTAGGTGATTGATCTTTAGCCATGTCTGATATCTCTTTCACATGCTCTTGTTTATAAAGCCTTGAATCAGAAAAATAGGCTTCGACACCCTTGAAGGGATTGATATCAGCAAACTCAGTTTTTACAACTCCTTGGGAATCCACATACTTGAAGCATTGGTGAAGAGTTGAAGGTACAATATTATGCTCATAAATCCACGGTCTTCCCAAAAGGATATTATAGGAGACGTCTGAGTTGATAACATAGAAAGTTACCGCGGTTCGAAGATCACCAATCTGAATCTGCAGACGAATCTTCCCTAATGGCTTGCTCTTGCTAGAGTTAAAACCGACTATCATAGTACTAGTGTAAGTCAAATCACTAGTAGGGATTCTCAGTGGTCTTAGCATACTCTGAAGAATTATGCTAATTGAGGATCCGGGATCAATGTAAATCCTGTCAATTTCAGTGGATCCAATATACCCGGTGTAGCACAAAGGCCTGTCATGCTTGTTATGCTTCAATAGCATATCTTCTTGTGTAAAGGTGATGTTGGGAATTGCTTCCATCACACTATGACATTGTGGACATGACACTGGTATATTATCAGGAGTCTTGAGTTGAGCCAAGCATGAATCTGCTTGAAGTGAAGCTTCACTCAAAGTCTATCTACTTTCTCTGGAAAGGCGAAGCAACTCAAATATAGATAGTCTAGCCGGAGTATTGGCTAACTGTGCTAAAATATCGAATTTGTAGGGCTTCATTACTACCCCCTGACTGGAAGCAGACTTCAATGGGACGTCGAAGCGTACTGCTTTCTGTTTTCCCTTTTCAACCACAGAAGGATTAGCAGGAACAGAAGAGGGTTGAGTTGGTAGTGTCTCCACTACGTCTTCAGCTTCTTTGGAGGATCCCTCATAGTTTTTATGGTACTCTTTTCCAGATCTTGTACTAGCAAAAGATTCTTCTTCAGACTCAGGAGAAGGAAGTACCATATTACAGGATTTTGTCTTCCCCTTCTTAGCCTTCTTCTTGTGTGGATTGTTATGAGGATCTTCAGAACCCAATCCAAGAGTGGAATTTTGACTTTGAATCTGTAAAGGAAGTCGTATTCCTTTATTATAATTTAAACCTTCTGCCTTTTGAAAGTCATAACCCATCTTCTTTATGAGATGAACAGACTGCTGACTATACAAGTGAGTGGGCAGTAGACTTTTAGCAAATGGTTCCTCTGAGGAAAAAGAAGAGATCTCTGTATCCACAGGAGAATGAGGAATAGATGTCTCTGTAACTACAGGAGGAGAAGGATTCGGGATACGAGGAGAAATCCCTGTCGGAGCTTTTTCATAAGCAGCAAAGATTTGTTGTGCCCGATATAAAAAAATACTATTCATGGCTAACCACTGCTGATGAGTAAGCTTGAGCTTGGTAGAAGGAGCCAGACTTGGGGACAGATGTTCAGTCCTCTCAATCTATCTTCTAAAGGAAGGCCATCCCATAGGTGATCCGAGTCATCGGGATCTGGAATAACATGTGAAATCATATTGCAGGTTCTGATTTTCTTGCCCTTCTTAGATTTTGAAGTTTTATCTTCACTTTCCAACTCAGGCACTAAGTCAGGATGTACCCACATGATTTCACCATTCTTTAGTGTGAGTGGCAGCAATCCCGCATTTTCTTCTCTGGTAGGCGGGATATTCACGATCTTCATTGTCGTCTTCGGAATTGGGGTAATTCCATCTGGGACTTGCTGTGGAGGAAAATCCCCAAACTGAAGAGAAACCATATTAGTTGTAACCGTATGGTCATCATTGGTTAAAAAGATAGTACCATCATTTATCAGCTCCTGGATTTTCTTCTTCAGGACATAGCAAGCACTGGTAGGATGATTAATGTATCTATGATAGATACAATATTTGGGATTATCAGTTAAATTTACCTCATTAGGCCTCTTTGGTTCTGGAATCTGAAGTTTGCCACTCTTCACCAGACACTGAAATATCCCTGGGATATCACTTTCATCAAAAGAGTATTCTTCCTTTGGCCTGGAAGATTCCTGACTATTCGGCATCGTTTTGTTCTTGGAAAGATTAACAATGAGGGTATCTTTTCCTTTCACATTACGATTACCGGGGTTATTACCAGGATTATTTTTTTTCCTCTATCATCTGAGGCAAAAATCATCCCATGTTCACGAGCCAACCTACCATTGGTCTCGGCAGAGACTGCTGCTATGATAAATGAAGCCCAATCTGAGAATTGGGAACCTGTGAAAATAGCGATGGATGGTCGTAGATTCATCTTGCATGTATCAATCAACGCTGAATCTGGCATACCAGGAGGCATCTTTAGAGTAGCCTGTCGGAAACGTTCGATGAACGTCCGAGTATCTTCTTTCTCCTTTTGTTTGATTTCTATCAAGGAGGACATGTTCATGTCCATGCCTCCTTCATAGAAGCGGGAGAGAAACATTGCCTTAAATTCGTCGAAAGATAAAATGCAATTATCGGGTAAACTTCGATACCAATCATAAGCCGAACTCGTCAGGCACCCGATGAATACTCGAGTGAGAAGAGCATCATTTTTCTGCAAGTGTACAGTCATAATATCAAAGTAATTGATATATTGACTGGAAGATGCTTTTCCATCGAACAAAACCATAGATTGTGGCTTGAATTTCGGTGGAAAGGGTACATCATTCCAATGAGGAGGATAAGGTTGCTTGATCCCTAACCTCTGGAGTTGATCTTTGTGCCTCAAAACTTTAAACTGTGCTTTGAGCTCACGCACTGCTTGAATGGCTTCACTGGTTTGGGGAAGCACATTTGATTGAATGGTTGTTGGATGTATCGTAACCCCCACTGGAGGTGGTACATCTTCAGGGATGATGGGATCTGGAGATGCAGAATTCTGATTAACAGCCGGCTCTTGAGTATTCAAAGGTATTTCAGCCCCTTGACTATCTTGTGTTGGTGCTGCTACTGGTACCGGTGTCACTGTCGGCTAAGCAGTTTGCTGATTCAAAATTATCTGATGCATACTTTGCACCATGTTAAGCATATCTTTTAGTGATTGCTCAACGGCAGTGAGACGTTGTTCTGTATTAGCAGATGACGTCTCTGGTTCATCTCCAACAGCGTAGGATTCAACCTCTCGTGAGGATATGGAAGGATTTGTATAGAAGTATGAATCCACACTATCGGTATCAGACTCAAAAGATTGAGTACCCCCAGCTTCTGAATTAGAAGTCTGCAATTGCCTTTGTCTTCTTGATCGAGTATTCTGATATACTCCTTCAAAGGAATCAAGAAGTCTGTTGAACTGTTGTTGACCTGGAGTTTGGGACATGTTCCGTCTCGGACGTCGTCCTCTGTTAGTATGAGATGCCATGTTGACTGATGCATATGACAGCTCATCTTCTTGGTCTTCAGCTTGATGTTGAAGCAAAAAACTCAATCGATCAAAAACTGATTGTTTTGAAGCCGAACAACAACAATTGATCACAACCTGGTGATATTCACAATGATATTTTTCTTGGGGGAGCGTCACCGGAGATTGTGAATTCTTACGCTTTTGTATGAGCAATTCACTTTAGTCAGAAGGAATGGAGGGAGTATTCTTCTTTATCATATTAGGGGTAGAAAAACATTTAGTACCCTGTGTGTAAAGAAGATTACTGGCAGCATTCGCAGAACCAAATTGTACATTTCTACGTGTTTGGAGTTGTTTGCGTAAATCTTGAGATTTTTGAGCACGAAGGACTCCATCTTCATGGCACGTGATTTACAAGTTTGGTACTTTGCGTAAAGCGGTATAGGAAGGTTGTTGGTGTAGGACAGAAGTTTTACCAACAACATTTTTACGCTGTATGCGTTTAGGTATATTCATATTAGATGTACAAACATCGTTGTGAATTTTATCTACACTGTCACAGACAGGAGACTTACCTTTACGCGTAAAACGTAAAAATTGATTATCTACCACGTCACAGACAGAAGATTTTGTTTTACGCGAGGAGCATAATTTGTGTGTGTCTACCACGTCACAGACGGGAGACTTATTTTTACACTCAGAAGCATTAGAATCTGCCACATTACAAATAGGAGACTCATTCTTATGCCTTGAGCGTAAAACTTGGTTTTTACCCAGTGGGCGTAAAACCTGGTTCTTACGCAGTGGGCGTGGAACCCGATCATCTACACCATCACAGACGGGAGACAAATTGTCACACTTAGAGAGCGACGCCGCAGTAAAGACTGCCTCATTATGAACGGGAGCCCCTACGACAGGAGAGGAAAGAATTCCCTTGTTATCAACAGCAACAGAGAGATCAGAAGCTATTTTAGATTTAGGAATCCAAACTTTTTGTGCTTTGCGAGACTTTTGAACATTGGAGCAGCGAGAACCACCCCCAGTTCGGAGCATTTCTTCGTAGGCAGTCTGGTCGAAGTGCACAACCAGAGTCTTCTTGGTCGAACCGACCGAAACATCATCATATTGAGCAATTGCCTCCTCGTCAGAGGAGAAGGTCGTCCCCAGCAGAGTCGCCATTTTTGTTTCACTTAACAAAATGCCTTGGAGGAATTGGCTTTTGAAAATAAAACAAGAAAAAGTACAAGAAGTACAAGTTTGATTCTAGGAAAGTATTGCTATGGAAGTCTGATTCGTAAATGATCACTTTGTTCCTTGGACCATATGATGATGATGAAGATCACTGCTTGAAGTAGAACAACTGGAAGAGCTAAGTCACCAGAAAGGTATCGACGCACTTGGGCACTGATGGCGAGGCCGAATGCTTTCCTGCTTTGCTTCACTCTGTTCTGAAAGAAAAGTTGAAGAAGAATGCTCTGGAGAATCAAAATCTCTAAGTTCTGATCTCTGTATTCTCTCCTGTCTCTCTCTCTTCTCTCTGTCTGTCTCTGTCTCTTGTTATGAGAAAAATAAGTCTATTTATAGACTTGGGCTCTTGTGCATAAAACTCAGCAAAAGTTCCATCTTTACGCTAACAACTACCACCTATGATCGAAGCCATCCTCTGCATATGTTGACGTATGTCCCATCACTTCAGTAAGGATATGATGCATATACACACGTTCTTCGAAAAGAGTGGCATGAAAGCCACGTAAGCAAACCACGTTCCAAACTGGTGGAGGAGAATAGGGCGTAAAAATAGCCCAATGTACTCTGAGCGTAAAGCAGTAGATTTGGCGTAAAATAGCCTTGACATAGACTTCCCGTGTAAAGTGGTTATTAAATAACCTTGAGCGTAAAAGCAGCTCAAATAGACTTTACGCACACGTCGACTGTTGAGCGTAAAGGCTCGTATAATCTTCGTGCGTAAAAGAAGCCGTAGTGTGAGCGTAAAGTAGCTCAATCCACACACTAAACGACAACATTGGTCTCTGTGTACAGATAAATCCCTTTGTGATATATGCCATCATTAATATCTCCATGTCAGAGTTTGCATTAAATGCGAGATTTGACAACTTTGTCCAGCGTAAAAGTGGCTGCTCTGTCCTTGGCGTAAAATCATGGGTGTAGACCCGAGCATAAAATGATCAGCCTGCTTAGGCGTAAATTGATTAGCCTAGTCTTGGGCGTAAAGAGATTACCCGTTCTGTTTGGCATAAAACCAATCACTTATGAATGAGATAACTCTTTTTTGAAGCACTTTTTACACTCCTACAGCTGACTCAATCTCGAACTGAGTATTTGGGGAAACCTTTGCCGGTATCGATTGATCACGGATGAAATGCAACGAACCTTTCCAATTGATGGATTGGCTTATATTGAAATGAATCCAAGAGTTTTGTTGGATGTTTTCTTTCGCTACTTGGTTTTGATGAATACGTTTTCGTGTTGGTTTTTGATGATTGGTTTTCTTTGTTCGCTTTCATCGCATATCGCATTCATTCCGAATCTTGAGAGAAAGAGACCGAGGTATGCTAATCTGATGTTGGTGCCTATGCAGGGGGACGCATAGACATACATAGGACGTGAACGGAGCGTGAAGTCCCTCCTTCTCTCAACTAAGATTCATCTTGGTGAGTTGCTTCAACCGAACAGACATTGATCTGTACGCCCTAATAATAATGATCTCTAGTCTACTCTTTTGTTGTGTTCCGCTGATCAACGATACCAAACCAACAAAAGATAAGAAAACAAAGAATTAAACTTAGATGCTAATCAAAGAACAGTTGCCTTACTCGTGTTTGATATGAATGAATACAAGTTCTTGTTCTGCTACAAGAGATTGATGTAAATGTTGCTAAAGTCATATGACAGAGATGATACGGCTTGCCGTATAGAGAACAAGAGTAAGACGGAAATACAGAGATTTGCATATGTTGTCATAATAGAGATTTATTTGATAGAGTGCATTCATGCATTGGTCTCGGACAACTTGTGTACACAGGGCCAATCCTCACGACCAGTTTGGGGGCACCTGAGCTGCTCGGCCTAGGGAGGATTAGAGTAACGCCCTGCGGTAAAGAAACCAAGGGGTGTATAGAGTGTCCTTAGCGACGAGCTGAACCCAAGAGTCACAGCGGCTAATAATGAGGAATGACACGTGGACCAACATGTAGTTAGGTGCATTTATGAAATCAAAGTGCATTGTAACCTAACAAAAGATGCAGAATTCAACAGTATGCCTTTAAATTATATGCAAATTGTGCTAACCTGTCTTGTGCAGGGATGACTGTCGGCGATGGTAAGATTTATTATGCAAGTGCTTTCTACTGCTATGTTTCTTATGAATTATTAAAAAGAACCTAGACAAGTAGAAAGATCACTAGTAAAATGTTAGCTCCACATGTTAATTTAGTGCAGAGATTTGCGAGTTCGGCCAAAAGCCGCTCGCCAGTACATGATGTGTGCTGACCCACGTTGTGGGCATCCTTTTTAGAAAGCAAAGGAGACAGAGGGATTTCAACTGAGGCACTAAAGCTCGTCTAGCCCAGTAGAGCTGCAGATTGCCTCGAAGCTTCTTTTCATTTCAGTCCAAGTTGAAAGATTCTTTTCCATTGAAGGTGTCTTTACTTTTCAAGCATGTAATAAAGGGATATCATGTATGGGCATTGCGACTATTTTCAAAGAGAATCATGTAGCCAATATAAGACAATTATGAGTTTACAAAGCTTTGTACTTGTATTCCTATCAAGTTTATCAATAAAAGAAGTATTTTCATTTCAAATCTCTGTGTCCAAATATTTGGTTTTCTGCAATAAAATGGGTGCGTGCGTGTTTTTTGCTTGACTAGTTGTTTTGTGCAAGTACATGGCCTTGTGCAAGCGCAACTTAGGCTTTCACGGCATCACGCCTTAGCGAGGACGATCGATCCCGCAGGGATCCAGGCAAGACGGACGACCCTAGCGGGATCGGGGCGTGACACGATGTGTGACACGTATTATGGCCATGAGCCTGCAGACGTGCTAGAGCCAGCTGGAGCTGTACTAGACCTAGAGGCAGAGGAGGCCTAGCTATCTTTCCCTTTAGATGTTTTACTTTCATTGTATTAGTGACTTCAGACTTTATCTTACTTTTTGGATGAATGTAATAATCATAGAATTGTACTTTGAATTCTGGGATCGTTTATAGATATGCTGTGATTTGTACTTATTCATATTGATTTGTTAGTTTCCCTAGCTTGGTACAGCTTACTACGTTGAGTCTTCCAACGTAGGCTGGGCGTGTCTGACTCGTGTTCGATTATTCGGGAGCGGGTTGTGACATATTTTCAGTGGTGGTCTATACAGGTCTATCCTAATAGTACCTAGGTATTAGAGTACTATTGGGGGACTTGATTTAAACGAGGAAAACTTAATCATAGCATAGAAAATCGGGTACATCGGGTATATGGATATTATATAAAACATTTACATTTACTTGTAGGTTAGGTTTTTATCAATCACGAAGTTTTCTTTTATTACAGGATGGTCACTACGAGGAAGTCTGCGAATCAGCCCGGAGTTACAGGCAGTTCGGGACAGTCTGTACCAGACGTTCCGGTAGAGAAGCTTCCGCCACCGTCTTCTATCTTTCCTCCGCTACCCCCAACGATGACGTTCGATGACGCCCAGGTGATGGCCATGTTCTAGCAGTTCATGGAGGCTCAGAACCATCAGGCTGTACAGTTTCGAGCGACAGTCGTAGATGCACTCAGGACCCGAGAGCCAGTTCCACCAGCACTAGTAGAACCTCCAGCACCAGCAGCACCGAGACCGGGGACCACCAGAGATTACCAAAACCTTTGTCCGATGAATTTTTAGGGCCATGAGGGGATCATATATGCAGATGAGTGGCTGGAAAATGTCGAGAGGACACAGAAGATGGCGAGGATCCCGGATGACCTGAAGGTGAAAGTTGTGAGCATGCGACTTTTTGATCTTGCTAGAGCCTGGTACCGAGAGGAGCCTCAGTTAGCTGCTGTCACGACCTGCACTTTTCTGTACAAGAAGAGTGTCACGACCCGCACCCGCTTTTCGAATACGAGACGTGTCCAAGTCCAGCCTATGCCGTAGTGTAGGCGGTAGAATGCTGTCTAGTACATAAACAAGTCACATAATCTAACAAGGCAATCTAGATCTCATCCACAGAAAGTAAAGTCACATCTGAATCCAATAAACACAACTAAAAAGGACTGAATAATATAAACTGAATTTTAGATGGTTCAAGTCTCGTCCGGTGGACACAAATCCACTACCAGTAGATGGAATAAAGTAAGACAGGAATGATACGACTGAAATAAACTACGCTAATCATAAACTCCACAATACCGTGATCTGAATGCTGGCTCAACACTGCTCGTCTCCACCTGGCTCAAGTGCGGCTAACCTGAAGAGATCATCAGGTCCTCAGAGGACTAGCAAGATACATAATATACAAGCCTTTCTAACAGTTTAACATGCATGAAAGAAATCCAGACTATAAGCAGAAAAAAGTAGACTATCGCGAGACAGGAATCTATGAACAACTACGTATAAATGAACTGCTGGAAAACAAGTAAATAAGAGAATCAATGCAATACCAACCCTCACCCCGAATGTAGACTCACAGGTCAGTTTCAAGACAAGTCACCCTCGCCCCGTGTGTGGACTCGCAGGTGCAATGGACAACCCTCACCCCGTGTGTGGACTCGCAGGTTGTAAACAAACAAAATAAGAAAAATAGCAGTTCAATCTATAACGTGATCGTCCTACGATACAACTCAAACCAGTACAAGTGAAAAGCATGTCTAATAAAGCTACAAGGCTAACTGTGAGCAATGGTAAAGCATATGTCAGCAGTCAATTGAATAATGAAGCAGAGAAGCATGTAAATAAAACTATAAAGAAAGGCAATGTATACTTGCCTGTGGTCCTGAGCTGCGGGTACGGTCAAATGCTGAGTCAAAACCTAATAAACTTGTTTTATAAGTTTACTATGTCAAAACATAAATTGAAATCAAGAAATAACCTATCTATTTGGTCTTTAGCTTTAGGATCATAATGTTGTACTATGTAGAGTCTAAATTTATGGTTACTATACTTCATTACCTATAAGGTATTTCCTGTGTACACATCTATTCTTTTATTCTCAGCAATGTGTCACTGTCTAGGTAAAACCTAACCTTGTACCTTGGTTGCATTAACCATTTAAGGTTCCCCTGCCTACCACTGCCTACCTATGGCTTGGTACTCAACTTCCTGACGTTTTCCGTAGGGTTAGTGTGCTTTCCTTTCGGTACCTAAACTTGGGTACACTACCTATCTAGTATTTTCCTTCCTGCAGATGGGGTTGGCTCACCTGGCTCATTTACAGGTACCTGAGGCCAAGTTATTTACTTATGCCTATGTCTAACATCATATTTTACTCGAACCTCACTACCATAATTCTCAACAGATACACAGGGATTCGATTACCTACTAATACAGTTGTAAGACAAAACAAGTAGTACAGGGACTGATCCACATTACTAATACTAACATGCTACTGACCTTAACTGGTCTAAAGAGGAAGGGAACTGATACTCCAAAGTATCAGTAGATAAAACATTTGAGGTTGCTAACTGAGATTTAAATGTCTGGTGGGAGACTGATAATATATTAAGGACGAGTACAACGCATGAAACTAAAACTAACTTTCTTTCTCCATAACCTCTTGACTGACTCAATAAATAGACATTAGGACATAACAACTGATACAAAATAGACAATAGGGAATGAGATAGAACATGAATGCAGTATACAGATACAATTCTATACTAAGAATGAACTCATGTCTAAAGGATGACTGAAAAACCAATAGAACAGAAGCATGAATTTGGTCTGATACCTAATATTCAAGGGGCTGCACACCAATTATGTAGGACACTGCAGAACTAATGGGACAGAACATCTAAGGTAAAAGTGACTGATACATTATGAATGATGGAACAGCTTAACAGTAGGTAGCTAATATCAACTGTTCTAAACTAAAATAAAGAGAAAGGTGGAAATGATACTCTAAGATAAGCCCATGCTCGAGCCCCTACCTTGAATGAAACCATAGTATTCACAAGGACAGAAACTTAATTCTAAGGGGACTGATGCATACCGAAACCTAAGCCATACTCTTGAATGAACTCAAGATAATATGGGGACTGACACGAGTGAAGAGGGCGATCTGAACTTGACTTTAACTGATTAAGTAAGTAGTAGGACAACACAAACTAATAGGACTGAACCAAATTAACCATCAAGGACTGTTAAATGGAGGTTTTGGACTGAACATAAAATAGAACAAGACATGGAATGAACTTAAATCTAAAAGAAACTGAACCTTATGATATCTGGACAGAACAATGGATGTAGCAGGTCATATGAATTTCTAGGGAATGAACCAAGTACTAACTGAGCAACATGGTTACAAAGACTGAAATAAAGATAGGGTTATAGGAGGACTGAATGTAGTATGCAGGACATAATCCAAATGAACTCTAATAGGGACTTAACATATATCAATCATGGATTGAACCTACATCTCAGGAACTGAGAAATCAAGAATGACCTACATATACATCAATGACAGCACTACAGAGGTTTGAACCAATACCTACTAATACTCCTCCTTAGTTATGGGAGACATGTACTTTTTATTGCCTCTAACTGCAGGGAAAATACCTCTGTGGTCGGATGGAACCTCATGGGTGGTATTAGGAACTGATCCTAACTGGTCCTACCTGTCTAAAGCCTGCCTATGGGACCCCTGGATGCCATTTGCCAATATTCCCAGCACACTATAGTATTGGAGTCCCCCATGCTACATACGATACTCGACTTCCCTCCTAAGTGTTTCAACAAACATGTGGTGTCCTAGATTCGTATTGAACTTGAAATTAGCAAGGAAAGGATTAGGATGTTACCTTATCGAAGAATTCCTGGATAAAGAGAAATGTGGTTGTCCCTTGCTCGATTACTCTTCCTCATTCTAGTCGAAGTCTCCCAGGTGGCTTCAAGAGGCAAGTGGTTGATTTTTAGGGTTCGATAGAGAGAAGGATGATGAATTTGTGTCGATCTCCCTTCCTTATATATCCATGTTTATGGGTATGGCCGAATCCCTCAGAGATTTGGAAAGATAAATCTGAGTTTAAATCGAAGCTCTGCTTCGGCTAGGGTCGATAAGAGCAGAGATTTGAATTAGTGAGTTTTGCATTGAAGCCCTTCTTATATATGTGTTTGCAGGCTAGGCCTCCCCCCTTCTAAAAAGCCATGGTTTAAAAGAAATAATTGCATTACCTATATGTATTCTCTATAACTCCTAGAAATTGATTTAAAGAATTATTTACCATTTCCAATCTCTATCTCATGTCAATTAAATAAATAGCAAGAATAAATAAATAAAATAAAAATATTCAGGATGGGGGTTTGCAGCCTACCCACCTTAAAATAATTTCGTCCTCGAAATTTAATAAGGCCAAGATCTATAGAAATAATAGTCTATGCTACTGCGATTCAAAAACTGACAAACCAATATCCATTATAAGTCTACCAATAATATTACTACTGTAATCTACTATGACTTTCCGTCAGCTCCTCCTTGTGCGGCTGGTAGTGGTGGGGCAGTCGCGTTTCTTTTCGGACAAAATGAGATACGTGTTGGTTGGAACCAGTCCAATCCAACCCTAACCATTTGCGGTACTGTTCTTGGACGTGGCCCTTCTTCATGCAATACTGGCAGGTAGGGACGTCTTGCACTTGATATGGGGCTGCTTGTGGCTGCTGTTGATACTTTTGTGCTGCAGTCTGCTCTCGAACATTGGATCACTTCGTCGATCTCGATTGGCTGCTGCTTCCTCGATGTGCGTCTTTGTCTCTCTTTCGCTTACGCTTCAATTCTGTTTCTATCGCCTGTACAACCTTCAAGATCCTCTCGTAAGTTGTGGCCTGGCTGGTGGCGATGGCTATGCAAATTTCATATGAAAGCCCTTTTCTGAATTTCTTGGCTTTGGATGCAGGGGTCATGGCATCTGAGAAGCGGCTGAGGCAGAAGAACTCTGCGGTGTACTCGTCGACAGAGAGGTTGCCCTGCTCCAGGCTCTCAAACTCGTTCTCCAACTCTTCGCGAGCTGCCTCAGGATAGAACTTCGTCTTGAACAGCTCCTTAAACTCCTCCCAAGTCACATCGGGAGCGGTGAATCGGGGCTCATCTCGATACCACGTGCGGACGATGTCGTAGAGTTGCATGCAAGCATTCTCGACCTTCTTGTCTTTGGGGATTCGGGCCATCCGGAGGTTGCGGTCCACATTCTCCAACCAGTCGTCTGCGTAGAGTATCCCTTCCGTTCCCTTGAATTCCCTAGGCCTAAGGTCCATGAAATTCTTGGATGTGCCGGGGCGCAGCGGGGGTGCATCCCTAGTCTGAAGGGCCTCTCTCAATGTATCGCGAAAGGCGTCGGCTTGCTACTTCTGGAAAGTGATGAGCTGCTGGAAGATTTCGAGGAGAGCGATATTATCAAGCGGAGATGGCAGAGGCAGAACATAAGCTGGGTACATGGCAGGTGCTGGGTACGTCGTTGGAGCTGGATGCATAGTGGGAGCTGGATACATCGCTGGTGCATGGTAGGTACTGGATGTAGAACATATGCTGGCTGGAAGGGTGCAGGCTGATGGAAGGGTGCTGGTAGAGGAAACTGTGATGGGGGTGGAAAGTCGTTTCTACGGAATCTCGGGTATTGCGTTTGACTCGGGTCACCATGATGAGTAAGCTGGCCTTCCTTCGTCGACGGGGTCATATAAGTGAAGAATCCTCCTGCAGCCGGTAGGGTGTTCAGGAAAGCGTTGTTCCTGTCTTGAGAATCCATTTACTGTAATAAAAGAAAACATTAGACTGCACGAAGATTTCAAGCAAGATGCAAGTCAAAGATTCATTAGAAATCAAGGACAGAGGTCAATACTGTTTTCAAGACACGTGGATGAGATCCTAAGTTTCTAATCCTATATGCAGGCTCACGACGGTACAATGATGTAACCGAAGTGATTAACATAGACCTGCATGGGCCACCAAAAAAACTTGTCACGACCTGCACTTTTATGTGCAAGAAGAGTGTCACGACCCGCTCCCGCTTTTCAGATACGAGACGTGTCCAAGTCCAGCCTACGCCGCAGTGTCGGCGGTAGAACGCTGTCTAGTACATAAACAAGTCACAAAATCTAACAAGATAATCTAGATCTCATCCACAGAAAGTAAAGTCACATCTGAATCCAATAAACACAACTGAAAAGGACTGAATAATATAAACTGAATTTCAGATGGTTCAAGTCTCGTCCGGTGGACACAAATCCACTACCAGTAGACGGAATAAATTAAGACAGGAATAATAAAACTGAAATAAACTATACTAATCATCAACTCCATAATACCGTGATCTGAATGTTGGCTCAACACTGCTCGTCTCCACCTGGCTCAAGTGCGGCTAACCTGAAGAGATCATCAGGTCCTCAGAGGACTAGCAAGATACATAATATACAAGCCTTTCTAACAGTTTAACATGCATAAAAGAAATCTAGACTATAAGCAGAAAAAACTAGACAATCGCGAGACAGGAATGTATGAACAACTACGTATAAATGAACTGCTGGAAAATAAGTAAACAAGAGAATCAATGCAATACCAACCCTCACCTCGAATGTGGACTCGCAGGTCAGTTTCAAGGCAAGTCACCCTCGCCCCGTGTGTGGACTCGCAGGTGCAATGGACAACCCTCACCCTGTGTGTGGACTCGCGGGTTGTAAACAAACAAAATAAGAAAAATAGCAGTTCAATCTGTAACGTGATCATCCTACGATACAACTCAAACCAGTACAAGTGAAAAGTATGTCCAATAAAGCTACAAGGCTAACTATGAGCAATGGTAAAGCACATGTCAGCAGTCAACTGAATAATGAAACAGAGAAGCATGTAAATAAAACTATAACGAAAGGCAAGGTATACTTGCCTGTGGTCCTGAGCTGTGGGCACGGTCAAATGCTGAGTCAAAACCCAATAAACTTGTTTTATAAGTTTACCATGTCAAAACATAAATTGAAATCAAGAAATAACCTATCTATTTGGTCTTTAGCTTTAGGGTCATAATGTTGTACTATGTAGAGTCTAAATTTATGGTTACTATACTTCATTACCTATAAGGTATTTCCTGTGTACACATCTATTCTTTTATTCTCAGCAATGTGTCACTGTCTAGGTAAAACCCAACCTTGTACCTTGGTTGCATTAACCATTTAAGGTTCCCCTGCCTACCACTGCCTACCTATGGCTTGATACTCAACTTCCTGCCATTTTCCATAGGGTTAGTGTGCTTTCCTCTCTGTACCTGAACCTGGGTACACTACCTATCTAGTATTTTCCTTCCTGCAGATGGGGTTGGCTCACCTGGCTCATTCATAGGTATCTGAGACCAAGTTATTTACTTATGCCTATGTCTAATATCATATTTTACTCGAACCTCACTACCATAATTCTCAACAGATACACAGGGATTTGATTACCTACTGATACAGTTGTAGGACAAAACAAGTAGTGCAGGGACTGATCCACAATACTAATACTAACATGCTAATGACCTTAACTGGTCTAAAGAGGAAGAGAACTGATACTCCAAAGTATCAGTGGATAGAACATTTGAGGTTGCTAACTGAGATTTAAATGTCTGGTGGGAGACTGACAATATATTAAGGACGAGTACAATGCATGAAACTAAAACTAACTTTCTTACTCCATAACCTCTTGACTGACTCAATGAATAGACATTAGGACATAACAACTAATACAAGATGGACAATAGAGAATGAGACAGAACATGAATGCAGTATACAGATACAATTCTATACTAAGAATGAACTCATGTCCAAAGGATGAGTGAAAAACCAATAGGATAGAAGCATGAATTTGTTCTGATACCTAATATTCAAGGGGCTGCACATCAATTATGTAGGACACTACAGAACTAATAGGACAGAACATCTATGGTAAAAGTGACTGATACATTATGAATGATGGAACAACTGAACAGTAGGTAGCTAATATCAACTGTTCTAAACTAAAATAAAGAGAAAGGTGGAAATGATACTCTAAGATAAGCCCATGCTCGAGCCCCTACCTTGAATGAAACCATAGTGTTCAAAAGAACAGAAACTTAATTCTAAGGGGACTGATGCATACCGAAACCTAAGCCATACTCTTGAATGAACTCAAGATAATATGGGGACTGACACGAGCGAAGAGGGCGATCTGAACTTAATTGTAACTGCTCAAGTAAGTAGTAGGACGACACAAACTAATGGGACTGAACCAAATTAACCATCAAGGACTGTCGAATGGAGGTTTTGGACTGAACATAAAACAGAACAAGACATGGACTGAACTTAAATCTAAAAGAAACTGAACCTAATGATATCTGGACAGAACAATGGATATAGCAGGTCATACAAATTGCTAGGGAATGAACCAAGTACTAACTAAGCAAAATGGTTACAAAGACTGAAATAAAGATGGGGTTATAGGAGGACTGAATGTAGTATGCAGGACAGAATCTAAATGAACTCTAACAGGGATTTAACATATATCAATCATAGATTGAACCTACATCTCAGGAACTGAGAAATCAAGAATGACCTATATATACATCAGTGACAGCACTACAGAGGTTTGAACCAATACCTACTGATACTCCTCCTTAGTTATGGCAGACCTGTACTTTTTATTGCCTCTAACTGCAGGGAAAATACCTCTGTGGTCAGATGGAACCTCATGGGTGGTATTAGAAACTGATCCTAACTGGTCCTACCTGTCTAAAGCATGCCTATGGGACCCCTGGATGCCATCTGCCAATATTCCCAGTACACTATAGTATTGGAGTCCCCTATGCTACATACGATACTCGACTTCCCTCCTAAGTGTTTCAACAAACAGGTGGTGTCCTAGATTCGTATTGAAGTTGAAATTAGCAAGGAAAGGATTAGGATGTTACCTTATCGAAGAATTCCTGGATGAAGAGAAATGTGGCTGTCCCTTGCTCGATTACACTTCATCATTCTAGTCGAAGTCTCCCAGGTGGCTTCGAGAGGCAAGTGGTTGATTTTTAGGGTTCGATGGAGAGAAGGATGATGAATTTGTGCCGATCTCCCTTCCTTATATATCCATGTTTATGGTTATGGCCGAATCCCTCAGAGATTTGGGAAGATAAATCTGAGTTTAAATCGAAGCTCTGCTTCGGCTAGGGTCGGTTAGAGCAGAGATTTGAATTAGTGAGTTTTGCATTGAAGCCCTTCTTATATAGGTGTTTGCAGGCTAGACCTCCCCCCTTCTAAAATGCCATGGTTTAAAAGAAATAATTGCATTACCTATATGTATTCTCTATAACTCCTAGAAATTGATTTAAAGAATTATCTACTATTTCCAATCTTTATCTCATATCAATTAAATAAATAGCAAGAATAAATAAATAAAATAAAAATATTCAGGATGGGGGTTTACTGCTGCGCCCCAGATTCTCTGAATAGACTTTAAAACTCTGTTCAAAGAGAAGTTCTTTCCAGACGTGGAGCGAGACGAGCTTCGGATGCAGTTCGAGGCATTGCAGCAGGGGAATATGACGTTGGCAGAGTACACATAGGAGTTCACCCGACTCAGCAGGTTCGCAGAGAACCTAGTCAGTGCACCAGAGGATAGGGCTTGGAGGTTCAAGAAGGGCCTCACCAGAGAGTTGCGACATGCAGTGGCGATCAGCCTGTCGACGGCTTATGCGAGCATCTTCAAGATTGCTCAGGCTGTGTTGAAAGAGGCGGATCCGAAGCTGAAGAGGGACCGGGACATCGGTAGTAGCAGCTACCAGACGCCGGCAAAGAGGACTCAGATTCAGACGAGGCCACAACAGCTTACTCAGCAACATCACCGTCCAGCTAAGAGTTCGTACACATCAGCCACAGAGATAGCAGCTGGCAGCTACTTGTGCTTTCTGTTACCGGCCGGGACACCTCTTTGACGAATGTCGCAAGAGGCTCGGGCTTTGTCTATTCTGCAGATCAGACATACAGGAGGACCTCGAGGTGTTGAAGGACCACCACCTGTACCACCCAGAGCACCACCAGCTGTACCACAGAGGGTTCAGGCTTTACCTACTCAGTAGCAGCATTTTGCACAACATCAGCAGCAGAGGGGACCACCACAGCAGGGACGTGCTTATGTCATGGCCGCAGTTGAGGAGGATGAGGCAGCTACAGATGTTATTACAGGTTCTATCCTTTTATATTCATTTTTTGCTATTGCACTGTTTGATTCTGGAGCCACACATAGCTTTATATCATATGAGTTTCTGTATAGACACGGCTTCACACCTAAGCCCACTAGGAGGAACTGTCAGATCATGACAGGAGGAGGGTTAGTGCCAGTTAATGAGATGGTTGATTGCCCTATCACTATAGCTGGAAGGGAGCTTAGAGCTCGATTCCTAGTGATGCCATTACCTGGGTTTGACATAGTCCTCGGCATCGACTGGTTGAGTGATCAATTTGCTGTAATAGACTGCCATGAAGGGAAGGTTACTTTCAGCCCACCTGGAGTTCCACCGTTCGAGATCAGCAGACGGATCGCAGAGAGGCCAGAAGGAGTCTACTTCGGAGTAGTTGCAAAGACCAGGAGTTGCCGCACCTGCTGATTGTAGAGTTTCTCGATGTCTTTCCCGAGGAGTTGCCAGGATTGTCGCCATATCAAGATGTGGAATTCACCATCGACCTAGTGCACATATCAGCATCAAAGTCCCAGCATTGCTACAAGATCAACCCAAAGGAAGCTGTAGAGTTGAAGGCCCAGATAAATGAGTTGGAAGGAAAGGGTTTTATTCGGTCTAGTGCTTCACCGTGGGGAGCACCAGTACTCTTTGTGCCGAAGAAGGATGGGACTATTAGAATGTGCATCGATTACTGTGCACTTAATAATATTACCATCAAGAATAAGTACCCATTGCCGTGGATAGATGAGTTGTTTGATCAGCTGAGTGGGGCGAAGGTCTTCTCAAAGATTAACCTTCGATCGGGGTATCATCAGATGAAGATTCGGGAGCAGGATATTCCAAAGACAGCTTTCAATACTCGTTATGGCCAGTATGAATTATTGGTGAAGTCGGTCGGACTCACCAACGCTCCAGCAATGTTTATGAACCTTATGAATAAGGTCTTCCATAAGTATCTTGACAAGTTTGTCGTAGTCTTCATGAACGACATCTTGATCTATTCGAAGTCTGAGGTAGAGCATGTGGAGCATCTGCGAATTGTTTTGGAGATTCTGCGAAAGGAGAAGCTGTATGGAAAGCTCTCGAAGTACGAGTTTTTCTTGGACAGAGTAGAGTTCTTGGGGCATATGGTGACTGCAGAAGAGATTTCTGTAGATCCCAAGAAGATTGAAGCTGTAAAAGCATGGGCACCTCCCAAGTCAGTAGCTGAAATTCGTAGTTTCCTGGGGCTAGCAGGTTACTACAGGAAGTTCGTAAAAGATTTTGCCAAGATAGCAGAGCCGATGACCATGCTTATGCGAAAGGACGAAGAGTTCATCTGGAGCGATGCCTGCTAGTCAGCATTTGAAGAATTGTAGAGAAGACTCACTACATCGCCAGTTTTAGCTTTGGAGGGTTTGTCATCTACATCGATGTATCAGGGAAAGGCTTAGGATGTGTGCTTGAGCAGAACAAGAAGGTCATTGCTTATGCTTCTAGACAGTTAAGGCCTCATGAGAAGAATTATCCTACTCATGACTTGGAGCTTGCAGCAGTCATTTTTGATTTGAAACTGTGGAAGCACTATCTGTATGGAGAGAGAGTGGATATCTTCACGGACCATAAAAGCTTGAAGTATTTTTTCACTTAGAAGGAACTAAATATGAGGCAGTGAAGATGGTTGGAACTCATGAAGGATTTCGACATCAATCTGCAATACCATCCTGGAAAGGCGAATGTGGTAGTAGATGCTCTTAGTCGATATCATGTTGCTATGTTCCTTACTATGGACCAGCATCTTCTCGAGGATCTTGAGAGTCTAGGGATCGAGAATATTGTTCCAGGAGTTCAGGGGCAGCTGATGCACATGCGTATACAGTCAGGACTGATAGAGAAGATCAAGGAGACCCAGTTTCTAGATGAGGGACTACGATGTCTCAGAGGTCAGACAGAGGCAGGATTGCTTGACGACTTCACCGTTGCAGAGGATGGATCCCTGAGGCACGGAAACCAGTTGTGTGTGCCCAAAGATTTACAAGAGAAGGTTATGCAGGAGGCTCACCAGTCGCAGTATTCTATTCATCTTGGATCTACCAAGATGTATAAGGATCTACGAGAGTATGTTTGGTGGTATGGAATGAAACGAGAAGTTGCCAGATTCATTTCTAGATGCCTTGTATGCCAGCAAGTCATAGCGGAGTGCCAGATACCAGCGAGATTACTCCATCATTTACCTATTCCGGAATGGAAGTGGGAACACATAACAATAGACTTTGTCTCTGGTTTACCGCGTACGCTCGGTGGCAAGGATGCTATGGGTTATCATGGATAGATTGACAAAATTTGCTCACTTTATTTCGTTCAAGGTAGGGTTGTCGACCGAGAAGCTTGCAGACCTCTACATGCGTCAGATTGTGCGGATTCATGGAGTGCCCGTGAGTATTGTTTCAGACAGGGACAACCACTTCATATCACACTTCTGGAGGAGTCTACAGCTGAGCTTGGGTTCACAGTTGAAGTTCAGCACCGCCTATCATCCACAGACAGACGGGTAGTCCGAGAGGACCATCTAGACATTGGATGACATACTCCGGGTTTGTGCACTCGATTTCGGCAGATCGTAGGAGGATCACTTACATCTTGTGGAGTTTGCATATAACAACAATTATCAGGCTAGCATTGAGATGACACTGTTCGAGGCACTATATGGACGGAGATGCCGTACACCTCTATCTTGGGATGACATTGGCGAGAGGACTTTTCTTGGGCTAGAGATGATGGTAGATTCAGCCAAGAAAGTCAGACTGACCAGAGAGCGTCTCAGAGTTGCACAGGATCGGCAGAAGCACTGGGCGGACAGCAGCAGACGACCCCTAGAGTTTGTAGTTGGAGATAGAGTGTTTCTGAAGATCTTGTCGACCAGAGGCATCATTCGTTTCGGCAGAGACGGGAAGCTCAGTCTCAGATTCATCGGGCCCTTCGACGTGACGGCACAGAATGGCGAGGTGGCATATCGACTAGCACTTCATGTTAGCCTAGATGGAGTACACGACGTCTTTCACATGTCCCAGCTTCACCGCTATATTCCAGATCTGAGTCATGTGGTGGACTACTCAGAACTAGAGGTATGTCCGAGCTTGACCTATGAGGAGCAGCCAGTGGAGATCCTTGATCGGAGGAAGAAGCAACTGCAGAATCAGACTATACCGCTTTTTTGAGTCATGTGGAGATATCACTTTCCGGAAGAGTCCACATGGGAGCGTGAGGACGAGATGCGAGAGCGATATCCCAATTTGTTTGCTTGATTGTACTATTTTGTTTTTAAGAATTTTAAATAAATGACTGTGTTTAAACAATTCGTCGTGATCTTGTTTTAAGAATTTATTTTGTTGTCCCTCAAATTTTGAGGACGAAATACTTTTAAGGGGGAGAGATTTGTAATTCTACTTTTCCGTTTTTCGAGAATTTTAAAGCTTTCTAATAATAATAACAAGTTTGATTTAAGTAATGTTTGAATATTGATAATGTTTCATTAAATATCTTCGAATAAATATTTTGATTTATATTTTGGAGGGAAATTAATTAGGAGCAGGTTTTCAAATTCAAAAGTTAGTTGTAACAAACTAATTGTGGTCCCCACTCTTTCTAACTAATTGTAACCTCTTAACATTTTTTCTAAACTGATTTTTGATACTTTTTGCAAATTATGAAAAGGGGAAGGGCTATTGTATTAATTTTTCTTTGGTGAGGGGGCTTTAGTGAATAAATGTTTCTTCCCTATAAATTTCTATTCTAGAGAGAGAAGCTCATTCAGCTCTCATCTCAAAAGAAAATTTTCTCTCGATCTCTCCTCTACTAAACTCTCAACAACCCAAATCCCCAATTTCTTCGGCGGTATTATCGGAGATGGCGGCTGCGGCGGTGATCTCCACTACTCCGGTGGCCTAGGCAGTGGCAACGACCCTTGGCGACTGAGCTGCCTTGTCGAGCTCCACACAGCGACGAGATTGATAGCTATTTCTCGCAGGCGACCACGAGAACCACTACTTTGGCTATTTTCTTCGATTCCCTGGCCAGCAGATCTGTGTCAAACTCTCGGTGGAGGTCGAACCCTTCTTCAGTAGGCACCGGTGGTGAGTTCCGACCATTCATCTCTACTTCACAAATTTTGTTGAAGGAACGATCTGATC
Organism: Iris pallida; assembly: GCA_029216955.1. Taxonomy (NCBI): domain Eukaryota; kingdom Viridiplantae; phylum Streptophyta; class Magnoliopsida; order Asparagales; family Iridaceae; genus Iris; species Iris pallida. Next base: position 3,249,686 of record JANAVB010026199.1, on the reverse strand, counting down.
TTTCTGATTCAATTCCCAGATCTTGTTGACGTGCTTCAGGACGATCATGAATTGATCAAATTCATGTCATCGATTGTGTGATATTCTTCAAGAAGTTTGATCTGCAATAAGTTTCTTGAACCTCTCCTTGATTTTAAGTTCTGCGGACTGAATCGAACTCATTGCATCTGTGTGTGTGAAAATTTGATGAATTCGAGCAGGACCTAGTTTGGATTGATCATAGTTCGTGATCGAATCATCGTGGGTTGTGTTCTTATCATCGAGTGAGTATTGTTGGATTTTGTGATGGTTCTTTTAAGAACTTTACGATTGAATTCTAAACCTCAATCCCTCTAATGATGCATCGATTCTGTTTTGTCTTAATATTTTATAGGTGCATGATCTGTTTTGAATCGGGATAGCAGTATTTGTTTATTCGGATCAAGTCCATCATTTCTCCAAGTAAGATCTTATAAATATGTCTTTATGTTTGCGCTATTGCTTGAATTTGAGTTAGTATGGTTCGTGATCAGTGCTCGCTCGTGTCCAGAGTTACTTTCGTGTTCGTGTTCGTATCATGTTCGTGATTGATGTGAATTTGTGTCTGTTGTTGGGTGCGTACCTGAGGACGAACCGTGGTACAGTATCAGTTTTGGTTTGTGTCGACTATAGCTCGTGCCCAGGAAGTGTACCAGTTCGTGTCGTTGGGGCGTGTCCAAGATAAGATCGACGTTGAGCAGAGTCTACCAGTCCAAATGATTTTTGGGTCGAGCTTTTGTTTTGGTCTTTTGAAGAATTTGTTGTGTATTTTTATTTAGCTATTGTATTGGAGATATCCCTTGATCATACTGTTTAAATTTGAAACGTTTTATGATGTTCTGTGTAATTTTCTTTTAAATGCTGACTTGGTGAAAGAGGAAATGTGGACAAGTAAACGATGGATTATTTAGAGTATAAACCTTATGAGTTGGTACAGGATTGCATAGCTTGATTTGAGCTGAGACTGAAGGCAGGTGCAATTTAGGTTGTATTTAGAGGTGGCCATATATCACTTGCAATGGTAAGTGTCACGCCCCGCTCCCGTAGGAGCGATCGTCCTCGCTAAGGCGTGATGCCGCACGAGCCTAGATTACGCTCGTGCAAGGCAGGTTCCATAACGGTCGATTACAGCAGCTGCGACGGGGTCGTCGTACAGAAGTACCATGCAGAGATATTGAATAATAGCAGCAGAAATTTGAAGCAAAACACAAGTTATTCAAAGAAGCTCTTTATTGATATTGAAACAAAGATTACAAAGGGCACAAGGCCAAGTTTACAAGTCTCTCGAGCTCACTTTTCTCACATTACAAGTCACTCAGCTCTCTCTCTCATCTCTCAATACATATCTCTGAGCCAACGGATGCTTTGGAAGGCGACATCCATACATTATGTCCCGTATAAGTCTTGACTCCATGCGGCCGCACGCTTCGAATCGCCAAGGAACTCTGTGCCTCGACACATCCAAGCGAGTGTCACTACCATATTTCTAGTGTGAGGGTATTTTTGTCATTTTTGGGGTAATTTTTATTTATTAGAATTTATTTGAATTTATTGGAATTTTTAGTACTGCATACCACCCCCAGACGGACGGACAGTCAGAGCGGACTATTCAGACCCTTGAGGATATGATGCGGACGCGTATCCTGAACTTTGGAGGTTCCTGGGAGGATCATCTTCATTTGGTGGAGTTTATCTACAACAATAGTTTCCAGGCCAGCATTGAGATGTCACCTTTCGAGGCTCTGTACGGGCGTAGGTGCCGTACGCCCTTATCCTGGGATGATGTTGGTGAGCGAGCTTTACTGGGGCCAGAGATGGTTGTTGATGCAGCCGAGAAGGTGAAGCTCATCAGGGACAGACTTCGCGTGGCGCAGGACAGACATCGGCACTGGGCCGATAGCCACCGGAGGCCCTTGGAGTTTGAGGTACAATTTAGAGTAGGATTAGATTTAGGTTTGTTTATTTGTGATTTTTTGATCAAGTTTGTTTATTATTTTTAATTGAGACCATGCTTGTGATTAGGTCGGAGATCAGGTTTTCTTGAGGATATCTTCGACTCGTGGTACGATACGTTTCGGTGGAGGCGGGAAGCTTAGCCCGCGCTTCATCGGCCCTTTCGTTATCAGCGGGAGAGTCGGTGACGTGGCTTACAGGCTAGACTTACCGCCTGTACTAGTGGAGGTCCATAATGTATTTCATGTATCACAGTTGAGACGATACGTGGCTGACCCTAGCCATGTGCTCGATCATTCAGAGATAGAGGTTGGGCCTTCTCTCAGCTATCCAAAGCAGCCATGGAGATTCTGGATCGACGGAAGAAAGTTCTAAGGAACCAGGTGATACCCTTGGTGCGCATCGCATGGAGGCATCATTCTCCAGGAGAGTCTACCTGGGAGCGGGAGGATGAGATGCGCGAGCGCTACCCTTATCTTTTTGGACCGTGAGGTATGCATTCTATCCTTCTCATCAGTTGTATTTCGCCTTTCAATTTTGAGGACAAAATTCTTTTAAGGAGGGTAGATTTGTCACTACCACATTTCTAGTATGAGGGTATTTTTTCATTTTTGGGGTAATTTAAATTTATTAGAATTTATGGGAATTTTTAGGAATTATTTTGGATTGTTTGGACTAGGTTGACTTTGACTAGTGTTGACCCTTGTAGACCAACCTAGGAGCTAACCCTAGTTAGTATGGACTTGGTTAGATTATGTGACTCTAGTCTAACCTAAGTTAATCCATGGTTTGGTCATTAGACTCTAGTTAGCATTAGGAATTAGATAAGTCATAAGTCATGACTTATGGTTTGAACCATTTAATAAAACAACTTAGCCATAGCCTATGTGACTTGGCCCAAAGCCCAAATTAGCAAACCCTAATCCCTAGGAAGTGATGGCCGGCTACCTTAGTCTAACCTGGGGATTCCCCCACTATAAATACTCTCCTAAAATCTAGGGTTGCCTCTTTCTTAGGAAGGCTCAAGTTTTAGAAAGGTTAGTTTCTATTATATTTTAATTCCTAGAACTCCTTTCCTCTTTCTTTTGCTTTCTAATTCATTCCATTAGATCCTAATATGACTATTCTTGTTGTTGCTAAGGTCTCATCTCAGTTTGAGGTTGTTTTGATTTGATTGGGATATCAAGAGAGGAGCTCACAAAGAGGGGTTTTCTTGAGAAGTTCAAGCTTAGGTAACTCTCTCAAATCTCCATAAAATTTTGATTTGTCTTCATCATTAGGGAGCCCTAGGAGTCCCCTAAGTATCAGTATAGGTTTTGTGTCGGGTATCCTAAGTTTCGTGTCCATTTGGACACGTATCAGGACTGTAGCCTAGGTGTTTGTCGAAATGCCACTGAGGGCATTTCGATCTTGTTTGTGCATTGTTTTTAAATAGGAAATTTAGTTTTATCATTAATTATTGGTTCTTGATCTTCTGATGTGATTTTTGAGTCGGCTTGTGTCAGATTCGTGGAGTGGACACGCGCGTGCACACGCTCGCGCGCGCGCTACAGTATTCCCCTGCCACTCGGGGCCTGTAGCGGACACGACACGCCTCTAGGACACGTGAAACTTGACACGAGCCATGGGGCACTGGCTGACATGCCACGTGTCAAGTCCCACGTGTCCCCGTGTCGTGTCGAAGGAGAAATCGTTTGTGCATGTGTCGTGCACTGTAGGTTTTCAGTGTTCTAATATAGGTGTTCCTGTGTAATTGTTTTAATATCTTAAATCATGAATTCTTCTGCTAATTAGATCCTAACAATATTGTATAACTATATTAGATTAGAGTTCCATATTAGAATCGATTTTCATGGGGTTAACTAGATTATTTTGGGGTTCCTGTGCATTCTCTGATACGCAACAGTGTATCAGTAATACATTGTTCCCCTCTGGAAATTCCTGATTTATTTGTTGGTTCTAGGGGTGCTGGTTGTATCCTAGCAGGTTGGGATCCCTACTATGGTTTTGCAACCATGGGCCTGACAACTAGTTTGTGGGAACCAATGTTGATTGAGTTCATTTTCGAATTTGAACCTGGGAATTCATTGCTAACTGGAATCTGAGATTTCCAGATTTGATCCCTTGATAACTTGATGATTAAATTGTTAGATTGGGTAGGATATTGTTGGTATTGCAAACTGAATTCCTTTCCTATATACTGTTCCTGATTTCTGGACACATGACACTGATTTTGACACTGATTTCTTACACTATTAATTTTCAGTTTTGATTCTTGATAAGGTTTAAAAGGGTATATTATGTTATGGTTTTCTCTGTACATTAAAACCATGATAGGATATGGGTTTATGTACTGTGTTTATATGATTTCAAGTTTCGAATTGTTTAAGAGTGCTAGTCATTAGTATGAATTGTTTTGATTCTTTTGTTGTTCATTTGAATCAATAGGTGATGACAGTGTTGTATCAAACCTGGGTTCTTTTGGGCTGTTTTTACTGTTTGAGTGTTCTTCAAAAACTGAGTTTGATATATAAAACCTGAGATCCTTTTGATATATATAATCTGAGAATAGGTTTGGTGTTTAATTGTTTTGTGGCATTGGGGAGGGACTGAAAACTGGGCTTCATGGGTACCAAGATGCTTATGTGTTCACTATGTTGCTATGGCTTTGCCTTGACCTTATTTTGCATTGTAGTTCCTTTCAAAACCTGGAAAGTATGCACACAGATTTCTGAAATTGAGTTTCCCTCTCCATGTATACATCCATGCTCACACACACACACACACACACACACACATTATTTCATGATCACTCACACACTGTCACTTGGTGGTTTGAAAGCTAAGCCTAAAACACAGGACACTCACACACACACACACACATGTATTCACTCTACACAAGTCTCACAACACTCACTCTTTATTACACACACCCCTATCTATATGCCTATCCTATTTTCTTAATGTAGAGTATATATGTAGTATATACTTTAATATATGTATCCATATATATAATGTAAAGTTGTGCCTTCTATATAGTTATATTGTTTGTGAATAAAAAACATATAGGAATATCTATTTGTGTATGGATATCATATAGGTAATGTATATATAGGGTACATAGATATTGGTGCTAAATAAATGTGTAAGTGTGATGTTAGATGACCTAGTAATTGTGTAGGAGTACTAAGCTAGACTTGATTAGGCTAGTTGGCCTAATTTAGACTTGGTAGACCTAGTTTGACTTTTAGGGTTGACCAGAGTTGACCAAGAGTTGACTTTGGCCTAGATTGACCTAGAATCATGTAGAATACATAGTAGGACTTCATTTTACTATTCTGGACTTGTTGTGACTTGTGCTGTTCTGATTAGGAGCCAGACACCACTCCTCGGACAGTACCTTTCATATTGGACACTCAGATATAGGCGAGTACATTCTCTGATCACTTCATATCCTGCTTAGAACTATTTCCTGCAGTAGATTACTTTACTTGTACTGTCACGTTGGTCACACGGATTGGTACTATATGGATCCCTTCTTGAGATGTTATCCTTAGGGAGCATCGGGTACTCTATGTTCTGTGCGTTTCACTTACATAGCGTATCACTATGCTTCATTGATTCTTCGATCACTTGTGCCATATACTCTTTTGATCACAGAGTCTTCCTGGAATCCTTATCCCGTTTATGGGTCTACTATGTATCACCCTTTGGGGGCTTATCACCTTTCGGAGGCTTACCACCCTTCGGGGGCTTATCACCCTTCGGGGGCCTTACATAGTATCATAACATAACCTGGTTGGATCCTTGTGTACTGATTGGGGGTACGGGGGAGTAAAAATAGACATGTGAATACTATCCAAGTAGTGTAGTATCAGGATCTCTTCCATAGTGTAGCATCAGAATCTCATATGCCATTTATATGTCTATATTGTACTCTGACTCACTTGTCCCATGTTAGCTCTCTATTTATAGTAGATATTTCTATTACAGCTTTCTCTCTCTGTTTACATACTGCACTTCTTTCAGTACCTGTATCTTACTTTACTGCATGATTATATCTTCTAACCTGCTATGAACTGTTGAGATATACTGTACTCGCTTCTGTCCTGACTGGACCTGTTGAAAATATTACAGAGGACGAGGAGGAGGCCGGTCTGGATATTTACTACGGGGCAGCCTTAGATGACACCTGCGAGCTGGACCCTCAGGAGGACCCAGCTCTAGCTGAGGATATCACCCCGATTGTCTAGACTTGATTAGTTAGGCTTATCTATCTTTTATGTAGTCTTGAGGCATATTTTAGCTAGACTTTATTTGGAGTTCAGAGTTGTATATATTCTTTTATTCTGTTTCTGAGACCATGTACTTCTGGATATTGCTGGGATTATCTTAGACTACTTTTCATCTATTTATTTTCTTGAGTTCTATTTCATATCGTGCTATCTCTTCCTTAGCTGTGATTGAGTTTTACTGCTATGTCACCCCCATTCGGGGAGTATAAACTGTTTAGAGATATATTGTTAGATGTATGTTGACCTAGGACAGCGTTCTACCGTCGACACTGCGGCGTAGGCTGGACGTACCCACGTCTCGTGCCCTTACTCTAGGGTGCGGGTCGTGACATGTTTTTAGTGGTGGCCCATGCAGGTCTAGACTAGAAGTGTAGTGGTATTCGAATTAGAGTATCACTACAGCCTGCAGTAGGATATAGGACATTAATTTTAAGGTACTCAATCACTTTAGGAAAAAAAATTCTTTTATTGCCATCTAAATCCTTATTATCAGCTGATCCTTTGAATTTTTAACTGTCCGCCTTTGTTATTTCGCTTCTTTCTCAGAAATTGGTACTCTTGTTTGTCTATCTTTAGGATGGTAGAGACTAGATCGCAGCGTGCCATTCATGAGGATGCAGTAGAGGGGACTGCTACCTCTCAGCCAGTACGGCGAGGCCAGGGGACTGCAGCTCCTGCCACCTCAGCTTGTATTGAGACCTCGGCAGCCGCAGCAGGGGATATGCATCCACCGGCTCGGAGGCAGGACCCGGTCATTCCAGAGGATCCCTTCCAGCAGCCGCCTCTAGGATACGTGGACACAGCTTAGATGTTCGCGTACTTCCAACAGTTCATGGACAGGCAGCAGGCTCGACATGACAGAGGCATGGAGTTGGCCGCCACGACAGCCGCAGCTCGACCAGTGGTTCAGCAGCCGAGGACACCGAGGATCGAGCAGTTTCAGAAGATGAGCCCCAGAGACTTTTTGGGGACAGAGGGGATCCTATATGCCGATGAGTGGATCGAGCATATAGAGGAGATCTTCCGCTTGGCCAGGATCCCAGCAGACCTTCAGATCGAGGCCGCAGCTAGCCGGATGCGAGATCTTGCTCGCACCTGGTATCAGTCTGACCCCAGGGTGGGGGTAGCTGGGCAGACTTGGGAGAAGTTTAAGGGCTTCTTCAAGAAGAAGTTCTTCCCAGATTCAGCACTCAGAGCCTTGGAGTCGCAGTTCGAGAGCCTGGTCCAGGGGAGTCTCTCAGTGGAGGAGTACGTCGGGGAGTTCGGCCGCCTCGACAGGTTTGTGGAGGGCTTGAGCGAGACGACGAAGGCCCAGAGGTTCCGGAAGGGCCTAGTCAAGAAGGTCAAGTCCTTGACCAAGGGCAACCGGGATACCACGTTCGAGAAGATCTTGACAGGAGCCTTGCTAGCAGAGGATGATCTTGAGCTTAGGCTCAAGAGGGAGAGAGACCCAGTTGGAGGCAGCAGCAGCAGCAGCGGAGGCCAGGCCAAGAGGCCCCACTTTCAGCACCAGCAGCTGAGGTAGTTTCAGCCACAGCCAATTCAGCAGAGGCCAGTCCATCAGCAGCAGCAGCCGAGGCAGCACCAGCAGGATCAGAGACAGGGTGGTACTTGTGCCTACTGCAAGAAGCCTGGGTACACCTTCAATGAGTGTCGGAAGAGGCTGGGCCAGTGCCTGGTGTGTGGCTCAGCAGACCACCAGATGAGGGAGTGCCGCATGGGACAAGCAGCCCAGGAAGCAGCAGTCAGAGCTCCAGCAGGCCAGCAGAGGGGACCAGCCCTGCCGACGCAGCAGCAGAGGTTCGTCCAGCACCAGCAGCAGGCCAGGGGAGGCCAGCAGGGGCAAGCTTTCGCCATGGCAGCTGGAGATGCAGATGTGATAGGAGAGCTGATTGCAGGTTCGATTCTTCTCGACTCCAGTCCAGTATTTGTATTATTCGATTCCGGTGCTTCGTATAGCTTCATATCAGTATCTTTTGCGATTAGACACAGTATCGTAGCTGAATCGTTGCCTAGGACTTACAAGATCACGACCGGGGGTGGCATTATCCTCGTGAGTGATGTTTGTAAGGGTCGGAGAGTAGTTTTGGGAGGCCGTGAGTTGGAGGTGAGCCTGCTCGTAATGCCATTGCCGAACTATGATATAGTACTAGGCATGGATTGGTTGAGCAGGCACCACGCCAACATTGATTACAGAGGGGGTAGAGTTCTCTTCAGAGCACCGGGGGAGCCAGAGTTTGAGTACTCCAGACGTCAGAAAGAGCAGAGCAGCGGAGTCTTCTGTGGAGTCTCGGTCGAGGAGCAGACAATTCCACACCCCTTGATAGCAGAGTATATGGATGTTTTCCCAGAGTAGTTGCCGGGATTGCCACCAGACAGAGACATAGAGTTCTCGATAGACTTGGTTCCAGGAGCGGAGCCCATCTCTCAGCATGTCTATCGGGTGAACAACAGTGAGCTGGTGGAGCTGAAGAAGCAAGTGGATGAGCTACAGGACAAGGGCTTCATCCACTCGAGTTCATCGCCATGGGGTGCACCAGTGTTGTTCATACCGAAGAAGGATGGGTCAGTACGCATGTGTATTGACTATAGGGCACTCAACAACCTCACGATCAAGAACAAATACCCACTGCCACGGATCGACGATCTATTTGACCAGTTGAGCGGAGCTCGGGTATTTTCCAAGATTGATCTGAGGTCGGGATATCACCAGGTGAAGGTGAAGAGGGAGGATATTCCCAAGACCGCTTTCAGGACGCGGTACGGGCAGTTTGAGTTTTTGGTTATGCCGTTTGGGCTAACCAATGCACCAGCAGTGTTTATGAACCTTATGAACAAGGTGTTCCACCAGTATCTGGATCAGTTTGTGGTGGTGTTCATTGACGATATCTTAATATATTCCAAGATTGAGGAGGAGCACGAGGAGCATTTGAGGATAGTGCTGGAGATTCTCAAGAAGGAGCAGCTTTACGGGAAGCTCTCCAAGTGTGAGTTCTTCTTGGATCAGGTGTACTTCTTGGGGCATGTGGTGACTGGAGATGGCATCTCAGTTGACCCCAAGAAGATTGTAGCAGTTGAGGCATGGACAGCGCCGACTTCAGTTGCAGAGATCAGGAGTTTCCTGGGGCTGGCAGGATATTATCGGAGATTCGTGCAGGATTTCTCCCGGGTTGCAGAGCCGTTGACTCGGTTGACCCGGAAGGATGCTGAGTTCGTTTGGTCAGAGGAGTGTCAGGCAGCTTTTGATGAGTTGAAGAAGCGGTTGACGACAGCTCCGATTCTGACATTGCCTTCAGGATTAGGTAGTTTCACTATTTATAGTGATGCTTCAGGGAAGGGGCTGGGTTGCGTCTTGCAGCAGCATGGGAAGGTGATTGCCTATGCTTCCAGGCAATTGTGTCCCCATGAGAAGAACTACCCTACCTACGACCTGGAGCTGGCAGCAGTGATATTTGCTCTGAAGCTGTGGAAGCATTATCAGTATGGTGAGAGGGTGAAGATCTTCACAGATCACAAGAGCTTAAAGTATGTGTTCACTTAGAAGGAGTTGAACATGAGACAGTGCAGATGGCTAGAGTTGATGAAGGATTTTGACATCCTACTTCAGTATCACCCAGGAAAGGCAAACGTGGTTGTCGATACCTTGAGTAGGTATCCGACGGCCATGTGTTTGACCACGGATCGGCATTTGCTTACCGACTTGGAGAGCCTTGGGATTGAGGTGATCGTGCCCGGAGTGCAGATGTAGCTATAGGGGATGCAAATTCAGTCAGACTTGGTGGAGAGGATCAAGTCAGCACAGTTTGAGGATATTGCTCTACGGTGTCTCCAGGAGCAGGTTCGAGCAGGATTGCTGGAGGGCGAGTTTTCTCTTGCAGAGGATGGTGCCTTGAGGCACGGTTCCAGGTTATGTGTGCCCAGCGGAGATCTCAGAGAGCAGGTTATGCAGGAGGCCCATAGATCTCAGTACTCTATACACCCAGGTGCCAACAAGATGTACCGAGATCTGCGGAAGCATGTTTGGTGGTCAGGAATAAAGCGGGAGGTGGCTCGCTTCGTGGCTAGGTGTTTGGTCTGCCAGCAGGTCAAGGCAGAGAGACAGAGGCCCGGTAGATTGTTGCAGCCACTGCCCATTCCCGAATGGAAATAGGAGCATATCACTATAGACTTCGTATCAGGATTGCCGCGCACACCAGAAGGAAAAGACGCGATTTGGGTCATCGTTGACAGGTTGACCAAATCGGCCCACTTCTTGCCATTCTAGGTGGGTACGTCTACAGAGAGGCTGGCGGAGTTGTATATACGACAGATAGTCAGGATTCACGGGGTTCCAATCAGTATCGTCTCAGATCGGGATAGCCATTTTACTTTCTATTTCTGGAGGAGTCTGCAGACCAGCTTGGGCACTCAGCTCAAGTTTAGTACTGCATACCACCCCCAGACAGACGGACAATTAGAGCGGACTATTCAGACCCTTGAGGATATGCTGCGGACGTACGTCCTGGACTTTGGAGGTTCCTGGGAGGATCATCTTCATTTGGTGGAGTTTGTCTACAACAATAGTTTCCAGGCCAGCATTGAGATGTCACCTTTCGAGGCTCTGTACGGGCGTAGGTGCCGTACACCCTTATCCTGGGATGATGTTGGTGAGCGAGCTTTACTGGAGCCAGAGATGGTTGTTGATGCAGTCGAAAAGGTGAAGCTCATCAGGGACAGACTTCGCGTGACGCATGACAGACATCGGCACTGGGCCGATAGCCACCGGAGGCCCTTGGAGTTTGAGGTACAATTTAGAGTAGGATTAGATTTAGGTTTGTTTGTTTATGATTTTTTGATCATGTTTGTTTATTATTTTTAATTGAGACCTTGCTTGTGATTAGGTCGGAGACCAGGTTTTCTTGAGGATATCTCCAACTCGTGGTACGATACGTTTCTGTGGAGGCGGGAAGCTTAGCCCGCGCTTCATCGGCCCTTTCGTTATCAGCGGGAGAGTCGATGACATGGCTTACAGGCTAGACTTACCACCTGTACTAGTGGGGATCCACAACGTATTTCATATATCACAGTTGAGACGATACGTGGCTGACCCTAGCCATGTGCTCGATCATTCAGAGATAGAGGTTGGGCCTTCTCTCAGCTATCCAGAGCAGCCATGGAGATTCTGGATCGACGGGAGAAGGTTCTGAGGAACCAGGTGATACCTTTGGTGCGCGTCGCATGGAGGCATCATTCTCTAGGAGAGTCTACCTGGGAGCGGGAGGATGAGATGCGCGAGCGCTACCCATATCTTTTTGGACCGTGAGGTATGCTTTCTATCCTTCTCATCAGTTGTATTTCACCTTTCAATTTCGATGACAAAATTCTTTTAAGGAGGGTAGATTTGTCACTACCACATTTCTAGTGTGAGGGTATTTTTTTTCATTTTTGGGGTAATTTTAATTTATTAGAATTTATGGGAATTTTTAGGAATTATTTTGGAATTGTTTGGACTAGGTTGACTTTGACTAGTGTTGACCCTTGTAGACCAACCTAGGAGCTAACCCTAGTTAGTATGGACTTGGTTAGATTATGTGACTCTAGTATAACCTAAGTTAATCCTTGGTTTGGTCATTAGACTCTAGTTAGCATTAGGAATTAGATAAGTCATAAGTCATGACTTATGGTTTGAACTATTTAATAAAAACAACTTAGCCATAGCCTATGTGACTTGGCCCAAAGCCCAAATTAGCAAACCCTAATCCCTAGGAAGTGATGGCCGGCCACCTTAGTCTAACCTAGGGATTCCCCTACTATAAATACTCTCCTAAAATCTAGGGTTGCCTCTTTCTTAGGAAGGCTCAAGTTTTAGAAAGGTTAGTTTCTATTATATTTTAATTCCTAGAACTCCTTTCCTCTTCCTTTTTCTTTCTAATTCATTCCATTAGATCCTAATATGACTATTCTTGCTGTTGCTAAGGTCTCATCTCAGTTTGAGGTTGTTTTGATTTGATTGGGATATCAAGAGAGGAGCTCACAAAGAGGGGTTTTCTTGAGAAGTTCAAGCTTAGGTAACTCTCTCAAATCTCCATGAAATTTTGATTTGTCTTCATCATTAGGGAGCCCTAGGAGTCCCCTAAGTATCAGTATAGGTTTTGTGTCGGGTATCCTAAGTTTTGTGTCCATTTGGACACGTATCAGGACTGTAGCCTAGGTGTCACCCTCACTTTTTCCAGTTAGGGGTAAAATGGTAATCTTCCATTTTATATTATTTTGGGAATTTTATTTCATGAATAATATTATTTAATTATTATATGAGTCGGGTTCGAATTTCATCGCATTTCGAGTTAATTCGGGACCCCGGTAAATTTTGACTTGAGCTGTAATTAGCCTGTTAGCTAACCATGGCCCACCACACTAAAAATTAGGGTTTAAGAGTTTGGACTAGTTCCCCATGAGTAATTTAGTTTAATTATGATTTTTATTTATTTTTAGCAACTTTCTAAACCTAATTTGGATTATTTTAGCATGTAGGCTTAGGGAGGGGCAAACTTGTAATTACAAGTGCCCCTACCCATGCTCCATGGCCGGCCACCTACAGCACCCCCTCCACCTCTCCTTTCTTCTTCACTAAGTTATCACTCTCTCTCTTCATTCATTCCTTTCCAACTTCTTCTTCTCCATCAAAATCTACAATTTAGGTATGTCATTAACTCTCATTTAATTCCTCATTTTGCATTCATCCCTTCACATTAATTATAGGGGAGACCATTCTCTACAAGTTGACCCTAGACTTTGTAGGTTTCCTTAAAATATAGTTTAAGGATTATTTATGGATTTATCCTTTTATAGAGGTATATATATATATATATACATGTGTATTTGTGTGTGTAGAGGAGAGTGGTAGTGGTGTTGAGAGTGTGTATTTATATATATGTGTGTATGTGTATGTATATATATATATAGATATGTATGTGTCAGAATAGGAAGGAGAATGAGAAGGAGAATGGGAAGGAGAATGAGGAAGGAGAATAGGAAGGAGAATGAGAAGGAGAATAGGAAGGAGAATGAGAAGGAGAATAGGAAGGAGAATGAGAAGGAGAATGGGAAGGAGAATGAGGAAGGAGAATAGGAAGGAGAATGAGAAGGAGAATGGGAAGGAGAATAGGAAGGAGAATGGGAAGGAGAATGAGGAAGGAGAATAGGAAGGAGAATGAGAAGGAGAATAGGAAGGAGAATGAGAAGGAGAATGGGAAGGAGAATGAGGAAGGAGAATGAGGAAGGAGAATAGGAAGGAGAATGAGAAGGAGAATGGGAAGGAGAATGAGGAAGGAGAATAGGAAGAAGAATGGGAAGGCGAATGAGGAAGGAGAATAGGAAGGAGAATGAGAAGGAGAATGGGAAGGAGAATGGGAAGGAGAATAGGAAGGAGAATGAGAAGGAGAATGGGAAGGAGAATGAGGAAGGAGAATAGGAAGGAGAATGAGAAGGAGAATGGGAAGGAGAATGAGAAGGAGAATAGGAAGGAGAATGAGAAGGAGAATGAGGAAGGAGAATAGGAAGGAGAATGGGAAGGAGAATGGGAAGGAGAATGAGGAAGGAGAATAGGAAGGAGAATGGGAAGGAGAATGAGGAAAGAGAATGAGGAAGGAGAATAGGAAGGAGAATGGAAAGGAGAATGAGGAAGGAGAATAGGAAGGAGAATGAGAAGGAGAATGGGAAGGAGAATGAGGAAGGAGATAGAAAGGAGAATAGGAGTTTGAGAATGAATCGGAGTTCGGGTAGTCGGATTGACTTGAAACTTGGGTGGCATGTTGGGTACACCCCACAAATGTCATATTTGAGCCGATTTTTGGCTCGGTTGACCCAGAGTTGACTTTTTACCTAAAAGTCAATCGTGAGTCAACACTTTGTCTAGATTTCACCAAATCCAAACTAGAGTTGACCAGTTGACCAAAAATCAACTGTTGGTCAACATTTGACCAGTTTGACCTAGAGTTGACCTAGAGTTGACCAGAGTTGACCAGTTGACCAAAAGTCAACTGTAGGCCAACTCTTGATCCCGTTTGACTTTCTTCGACTTGTTTTGACCCGTGATGCCTGGTATGACCTAGGATTGACTTGGTTAGGCTTAGATTGACTTGATATAACTTGATTTGACCTAGATTGAATTGACAGGACTTAGTGTGACTCAATGAGACCTAATTTGACCTCGATTGCATATCATTCATTGTAAATCATTCCTAAACTTGTTTAAACCTAAATTAACTTACAGTATCTCATATTTAGGTCTTCTGATACCGCTCTGAGCATTGATATACCATACAGCTCAGGACAGCAGGCGAGTACATTCACTGATAGTTTTCATTGTCTTGATATTTGCTATATCCGATTCAGTCGTAGTGTCTTACTTGATTCTCAGACACGATAGTGCACGGACTAGTATTGTCGGATTCCTGTCATGAGATGTTATTCCTGGATTTCTTGGGATACTGGTACTTGCTTAGTCTTGATTCTCGTACTTGTATTGACGCCGATTCCTGAAGAGGACTTGCTCCCCTCTTAGGGAATCTCGCGTCATGGCGTGCTATGTCCGGATCCGTATACTACTCGGAGAATGGGGAATATTATAGATAGTGTGATCAATGCCCCCTTGAGTTACTCCTTACACCATAGCTATACCCTCACCTCACGATGGGTATAGCCTGACCTGTGTTACTTCTCGCTCCATAGCTTACCATCCCGGCCAGGCCGAGTCCACGTGCTTGTAGCCGGTCGGCTGGAAGCCTGATGCTTGACCCATACCGATCACATTAGGCTATAATATTTGAGACACATTTTATATTTACTTTTCCTGTCATATATCCTGTTCTGTCTATATTCAGTACTTTCTCACCATGCATGATATACAGTTACTCAGATGCTCTACATGCCTTTATATTGTACCTTGATTTGGAGACTAAGTTCTGCTCGGGAGAAGAGTTACAACCCCGGTCCTTGTTTGGTTTAAGGGTTGTAACTCGGCTTCCGAACGGTTCCCAAGTCTTCATATATCTTTGTCTTGTAGTTCATTATACTGTCTCTTATATTACTTGTCAATTCACATGGAACTGCTGTTAGTGTTTGTACTTGCTCATTTTCCTGACAGGATACCGTTATGATATTTTACAGATGTTTCTGAGACAGATGGAGACTCAGGCCAGGGCAGTGGCCTGATAGATTGGCCACTAGATTTTATACTCCCTGAGTAGTTAGCACTTGTTAGGCTTGACTGGACTGCGATCCAGCTTTAGATTTTAGAATGTAGTATTATATATTATTCTGTGATGTTACGTTTAGTTTTGGACTTGTGTGGATCTCGAACTTATTTCTTGCTTCATCTATCGTATTTCCTTTCCATGCTATCTACCTTAGTTTTACATTTGTGATTGAGACTGTATTGCTATGTCACCTCTATTCGGAGTGTATATACTGTACAGGTACCTTTATCTGTTTAGTTGTAGTATTCTAGATGACCTAGACAGCGTTCTACCGCCGATGCTGCGGCGTAGGCTGGACGTACCCACTTCTCGTGCCCCTAATCAGGGTGCGGGTCGTGACACATTTTTGTGGTGGCCCACGCAGGTCGAGTTTATGTAGTGGTATTCGAACTTGAGTACCACTACAGCCTGCAGTAGGAATAGGATATATTTTGAAGTTACTCAATCATATTTTAGAAAAATTCTGATCTTTTGATTACCATGACAACTCTTCTTGCATTTAAATTTAATTGTCCTCCTTTGATAATATCTTATCTTGTGCCATATTGATCTCTTGGGTTCAATTCATCTTCAGGATGACAGTGACTCATTCTCGGGCAGCAGGGCCTAGTGCCCCAGAGAGGTCAGATCCGGGAGGTCTTTCACCTCCGGCTGCGGGAGCTACAGTTGAGAGAGCTGCCACCTCAGTCCCTGCCCTTCAGGCAGGAGCAGCAGCGACGGTTCCAGGAGGTCTTCCACCTCTAGCAGCGGGACTGTCCATGATCGTTCCTGATATTCTTCCACCGCCGCCTCCGCTACCGACAGATACTCAAGGGATGATGGCCCTTCTGCAGCGGATATTACAAACTCAGAGCACGCAGGCAGACCTGTTGCGGCAGAGCATGGAGAACTCCCATCAGCTGGCGATGGCAGCACTTGAGAGGGTTGTACCGAGTACAGTTCTGGGTACCCCAGTTCAGCACCAGGGACCAGGCCAGAGGCAGGCTACTCGGTGCGCTTTCTGCAGGAGGCCAGGGCACACTAGAGAGGCTTGTAGGAAGAGGTTGGGCGTCTGCCTATACTGTGGGGCGCCCGATCACCAGCTGAAGGATTGCCACGCTAGTAGAATCCGAAGAGACCAGGACAGAGTACATCAGGCACCAGCACGTGACGACCAGCAGCAGGGTCAGGGCAAGAGGCAGGCCGTCCAGTGTGCTTTTTGCAAGAAGATGGGGCACACCCGAGATATTTGTAGGATGAAGCTGGGAGTTTGTTTATTTTGTGGAGCTCCAGACCACCAGATGAAGAACTGTGCAGCCCGTACAGCCAGACAGACAGGCCGGGACAGAGTGTGGCAGGCTAGCGGAGGCTACCAGGGGCGAGCTTTCGCCATGACAGTTGAGCCCACTCAGGCAGTAGCAGAGCAGATAGCAGGTTCCAATCTTTCGATCTCATTTCCGTATTTGCTTCCTTATAAACTGTCTTGAACTTCGATTCTATCTGTTCCTTGATCGTTGGATGAAATTTTGTCCTTGTGATGTAATATTCTTCTGAGATAAGTCGTATGGGCTAGGTTGCCTCGATTATGAGATTTTAGAATTCTCTAGGGTCATGCTAGCAGGCAGAGTGAGGACATATAGTCGGACTATGGACGTATTTCTCGGGTGTGGGAATTAAAGGTTTTCGCTGCCAAGCTAGCGGCAATGCAAAAATTTTAAATACCATAATTCTAGAGGTATGTACCTTAGTCAAGGACTCTGTGATTATCGTAGCCTTGCTCACTGGCATGACGGAGATTCTGAGTATCATGATTATTGGACAGACGCATACGATTATCAAATTGCATGAATTTTCTGTGTTGCTTCGTTTTAAGTTTTTGGATGATTCTTTTAAGGTGGATAGACTTATATTTGAGAGTAATTTTAAATTTTATAATTTAGTCAATTAATTCCTGCTTGGACTTTTGAGATTTTACTATTGTTTGGTTTTAATTTCGAGGACGAAATTTTTTTAAGGTGGATAGACTTGTCACCCTCACTTTTTCCAGTTAGGGGTAAAATAGTAATCTTCCATTTTATATTATTTTAGGAATTTTATTTCATGAATAATATTATTTAATTATTATAGGAGTCGGGTTCGAATTTCAACGCATTCCGAGTTAATTCGGGACCCCGGTGAATTTCGACTTGAGCTGTAATTAGCCTGTTAGCTAACCATGGCCCACCACACTAAAAATTAGGGTTTAAGAGTTTGGACTAGTTCCCCATGAGTAATTTAGTTTAATTATGATTTTTATTTATTTTTAGCAACTTCCTAAACCTAATTTGGATTATTTTAGCATGTAGGCTTAGGGAGGGGCAAACTTGTAATTACAAGTGCCCCTACCCATGCTCCATGGCCGGCCACCTACAGCACCCCCTCCACCTCTCCTTTCTTCTTCACTAAGTTATCACTCTCTCTCTCTTCATTCATTCCTTTCCAACTTTTTCTTCTCCATCAAAATCTACAATTTAGGTATGTCATTAACTCTCATTTAATTCCTCATTTTGCATTCATCCCTTCACATTAATTATAGGGGAGACCATTCTCTACAAGTTGACCCTAGACTTTGTAGGTTTCCTTAAAATATAGTTTAAGGATTATTTATGGATTTATCCTTTTAGAGAGGTATATATATATATACATGTGTATTTGTGTGTGTAGAGGAGAGTGGTAGTGGTGTTGAGAGTGTGTATTTATATATATGTGTGTATGTGTCTGTATATATATATAGATATGTATGTGTCAGAATAGGAAGGAGAATGAGAAGGAGAATAGGAAGGAGAATGAGAAGGAGAATAGGAAGGAGAATGAGAAGGAGAATAGGAAGGAGAATGAGAAGGAGAATGGGAAGGAGAATGAGGAAGGAGAATAGGAAGGAGAATGAGAAGGAGAATGGGAAGGAGAATAGGAAGGAGAATGGGAAGGAGAATGAGGAAGGAGAATAGGAAAGAGAATGAGAAGGAGAATAGAAAGGAGAATGAGAAGGAGAATGGGAAGGAGAATGAGGAAGGAGAATGAGGAAGGAGAATAGGAAGGAGAATGGAAAGGAGAATAAGGAAGGAGAATAGGAAGGAGAATGGGAAGGAGAATGGGAAGGAGAATGAGGAAGGAGAATAGGAAGGAGAATGAGAAGGAGAATGGGAAGGAGAATGGGAAGGAGAATAGGAAGGAGAATGGGAAGGAGAATGAGGAAGGAGAATAGGAAGGAGAATGAGAAGGAGAATGGGAAGGAGAATGAGAAGGAGAATAGGAAGGAGAATGAGAAGTAGAATGAGGAAGGAGAATAGGAAGGAGAATGGGAAGGAGAATGAGAAGGAGAATGAGGAAAGAGAATAGGAAGGAGAATGGGAAGGAGAATGAGGAAGGAGAATGAGGAAGAAGAATAGGAAGGAGAATGGAAAGGAGAATGAGGAAGGAGAATAGGAAGGAGAATGAGAAGGAGAATGGGAAGGAGAATGAGGAAGGAGAATAGGAAGGAGAATGGGAAGAAGAATAGGAAGGAGAATAGGAGTTAGAGAATGAATCGGAGTTCGGGTAGTCGGATTGACTTGAAACTTGGGTGGCATGTTGGGTACACCCCACAAATGTCATATTTGAGCCGATTTTTGGCTCGGTTGACCCAGAGTTGACTTTTTACCCAAAAGTCAACCGTGAGTCAACACTTTGTCTAGATTTCACCAAATCCAAACTAGAGTTGACCAGTTGACCAAAAATCAACTGTTGGTCAACATTTGACCAGTTTGACCTAGAGTTGACCTAGAGTTGACCAGAGTTGACCAGTTGACCAAAAGTCAACTGTAGGCCAACTCTTGATCCCGTTTGACTTTCTTCGACTTGTTTTGACCCGTGATGCCTGGTATGACCTAGGATTGACTTGGTTAGGCTTAGATTGACTTGATATAACTTGATTTGACCTAGATTGAATTGACAGGACTTAGTGTGACTCAGTGAGACCTAATTTGACCTCGATTGCATATCATTCATTGTAAATCATTCCTAAACTTGTTTAAACCTAAATTAACTTACAGTATCTCATATTTAGGTCTTCTGATACCGCTCTGAGCATTGATATACCATACAGCTCAGGACAGCAGGCGAGTACATTCACTGATAGTTTTCATTGTCTTAATATTTGCTATATCCGATTCAGTCGTAGTGTCTTACTTGATTCTCAGATACGATAGTGCACGGACTAGTATTGTCGGATTCCTGTCATGAGATGTCATTCCTGGATTTCTTGGGATACTGGTACTTGCTTAGTCTTGATTCTCGTACTTGTATTGACGCCGATTCCTGAAAAGGACTTGCTCCCCTCTTAGGGAATCCCGCGTCATGGCGTGCTATGTCCGGATCCGTATACTACTCGGGGAATGGGGAATATTATAGATAGTGTGATCAATGCCCCCTTGAGTTACTCCTTGCACCATAGCTATACCCTCACCTCACGATGGGTATAGCCTGACCTGTGTTACTTCTCGCTCCATAGCTTACCATCCCGGCCGGGCCGAGTCCACGTGCTTGTAGCCGGTCGACTGGAAGCCTGATGCTTGACCCATACCGATCATATTAGGCTATAATATTCGAGGCACATTTTATATTTACTTTTCCTGTCATATATCCTGTTCTGTCTATATTCAGTACTTTCTCACCATGCATGATATACAGTTACTCACATGCTCTACATGCCTTTACATTGTACCTTGATTTGGAGACTAAGTTCTACTCGGGAGAAGAGTTACAACCCCGGTCTTTGTTTGGTTTAAGGGTTGTAATTCGGCTTCCGAATGGTTCCCAAGTCTTCATATATCTTTGTCTTGTAGTTCATTATACTGTCTCTTATAGAACTTGTCAATTCACATGGAACTGCTGTTAGTGTTTGTACTTGCTCATTTTCCTGACAGGATACCGTTATGATATTTTACAGATGTTTCTGAGACAGATGGAGACTTAGGCCAGGGCAGTGGCCTGATAGATTGGCCACTAGATTTTATACTCCCTGAGTAGTTAGCACTTGTTAGGCTTGACTGGACTGCGATCCAGCTTTAGATTTTAGAATGTAGTATTATATATTATTCTGTGATGTTACGTTTAGTTTTGGACTTGTGTGGATCTCGAACTTATTTCTTGCTTCATCTATCGTATTTCCTTTTCATGCTATCTACCTTAGTTTTACATTTGTGATTGAGACTGTATTGCTATGTCACCTCCATTCGGAGTGTATATACTGTACAGGTACCTTTATCTGTTTAGTTGTAGTATTCTAGATGACCTAGACAGCGTTCTACCGCCGATGCTGCGGCGTAGGCTGGACGTACCCACTTCTCGTGCCCCTAATCAGGGTGCGGGTCGTGACACTAGGTGTTTGTCGAAATGCTACTGAGGGCATTTCGATCTTGTTTGTGTATTGTTTTTAAATAGGAAATTTAGTTTTATCATTGATTATTGGTTCTTGATCTTCTGATGTGATTTTCGAGTCGGCTTGTGTCAGATTCGTGGAGTGGACACGCGCGTGCACACGCTCGCGCGCGCGCTACAGTGTTCCCCTGCCACTCGGGGCCTGTAGCGGACACGACACGCCTCTAGGACACGTGAAACTTGACACGAGCCATGGGGCACTGGCTGACACGCCACGTGTCAAGTCCTACGTGTCCCCGTGTCGTGTCGAGGGAGAAATCGTTTGTGCACGTGTCGTGCACTGTGGGTTTTCAGTGTTCTAATATAGGTGTTCCTGTGTAATTGTTTTAATGTCTTAAATCATGAATTCTTCTGCTAATTAGATCCTAACAATATTGTATAACTATATTAGATTAGAGTTCTATATTAGAATCGGTTTCCATGGGGTTAACTAGATTATTTTGGGGTTCCTGTGCATTCTCTGATACGCAATAGTTTATCAGTAATACACTGTCCCCCTCTGGAAATTCCTGATTTATTTGTTGGTTCTAGGGGTGCTGGTTGTATACTAGCAGGTTGGGATCCCTACTATGGTTTTGCAACTATGGGCCTGACAACTAGTTTGTGGGAACCAATGTTGATTGAGTTCATTTTCGAATTTGAACCTGGGAATTCATTGCTAACTGGAAACTGAGATTTCCAGATTTGATCCCTTGATAACTTGATGATTAAATTGTTAGATTGGGTAGGATATTGTTGGTATTGCAAACTGAATTCCTTTCATATATACTGTTCCTGATTTCTGGACACATGACACTGATTTTGACACTGATTTCTTACACTGTTAAATTCCAGTTTTGATTCTTGATAAGGTTTAAAAGGATATATTATGTTATTTTTTTCTCTGTACATTAAAACCATGATAGGATATGGGTTTATGTATTGTGTTTATATGATTTCAAGTTTCGAATTGTTTAAGAGTGCTAGTCATTTGTATGAACTGTTTTGATTCTTTTGTTGTTCATTTGAATCAATAGGTGATGACAGTGTTGTATCAAACCTGGGTTCTTTTGGGCTGTTTTTACTGTTTGAGTGTTCTTCAAAAACTGAGTTTGATATATAAAACCTGAGATCCTTTTGATATATATAATCTGAGAATAGGTTTGGTGTTTAATTGTTTTGTGGCTTTGGGGAGGGACTGAAAACTGGGCTTCATGGGTACCACGATGCTTATGTGTTCATTATTTTGCTATGGCTTTGCCTTGACCTTATTTTGCATTGTAGTTCCTTTCAAAACCAGGAAAGTATGCACACAGATTTCTGAAATTGAGTTTCCCTCTCCATGTATACATCCATGCTCACACACACACACATTGTTTCATGATCACTCACACAGTACTGTCACTTGGTGGTTTGAAACCTAAGCCTAAAACACAGGACACTCACACACACACACATGTATTCACTCTACACAAGTCTCACAACACTCACTCTTTATTACACACACCCCTATCTATATGCCTATCCTATTTTCTTAATGTAGAGTATATATGTAGTATATACTTTAATATATGTATCCATATATATAATGTAAAGTTGTGCCTTCTATATAGTTATATTGTTTGTGAATAAATAACATATAGGAATATCTATTTGTGTATGGATATCATATGGGTAATGTATATATAGGGTACATAGATATTGGTGCTAAATAAATGTGTAAGTGTGATGTTAGATGACCTAGTAATTGTGTAGGAGTACTAAGCTAGACTTGATTAGGCTAGTTGTGTAATGCCCCAGTCCCAATATATATAGGACTAAGTACGTAGACATGCCAGCTGTATTCATACAAAGTACGTAGGTTTCGTATGAATACATAAGCTGTAAAATGCAGTAATCCAAGACAAACTAAATCTTATCCACAATGAAAAGAAATATAATATAAAATCAACTCGAATATTTTTGATACAATCGTTGGGCGAAGACAAAGTCCACTACTAACTATCCCAATGAAAGAAATGTACAAGAATCGATCAAATAAAATGGCGAGACGAACCAAGCGCAATCGTCTTCGAAGGAATGAAGAAGACCACGGCCTTGGATAGGGTACCTGTGGAAGACATGAACACACACCTGGGGAAAAACCAGGTCCTCAGACGGACGTAGCAAGATACAGGAAGAACAAGCTAATATGAACTATCAAAATAAAATAATATATAAATGACTATCCTAGACACAAATATGCAAAGGAGATTTTATCCGCCTATTGTGCAATTTAGAGGACAACTTTCATGCGCATGGGTGGGATTTTAGGCTATGTGTACGTAACTGGCATCCAGTCATCTGTATCCGTCCGTAACGTCTAAAACGTCAGAGGGCATCTGTAAATATATCGCCACAGTTCCATCCGGAGACTGTGGTTTACCTGTTTGGCTTCCCATACGCACTAGAGACTGTCCTCCCCCAATATATCCCACACTGTTCAAGTCATGTCCATGGCTCGTCCAGTTTTGTAACTGCTTGAGTCTCTAAAAACCCTAGTCATAGCAGTTACGATTATCTACCGTCACACGACTTTAGAGATAGCTAGTCAATAAGTCGTGCCCCTAGTAACATGTCTCAAACCGTGTAGTGTGAGTGTCACAGCTAAAGGAAGATATAAGGATATCCCCCAACAAGAAGGTAGTCCGATAATACTAAGTCAACATGCATAAAATAAAGCAACGACTAATAAAGTCGCTTGCACCCAAGTGTGACTTGGACGCGCAGTTTATAACAAATAAAAATAACAAATATGAAACAAGTAAATAAATGCTGAAAATAAATAATATGACAGTTTAATTAGCAAGGTATACTTGCCTGTTGAGTCGCCTGGTGAGCTGCCTGGTGTGGTGCTATGATCATGTGGCACGAGCTGCGACTTCGATGTAACAACTACACAAGGGGACCTCTGTTGGTGGCACGGATAGTTCCATCGGGTCCAGGACGGTTAAATTAGTTGTAGTCGATAGGAGGAAGGACAGAATTTGTAGGAGGATAGAAATAATGGGCTCAGCCATAGAAGAAAAATCAAAGGAGAACGATAAATAATATAGATACAAATATTTGAAAATACTTATACTATTGAAAACTAGATTTTATTATTAGAATAATATTTATGGAAAAAGACCTAAAGAAAAATTATTTTGGCTAAGCTTTAGGTTCGTCAAAAAATAGAAATGGTAGAAACTATATTTTTATTTAGTTGAAATATTTGTAGATAATTATTCTAAGGAAATATAAAATAAAATAATTATTTTTAGGTAAAACTTTAGGTTCGTAAAAGAAATTTTTGTTAGTAGTGAACTCTATTTGGATTATCCCAAAATATATTTGAGAAATATATAAGACTAAAAGAACGTTTTTAGAGCTGACCCTAATTCGAAAAGATTTATAGGTTTTGAAATATACTACTTGATAAAATACATTAATAATAATATCAATAATAATAAAACATACTAATAATAATCACAGTGAGAAACAGACAACCCAAAAAGACAAGTAGCAAAATAATAATAACAAATAAAATATAATAATAGTAATAATACTATCCTAATAATAATAATAATAATAATAATAATAATAATAACAGGAATAATAATACTAATTTTGTTAATAATAATAATAATTATGATGGTAATAATAATATTAATAATAATGATGATAAAGATGATAACTCACTTAACAGTAATATAACAAAATGAAAAAGAAAGAGAGAAAAAAATAATAAATAAATAAATAAACAAATAAAATACCTCACACGTTTCTGTTCTCTTCTCTCGAAGGAGAGAGAGAAGAAAAATAAAAAAAATGGCAAGAAAGGGACGAGGAAGAGAGTGAGAGAGTTGAGCGGGGGAGAGAGAACACAGAGAGGGAGTGAGAGAAAGGATTCGGGGAAGGAAAAGAGAGGGGAAGAAGAAGAGAGAAGCAGCGGAAGAGGAGAACGAAATGGGAGACTCGGGCGGCCATGGGCACAGCGGAGGAAGGCGGAGGATCTCGGGAGGGGGAGCTCTCCGGCGACTGAAGGCGGCGCTAAGAGGATCTAGGGCGCGGGGCCGTGGTCGATTGACCGGCGGACGGCGGCGGCCGGGCGCTGAACGGGAAGGGGACGGCAGTCAGTGAGGGTTTCGGCGCCAGGCGGGGCGGTTCCGGGGTGCGGCGGAGGAGGTGGCCGAGCAGGGGGCTGCCGATGCGGCGGGAGTGCACCGCACGAGGACGGCGGTGTGGGGCTTACGCGCCTCCGGTGCGGTGGCGACAGTGGGATCGGTGGCCAGGGTTCGTGGAGGAGAGGAAGGGAGCGGGGAGAGATGGTTTTTCCGGCGGCTGGAGTGTGTGGAGGCGCCGGTGGCTCATGGCGAAGGAAATCAGCGGTCAGCGGAGTGTCACGCCGGAGGGCGGACGTGGGTGGCTCCAGCGTGCTTGCGGGCGGAGGACGAGGAGATGCAGGGGTTTGGGTGTGGTTCGGTTAGGACGACAGAGGCTGCGGCCATCGGGCGGCCAGCTCGCGGAGGTGAGGCAGCAGAGAGGGGCGAGACGCGGCGGTCGACTTCAGGTGAGGTTAGGGTTAGGGTTTTCTTTAATTTTTGTGGTGGCGGTGGTTGTGTTTTCCGGCCAGTGGCCGTGGTCGGGTTTCGTTTGGAGTCTGGGTACGGTGGGTGGTGGTGTGTCGATGGCCAGGGGTCGGGTATGGCGAGGAAGCTTGCTGGGGGGTTTGTCGAAGTTGTTGGCGATGGCTTGCTGGTTGTTACGGCAAGGGTGGCCGGTGTTCTGGCGATAAGGTGGTTGTGGTCGGTCGCGGTATTGGTGTTGGTGTTGGGACAGCAGGTGGTCGGGCCGAACGGGACAGGAGGAGGCAGAGGGTTAGGATTTGGATTAGGGTAGAAATTTCTATTGTGTCGGAGAAGTGTTCGACACGGAATCAATGTACTTGTAAAAGATTTGGAATAAGAATTTGGGATGTGGAACACGGACACGGACACGAGGCACTGCACTTGTGGTGGAAGAAATATTTGTGTGGATAAATAATGAATTGGAGGAGTACCTGCCTATTTATAGGATGTGGAAATTCCCAATTGGATAGGAACTAGGACTATTTAAAACCCAGTTAGATAATTCTTCTACTTAATTTAAAAACCAAATCCAAATCTAAATATAATTCTAATTTAAATCAAATTAAATTTTAGTTTAAAATCGAATAGGGTAAATCAAATATTCAAATATTCATCTATTTAAATAATTCTAAAAATCAAATCAAGATTTAAATGTCCACAATAACTTCCAAATATATTTTTCAAAATGCCAATAATAATAATTTCGAAAATAATAAATATTTTTAAATATCTTTTTGAATAATAAAATATCAATATTAATAAATCTCGAAAATTACATTTTTATTTAAAATAGACTAATAAATAATTATGAAATATATATGTAGGTACAAAATGATGTTCTCATAATTATGCTTTTCTAGCATACAATAAAAATATTATTTATTATTAATAATTATGAGAAATGAAAGACTTTATAAATAAAATAACAAACTTGAAAATTTTTGGAACGATAACAAAATAATTATTATGTATATTATTTTGAAGCTTTAAAAATAGAAAAATAATATTTTCAAAAATATGTACGCTCGCACATAATTGCACTCGTCGAGCAATTTTGAAAAATAAAATTTCGTGCGCGACGTAAAATACGACTACGCGACAAAATTTTAAATCAATACTAATTTTAATAAATAAAAAAATAGTAGAAATTTAGGGGTTTTACATCCTACCCAACTTAAAAGAATTTCGTCCTTGAAATTAAGGATTTAGTAGGGGTGAGAAGGCACAACGGTAGATAGAAGGATTCAAAGTATATATGGTCGTAGTCTAGGTTGAAGATATGATTAAGAGACGATTGTAATCACTCTTAATTTCAAGTGATTAGAAAGTCAAGATTATAGATTTAGGGTCGAGGGAAGGTCGAGTAGTTCAAGACAAAGATATGGCAACATCGAGTGATAATGGTCATAGGTGATAGGATGGTTAGAAGAAGTTCTGGTGTAACGCATTCGTCCTTCTAAAATATGTGAAGGCGAAAGCAATCTAGAGTTCGAAGAAGGCGTTATCGAATACGAATATGTGATTCAAAGACGACCGAATAATTTCAAAAAAAGTATTTTTAAGGCAGTCGTGGATGAGACTCTAAAGGACAGGTTTAACTATGTCTCCATCCACATAGAACAATAGATAAAAGCGAACCAAAGTGCACTTGGTTGATCAGACCATTATGCACCGGTTCTGATTAGACAATATGCTAGTGAGCGCTCAATAGCATATGTCATAAATAAACTCGATAAAGAATAAGCTTGCAAAAATTAGGCTACATTAGCATCGTTAGTAAAAATGGTAAATACATAGGCACGAGAGATTAAGATTTAAAGAATGTAGAATGATTCTAAGTCATACAGTCGTCCTATAGTCTTCTTGTCCAAGTCCTTGGTTGGCTAGACGGGTTAGGACCTCTAGATTCTAGGATCTAAATAAGCTTGCTAATATAGGTCACTAGGTCAAAGGGGTTGCTAGTTCATAAGGTATTCTACCCAACATAAAGAATTTAAACTAATGGTGTTTTGGGACAACTAACTAGTAGGGTCAATCTCTAGCAAGCACGAAGGGAAGATAAGAATAGGGATGGAAGAAAGCAAGCAAGATGCAATTGATGAGTCAAATGGTAGAAAAATTTAAGGATAGAGGTCAAGTATGTGGATGAGATCCTAGACTTCTAATCCTATACGCAGGCTTGCTTGGTACGGTAAAGTAACCAAACAATTTATCTTGACCTGCATGGGCCACCACAAAAACATGTAACGCCCTAGTCCCAATATACGTAGGACTAAGTACGTAGACATGCCAGCTGTATTCATACGAAGTACGTAGGTTTCGTATGAATACATAAGCTGTAAAATGCAGTAATCCAAGACAAACTAAATCTCATCCACAATGAAAAGAAATATAATATAAAATCAACTCGAATATTTATGATACAATCGTTGGGCAGAGACAAAGTCCACTACCAACTATCCCAATGAAAGAAATGTACAAGAATCGATCAAATAAAATGGCGAGATGAACCAAGCGCAATCGTCTTCGAAGGAATGGAGAAGACCACGGCCTTGGATAGGGTACCTGCGGAAGACATGAACACACACCTGGGGAAAAATCAGGTCCTCAGACGGACGTAGCAAGATACAGGAAGAACAAGCTAATATGAACTGTCAAAATAAAATAATATATAAATGACTATCCTAGACACAACTATGCAAAGGAGATTCTATCTGCCTATTGTGCAATTTAGAGGACAACTTTCATGCGTATGGGTGAGATTTTAGGCTATGTGTACGTAACTGGCATCCAGTCATCTGTATCCGTCCGTAACGTCTAAAACGTCAGAGGGCATCTGCAAATATATCGCCACAGTTCCATCCGGAGACTGTGGTTTACCTGTTTGGCTTTCCGTACGCACTAGCGACTGTTCTTCCCCAATATATCCCACACTGTTCAAGTTATGTCCATGGCTCGTTCATTTTTGTAACTGCTTGAGTCTCTAAAAACCCTAGTCATAGCAGTTACGATCATCTACCGTCACACGACTTTAGAGATAGCTAGTCAATAAGTCGTGCCCCTAGTAACATGTCTCAAACCGTGTAGTGTGAGTATCACAGCCAAAAGAAGATATAAGGATATCCCCCAACAAGAAGGTAGTCCGCTAACACTAAGTCAACATGCATAAAATAAAGCAACGGCTAATAAAGTCGCTTGCACCCAAGTGTGACTTGGACGCGCAGTTTATAACAAATAAAAATAACAAATATGAAACAAGTAAATAAATGCTGAAAATAAATAATATGACAGTTTAATTTGCAAGGTATACTTGCCTGTTGAGTCGCCTGGTGAGCTGCCTGGTGTGATGCTATGATCATGTGGCACGAGCTGCGACTTTGATGTAACAACTACACAAGGGGACCTCTGTTGGTGGCACGTATAGTTCTATCGGGTCCAGGACGGTTAAATTAGTTATAGTCGATAGGAGAAAGGACAGAATTTGTAGGAGGATAGGAATAATGGGCTTAGCCATAGAAGAAAAATCAAAGGAGAACGATTAATAATATAGATACAAATATTTGAAAATACTTATACTATTGAAAACTAGATTTTATTATTAGAATAATATTTATGGAAAAAGACCTAAAGAAAAATTATTTTGGCTAAGCTTTAGGTTCGTCAAAAAATAGAAATGGTAGAAACTATATTTTTATTTAGTTGAAATATTTGTAGATAATTATTCTAAGGAAATCATAAAATAAAATAATTATTTTTAGGTAAAACTTTAGGTTCGTAAAAGAAATTTTTGTTAGTAGTGAACTCTATTTGGATTATCCCAAAATATATTTGAGAAATATATAAGACTAAAAGAATGTTTTTAGAGCTGACCCTAATTCGAAAAGATTTATAGGTTTTGAAATATACTACTTGATAAAATACTTTAATAATAATATCAAAAATAATAAAACATACTAATAATAATCACAGTGAGAAACAGACAACCCAAAAAGACAAGTAGCAAAATAATAATAACAAATAAAATATAATAATAGTAATAATACTATCCTAATAATAATAATAATAATAATAATAACATGAATAATAATACTAATTTTGTTAATGATAATAATAATTATGATGGTAATAATAATATTAATAATAATGATGATAAAGATGATAACTCACTTAACAGTAATATAACAAAATAAAAAAGAAAGAGAGAAAAAAATAATAAATAAATAAATAAACAAATAAAATACCTCACACGTTTCTGTTCTCTTCTTCCGAAGGAGAGAGAGAGAAGCAAAATAAAAAAAAGGCAAGAAAGGGACGAGGAAGAGAGTGAGAGAGTTGAGCGGGTGAGAGAGAACACAGAGAGGGAGTGAGAGAAAGGATTCGGGGGAGGAAAAGAGAGGGGAAGAAGAAGAGAGAAGCAGCGGAAGAGGGGAACGAAAGGGGAGACTCGGGCGGCCATGGGCGCAGCGGAGGAAGGCGGAGGATCTCGGGAGGGGGAGCTCTCCGGCAACTGAAGGCGGCGCTAAGGGGATCTAGGGCGCGGGGCCGTGGTCGATTGACCGGCGGACGGCGGCGGCCGGGCGCTGAACGGGAAGGGGACGGCGGTCAGTGAGGGTTTCGGCGCCAGGCGGGGCGGTTTCGGGGTACAGCGGAGGAGGTGGCTGAGCGGGGGGCAGCCGACGCGGCGGGAGTGCACCGCAGGGAGGACGGCGGTGTGGGGCGCACGCGCCTCCGGCGCGGTGGCGACAGCGGGATCGGTGGCCAGGGTTCGCGGAGGAGAGGAAGGGAGCGGGGAGAGATGGTTTTCCCGGCGGCTGGAGGGTGTGGAGGCGCCGGCGGCTCGTGGCGAAGGAAATCGGCGGTCAGCGGAGTGTCACGCCGGAGGGCGGACGCGGGTGGCTTCGGCGTGCTTGCGGGCG
Organism: Iris pallida; assembly: GCA_029216955.1. Classification (NCBI taxonomy): domain Eukaryota; kingdom Viridiplantae; phylum Streptophyta; class Magnoliopsida; order Asparagales; family Iridaceae; genus Iris; species Iris pallida. The sequence continues at coordinate 3,219,204 of JANAVB010026199.1, read as the reverse complement.
GAGGACGAGAAGATGCGGGGGTTTGGGTGTGGTTCGGTTAGGGCGGCGGAGGCTGCGGCCATCGGGCGGCCAGCTCGCGGAGGTGAGGCAGCAGAGAGGGGCGGGACGCGGCAGCCGACTTCAGGTGAGGTTAGGGTTAGGGTTTTCTTTAATTCTTGTGGTGGCGGTGGTTGTGTTTTCCGGCCAGTGGCCGTGGTCGGGTTTCGTTTGGAGTCTTGATACGGTGGGTGGTGGTGTGTCGACGGCCAGGGGTCGAGTATGGCGAGGAAGCTTGCTGGGGGGTTGGTCGAAGTTGTTGGCGATGGCTTGCTGGTTGTTACGGCAAGGGTGGCCGGTGTTCTGGCGATAAGGTGGTTGTGGTCGGTCGCGGTGTTGGTACTGGTGTTGGGACAGTAGGTGGTCGGGCCGAACGGGACAGGAGGAGGCAGAGGGTTAGGATTAGGATTAGGGTAGAAATTTCTATTGTGTCGGGGAAGTGTCCGACACGGAATCAATGTATTTGTAAAAGATTTGGAATAAGAATTTGGGACGTGGAACACGGACATGGACACGAGGCACTGCACTTGTGGTGGAAGAAATATTTGTGTGGATGAATAATGAATTAGAGGAGTACCTGCCTATTTATAGGATGTGGGAATTCCCAATTGGATAGGAACTAGGACTATTTAAAACCCAGTTAGATAATTCTTCTACTTAATTTAAAAACCAAATCCAAATCTAAATACAATTCTAATTTAAATCAAATTAAATTTTAGTTTAAAATCGAATAGGGTAAATCAAATTTTCAAATATTCATCTATTTAAATAATTCCAAAAATTAAATCAAGATTTAAATGGCCACAATAACTTCCAAATATATTTTTCAAAATACCAATAATAATAATTTCAAAAATAATAAATATTTTTAAATATCTTTTTGAATAATAAAATATTAATAATAATAAATCTCGAAAATTACATTTTTATTTAAAATAGACTAATAAATAATTATGAAATATATATGTAGGTACAAAATAATGTTCTCATAATTATGCTTTTCTAGCATACAATAAAAATATTATGTATTATTAATAATTATGAGAAATGAAAGACTTTGTAAATAAAATAACAAACTTGAAAATTTTTGGAACGATAACAAAATAATTATTATGTATATTATTTTAAAACTTTAAAAATAGAAAAATAATATTTTCAAAAATATGTACGCTCGCACATAATCGCACTCGTCGAGCAATTTCAAAAAATAAAATTTCGTGGGTGACGTAAAATATGACTACGCGACAAAATTTTAAATCAGTACTAATTTTAATAAATAAAAAAATAGTAGAAATTTAGGGGTTTTACAAGTTGGCCTAATTTAGATTTGGTAGACCTAGTTTGACTTCTAGGGTTGACCAGAGTTGACCAAGAGTTGACTTTGGCCTAGATTGACCTAGAATCATGTAGAATGCATAGTAGAACTTCATTTTACTATTTTGGACTTGTTGTGACTTGTGCTGTTCTGATTAGGAGCCAAACACCACTCCTCGGACAGTACCTTTCATATTGGACACTCAGATACAGGCGAGTACATTCTCTGATCACTTCATATCCTGCTTAGAACTATTTCCTGCAGTAGATTACTTTACTTGTACTGTCACGTTGGTCACACGGATTGGTACTATATGGATCCCTTCTTGAGATGTTATCCTTAGGGAGCATCGGGTACTCTATGTTTTGTGCGTTTCACTTACATAGCGTATCACTATGCTTCGTTGATTCTTCGATCACTTGTGACATATACTCTTATGATCACAGAGTCTTCCTGGAATCCTTATCCCATTTATGGGTGTACTATGTATCACCCTTTGGGGGCTTATCACCTTTCGGAGGCTTACCACCCTTCGGGAGCTTATCACCCTTCGGGGGCCTTACATAGTATCATAACATAACCTGGTTGGATCCTTGTGTACTGATTGGGGGTACGGGAGAGTAGAAATAGACATGTGAATACTATCCAAGTAGTGTAGTATCAGAATCTCTTCCATAGTGTAGCATCAGAATCTCATATGCCATTTACATGTCTATATTGTACTCTGACTCACTAGTCACATGTTAGCTCTCTATTTATAGTAGATATTTCTACTACAACTTTCTCTCTCTGTTTATATACTGCACTTCTTTCAGTACCTGTATCTTACTTTACTACATGATTATATCTTCTAACCTGCTATGAACTGTTGAGATGTACTGTACTCGCTCCTGTCCTGACTGGACCTATTGAAAATATTACAGAGGACGAGGAGGAGGCTGGTCTGGATACTTACTACGGGGCAGCCTTAGATGACACCTGCGAGCTGGACCCTCAAGAGGACCCAGCTCTAGCTGAGGATATCACCCTGATTGCCTAGACTAGATTAGTTAGGCTTATCTATCTTTTATGTAGTCTTGAGGCATGTTTTAGCTAGACTTTATTTGGAGTTCAGAGTTGTATATATTCTTTCATTCTGTATCTGAGACCATGTACTTCTGGATATTGCTGGGATTATCTTAGACTACTTTTCATCTATTTATTTTCTTGAGTTCTATTTCATATCATGCTATCTCTTCCTTAGTTGTGATTGAGTTTTACGGCTATGTCACCCCCATTCGGGGAGTATAAACTGTTTAGAGATATATTGTTAGATGTATGTTGACCTAGGACAGCGTTCTACCGCCGACACTGTGACGTAGGCTGGACGTACCCACGTCTCGAGTCCTTACTCTAGGGTACGGGTCATGACAGCGAGTTCCGCGCCACGAGCTTCTACCTGTGCCTGCACATAAAAACTATATGTGTGTCAGTACTCAATTGTACTGGAGGAATGAGCTCCTCGCCCACCCATACAAAACCAACACGTTTGATTTACTTTATGCAACATAGTCCATTCTTATCAATTGTCTTTCTAGTCTTGTCTTAGGATCAGTTTTATGACAGACGCCTTGGCATACTTGTGTCTGAGGACCAACCCGTGCTTGCACAACAGCGTCCACTCAATAACGTTAACCTATCAAGTCGTGCTTGCCTTACGGCCATAATCAGAGACGTAACTATACGATAGACTCCATTTTTATATGACCATGCTATCGCACCGATAACTTCCTTATCCTTGCCTCAAGACCTTTTCGTGCTTGCAATGTCAACACACCGACTCATACTTGTCTTTCGTGCCATAGTCTCTGACGTAACGATTCGATCGTGCCATGAACTCGATTCGTGCTTCAATATCTCTGAGGTAGTGCCTCCTCACTTAGATTTGCCATACTTTGGTTGTGACAACGCGGCCGTACCTCGTATGATGGGGTCGTGCCCAGTAACTCAACGTAAATTCACCCAACTTGCCCTTCGGTCCTTCTCGACATAACTCGCAACAACTCAAGTTTTACTTATGCAACTCTATGCCAACGACTTAACACTCGACGCCACATCTTGTGTCGAAGCACGGGTCTTTACTTAGCAAAACCCTAGGCCACATAATACTTGGGTACAACCGAGCACACATTTCATAACTCAAGTTTATATCATGCTTACACTTCCTTTGTTACGACTGACATCGTGCATGCGAATTCGCCACTTAGCACGCCAATTATCTATATGAAAGGTCACTGGCACGACAAGCTATCGTGGATATAGCCTGGCAAATGGGACCCTTGCACCGCAGGTTGTGATCCCCGATGCAAGTCCCCGAACTACCATTGTCTATTACCCAGCTCGGCTATACCGTATTTCTTCCTAGGCCGAGTCGGTCCCGTGGCCCCGGGGTGCTGCTCGAAGAAACAAACGCCCTTGTCGACAAGTTGTCCATGACCACGCACCTACGAGATATCTAGACTCACGTAAATGCATAGCCTAATGTTACGGTACGACTGGAACTATACTTAGCATCTCGTGCTCTAAACCACACTTTGCATAACGTGCATCGGAACCGTGAGACTCCAAACCGAGGGACCGCCTTATACTTTTTAACGTGCATAGGAACGTAAGACTCCCAACCGAGGGACCGCCTCATACTTCTTAACGTGCATAGGAACGTGAGACTCGCAACCGAGGGACCGCCTCATACTCTATGTGACGAGCCTTAAGACCGTGGAAACAAATGGCTTATGCAGCCGTAGAACCGTGGGACCGAGCATGCGCTCAACTTGAACAACCAAGGTCTTTGGGTATATAAACTCATGCCATAAGCCGTGCGATACAACTTATCTCGTAGGACGATCAAGGCTATGTCGAGCCTTGCTTCGAGGAAACGTGCATGTTTTATCGAGCATTTACGCCGACGACGCCTATGACTTAGGCTAACTCTTAGCTTGTGACGAAGACTGTCACGACCCGCACCCACTGTGAGGGTACAAGTGCATAACAACGCCCAGCCTACGCCGCAGTGTTGGCAGTAGAACGCTGTTCTAGGTCACTATCTAACCATCGACTCACGCAATGAATAATGTACTCATCATGATCAACTCCGAACGGAGGACATGTATAAGATATCGTAACTCAATCATAGTCTAAGCACGATAAGATAACACAGAAGAAATAACTAAGAATAGAATACAACTACTAAAATAACAACTCTCAACAATCTCAAATACTACACAAGTCTCAATCCACTACAACAAGTTTAACATGGAAAATATATGCTAGTCTACTAAACTAAATCCCGATCACTCCTAAGTGTCGGGGCAAAAGGTAGCCATCCTGTCTCCGGGTCCATAATATGTAGGCAAGTGTCCTCAGGGCAATCATCTGTAAAATTTTCAACAGGTCCAGTCAGGACATGAACGAGTACAATTCATCAAGAAATCCCAAGTAAATGACAGAGAATTATAAAGCAGTTATAGACAGTTTTATTGATGAACATGGTAGTTTGTATACAGGTGATGGTATAGAGAAACAGTTAAGATACAAGGAAAGTAAGGTAAGTAAAACAAGAAAAGAATCATAGCAATAAAGACTATAAATAGAAACTAGCTGAACTAGAGCAACATGATATAAGTCCAGAATGTAAATGTAAACAAGTACAAAACCCAAGTAAATCCAGACAACATGAAACTGATACCAGGTGATTCCAGTACAAGATGAGTCCAATATAAGATGATTCCAGTCATAGTGATCAATGATTCCAGGGTGAGTCCAGCCTATACTCTAACAGTGTGTTTTAAAATACCAAGATCGACATGTAAACGGATGTAATACGACACATCACACACCTGGCCGAGTGTGAGATGGCTATCATTCCAGTAGATTCTAGTTGGGAGATTCCAGATTGGGGTATGTCTACATGTCTTACTCAAGTATTTCCCCTTCCAGCAAGTACAAGTGAATCCAGGATACGACACGAGAATCGAGATGAGTCTAGCCAAAATATGATGATTCCAGAAATAGATTCCGGAATGATTCCAGTGATTCCAGTAATAGAGGCCAGATAAGTATGGTATGTGTGTCGCATACATGAATCCAGAAATATCCATACGTGTTGTAACAAAGAATCAGATAAAACTAACTATAACTGAAGTACAGTAATTGACAATTAAATGAGAGAACTATCAGAGAATGTACTCGCCTGATACTCTGAAAAGAGTAGTGTAATATCAGATGTCTGCACCGGAGTCACAATGTCCTAAATAGAGCAATACAGGTTATAATGTGTTTAAAATAAGGTAAATGATGTTTATGATGCAATCTACATGAATTCTAAGCCAATCTAGGTCGAAGTCAACTCTAAGTCAACCCTGGCCAACTGTCTAGGTGAAACTAGGTCCAAGTCAAACTTGGTCAACTCTGGGTCAACCCAAGTAAATACTCTAGTCATACTAGGTCAATTGGTCACATCCAGACTAAATGTTGACTTTTGGTCAACTCCAGTCAAACTAGACTAGTCAAACTAAGTCAACTAGGTCAAGCCTAAGCCAAACAAGTCCCACTAGGCCTAACCAGCCTATTCTAGCAAGCACACACACTATCTAGGCTATACAAGCCAACAACATATATTCACTGGCATTCATGCCATATACATAGGCAATGAGCCATAGGCTAATACCCTAGGATACCTTTGTACTATATCACATATACCTATTCCCCCAATAGAACATATACATACCATACCTCTTATATATCCTTATCTATATGTATAAATATATATCTAACCACACATCAATTTCTTCCTATAGGTATCTAACTATTACCCATACTATATATGCATTAGCCTATACTCATATGGTATTCATAAGATATAGTTAACACTAACCATACATTTATATAGAGGTATACTCAAGATAGGATTCACTCCCAAATCTGAAAACCCTTATGAACTCTAAAATTTGAGCCCCATGCTCCCCTCAACTAGACTGTACAACCCCCAGCCTTCTAACATGTCTAACCCCAAACTTCTGCCCACACCTACATATATATCTAAACTCATAATTTCTAACATACTCAATATTCAACCCCCATATACAGGCCATTGGCCTGCTGCCCAAAATCTGGGCTAACAACCTATTGCTACTGCTGCTATGGCTACTGCTACTGTTTACCAAGTCAAGGCCATGCCCAGTCAGGTCAGGACAAGGCAAGTGGCTAAATGTCACTGCTGCACTAGATGCATGAAATCCCTTGCTTGCAGGGAAGTGCATAAGGCCAGGCCAAGGCAACCCACTGCCTCACTCTCTACTTGTTTTAATAATTCAAACACACACACACACACACACACACACACACACACACACACACACACACACACACACACACACACACACACACACACATATCCCAATCTATAAATGTATAACCAAAGTCATACATTCCTGTACACAAATATATACATAGATAACTGCCTAACTCAATCTGAGCACTCAACCCACACAACATAATAAACTACTAACCTGCACTAATGCACAGGCCAACATGGCCTGTGCTGCTGCCACAAGGGGCCAGCCTACTGCCACTGCAAATGAAGGGCCAAGGGAAATCCCTACTGCTAATGCAGCTGCTACTCCCTGCCATTGTTGCAACCATGTTGCATTGCAATGAAACCAAGCCATGCCTTCCTGCAAGTGCTTGCTGCTACTGCAATGCACCACTCGAGCAACAGGGGATCTAGCCTAAGGAAGACCCCTCTACTGCCCTGCAAATGCAAAGCCAGGCCAAGCCAAAGTAGGGCAAGCCAAATAGAACCCTGGGCTTAAATAGGAAATCAATGCAAGGCATGTGGGTAGTGCACAGTTCAAATTAGTGTACAAAAATTCTCAGTTCAGTGGGGAAAAGTGAGGAGAGTTGTGTAAGAGTGTCAATGTGGGTGAAGTGAGGGTGAACAAGTGTTTAGGTATGTGTCATGTGCATGTGGCAAGTGTCCAAAGTGAAACTGAAATCAGTTGTATATGAGTAAATCTCAGGAAATGTTCAGGGTGTTTACAGGGAATGTGATTTGTGTCTAATAGAAAAATTTAGTGTGGTGTGTGTCCACAGGAAATTGAAGAGTGTGCAAATCAGTGGAAAACAAAAAAAAAACATGGCATTGGCAGTTTATACATTAAGCTAACAGTTTACCCAATGTCCACAAACACCAATTTGAAATTCCCATTAACCCATTCAAAACCCAAACTCAAAAGCAATCCTAAACCAACATTTAAGTGATGCAATACACATGAATCTAACATGCTAAATTTAATACCAAATTTCAGTTTAAATGGAATGAAAGGTTCAGGAGTTATTCCTGGACTGTGTATCAGTCAGCTCATATTCGAAAATCCCAAACAATAACCAAATCTAACAGGCAAATCCCACTTAGTAGTAACTAATACAAGTATATGAATCTAACCTGTCAATTTAAATCATGAAAAATAGGTGGGAACACATTTCAAATCCAGGAATTGAAAATTAGGAACCTGTGTATCAGTGCAATGGGGTAATTTGAATTTTGAAACTGAAATCAAGTTAATACTACAATTTATTGGTTGGTAAACAATAGTGTAGGTGTCATAGGGCTACATGAGTCTTGTGGTATCCCTACGATAGGACACGGTGTGTCCAATCAGGTTCGAACACACACGGACACTCGCACAGGCACACAGCGTCGTGCACGCGTGTGTGTCACTCTAGGACACGACATATTGCACGACACATGTCATAGTAATGTCCACGTGTTTGCCCCATATAGGGCTACGTGTCCATGGCCCTGAACCGTGTCCTAGATGCGTGTCGTGTCGGCTTTAGAGCCATGTCATTGGTTGAATTCCACACGCGCACAGTGCGCGTGCGCGGCCAGTGCGAGGAGGAGAACTCCTCGCACACTGCACCATATGGCCCCAAATTTTGGGAGGATGATGTCAGTCAGTGCCCTGACATCCTCCCAAAATTTGGCATGTCCAAGTGTCCGGTACAAGAAGAAATCGAGCCCGTAATGCAGGACAGTGCACTTGTGTCGTGCACGCGTGTCTAACAGCAAAAACGGACACAAAACGACACCAAAATACTTAACATCCTTCACAAAAATTAATGTACATCCTTAGATCTACAAACTCATGTAATTACATTTTCGAAAATCGAAAATAAATTCCTAAGGGGCATTCTATCAAACACCTACACTTACATATTGACACGTGCCCGATACGGACACCAAACGGACAAAAAATTGGCTCAAACTCCAGGGACAACTAGGAGACTCCTAGATCTAGCCTTAAATGTAAAGAAAACAGAAATTTAAATCAATTTGAGGAGTTTTCCCTATATATGAAAACTGCAAGAAAAAGCTTCAAATGGAGGATTCTTCCTTGCTAGCCAAATGCTCCCAAATTGTCCCAAAGCTGGGATTAAACCTCAAAATCAGAAAATAGGAGAGTATTAGGTTCTAATGCAAGGAACTAGGATTAAAAAGGAATCAAAATAGATTTATGGGGATTTTTGGAAGGGGAAAAATATATTTTCTTTCTCCAAGTGTTGGAATAAAATAAAAAGAGACAAGCCGTAATGAATAAGTGTTTATATAGGGTGGGAATCCCTATGTGGCTGGTCATAAGTTCAATAATTAGGGTTAGGGTTTACTAAATGGCCCATGGGCTTAAGTCATGATCAATCAAATCATTAAGCCATAAGTCATTTCATGAAACCACAAGCCATGACTTAAATTCACTTAAACTAATCCTCATAATCCAAAATTAGTTTCTAATGACTAAAAGTAGGTTAACCTAAGTTAGACTAGGGTCACCATGGCTAGGGTTAGCTTCTAGGCTAGTTCACTAGGTCTCAACAAGTCAAGGTCAACTAGAATTCACCAATTCAATAAATCATCAAATAATTCAATAAGTCAAAATGAACAAATTACCCCTAGGCTAAAAATGATAATTAAATCATCCTAATGACATGGTTAGGCTCTAGGTCATGCAGTCTCTAGGGTTTCACTAGCAGCACATCAAAATAACAAGTCATGACTTAAACCAGATTTTAAATAGTTTAAAAATTATTAAAAATCACCAAAAATCATAATGTGAAATAAATATCAAAAAATAATAATTATAATTACAAAATTTTAAAATTACCCTCATATGGAAAACTGGGTGTTACAATCCTACCCCCCTTAGAGAAATTTTATCCTCGAAATTTAAGTCGGTCGTACTCCTTCTAGGTCAACCACCCACAATCAAAGTCTCTAAGAAATTTCTAGCTCATACAACTTAAAGAATAATATATAGAGTCATGGTCAACCATAGCAGTTGAAGATCTCATCTAGATGGACTAGTCATTTTAGATCAAACAGTCCCATGGTATCAACATGCAAGCAATATAGGGTGTTCTGCTGGAAAGATAAGGAAGCAACAAATCATTAAGGTGTAGGACAGTCTACCATCCTACATGAAACTGGTAAAGACAACTAGGAATTAATTATTAAGGATTACTATTCCGAAGATGATCAAAATTGAAAGTTTAAGGCACGAGTGTCAATAGCATTGAAATCCAATAATACAATATATAAAAGAAGATTTAGTCCCGACACGATCTAAGTTGATCAATTTCAGGATAAATCGAAGTTTGGACAAGATGGAGAACGAGGCCATTGAAGTCTGAGCATGAGTATCAAAGATTTGATATCCATGTCACAATTGAATTAATTCAATTGAATAAGACTCCAAACACTGGATGATAAGGAGGATGACCCGGTCGACTGGTCACGATCAAGGAATTAGAATTTAAGGGATGATGCAAGGATATAGAAATAAGTCAATTTCCTCTTTTGGATAGGGAAACTAAACGTGATACCTTGGGTTGATCTATCAAGTACAGTGCCTTTTCTTTCTGAAATATGCGAAAGAAAAAATAATAAAGAGTTCAAAGACGATGCTATTAGGTACAATACGTGGTTCATAGGCGATGGAAATAATTCAAAAAAGAATTGCCAAAGCTGTCGTGGATGAGACTCTAGGGCAAATTTAACTATGTCTCCCTCCATATAGAATAACATATAAAAAGCGAACTAAAGTGCAATAGGTTGATCAGACCATCATGTGTCGGTTATGATTAGACAATATGTTAGTGGGTGCCAGCCCCCAATAAAATATGTCATGATCAAGCTCAAAAAAGATAAGCTTGCAAAACTGGTGCAAAATTAGCAACATAAGATAGACAAAATATAAGTAAGGGTAATGATGAAGGAAGTTAATAGTCTAAAATCCTTTAAACATCAATGAGTGAGGGTGAATCAAAACAAGAGGAAAAGGATTTTCAATTCGAAGTTTATAATGAGATTCTCATGGGTCATCCAGGAATCTCTCAAGTAGTCCTAACTGTAATTGAGTAACCTCTCTGCTAAAGCCTATTCCTTAGTTCCTATCGCAGGCTGTAGTGATACTCTAGTTCGAATACCACTACATAAAATTGACCTGCATGGGCCACCACTAAAAATGTGTCACGACCCGCACCCACTATGAGGGTACAAGTGCGTAACAACGCCCAGCCTACGCCGCAGTGTCGGCGGTAGAACACTGTTCTAGGTCACTATCTAACCATCGACTCACGCAATGAATAAGATACTCATCATGATCAACTCCGAACGGAGGACAAGTATAAGATAACGTAACTCGATCACAGTTTAAGCACGATAAGATAACACAGAAGAAATAACTAAGAATAGAAGACAACTACTAAAATAACAACTCTCAACAATCTCAAATACTACACAAGTCTCAATCCACTACAACAAGTTTAACATGGAAAACATATGCTAGTCTACTAAACTAAATCCTGATCACTCCTGAGTGTCGGGGCCAAATGTAGCCATCCTGTCGCCGGGTCCATAATATGTAGGAAAGTATCCTCAGGGCAATCATTTGTTAAATTTTCAACAGGTCCAGTGAAGACAAGAACGAGTACAATTCATCAAAAAATCCTAAGTAAATGACAGAGAACTATAAAGCAGTTATAGACAGTTTTATTGATGAACATGGTAGTTTGTATACAGGTGATGGTATAGAGAAACAGTTAAGATACAAGGAAAGTAAGGTAAGTAAAACAAGAGAAGAATCATAGCAATAAAGACTGTAAATAGAAACTAGCTGAACTAGAGCAACATGATATAAGTCCAGAATGTAAATATAAACAAGTACAAAACCCAAGTAAATCCAGACAACATGAAACTGATACCAGGTGATTCCAGTACAAGATGAATCTAGTATAAGATGATTCCAGTCATAGTGATCAATGATTCCAGGGTGAGTCCAGCCTATACTCTAACAGTGTGTTTTAAAATACCGAGATCGACATGTAAACGGCTGTAGGCAATACGGCACATCACACACCTGGCCGGGTGTGAGATGGCTATCATTCCAGTAGATTCCAGTTGGAAGATTTCAGATTGGGGTATGTCTATATGTCTTACTCAAGTATTTTCTCTCCCAACAAGTACAAGTAAATCCAGGATACGACACGAGAATCGAGATGAGTCCATCCAAAATATGATGATTCTAGAAATAGATTTCGGAATGATTCCAGTGATTCCAGTAATAGAGGCCAGATAAGTATGGTATGTGTGTCGCATACATGAATCCAGAAATATCCATACGTATTGTAACAGAGAATCACATAAAACTAACTATAACTGAAGTACAGTAATTGACAATTAAATGAGAGAACTATCAGAGAATGTACTCGCCTGATACTCTGAAAAGAGTAGTGTAATGTCAGATATCTGCACCGGAGTCACAATGTCCTAAATAGAGCAGTACAGGTTATAATGTGTTTAAAACAAGGTAAATGATGTTTATGACGCAATCTACATGAATTCTAAGCCAATCTAGGTCAAAGTCAACTCTAAGTCAACCCTGGCCAACTGTCTAGGTCAAACTAGATCTAAGTCAAACTTGGTCAACTCTGGGTCAACCCAAGTCAATACTCTAGTCATACTAGGTCAATTGGTCACATCCAGACTAAATGTTGACTTTTGGTCAACTCCAGTCAAACTAGACTAGTCAAACTAAGTCAACTAGGTCAAGCCTAAGCCAAACAAGTCCCACTAGGCCTAACCAGCCAATTCTAGCAAGCACACACACTATCTAGGCTATACAAGCCAACAACACATGTTCACTGGCATTCATGCCTTATACATAGGCAATGAGCCATAGGCTATTACCCTAGGATACCTTAGTACTATATCACATATACCTATTCCCCCTATAGAACATATACATACCATACCTCTTATATATCCTTATCTATATGTATAAATATATATCTAACCCCACATCAATTTCTCCCTATAGGTATCTAACTATTACCCATACCATATATGCATTAGCCTATACTCATATGGTATTCATAAGATATAGTTAACACTAACCATACATTTATATAGAGGTATACTCAAGATAGGATTCACTCCCAAATCTGAAAACCCTTATGAACTCTAAAATTTGAGCCCCATGCTCCCCTCAACTAGACTGTACAACCCCCAGCCTTCTAACCTGTCTAACCCCAAACTTTTGCCCACACCTACATATATATCTAAACTCATAATTTCTAACATACTCAATATTCAACCCCCATATACAGGCCATTGGCCTGCTGCCCAAAATCTAGACTAACAACCTATTGCTACTGCTGCTATGGCTACTGCTACTATTTACCAAGTCAAGGCCATGCCCAGTCAGGTCAGGACAAGGCAAGTGGCTAAATGTCACTGCTGCACTAGATGCATGAAATCCCTTGCTTGCAGGGAAGTGCATAAGGCCAGGCCAAGGCAATCCACTGCCTCACTCTCTACTTGTTCTAATAATTCAAACACATACACACACATATCCCAATCTATAAATGTATAACCAAAGTCATACATTCCTGTACACAAATATATACATAGATAACTGCCCAACTAAATCTGAGCACTCAACCCATACAACACAATAAACTCACTAACCTGCACTAATGCACAGGCCAACATGGCCTGTGTTGCTGCCACAAGGGGCCAGCCTACTGCCACTGCAAATGCAGGGCCAAGGGAAATCCCTACTGCTAATGCAGCTGCTACTCCCTGCCATTGCTGCAACCATGTTGTATTGCAATAAAACCAAGCCATACCTTCCTGCAAGTGCTTGCTGCTACTGCAATGCACTACTCGAGCAGCAGGGGATCTAGCCTAAGGAAGACCCCTCTACTGCCCTGCAAATGCAAAGCCAGGCCAAGCCAAAGCAGGGCAAGCCAAATGGAACCCTGGGCTTAAATAGGAAATCAATGCAAGGCATGTGGGTAGTGCACAGTTCAATTAGTGTGCAAAAATTCTCAATTCAGTGGGAAAAGTGAGGAGAGTTGTGTAAGAGTGTCAATGTGGGTGAACAAGTGTTTAGGTATGTGACATGTGCATGTGGCAATTGTCCAAAGTGAAACTGAAATCAGTTGTGTATGAGTAAATCTTAGGAAATGTTTAGGGTGTTTACAGGGAATGTGATTTGTGTCTAATAAAAAAATTGTGGTGTGTGTCCACAGGAAATTGAAGAGTGTGCAAATCAGTAGAAAACAAAAAAAAACATGGCATTGGCAGTTTATACATTAAGCTAACAGTTTACTCATTGTCCCCAAATACCAATTTGAAATTCCTATTCACCCATTCAAAACCCAAACTCAAAAGCAATCCTAAACCAATATTTAAGTGATGCAATACACATGAATCTAACATGCTAAATTTAATACCAAATTTCAGTTTAAAATAGAATGAAAGGTTCATGAGTTATTCCTGGACTGTGTATCAGTCAGCTCATATTCGAAAATCCCAAACAATAACCAAATCTAACAGGTAAATCCCACTTAGTAGTAACTAATACATGTATATGAATTTAACCTGTTAATTTAAATCATGAAAAATGGGTGGGAACACATTTCAAATCCAGGAATTGAAAATCAGGAACCTGTGTATCAGTGTAATGGGGTAATTTGAATTTCGAAACTGAAATCAAGTTAATACTACAATTTATTGGTTGGTAAATAATAGTGTAGGTGTCATAGGGCTACACGAGTCTTGTGGTATCCCAACGATAGGACACGGCACATGTCGTAGTCATGTCCACGTGTTCGCCCCATATAGGGCTACGTGTCCGTGGCCTTGAACCGTGTCCTAGATGCGTGTCGTGTTGGCTTTAGAGCCGTGTCAGTGGTTGAATTCCAGGCGCGCACAGCGCACGCACGCGGCCAGTACGGCCAGTGCGAGGAGGAGAACTCCTCGCACACTGCACCATATGGCCCTAAATTTTGGGAGGATGATGTTAGTCAGTGCCCTGACATCCTCCCAAAATTTGGCGAGTCCACATGTCCGGTACAAGAAGAAATCGAGTCCGTGATGCAGGACAGTGCACTTGTGTCGTGCACGCGTGTCCAACTGCAAAAATGGACACAAAACGACACCAAAATACTTAACATCCTTCACAAAAATTATGTACATCCTTAGATCTACAAACTCATGTAATTATATTTTCAAAAATCAAAAATAAATTCCTAAGGAGCATTCTATCAAACACCTACACTTACACATTGACACGTGCCCGATACGGACACCAAACAGACACGAAATTGGCTCAAACTCCAGGGACAGCTAGGGGACTCCTAGATCTAACCCTAAATGCAAAGAAAACAGAAATTTAAAATAATTTGAGGAGTTTTACCTATAGGTGCAAATTGTAAGGAAAAGCTTCAAATGGGGGATTCTTCCTTGCTAGCCAAATGCTCCCAAATTGTCCCAAAGCTGGGATTAAATCCCAAAATCAGAAAATAGGAGAGTATTAGGTTTTAATGCAAGAAACTAGGATTAAAAAGGAATTAAAATAGATTTATGGGGATTTTTGGAAGGGGAAAATACCTTTTCTTTTTTCAAGTGTTGGAATAAAATAAAAAGAGGCAAGCCCTAATGAATAAGTGTTTATATAGGGTGGAAATCCCTATGTGGCTGGTCATAAGCTCAATAATTAGGGTTAGGGTTTACTAAATGGCCCATGGGCTTAAGTGATGATCAATCAAATCATTAAGCCATAAGTTATTTCATGAAACCACAAGCCATGACTTAAATTCACTTAAACTAATCCTCCTAATCCAAAATTAGTTTCTAATGACTAAAAGTAGGTTAACCTAAGTTAGACTAGGGTCACCATGGCTAGGGTTAGCTTCTAGGCTAGTTCACTAGGTCTCAACAAGTCAAGGTCAACTAGAATTCACCAATTCAATAAATCATAAAATAATTCAATAAGTCAAAATGACCAAATTATCCCTAGGCTAAAAATGATAATTAAATCATCCTAATGAAATGGTTAGGCTCTAGGTCATACAGTCTCTAGGGTTTCACTAGCAGCACATCAAAATCACAAGTCATGACTTAAACCAGATTTTAAATAGTTTTAAAAATTATTAAAAATTACCAAAAATTATAATGTGAAATAAATATCAAAAATAATAATTATAATTAGAAAATTTCAAAATTATCCTTATGTGGAAAATTGGGTGTTACAAAGACCAACTTTTCCTTCTCCAAAGCCACGGGACGAAGGATCGAGTGTCATTTCCAAAGCACGCCGTACAATAATTCTAAGCCGACCGTGGGACGTTTTCTATGTTGTAACTCGATTCGATCCGTCAGGATTATTTCCTTAGCTATATGGATTCGTCTCTTTTATTATTAAGCCTACTTTTGCAAGTTGAAAACACGCGATTTATTATGTGAAGGCTGAGATGAGGCAAGTTCACCGAAACTATCCCACCTGAGCGAGCGGTCACCTTGACCGAGCGATGTCTTCGAGTCGCCGTTGTAAGGCTAAGTCCGAATGCCGTCGGCGTTTCGATTCCTCCAATTGACTGAGCGGAATGGGGCACTACAGTAAGTCCTGGGTTTAGGATGGTTGGATAATTGAGTATATATCAGTGAGTTTTCCTTGGTATGTTGGTTTTGTTCAGGTTGACCATAGGTATTTGGGTTGTTGGTGTAGCTGTTGGCCTACAGTATTTTTAAGTGTAATAAAAGAAGGGTCTGTAGTACCTTTGTTTAAATTTCTATAAGTTTGCATGGGTGGTTTCATTACTGTACACCTTAAGAGTACTGTATTCCTGAGACTGAGTCGTAAAATTCTGTGGAATAACTTGCACATGTTTTCAATAAGGTATGCTTGAGTTTAAGTCTAACATGCCTTGACTAGTTGCTGCTTTTTGAGAGTGAGGACTTTACCTTTTGTTAACTGCCATTTGGTAACTATGCATACATATTTTGTCCTGACTGTGTGTGCTTTTAACTACAACTGTTTTGAAGGCTAGGATTTACTAGTCTAAGCCAAGTTTGGGCCAAAAGTATGGATTGGTGGTATCAATGGTTAGCATTTTGTTGATAGCTCTTTTATAACTATTTTTGTGTTTGTGAAGTAAATAAGTATGGTTTACAACTAGTATGCCTATAAGCACTTTATAGCTAGATTTAGTTATAGATGAGGGTAGATGTTGATAAAAAGATAAAGTAGACTTATTTACCAATTTTCTAGTTCCACTAGTAAAACTTTTGTAAATAACATAATTTGGTTTCAACACAAGAATGGTTAATATAAATTGTTTAGAACTTAATCAACTTATAACAATTGAACATGAGGACATCCAGTTCCATTGATTACCCGTACTTTCCCAGAGCAAGACAAGTACATCTATGGTCTTGTGCACTTTCATTCATATCTTGTACTTCTCTTAATGACACGATGTAACACGAAATCTTATACTCTTATACTTTTATATTCTTGTACTTACTTGTAGTCGGGGAGGGGAAATACACTAGCTATGTGACCAAACCCATGTTCTGATAATCATGTAGATAGTGGGCCTCGCACTGTGCATGCGGGTCCTAAGCCGTACCGATATTCATGTACTCCTGTACTTATTCCTGTACTCACCCCAGCCGGCCACATAGGCTAGTTGTATTTCAAATATTGTGCACATGTCATGTCTTGTACTTCAGGTTTATGGTTTACATTCTTGTACTTTATTTCCCGTACTTACATTCCTATACTTTCATGTTCTTTCCTATACTTTACATTCCATGTTCTCTTGTACTCATTTCATATTATGATATTCTTGTTCATTACCTAGAACTGTACTTTGTTCCGCTCTTGATTGGATATGTTACAGGTGAGATAGAGGCGATGTGTGATACGTATTATGGCCGTGAGCCTACAGACGTGCTAGAGCCAGCTGGAGCTGCACTAGACCTAGAGTCCGAGGAGGCCTAGCTATCTTTTCCTTTAGATGTTTTACTTTTATTGTATTAGTGACTTCAGACTTTACCTTACTTTCTGGATGAATGTAATAATCATAGAATTGTACTTTGAATTTTTGGATCGTTTATAGAGATGTTGTGATTTGTACTTATTCATATTGACTTGTTAGTTTCCCTAGCTTGGTACAGCTTACTACGTTGAGTCTTCCAACGTAGGCTGGGCGTGTCCGTCTCATGTCCGATTATTCATGAGCGGGTCGTGACATGTTTTTAGTGGTGGCCTATACATGTCTATCCTAATAGTACCTAGGTATTAGAGTACTATTGGGGGACTTGATTTAAACTAGGAAAACTTGATCATAGCATAGAAAATCGGGTACATCGGGTATATGGATATTATAGAAAACATTTATATTTATTTGTAGGTTAGGTTTTATCAATCACAAAGTTTTTTTTATTGCAGAATGGTCACTACGAGGAAGACCACGGATCAACCCGGAGTTGCAGGCAGTTCGGGACAGTCTGCACCAGACGTTCCGGTAGAGCAGCTTCCGCCACCGCCTCCTATCTTTCCTCTGCTACCCCCGACGATGACGTTCGACGACGCCCAGGTGATGGCCATGTTCCAGTAGTTCATGAAGGCTCAAAACCATCAGGCCGTACAGTTTCGAGTGACAGTCGTGGATGCACTCAGGACCCGAGAGCCAGTTCCACCAGCACCAGTAGCACCTCCAGCACCAGCAACACCGAGATCGGGGACTGCCAAAGATTACCAGAACCTTTGTCCGATCGATTTCTGGGGCCATGAGGGGATCGTATATGCGAATGAGTGGCTGAAAAATGCCGAGAGGACGCTGAAGATGGTGAGGATCCCGGATGACCTGAAGGTGGAAGTTACGAGCATGCGACTTTTTGATCTTGCCAGAGCCTGGTACCGAGAGGAGCCTCAATTAGCTGCACCCCAGATTCTCTGGACAGACTTTAAAACTCTGTTCAATGAGAAGTTCTTTCCAGACGTAGAGCAAGACGAGCTTCGGATGTAGTTCGAAGCATTACACAGGGAAACACGACGGTGGCAGAGTACACATCGGAGTTCACCCGACTCAGCAGGTTCGCAGAGAACCTAGTCAGTGCACCAGTGGATAGGGCTTGGAGGTTTAAGAAGGGCCTCACTAGAGAGTTGCGGCATGCAGTGGCGATCAGCCATGCGATGACTTATGCGAGCATCCTCAAGATTGCTCAGAGGTTGGAGAGAGGAGGCGGATCCGAAGCTGAAGAGGGACCGAGACATCGGCAGTAGCAGCTACCAGACGTCGGCGAAGAGGACTCAGATTTAGACGAGGCCACAACAGCTTACTCAGCAGCATCATCGTTTAGCTAGACGAACTAAAGTCGACGTTGATGCGGATTCAAAGTTGACCCTTGTGTTATCAAAATTGATACGACCTATCAGAATCGATACAAAAGGAAACATAAGCACGATATGAGAACACAAAACAGAACGGGCCTACGATATCGAGATTTTAGAATAGTATATGGAAGTGTCGAACTGGTTGATCGTAAACTTTGTGATTGATCAGGGCGAGACCGTAAAGTTATCGACAATTGTTTCGATGCACATTGTATCTCGGGTGTCGACCATGGGTAGATAGACTCGAACTCAATACGATTATATATTTTATGAATTTTAGAATCATCGACGGTAGTGCATGACTTTACTCGGAGGATAGTTGCGCATCAATTGTGCCGATAGAAATGGCTTTGTCCGAAATTGGATAGTCGCATAGAAATTGTCGGAATATGATTTGGCTTCGAAATAAGATATAGCATGGTTTGTAGTAACTGTCCTTCGTTAATGATCCACAATTATCGAGCGTAGTTTTGGGGCAACTAACCTTAGAAGACTGACCACCAAATCAAGTTGAATGTTGCAGACTGTAAGATGACCCATACGATATCGCATATGAAATTACATTGATAACAAATATAATATGGTGCATTTTGAAGATAAGTCTAGGCGATTTTAAGAATCGTGCTATGCACGAGCACGAGTGGTAAGAGAATGACTTTGGAGTTATGTCGTTAGATTTGGATTCACCTTACAATTGAGCTTGCATGAATCGAACTTATATTCGATGTTACGAGACGGATAAGTTGGGAATTTGGCTAGTGAATTCCTACTCGTTAGTAATTGAACGTAAGATGTATCGTAGAGACTTTGAGTCAAAGCGATTGTTGCCTTGAGTACCATCACCTCGATGTAAACTTTTGTGTCAGATAGATTGTGGCCTTTGTGCAATGTCAATTTAAAGTTGCATCGGAGGAATTTAAGCACGGTGTAAAGGTATGTAACCTAGTGGGCCTAGTCCTGAATGTTGATGCATTTGCATGTCAATAAAGGAAATTGTATCGAGATAAGTTGCATAGCCAGACATTGGAAAAGTTGGACGACAACTTCGAACGCAAGGCGTTGCGAAGGATCGTTGCGATCAGATGTGCGATGGCTCGACGCAACGTATAGAATTGATAGTCCATACGAAACATGCGAAACAAGGAAATGCGATTTTGAATTGCGTCGCGTGCAGTGACTTTATTGAATGAATCAGTATTGAATATACGTATGCGATAAAATTTTGAGAACAATTGCTAAAGATAAGTCCGATCGAGAGTACGAGATGGCAAGCATAGGATTGAAATTTACCTGTCAGCTTTGTTCCAATTTTCTACTTGGCTAAAATACACATATTTTTGGGGCGCCTTGAATAGGTGTACGATCCAAATTGAGTTGTATACAAAATTCAAATCGAGCTGCAGGAAAGTCTTTAAAATGTTAATAAAAAGCTTGTAAGATAGTGTGAAACTGAACAACATTGGTGGGACGAGATCGTGAATCGATCTATAAAACACTTAATCAGAGTGTTGGTTTTGGTTCGAGGATGAACCTTGTTTTGAGTGGTATATTCTGTAATGTCCCGCTCTGTACGGTGCATTACGCTGATACGTTGACTCAAAGTCGCATTGATCGAATAAAATGTATCGATACGAGAGTTACGTTGTCTCGAGCAATGCATCGAACTAAGTCGATGCGAAGAGTTACATTATCCTAAAGAAATGTATCGAGTTGAATCGATACGAAGCCCTACATTGTCCCGAAGGATAAGTGCGTTGAGTCGGCTCGAAGATTCTAAGAAATTGAATCGACCCAAGGCGCAAGTCCGAATCGTTGCAAGTATTGATTTTAGTTGGTTTCATGTGCAAGCTATCCGTTTATGCTGAAATATTAGAGGTCGATATTTTGCCTCATTCGCAACGGGTCCGCAAAACCAAATCACCGTCTCGCAACGTGTTACGACCCCCTCCCGAATAATCGGACATGAGTCGGACACGCCCAGCCTTCGTCGTTAGACATGACGAAGTAAGCTGTACTAATCTAAGAAAATCTAACTAGATAAACATGAACAAGTAAATTACAACATCTAAAACGTTCCCAAAAGATCACCATAATCCACAATTCCATATAACATAAATGTACTAGAGTCATCTGGAATAAAATATACTATGAACTCTAAACACAATATCTAGGAGTAAAGCTAAACAGTCTAAACCTGAGCCTCAAGCTAAGTCATGGCTCCATCCTGTTCAGCTAAAATCCTGGGCTCTGGCCCATAAGGTAGAATGGTATCCTGCAAGTACACCTACAATAATCCTAGTCAGGAGCGGAGCAAAGTACAGTTCTAGGTAATGAACAAGAACATCATGATATAGAAATAAGTACAAGAGACATGAATATGAAATACAGGAAATGAACATAAAAGTACAGGAATGAAGTACAGAAAATAATATACAGAAATGTAACTATAAACCTGAAGTACAAGATGTCACACCCCGCTCTCATAGGAGCGATCGTCCTCGCTAAGGCGTGATGCCGCACGAGCCTAGGTTGCGCTCGTGCAAGGCGGGTTCCATAATGGCCGATTTCAGCGACTGCGACGGGTCGTCGCACAGAAGTCCCAAGCAGAGATATTGAATAATAGCAGCAGAATTTGAAGCAAACACAAGTATTGCAAAACACTCTTTTATTGATATTGAAACAAAGGTTACAATGGGGCGCAAGGCCAAGATTATAAGTCTCTCAAGCTCACTCATCTCAGATTATAAGTCACTCAGTTCTCTCTCTCTCGCGATACAAGTCTTGAGCCAACGGATGCTTTGGAAGGTGATGCCCATACATTATGTCCCGTATAAGTCTTGACTCCATGCGGCCGCACGCTTCAAATCGCCAAGGAACTCCGTGTCTCGACGCATCTAAGGGAGCCTCGCACCACGAGCTTCTACCTGTGCCTGCACATGAAAACTATGTGGGTGTCAGTACTCAACTGTATTGGTGGAATGAGCTCCTCGTCCACCCATACAAACCGACACGTTAATTTACTTTATGCAACATAGTCCTTTCTTTTCAATTGTCTTTCTAGTCTTATAGGATCGGTTTTAAGACAAACGCCTTGGCCTATTTTGGTCTCTAGACCATCCCGTGCTTGCACCAACAGCGTTAACCTATCAAGTCGTGTTTGTCCTTTGGCATGTAATCAGAGACGCAACTACGAGATAGTACCCAATTACTTTTGACCGTGTTACAAATCCATCGCACCGTGCCTCGCAACTCAATATGATTTAACCATATTGCCGCGTCACGACCCTTGTTACTTTAATCACCAAATGACCCAAATCAAGACTTCTGGGCTGTCACTCGACCTACTTTGCCTTGCGGCGTCTTCTGACTTAAACTAAAGATGACTCAATCAAACTTATGCAACTTATATGCCAACAACTTAAGACCCGACGTCGCATCTCGTGCCGAAGTACGTCGCCTATGTTGATGCCAAATCTTAGGACCAAACATTGTGTTCTAACTGTAACACACATTCAACTGACTCAATCCAAAGGCACACACGCGGATTGTCGCCCGTGCCGACCCAACTATATGAATTGGTCACTAACATCATAAGCTATCATGGACTATAGCCTTGCTATTCGGCGACCCTTTCAATGCAAGTAGCTATCCTTACTAAAAGTTTCCGAATAACCCGAGCAGTTTGTCCAGCTACGGCTATACCTGTTTCCCCCTAGGAGACGCAGTCCCATGGTGCCCAGGGTTGCCATTTGTGGAAACTCCTCCTTGTCGACAAGTTGTCCAATGACCATGCAAGACTCGACTCGAACTAACGTCTCACACAGTCATTCCTCTTCCAGTGTTACCATATCTTTTCATTCAACTCATGAATGCCTATTTGATAGTCCTTTCTTAAAACTTATTAAATTAACTGTTGCTCATGCCTTAAACACTAAGTCCGTGCATCGTACCTTAAACCGACTTACGTTCTACGCAATGCTATCGCCCAAGTCATACTTTATGTGACGGGCCTTGAGACCATAAGACTATGTGGTTATACCCGGTCGTAGAACTCGTAGGACCGTGCTTGCTACCACTCTGATAGCCTAACATAATTGCCTGACTTAACGCACAACGACTCGACGAGCAAAGGCTGCGTCAAGCCTGCATTGCGGAAACGTGTCGCGCATGCGTTCGATTCTGAACAATCAAACCAATTGGGTGCCTAGACTTATGTCACAAGCCGTTCAACGCAACTTAACTCATGGGCGAGCCAAGGCTATGCCAAGCCTTGGACGTGGAACCGTGCATGCTTTATGAAGCATTCATGCGGGCGACGCCTATGACTTAGGCTACGTTCATAACTTCGCCTACTTAACCAACTTTTTTCTCCTAAGCCACGAGACGAAGGATCGAGTATCATTTTCAAAGCACGCCGTGCACCAACTCTAAGCCGACCGTTGGACCTTTCCATATTCTACACAATTCAACCCGTCAGGATTATTTCCTTATCTATGTGGATTCGTCTCTTTTATTATCAAGCCCACTTGTGCAAGTTGAAAACATGCGATTTATTATTGAAGGCTAAGATGAGGCAAGTTCACCGAAACTACTCCACCTGAACGAGCAGTCGCCTCGACCGAGCGATGTCTTCGAGCAGCCGCTGCAAGGCTAAGTCTGAACGTCGTTGACGTTTAGATTTCTTCGATTGACTGAGCGGGATGGGGCACTACATAAGACATGACATGTGTACAATATTTGAAATACAACTAGCCTATGTGACCGGCTGGGGTCAGTACATGAGCATGTACAGGAGTACATGAATATTGGTACGGCTTAGGACCCGCGTGCACGATGCGAGGCCTAAGCTATCTACATGATATGGTAACCGGGGTTTGGTCACATAGCTAGTGTATTTCTCCACCCGACACAATTAAGTACAAGAACAGAAACAAGAGTACAGGATATCGTGTCATGACATGTCACAATATGTAAAACCCCTAAATTTTCTACTAATTTTTATTAAATTTGGTACTGATTTAAATTTTTGTATTGTACGCTGCGTAGTCTATATACGTCGCGTACGAAATTTTTTTATCGAAATTGCTCGACGGGTGCAATTATGTGCGAGCGTACATATTTTAAAATATTATTTTTCTATTTTAAAGTTTCAAAATAATATACATAATAATTATTTTGTTATTGTTCCAAAATTTCCAAGTTAGTTATTTTATTATAAATTAAAGTCTTTCATTTCTCATAATTATTAATAATAAATAATATTTTATTGTAAGCTAGAAAAGTATAATTATGAGAACATCATTTTGTACCTACATATATTTCGTAATTATTTATTAGTCTATTTTAAATAAAAATGTAATTTTTGAGATTTATTAATATTAATATTTTATTGTTCAAAAGATATTTAAAATATTTTTTTTTTGAAATTATTATTAGTGGTATTTTGAAAATATATTTGGAAGTTATGTGGCCATTTAAATCTTGATTTGATTTTTGGATTTATTTAAATAGTTAAATATTTGAAAATTTGATTTATCCCATTGATTTTAAACAAAGAATTTAATTAGATTTTAATTTGATTTGTATTTGGATATTGGATTTAAATTGATTTAAATTAAATTACGAATATTCTATTTTTGGTTTTAAACTATTCTAATCCTATCCAAATGGGAATTCTCACGTCCTATAAATAGGCAGGTACTCCTCCATTATTTTTTCTCCACAATTCCTCCACAAATTTCCACAAAGTGTGCGTGCATCGTGTCAGTGACCATCCAAAATTCTTATTCCATCTTTTACATATACATCGCATCCCTTCGTGTCGACAACCCCGACACTATCGAATTCCTAACCTAGCACTAACCCTAGCCCTAACTTTTAACCTAACCCTAATCCTAAATCTGGTCGGAGCCACATCTCCAGAACCCCCACATCATCGCCGTCGTCGAGCCCCATCCCTGTCTCTTCGGCGTCTCCGCATTCCAATGACTTCCTTCCAAAACCATCAATCGACACCATCACCATCTTCACTGTGACCACAACTCTGCCATGGCCAATAATGCCGAGTCACCCCGTGGTCACCCGGACCCGTCGCCATGGCATCACCGCTGTATCCCTTCTCCGACACCACAGCCAACGTCACCTCCAATACACCCTTCCCCACCAACAGAAGCACCACGACACAGCCAAGAAAACACCCCCACATAACAAAACAAAAGCCTTCACCATCACTTATCCGTCAAGCCGCCGTGGTCGTCCGCTACGCCCCTCCTCGCCCAAGCACCGCGGACCCATCACCCGACCGTGGTTGAACAGCGCCAACTCGATGCTGTGCGCGACCGCCCCGTACTTCGGTTGCTGCCAAGACCGCGCCGGCATCCAGAACACTGGCGTCGTTCTCCACCCGCGGGTCGAAATCGCCGGCCGAGCCCAATTTCCGACGCTCGCCCCTTCGATTGCCTCCCGTGGTCGACCGGCCAGATCCAGCCGCCGCCCGAGCTTCAGCGTTGCCGGCGACCGTGAGCTCTCCGCCGCTCACAACCCAACAACCCCTCCTTCCCTCTTCCTTCCTCCGCTCCTTCCCCACGAACTTCGCCGTCCGCCACTCCCGTGACGAACCCCCTCCGCCATGCTCGCCTGAACCCCCGCATCTGCCGAGCGCGTCCACCACTTCGAGCGCCGCCAGCGAGAACCCCACACCACCGCGCCTCCCGCGTCTGACCTCGCCCACCTCCGCCGAGACAGGAGCCGCCGACAACCCCCTTCCATCACTCTTCTCTCTGATTCCCTCTCACTCTTACTTTTTTTTTATTTTAAATCACTCTCTCTCTTTCCAAGAGAAGAGAGAGAACACTGCAGTAGTATTTTTTATTTTTTTATTTTATTTTTATTTAATTGTTATTATTTATTTCATTATTTAATTTCTTTGTTGATGGTTGATTTGAATTTTTGTGTATCATCATTATTATTTATTATTATCATTATCAGTTATTATTATTATTATTATTATTATCATCATCATTTTTTGTATTAACATTAATGTTAGATATTATTAGGATATTGCATAATTAAATTGATTTATGTATCTTTTATTTTGCATGCTATATTCTGAAAAATACAACATAGTAGTAGTACTAGTATCTTAATGATATCATGTTCTTAAGTATTTATTATTATTATTTTAGAAATTTTTATAGATAAATATTTTGACCCATAAATTTAGTTTCCAAAATTATAAATAAGTTACTAGTATTTCTCAAATATTTTTAATTAATATAGTTTCTATCTCAAACCATATTTTTTACAAACTTAAGCGTTTTGCCCTAAAACGACTTTCGATTTTTGGGTATTTTATTGGAAAGCATATTTTGACTAATAAATTATTTTTGAGGTATTATAAAATATTTTTCAAAATCAAAAATATTTTATTATCCATTTTCTTTGATTTTCTCTTTTCCATGACCAATCCCGTTATTCCTATTCCTTCGCCAATTTCGAGACTACCTTATGTCTATCCTAACTAATTTGACCCTTCTGGACCCATTGGAACTGTCCGTGCCACTATTCGAGGTCCCCTTGTACAGTTGTTAAACTAAAGTCGCAGATCGTGCCACCTTGATCATTGTACCACACCAGGCAGCTCACCAGGCGTTGCAACAGGCAAGTATACCTTGCTAATTAACTGTCAATTATTTATTTTTTGCATTATTATTTTGTTCATATTTTTAGTTTCCTTTGTTATAAACTGCGCGTCCAAGCCACACTTGGGTGCAAGCGACTTTATTAGTCGTTATTTTATTTTATGCATGTTGACTTAGTGTTAGCGGACTACCTTCTTATTGGGGGATATCCTTATATCTCCTTTGGCTGTGACACTCGCACTACACGGTTTGAGACATGTTGCTAGGGGCACGACTTATTGACTAGCTATCTCTAAAGTTGTGTGACGGTACGATCGTAACTGCTATGACTAGGATTTTTAGAGACTCAAGCAGTTACAAAACTGGACGTGCCATGAACATGACTTGAACAGTGTGGGATATATTGGGGGAGGACAGTCGCTAGTGCGTATGGGAAGCCAAACAGGTAAACTACAATCTCCGGATGGAACTGTGGCGATATTTTTGCAGATGCCCTCTGACGTTTTAGATGTTACGGACGGATACAGATGACTGGATGCCAGTTACGTACACATAGCCTAAAATCCCATCCATGCGCATGAAAGTTGTCCTCTAAATTGCACTTTAGGCGGTTAGAATCTCCTTTGCATATTTATGTCTAGTTTATATATTATTTTATTATTTTGGCAGTTCATATTAGCTTGTTCTTCTTGTATCTTGCTACGTCCGTCTGAGGACCTGGTTTTTTCCCCAGGTATGTGTTCATGTCTTCTGCAGGTATTCTAGCCAAGGCCGTGGTCTTCACCATTCTTTCGAAGATGACTGCGCTTGGTTCGTCTTGCCATTTTTTATTCTTGTACATTTCTTTCATTGAGATAGTTGGTAGTGGACTTTGTCTCCGCCCAACGATTGTATCATGAATATTCGAGTTGATATTTATATTATTATTCTTTTCATTATGGATGAGATTTAGTTTGTCTTGGATTACTACATTTTACAGCTTATGTATTCATACGAGACCTACGTACTTCGTATGAATACAGCTGGCATGTCTACGTACTTGGTCCTACATATTTTAGGACTGGGGCGTTACATGTTTTTGTGGTGGCCCATGCAGGTCAAGATAAATTGTTTGGTTACATCACCGTACCAAGCAAGCCTGCGTATAGGATTAGAAGTCTAGGATCTCATCCACATACTTGACCTCTTTTCTTGATTTTATCTACCGGTTGACTCATCAATTGCATCTTGCTTGCTTCCTTCCATCCCTATTCTTATCTTCCTTTCATGCTTACTAGAGATTGACCCTACTAGTTAGTTGTCCCCAAAACACCATTAGTTTAATTTTTAAGTTGGGTAGAATACGTTATGAACTAGCAACCCCTTTGACCTAGTGACCTATATTAGCAAGCTTATTTAGATCCTAGAATCTAGAGGACCTAACCCGTCTAGCCAACCAAGGACTTGGACAAGAAGACTATAGGACGACTATATGACTTAGAATCATTCTATCTTCTTTAAATCTTAATCTCTCGTACCTATGTATTTACCGTTTTGACTAATAATGCTAATGTAGCCTAGTTTTTGCAAACTTATTCTTCATCGAGTTTGTTCATGACATATGCTATTGAGCGCTCACTAGCATACTGTCTAATCAGAACCGGAGCATAATGGTCTGATCAACCAAGTGCACTTTGGTTCGCTTTTATCTATCGTCTACGTGGATGGGGACATAGCTAAACTTGTCCTCTAGAATCCCATCCACGACTGCCTTGACAATTCCTTTGAAATTCTTTTCGGTCGTCTTTGAATCACGTATTCGTGCTTGAAAATATCATCTTTGAACCCCTTATTGCTTTCGCCTTCACCTATTTTAGGAGGACGAAAGCGTCATACTAGAACTTCCTCTAACCTTCCCATCGGCTATGACCATTCCCACTCGATGTTGCTATATCTTCATCCCAAACTACTCGGCCCTATCAAGACCCTCTAATCGCTCATTCATTACCCGTGACCATGCCGTATTATTTTTTTATGATCTAGATCGCTATTTCCTACGGCATGATTTTGTTATCGATTGTTTCCCATCGATAACCCTTTGTGTCTTCTCACTCCCTACTAATTCTTAATTTCGAGAACGAAATTCTTTTAAGTTGGGTAGGATGTAAAACCCCTAAATTTTCTACTAATTTTTTTATTAAATTTGGTACTGATTTAAATTTTTGTATTGTACGCCGCGTAGTCATATTATACGTCGCGCACGAAATTTTATTTTTCGAAATTGCTCGACGAGTGCGATTATGTGCGAGCGTACATATTTTTGAAAATATTATTTTTCTATTTTTAAAGTTTCAAAATAATATACATAATATTTATTTGTTATTGTTCCAAAATTTCCAAGTTAGTTATTTTATTTATAAAGTCTTTCATTTCTCATAATTATTAATAATAAATAATATTTTTTTTGTAAGCTAAAAAAGCATAATTATAAGAACATCATTTTGAACCTACATATATATTTCGTAATTATTTATTAGTCTATTTTAAATAAAATGTAATTTTTGAGATTTATTAAAATTAATATTTTATTATTCAAAAGATATTTAAAAATATTTATTATTTTCGAAATTATTATTAGTGGTATTTTGAAAAATATATTTGGAAGTTATTGTGGCCATTTAAATCTTGATTTGATTTTTGGATTTATTTAAATAGTTAAATATTTGAAAATTTGATTTATCCCATTAATTTTAAACCAAGAATTTAATTAGATTTCAATTTGATTTGTATTTGGATATTGGATTTAAATTGATTTAAATTAAATTACGAATATTCTATTTTTGGTTTTAAACTATTCTAATCCTATCCAAATGGGAATTTCCACTTCCTATAAATAGGCAGGTACTCCTCCATTATTTTTTCTCCACAAATTCCTCCACAAATTTCTACAAAGTGTGCGTACATCGTGTCAGTGACCATCCAAAATTCTTATTCCATGTTTTTACATATACATCGCATCCCCTTCGTGTCGACAACCCTGACACTATCGAATTCCTAACCTAGCACTAACCCTAGCCCTAACTTTAAACCTAACCCTAATCCTAAATCTGGTCGGAGCCACATCTCCAGAACCCCCGCATCATCGCCATCGTCGAGCCCCATCCCTGTCTTTTCGGCGTCTCCGCCATTCCAATGACTTCCTTCCAAAAACCATCAATCGACACCATCACCATCTTCACTGCGACCACAACTGCCATGGCCAAAAACGCCGAGTCACCCCGTGGTCACCCCGGACCCGTCGCCACGGCATCACCGTCGAATCCCTTCTCCGGCACCATAGCCAACGTCACCTCCAACACACCCTTCCCCACCAACAGAAGCGCCACGACACAGCCAAGAAAACACCCCCACATAACAAAACAAAAGCCCTCACCATCACTTACCCGTCAAGCCGCCGTGGTCGTCCGCTACGCCCCTCCTCGCCCAAGCACCGCGGACCCATCACCCGACCGTGGTCAAACAGCACCAACTCGATGCTGTGCGCGACCGCCCCGTACTTCGATTGCTGCCAAGACCACGCCGGTGTCCAGAATACTGGCGTCGTTCTCCACCCGCGGGTCGATACCACCGGCCGAGCCTAATTTCTGGCGCTCGCCCCTCCGATTGCCTCCCGTGGTCGACCGGCCAGATCCAGCCACCGCCCACGAGCTTCAGCGTCGCCGGCGACCGCGAGCTCTCCGCCGCTCACAGCCCGACGACCCCTCCTTCCATCTTCCTTCCTTCGCTCCTCTCCGGCGAACTTCGCCGTCAGCCACTCCCGAGACGAACCCCCTCCGCCATGCTCGCCTGAACCCCCGCATCCGCCGAGCGCGTCCACCACTTCGAGCGCCGCCAGCGAGAACCCCACACCACCGCGCCTCCCGCGTCTGGCCTCGCCCACCTCCGCCGAGACAGGAGCCGCCGACAACCCCCTTCCATCACTCTTCTTTCTGACTCCCTCTCACTCTTACTTTTTTTTTTGATTTTAAATCACTCTCTCTCTCTTTCCGAGAGAAGAGAAAGAACACTGCAGTAGTATTTTTTTAAATTTTATTTTAATATTTTATTTTTATTTAATTGTTATTATTTATTTTATTATTTAATTTCTTTTGTTGATGGTTGATTTGAATTTTTTGTGTATCATCATTATTATTATTATCATTATCATTATCATTATCATTATCAGTTATTATTAATATTATTATTATTATTATTATTATTATTATTATTATTATGATCATCATTTTTTTGTATTAACATTAATGTTTGATATTATTCGGATATTGCATTATTAAATTGATTTATGTATCTTTTATTTTTGCATGCTATATTCTGAAAAATACAAAATAGTAGTAGTACTAGTATCTTAATGATATCATGTTCTTAAGTATTATATTATTATTATTTTAGAAATTTTTATAGATAAATATTTTGACCCATAAATTTAGTTTCCAAAATTATAAATAAGTTACTAGTATTTCTCAAATATTTTAATTAATATAGTTTCTATCTCAAACCATATTTTTTACAAACTTAAGCGTTTTGCCCTAAAACGACTTTCGATTTTTGGGTATTTTATTGGAAAGCATATTTTGACTAATAAATTATATTTGAGGTATTATAAAATATTTTTCAAAATCATAAATATTTATTATCCATTTTCTTTGATTTTCTCTTTTCCATGACCAATCCCGTTATTCCTATTCCTTCGCCAATTTCGAGACTACCTTATGTTCATGCTAACTAATTTGACCCTTCTGGACCCATTGGAACTGTCTGTGCCACTATCCGAGGTCACCTTGTACAGTTGTTGCACCAAAGTCGCAGATCGTGCCACCTTGATCATTGTACCACACCAGACAGCTCACCAGGCGTCGCAACAGGCAAGTATACCTTGCTAATTAACTGTCAATAATTTATTTTCTGTATTAATTATTTTGTTCATATTGTTAGTTTCCTTTGTTATAAACTGCGCGTCCAAGCCACACTTGGGTGCAAGCGACTTTATTAGTCGTTATTTTATTTTATGCATATTGACTTAGTGTTAGCAGACTACCCTCTTATTGGGGGATATCCTTATATCTCCTTTGGCTATGACACTCGTACTACACAGTTTGAGACATGTTGCTAGGGGCACGACTTATTGACTAGCTATCTCTAAAGTCGTGTAACGGTAGATGATCGTAACTGCTATGACTAGGATTTTTAGAGACTCAAGCAGTTACGAAACTGGACGAGCCATGGACATGACTTGGACAATGTGGAATATATTAGGGGAGGACAGTCGCTAGTGCGTATAGGAAGCCAAACAGGTAAACCACAGTCTCCGGATAGAACTGTAGCGATATTTTTGCAGATGCCCTCTGACGTTTTAGACGTTACGGACGGATACAGATGACTGGATGCCAGTTACGTACACATAGCCTAAAATCCCACCCATGCGCATGAAAGTTGTCCTCTAAATTGCACGTTAGGCGGTTAGAATCTCCTTTGCATATTTATGTCTAGTTTACATATTATTTTATTATTTTGGCAGTTCATATTAGCTTGTTCTTCCTGTATCTTGCTACGTCCGTCTGAGGACCTGGTTTTTCCCCCAGGTGTGTGTTCATGTCTTCCGCAGGTATTCTAGCCAAGGCCGTGGTCTTCACCATTCTTTCGAAGACGATTGCGTTTGGTTCGTCTTGCCATTTTTGATTCTTGTACATTTCTTCCATTAAGATAGTTGGTAGTGGACTTTGTCTCCGCCCAACGATTGTTTCATGAATATTCGAGTTGATATTTATATTATTATTCTTTTCATTGTGGATGAGATTTAGTTTGT
Organism: Iris pallida; assembly: GCA_029216955.1. NCBI lineage: Eukaryota > Viridiplantae > Streptophyta > Magnoliopsida > Asparagales > Iridaceae > Iris > Iris pallida. The sequence continues at coordinate 3,186,588 of JANAVB010026199.1, read as the reverse complement.
CTTGGATTATTACATTTTACAGCTTATGTATTCATACGAGACCTACGTACTTCGTATGAATACAGCTGGCATGTCTACGTACTTGGTCCTACGTATTTTGGGACTGGGGCGTTACATAAGAAGAGTACAAGATATGTAAATGCATAAGACCATAAAAAAGTACTTGCCTTGCTCCGGGTGATCAAGGGTGCAAAATATAGCTGGATGTCCTCCTATAATTTTAGGTACAATTTGATTAACTTCTAACAATTAACACTAACCACTCTCTTCTACTAGTTAAATCCATCTATATAATACTCAAAGTAGTGTGCTCCTAATAAGTATATATTTAAATATTTCTCATAAAGCACACCCACATGATATTTATAAATATGCAATTACAACATTGACTACTGAAACTACCATCATATGGTTTGGCAATACTACCATCTAGACTTTGGCTTAGTCTAATAAACCCTAACCCACAACTGTACTCTAGATAGAACAATAATATGTCACTGTCCACCAAGTACACTATCATTCATAAATTATGTTAGCTATGGATAGTATATATGGGTGCCACCAAAAATAGAAAATGCTATTATCCATGGTGAGTCCTAACTCACAGGTTTACACTTGACCCTCCCCACACATTTACACAACATGCGAAGCCAAGCCCTACAACAGATGCTTATAACATAGGGTGTTACCAGACCAAAAATAACCTCAATGTTAATCTTAATAAACTCGGCCCAGTTAATTTGCTAGTCACACAAGATTAAGACAATGGAAATTAAGTCCCCATTTATGATCACTAGGCTCAATTTGTAAATTCAACTTAAAATGAAGAGAAATGAATTCACAACTCATCAATCGGGAGTTACACTTCTTACTGGCTATGTAGATACAAAAGTAGAATAACTCATCCAACCTAACAGAGAATATACAACCAAATCGAAGCACCAAATAGGAAAATATACAACAATAAATTTAACTAAAAAATAGTGAATCTACTGGAGTAATCCGAACAGGGATTCTGTCCTTGCTAACTCCCCTCTTGGCCGATCCCTGACACACAACCCTAACGTCGAGCATGACAAGGCTGGATACGACCAATCCCCAGACACACACAAAAGCAGGACCCCAAACGAAACTCCAGCGATAAATAACCTGGTCAGACACGATCCAGACTCGAACACAACATAAGACACGAACAACACACCAATCCACCGATCTGACCAACACCACAAACACTCAAATTTCCTGGGTTCCGATCACAGACCTATCCTAATACCTTATTAACTCCAGTTCATCACAATACATCTCTTAAAGTTAGGAAGGAAGAAGAAATACCTGAAAAAAAGGATTGGATGGAAACACAACCCGAGAGTCGGACACAACTCCTTGTGTCCAGCCATCCTCCAATTCCTAGCCCCCTTCCAGTCGATCACTGACCTCTCTATCTATCATCTATGGCTTCATCATTCTGAAGAGAGTCGAGTTGATCGACCCACTGGTGGACAAGATAGGTGCCTAATCAAGGAAGAGCGTCGTCGACGGAGAAGAACAATTCGTCGTCGGCGACTTATCGAGATAATCTGCTGCTCGGATCGAACATCGCTGGAGGAGATCAGCATAGCCGAGCCGTCGAGAAGCGTCATCCAGAGTTCACCCGAACTAGGAAAGAAGAAAAACAGTCAAGGGAAGAACCAAGCCATTCTTTCTTGATTTCGAACAACACAGAATGGATCGAACTAGTCTTACCAATAGTTGGGATCGCTGATCGGAGAAAAGTGTCAAACTCGCAGCGGTTGATGTCGAAGAAGAAGAAACCACCAGAGGAACCGCTACTCACCGAGGTGGAAATGAACTCCGCTCCATCGCTATTGCTAGTCGTCGGAGGGATGATCAATCCATCGTCGTTCACCGACGGAGTGAGGAGCGTCGCCTGGAGTGGGGCTTTGCACCGCTGACTCGTTCGCCGGAGGATGGGGAGCGCCGCCTGGAAGTCGAACAGCAAGCTCGCGGAGATCGGGACCAAGTTGTCGGAGGAGAGCCGCCCGTCGGAGAGGAATCAAGCAGCCGAAAATGATCCCTCACGCCAATGCTAGGAGGAGTGGCGCTCAGTCGTCGGGGAGGTGGTGGTCGTCGACTTCCCCATGTGTCACAACCCGCACCCTGATTAGAGGCACGAGTACATGGTTACGTCCAGCCTACGTCGCAGAATCAGCGGTAGAATGCTGTATAGGTCGTCTATAAATACTACAACTAGACAAACTATAAGGGTACCTGTCATCTTCGCACGGAGGTATAATATGGCATAACTCAATCACAAGACAAACTAGGATAGATAGCACGAAATGGAAATATGATAGAAAGGAAAATTGGAAAGGAGTTCAAGATCCAATACAAGCTCAGAGATATAAACACATCACAGAAACTCAAAATATAATATAAAACTATAGTCTGAAAACACTAGCTGGATCACAGTCCAGGCAAACCTGTCTAACAGTCTAAACATGGGCTATATCATCTACGGGCACCAGGGGTAATATCTCATCAAACTCTATCCTGGCCATACCCGTAAAATGTAGAGCAATCAGCTAACATGTACTCTGTAAACATCAACGCTTATCCTGTCAGAAAAATGAGCAAGTACAAACACTAACAGCAGTTCCATATAAATTGACAAATTCTATAAGAGACAATTATAATAAAATATAAGACAAGGATATATGATGACTTGGGAGCTATTCGGAAGCCGAGTTACAACCCGTAAACCAAACAAGGACTGGGGTTGTAACCCTTCTCCCGAACAAAACTTAGCCTCCAATCAAGGTTTAGCATAAGATCATGTAGAACATGTGAGTACTGAATATCATAACATGGTGAGAAAAGTACTGAATGTAGAACTGAGCAGGATATATGATGTGATAAAATAAATATAAAATGTGCCATGAATTATTAGTGCGTTATGTGATCGGCTTGGGAAAGTTACAGGATATGCTATCCACTTAGCCCGACAATCACATGAAAATCACTAAAAAGGTTCATGCCAGCCAACCTGGATAACGAGCACAAGAAATAAGATCTTGCTACACCCTACGTGAAGTGAGGGTGGCGCAAGCACAAGAATATAGTGACATGGTGGCTTTAATCACATAGCCCCTAATAATTCTCCATTCCCGAATAGTATAATGGATCCGGACATGACACGTCATGACACGGGATTTCCTAAGAGGGTAGCAAATCCCTTTAAGAATCGGTATCGATACAAGTACAGGGAACAAGACAAGAAATACACCAATATACCAAGAAAATCTAGGAACAACATCTTATGTCATGATCCAACATATACTAGTCCGTGAACCATCGTTTCGGGAAATCAAGTAAGACACTACAACTGAATCAGATATAGTAGATATCAAGACAATGAAAACTATCAGTGAATGTACTCGCCTTCGGTCCCGAGCTGTCAAATGGGGTTGATGCTCAGAGTGATGCCACAAACCTAAAGATGAGATATATATATAAGCTAATTAGGGTTAAACAGTGTTAGGCATGATTATATAGTATAAGCAATGTAATCTAGGTCAATCTCTGTCCAACTAAGTCAAACTAGGTCACACTGAGTCACACTCGGTCAAACTAGGTCACAGGAAGTCAAACTAGGTTAATGTTGACTAATCAGTTGACTTTTGGTCAACTGGTCAACTCTGGTAAAGTTCTAGACATTTCTAGGCCAAGTGTTGACTGATAGTTGACTTTTGGTCAAGCAGTCAAACTTAGTCAATCGAGGTCAAAACTAGCCTAAGTATACTATTCCTAATATTACCTACCAAGATACCATATATCTTAGTCAAACATGATCAACTATAATTTAAGAATTAAAATATCAAGTTGTACCTCGTTATTCGTACATCGAAACCTACGACACGTAAATCGAGATAAGATAATCAACTGTAAGGTTAATAATCTTATCACAGTGATCCACATGATCATCTTGCCAATTTCAGCGATGTGAGATCACTGGAATCGACTGATCTCAGTTTCGTTGTACTAATTCCGAAATACGAACTTAATAAGAATTAATTATAATAAAAGGTAATACACAAAGAAATATCTACAAACATTGTCATATGATGAAACAAACATCACCAACATGTCCAGAATGGTCAAATCAGCTAGGATCGCCTATCCATAAGTCCAATTTGGACATAGGGGTAAAAAGGTAATTTCGGGTCAAAATAGTGTCCGTGTCGGACCTGCTTTGCACCGAAAAATGTGCAAGAATACTAGTCCACTAAAACTAACAAATTATATGTCCACGAATTCAGAATGACGATACGAACCCAACGGTATATCCAGAATTGGATTCTATTGACCCGATCTCAAATTGGTCGGTTGACCAGGAAATTAAAATTCCAATTTGCACAGAAAAGCGTATCGGAGCCAATGTCATCAAAACTCAGCAAATTATATATCAACGAGTCCAGAATGACGATACGAACTCAATGGTATGTCAAGAATTGGATTCCGATGAGCCGATCTCAAAATGACCCATTGACCCGAATATTGGTATCCGACTTGCACCAAAATACGTGCCGGAACCAATATCCACTAAAACATAGCAAATTATATGTCAATGAGTCCAGAATGACGATACAAACTCAACGGTATATCCAGAATTGGATTCTGATGAGTCGGCGTCAAAAAGTCTCGTTGACCCGGACTATAGGGCCCACTTTGTACCGAAATACGTGCTAGGGTCCACGTCATCCAAATCTAACAAATTATATATGAAAACATGCCAGAACGATACCACGAGTCTACTGGTGATGTCAGAAATTGAATCCGGAGTCTTGGGTTCAAAAATAGAATTTAATAAGTTGGAAATTACGAATTTGGATGGCCAACTTTGGCGTCGAATTCAACCAATCAAACGTGCTCACAATGAAACGAAACTTAAGGGGTAGGAAGAGGGTTATACCAGCTGCGCATAGGAACCAGTGGTATGCTAGACGGAGCTGCGATGGAGGAGATACGAACCGACGAAGTTGGCTCTACCAAACTGTCCAAAAATTACACAATTTAAAGCGTCGACTTGGTGGCCGGTTTTGATGTATCAAACGATAAAATTAACGGACGAAACTTGAGGGGAGTGAAGAGGGATATACCGAGATTATGACGAAGCAAAGAGTTCGCCGATCCAACGGTCAGATTTCACAAAAAATGTTCACAAAGTCGCTACGACGGAACGCCATTCTAAAATCCATTCCAAGCGCGTCACGACGGGAACCCGTGCCAAAGGCACGAATCGGCTATTTGGTCCATTGGGGAAGAAGGCGGTAGCCATGGGAGCCTACTCGGGAGTTCGTCGGAGGGGGTACGGTCGGCCATGCGGCGCACGGTGGCTCGTACATGCACGCGGCTGCTGTGCTGCTGCTGTTGTGCGTCGTTTGCTGCTGCAGCTGCTGGCCGTTGGCTGCTGCTGCTGCGTGGCTGTGCTGGCCTGGTGCGGCGGCGGTGTTGGCTACCCGACAGTGGTCGACGGCTGCGGCAAGGGAGGAGAATAAGAGGAAGGTGGAGGTGGTGTTAATGGTAATGATGATGTGGTGGTGGTGATGGTTTAAATGGTGGTGGAGATGGTAAAGTGAGGAGAAGGAGAAGATGATGGTGATGATGGTGTAGTGGTGCTAATATGTGCTCGGTCATAGAAGGAAGAGGGGGTCGGCCATGGAGGAGAGCTGCTGCTGTTGGTGATGGTGTGTTTGAGTGTGTGGGAGTAATAAAGAGAGAGAGAGAGAGAGAAAGAGAGAGAGAGAGAAAGAGAATTATGTGTGTGTGTTATTAAAGGAAGGAGAGAGAGATATATATATTAAAGTTAGGGCCGGCCACAATTTGAGGGGTATGGGAGTGAGTGTAGGAAAAAGTTGTGTGGTGATGATGTAATGTAGTAGAATGGAAGGCTAGGATTTAAATGAGAATTAGATTATTTCTTTAGGAATTTAAATTAATGAAATATACATTAAATATTTGAAGTGGAAAAACTAGGTATTTAATATTTTTGGTAGGAAAAAGTGTGTGTGTGGGTATTCATGAGGGGGCAACATGAAGTTTGGGTTGGGTTCGGTTGAGCCGGGTCGGGTCAAAATCGGACATGGTGCAATAATTGAATTTAAATAAGTATTTATGATCATGGATAAATAAGTAACATGTGGGGACTCAAATAAATGGGACACAAGTGTCATGTGGGTAGTAGGCTTCATGTGGGCCATGTCCATATTGGGTCGACTAGATTTGGGTCGATGTCGGGTCCCGAAATTAAATTGGAAGTCAGGTCACATTTTACGGTGGATAATTAATTGGCCTAAATTAACCCAAAAGTTGTGCGAAGCAAATGAAGTACAAGATGGTGTGTCTGAGTGGGACACGAAGGTCACGGGTGTAGGGCGTCTCGAGTAGGTCATGTATGAAAAGTTGGTTTCAAGAAAATAACTAGTCTTGTGCTCCTAAATTAAAAGTCACGGTAACGTGCATATGATGATCAAAGATAAAAGTGGAAAAAATCAATTAATAATTATTTAATGATCAAATAGTCTAAATTGACCCGAACTTGTGTGAAGCAAAATGAGTACAAGGGAACAAGTTTGGGTGGGACATGATATATCAATATGAAGGTAATCTTGTCTACTACTCACTGATGAAGAGAGTTTCCAGAGATTGGCATCCCTGACGCTCCAGAAGTCAAAGTCACGGTAAAGAGCATTTAATCAAATAATAAACAAATAATAATATCTATTGCAAATAATTGATTTATAAAATAAAAAAAATAAGCCCTAAATTCAGGGGGCTTACACCATGGCCGGCTTCCGCAAGGGTTAGGGTTTCGGTTGAATTGGGGGAAAAGAAAATTGGGGAAGGAGCTCGGTTCTCTGGAAGTAAGCAGAGAGAAAATGAGTTTATCTCTCCTCACTCTGATATATAAGAACCAGTAAATAGAAGGTAACACTTACAAATTAACCCCTCCCTTTCTTAGTATTTACATACTAATCCAAAAGTTGTTTAGAATGGTTACATAATCTGTTAGGAAGTTGGTTAGAGGATTGGGGACCACTTCCAATTAGTTATACCAGACTAGGGAATTACATCCTTGCCACTAATAATTAATTAAAACTTTCTCCAAAATAAATGCTATAAAATTATGAATGGGGAAAACAATTAAATATATTAGAATATTCAAAATTTTATAAAACTGGAAAAGTGGGTTTACAAATCTCCCCCCCCAGAAAATTTTGCCTTCGAAATTCAAAGAGGTATAGCAAACATGATTAAACAATCAAAACAAAATTAGAGACTGAGCAACTAAGTTAGACATGCCATAGAACTGAGTCTAGTCATGACTAGAAGAATAATTTATTTAGCACGATCACTAAGGAGGATCCAAATCAAAATTGAGGCACGATGGAAATAAAATAATAATGATCACGATCAACACCACTTAGCCATGATCAAAACGGAATTCAAATCATCGGCATGATTGATAGATACAAAGTATAGTCATTATAACATATAGGTATGATCAGGATTATTTAGATATGATCAGAGAGAAATTTGGAAGGATTTTGCACGACAAAAATAAACGGTAACATGTCGTGATTGATAATGATCAAAATTGGTTAGACACAAAGTGTAGCGAAGTTTGATTAAGATCAAGTACGATATAGGGAGTAAAAATAACACGATCTAACAATGATCAAGAATTTAAATAGGCACGAGGTGACATGAATTTTAATTATGACTTAGAGGAGTAAAATCATGAAGGCACGATCTGTTAAGCACGATCAAAATCAAGAGTTTAGCACAAGTGGACTAGAACAAGATAGGAAAGTCAGGTTAGATAGACATTATCAAAATCAGAGTTTAACAAAACACGATCAAAGTATAAGTACGATTTATTGAGAAAATCAAATAATTTATCCATAAGATGCAAGAGAAATTGCCAAGATTGATCAAGAGGGTGTATAGAGTCTTCCAGGAAGATGCTAGTGTCAAGTCAAGGTGAAAGTGCAAGGATTTGTGATTCTCGAAAAATCAATAATCATACGAAAAGGAAATATAGTCTATATGGTATCCGAGAACATATAGATATTTGAAGTCACTTTACTTAGAATACCTGCCTCGCCAGTATATATGTCTGGCTGCAGTGAACTTTCAGTTCCATGACTTAAATAACGATATGTTACCAAATAACATATCAACTTTATCCACTTTCAAACAATTATTAACGAAGTAACTCAAGAAATCTAAATATAAAGAGTTTAGGACAAAGTCTCAATAATACTCGAAAACCTATGAATGTCTGAATCTACTTCAACTTGGAGTTCATGCGTCGCCAGTGCGCAACAGGCTGTAGTGAATCCTCAGTCTCCATAATCCAGATAATGACTGCAGCGCGCAACTGCCACGCCCCAGTAGATCATCGAATATTTTCTCAACCCTATTCATGGGAATTTAAAATTTTCAAGAATTCAAAATGAGTTCCGGTAGTCTAAATCACAAAAATGGTGAGGTTATCCGTCTGTTATAATACAAGGGTTTATTAAATACTAGGAAGCAACAAAGAATTCAACAATGAGTAGTGGTACTAAAAGGGTAAACAAGGTGGTTTTAAATCCCGAACAGGAAACGAAGTTTCGATTAGCAACCCGAATCTCAAATAAAATCTGGAAGGATAACAAAATTCCGTGTATGGAATGTTATTCCAAAGAGATAACAGAGTATCGAAAGGTGAACAGAAGCAAGTCATCAAATAGAAAACAAAGTCTCGAAATAAAGACCAGAAACCTTGTGCAGGAATTAAAGTATAACAGAATCTTGAATGGCAACGAACTCTCGAATAATACCTTGAATGGAAAAGAAATTCAATAGGAAAAATCTCAGATAGGAAATTATCCATCAACAAGGCCGTGAATAGAGAATAATCCCGAATAAAATCATGAATCGGAAATAGAATCTCAAACAAGGAACTGGTCAAAGTCTCAAAATAGAAAACAAAATCTTCATACAATGTCTCAAATAGGGACTGAATCTCGATCAAGCGTTAAATAGAAATGAAGGTTCAAACAATGTTTTGATTGGGGACAAGCTTTCAAAAATAAGATTTTGGGTAGGAAAAAAATCTTGAGTAGCGCAAGTTTGAATTGTGTGCAAAATATCAATAAGTGAATAGGAACAAGTATCCATGAAACAAGCGAAATCTTGGATAGGAGACAAGGTCGAAACAAAGACGTGGACAACCAACTCTCGAATAAAAATTAAGTCATGAATGAAAACCAAGTCTCATATAGAGAATGAGTCACAATCTCAAATAGGAAACAAAATCTTCAAAATCTTCAAGGGAATCCTCAACAATGTCCTAAATAGGACGAAGCTTAAACAAGGTTCCGAATGAGGAATAGGGTTCCGAAATGAAGTCTCGAGTAGGAATTACAATCTCAAATAACACGAAGTTTGATGAGCGAACAAGATTTTCAAATAGGAACCAACACTAGGAAGCAAAATCTTGAATATGCAAACAATATTGAATTGTGGATCTGAAACAAGCTTACCGAATAAGAAACAATATCTTGAAATAAGTTTCGAATATCAACCAGGGTTTCAAATAGAAAACAAGAAGTTTCAAAAATGATCTAGGTGCTAAGAGGGATTTAAGGGAAGGCTGGATTGTGAATCACGATCCATGGTTTTCTCCAACCATGCAAGAAAAGCCTTCGATCTTCAGTCTATCTTCATTATTCCTCCGGGACTGAAATCTCTTCAATGTTTTCAGCTGTCCTGACGTAGGCTGGTCCCTGTAATAGTGCTCCATGTAGTTGCTAAATTTGGAGAGGTCGGTCCCCTTACTGTAGTCCTGGTGCTCCTCGTGCTCGTCCTTGGGCAGTGTGATCAGTGGCCTCCGGGCAGTCCTTGACTTGGTAGGCAGGCGATTCGCAGTACAAGCATAGCCTCCGTGTAACGCCCAGTCCCAAAATACGTAGGACTAGGAACGTAGACATGCCAGCCGTATAATAAATATACGTAAGCTGTAAAATACGGTAGAACCATAACTAATCTCATCCACACAAAAATAAATGAATAAAAGATATCATATAATGGTAATAAATTATCTTGATACAATATGTTGGGCGGAGGCAAATCCACTACCAACAAAATAAGGAAAAAAATACATAAAAAATAAAATGAGTTTGGCGAGTGAAGCGAAGACGATCCAAGTGCAATCATCCTCGAAGAAATAGCGATGATCACGGTTAGAGCTAGAACACCTGCGAAAGACAAGAGCACACACCTGGCGAGATAACCAGGTCCTCAGACGGACGTAACAAGACACATAATATCATGCCATATAAACTGAATAAATATTGCTCAAATAAATAAGTCAATTAAATTATAACATGGTCCAATACACACCTATTGAATGAGCGTACCATCCCTCCAACCAAATAAGGACAGGAGATGGTAAACTAATCCACGGTAACGTATCTTTTCATGCTATGAATCCAATATGGTATCCGGACCCCGACAAGGTTCAATACCTTCTTATCGAAGTAGTAAGTCACACCTACAACCAAACAAGGACAAGATGTGACGAACTAATCCGTGACAAGTTATTGTCCCAAGCTACGGTCAGATACAAGTACCCAAACCAAAAGTACTCGTACCTAATGGATAAAGGTGCCTAACCGTTCTAAGTGAAATGTAGTTAAGAATAATCCTTCCTACGCATGGGCCATGGCTAAATAGGATCGGCATAGTCCCCCCTTGGGGCACCAGAGGCCCAATCAATAAGAGCATAACGTTCCGCAGAACGTCAGTGGCCGTCAGTAATCATGGATAATCTGATCCGCGTCTCCGGCGGAGCTCACGGGTTACAAAAGGGAAAGTGCATCGAAGCCCATACGCTAAGTAATTGTCCTCCCTGCCCAATACCTACTATGTTGTATCCACAACAAAAACCTCTATAACCGCTAAGTCAAACTAGCATGCAATTCTATTAGCGGTTATTCCTACCGCACGGCTTATACGTACCGGTGGCCAGCCAGTCACGCATGTCCGTGTTCTACATGCGACACACAACTTTGTAGTATAATGTTTCAAGGCCAATGAATGCAACACACAAAGGTGGTCCCTTAAATCTAGGTTTATTGTGTAAGAAAACTAATACATAACAGGAAATATAAATGAACGGTAAGTTCTAACAGGTTATGCCATGTATCACAGTTTATTTTACATAAAGAAAATAATGAATAATATATAAAATATGAGCTAAAATAAATAAACATCAAATGGCAAGGTGTCTTGCCTGGTAGTACGTCTGGTGTGCTGCAATGATCACTGTGGCATGAACTGCGACTTCGGTATAACAACTATGCAAGGTGGCATCTGATGGTGGCACAGACACTTCCATTGGGTCCAGAAGGGTCAAATTAGTTAGGGTGGACATAAGGTAGGCTTGAATTGGCAAGAAAATAGGAGTAATGGGATTAATTATGGACAAGAGGATAATCAAGAAAAATTGGATAAATAATATATAAAAGAAATTTATAATGCTTGAAAATATTTCTTATTAGCTTAAAATAGTTTTTAGATAAATGCTTGAGAAATAATGAAACCGTTTTTTAGGCAAAACTCCTTTATGCAATTATCATTTTTAAGTAGAAAGCTATATTTTTCCAGTAAAAAATAATTATTTTAAAAAGGCTTAAAATAATAATTATAGATAAATAGTTTTTAGAAATAAATATATATATATAAATCTAAAAGCGTTTTGTTTTTAGGGTTACAACTAATTTTTGGCAAAGTATATATTTTGGTAAAATCTACCTTTGAAAATAGTTGAAAAAAATAATATTTTCATAGAAATTCCTAAAATAATAATGTTTGCAAATAAATAGTTTTGGCAATAAGAGAAACAATAATCATAATAAAAGTAATATGAAAAATAATAATACTAATGATAATACTTATAACCATATATATAATAATATAAATAGTTTATATACTAATTATTATACTGTTAACAGTAACCCTAATTAATAATAATAATAATAATAATAATAATAATAATAATACTGAATTTTACTAATAACAAAACAAGAAGGAAAAAAAAAGTCAATGAACAAAGAAAACAATAACTAAATAATAGTCGAAAGTGCTGCTTCTGCTCTCTCTTTTTAATAGAGAATGCTAAAGAAGAAAGAGAAAAAAAAATGAAAGATGGAAAGAAGAAGCGGGAGAGAGAGAGAGAGGCGGAGAGGGTTTAGAGAGCTGGACGGAGAGGGAGAGAGGGGCGGCGACTGGGGAGGAAAAGAAAGAGCGGGGGCTTCGAGAGGCTGCGGCGCTGGGCGACGTCGGAGGCACGGAGAGCTCGGCGGAGGCGGAGGAACGGGGAGGAGTCGCATGCTTGCGCCGCACGCGGAGGTGGTTCGACGAGCGGCGCTCGGCAGGCGGTGTGGGGCGTCTGAATTTGGTGACGCACAAGGGCGGCGCGAGGGATTGGGTTTTCCGGCCGACGCAGGTCTGAGCTCGACGCGGCGGTTAGGTAAGTGGAGGTGGGGATTTTGGGTTTTATGTGGTGTTTTCTTTTTGGGACAGTGGTGGTGGGCGTGGGCTGTCGCCGGCCATGGGTCGTGGAAACGATGGTTGTTGTTTATGATGCTGGTGTCGTTGGTAGTGGGAGGCGGTATTGACACTGACAGAGGTGTTGAGGCGAGGCCTGGGTGAGTTGGTTTAGAGTTTAGGGGGTCGAGATGTTTGTCGTGCTGTGTGTGACACGAGGATGGAGTCGAGGTTCGAGTTTGTCGGACACGACGAGGGTCGTCCCTGATGTAAATATAACAGATAGAAAATATTGGATAGACACCCGGGGTCGAACCCGAGGCCGTCACGGCTGACACGGAAGAGATGGACACCGACACGATGCACGTACACTTTGTGGAAAATTTTGTAGAAAAATTTATGAACGGTAGAAATTTATGGATTAGAAATTTTGTACCTGCCTATTTATAGGATGTGGGAATTCCCAGTTGGATAAGGATTAGAATTAATTTAAACCCAATTAGATAATTCGCAACTTAATTTAAAATCAATCAAATCCAAATCCAAATACAAATCCAAATACAAATCCAAATTTAAATCTAATTAAATTCTTTTAGTTTAAAATCAAATAGGATAAATAAATTTTTAAACATTTAACTATTTAAATAAATCCAAAATTTCAAATCAAGGTTTAATCGCCACAATAATTTCGAAATATATTTTCCAAAAATAGTAATAATAATAATTTTGAAAATTACATTATTATTTAAAATAAACTAATAAATAATTACTAAATATATATGTATGTACAAATAATATTTACATAAATATACTTTTCTAATATACCCTTTTATAGGAAAACTTACTTATTATTATAACTGTATAAATGAAAGGCTTTTCATAATTAAAATCATAAAGTTGAAAAGGATAGCTAAAATAATTATTATCTATATTAATTCAAAAAAAATAGAAAAAATGTTTTTCAAAAATATGTACGCTTGCACATATTCGCACTCGTCGAGCAATTACGAAAATTGAAATTTCGCACACGACGTACAATACTACTACGTGACGTACAATACAAAATTTTAAATCAGTACCAAATTTAATAATAGTAGAAATTTATGGGTTTTACACTCCGTCCCTTGCGGCACTCGTTGAATCGATGTCCTGGATGGCAGTAGAAGGCATAAATAGTCATCATTTGGATCTGAGGATGCGGCTGAAGAGGCGTTGTCTGAGTGTGACGACGCTTTGCGGATCCGAGTTAGCTGGTATCTTCACCATAAGTCTTCATATCTTTCTTGGCCTTCAACTTCTCGTCTTGTTCTATTGTCCGTGTTACATTCTGAATCTCCTGGCTGGTAGCTCAAATCTTTAGAGGAGTCGGTCCTCGAAGACTTGGGTGATCTTCAGTGGCAGCTCCAGGTTCTTGATCTGCTCCTCGGTGCAAGATATGCACTCAGTGTCGGAGAAGTTCAAAGATCCGAGAGTCTAGAAATCAGAAGTCCTTCCTGGCTCGGAGAGTGTATCCACAAGTCTGGCTTGGAAAAGGATGGCAGGATGGCCTGCTCCCTCTGGTCGTCGAGGAACTCTTGAAATATCTCCATCAACTGCGTACTACCCATGGGGATAGTAGGGCGATAGAAGGTAGCGGAAGCTCGAAACCCTCAAGTGTAGGTGGGTCAACCGTTCCGGTGTTGCGTGCTTTTGAACTATCTGAAAAACAGAAAACTGATAAAATGTCCTAAACCTAAAAGCAACAAGTGTTTATAGAATATTAATATACCCGATGTACCCGATTTCATATGTTGTGATTCAAGTTTTCCTAGTTTAATCAAGTCCCCAAATAGTACACTAATACCTAGGTACTATTAGGATAGACCTGTATGGGCCACCACTAAAAACATGTCACGATCCGCTCCCGAATAATCAGACACGAGTCAGACACGTCCAGCCTTCGTCGTTAGACACGACGAAGTAAGCTGTACCAATCTAAGGAAAATGTAACCAGATAAATATGAACAAGTACAAATCACAACATCTAAAAACGTTCCCAGAAGATCACCATAATCCACAATTCTATATAACATAAATGTACCAGAGTCATCAGGAATGAAATATACTATGAACTCTAAACACAATATCTAGGAGTAAAGCTAAACAGTCTAAACCTGAAGCCTCAAGCTAAGTCATGGCTCCATCCTGCTCAGCTAAAATCCTGGGCTCTGGCCCATAAGATAGAATGGTACCCTGCAAGTACTCCTACAACATATCCTAGTCAGGAGCGGAGCAAAGTACAGTTCTAGGTAATGAACAAGAACATCATGATATAGAAAATAAGTATAGGAGACATGAATATGAAATACAGGAAATGAACATGAAAGTACAGGAATGAAGTACAGGAAATAAAGTACAAGAATGTAACTATGAACCTGAAGTACAAGACATGACATGTGTACAATATTTGAAATACAACTAGCCTATGTGACCGGCTGGGGTGAGTACAGGAGCATGTACAGGAGTACATAAATATCGGTACGGCTTAGGACCCGCGTGCACGATGCGAGGCCTAAGCTATCTACATGAATATAGTAACCGGGGTTTGGTCACATAGTTAGTGTATTTCTCCACCCGACACAAGTAAGTACAAAAACAGAAAATACAGGAGTACAGGATATCGTGTCATGACGTGTCACAAGAAGAGTACAAGATATGTAAATGCACAAGACCATAGAAAAGTACTTGTCTTGCTCCGGGTGATCAAGGGTGCAAAATATAGCTGGATGTCCTCCTGTAATTTTAGGTACAATTTGATTAACTTCTAACAATTAACACTAACCACTCTCATCTACTAGTTAAATCCATCTATAGAATACTCAAAGTATACTAGTGTGCTCCTAATAAGTATATATTTAAATATTTTTCATAAAGCACACCCACATGATATTTATAAATATGCAATTACAACATTGACTACTGACACTACCATCATATGGTTTGGCAACACTACCATCTAGACTTTGGCTTAGTCTAATAAGCCCTAACCCACAACTGTACTCTAAATAGAACAATAATATGTCACTGTCCACCAAGTACACTATCATTCATAAATTCTGTCAGCTATGGATAGTATATATGGGTGCCACAAAAAATTGAAAATGCTATTATCCATGGTGAGTCCTAACTCACAGGTTTACACTTTTGACCCTCCCCACACATTTACACAACATGCGAAGCCAAGCCCTGCAACAGATGCTTATAACATAGGGTGTTACCAGACCCAAAATAACCTTAATGTTAATCTTAATAAACTCGGCCTAATTAATTTGCTAGTCACACAAGATTAAGACAATGGAAATTAAGTCCCCATTTATGATCACTAGGCTCAATTTGTAAACTCAACTTAAAACGAAGAGAAATGAATTCGCAACTCATCACTCTGGAGTTACACTTCTTACTGGCTATGTAGATACAAAAGTAGAATAACTCATCCAACCTAACAGAGAATATACAACCAAATCGAAGCACCAAATAGGAAAATATACAACAATAAATTTAACTAAAAAAATAGTCAGTCTACTAGAGTAATCCGAACAGGGATTCTGTCCTTGCTAACTCCCCTCTTGGCCGATCCCTGACACACAACCCTAACGTCGAGCATGAAAAGGCTGGACACGACCAATCCCCGGACACGCACAAAAGCAGGACCCCAAACGAAACTCCAGCGATAAATAACCCGGTCAGACACGATCCAGACTCGAACACAGCATGAGACATGAACAACACACCAATCCACCGATCTAACCAACACCACAAACACTCAAATTCCCCGGGTTCCGATCATAGACCTGTCCTAACACCTTATTAACTCCAGTTCATCACAATACATCTCTCAAAGTTAGGAAGGAAGAAGAAATACCCGAGAAAAAGGATTGGATGGAAACACAACCCGAGAGTCGGACGCAGCTCCTTGTGTCCAGCCATCCTCCAATTCCTAGCCCCCTTCCAGTCGATCTTTGACCTCTCGATCTATCATCTATGACTTTCGTCATTTTGATGAAGAGAGTCGAGTTGATCGACCCGCTGGTGGACAAGACAGGTACCCAATCAAAGAAGAGCGTTGCCGGCGGAGAAGAACAATTCGTCGTCGTCGGCTTGTCGAGATAATCTGTTGCTCGGATCGTACATCGCTGGAGGAGATCTGCATAGCCGAGCCGTCGAGAAGCGTCATCCAGAGTTCACCCGAACCAGGGAAGAAGAAAAACAGTCAAGGAAAGAACCAAGCTATTCTTTCTTGATTTCGAACAACACAGAATGGATTGAACTAGTCTTACCAATAGTTGGGATCGCTGATCGGAGAAAAGTGTCGAACTCGCAGCGGTAGATGTCGGGAAAGAAGAAACCACCAGAGGAACCGCTACTTACCGAGGTGGAAACGAACTCTGCTCCATCGCTGTTGTTAGTCGTTCGTGGAGATGATCAATCCACCATCGTTTGCCAGCAGAGTGAGGAGCGCCGCCTGGAGTGGGGCTCTGCACCGCTGACTCGTTTGCCGGAGGATGGGGAGCGCCGCCTGGAAGTCGAACAGTAAGCTCGCGGAGATCGGGACCAAGTCGCCAGAGGAGAGCCGCCCTTGGAGAGGAATTAAGCCGTCGGAAAAGATCTATCACGCCGATGCTGGGAGGAGTGGCGCTCAGTCGCCGGGGAGGTGGTGGTCGCCGACTTCCCCATGGCCGGCTTCCGCTAGGGTTAGGGTTTCGGTTGAATTAGGGAAAAAGAAAAATGGGGAAGGAGCTCGGTTCTATAGAAGGAAGCAGAGAGAAAATGAGTCTCGCTCTCCTCACTCTGATATATAAGAACCAGTAAATAGAAGGTAACACTTACAAATTAACCCCTCCTTTTTTTAGTATTTACATACTAATCCAAAAGTTGTTTAGAATGGTTACATAATCTGTTAGGAAGTTGGTTAGAGGATTGGGGACCACTTCCAATTAGTTATACCTGACTAGGAAATTACATCCTTGCCACTAAAAATTAATTAAAACTTTCTCCAAAATAAATGCTATAGAATTATTAATGGGTAAAACAATTAAATATATTAGAATATTCAAAATTTTATAAAACTAGAAAAGTGGGGTTACACAACGGGCTGGGACATGGGCACGGTATACAGGAATCGATCGAGTAGTTCAATAAAACAAGAATTGCTCAAATGGCTAAGTCAGAAGATTTGGCCATACAACAAAGTTATAAAATCGAGCCGCATCGGTTCAGCAAACAACAAGTCGTATCGACTTAAAGTAGGAGGACTGAATCTTCTTTTTAATCCTTCGTGCCTAAGTAAGAATGTATCATTATATGCTAAGTTAATCTATCGACGTCACGGGCATGGTCCGATCGAAAGATAAATCATAGTGTGCGTCGGACACTAGTTAGAATAATTGAAATAAAACATGCATCAAATGCATGAGTCGCTATGTTGCAAAGGCGAGCGTCCTAGCGTGCAAGTCACGAACATTGAACATTAAGGCTAAGAACATAGAATTACGGTATCAAGGTGTGCATCGCATGCACGACTCGAAGAAATGAGAACAATTGTGTCAAAGCGTGCCTACGTGTGCGAGAATCATAAAAGATGGCTTCGTTGCGAAGAGAACAGTTGTGGCATGAAGGTGACGGAACTGTCAGATGTGACATGATGCCTCGAAAAGTATTTAGGGCCTTCGTGTCGTTCGGTTGACAAACATTGAGTTGAGACATGATGCCATTGAATATAAAAAATTAATAGGAGGAATACGAGATGATAAAGTCTGAGTCTCGAACTCAAGACTATGTTTGGTTGTTTGAATAATAGTACGTTACATGGTCGAATGGACTTGAGGAAATGATGAGATAATCTCCCGTGCACGGGTGTTCCCTTCGAATGGGTTGTGCCAGGACACCATGACCGTTCGACCTAGAAGGGATGTAACCTTTGAGGGACGCATATCCGTAAGACGATTAGCGACCACTTAGCGAGATATAAAAAGCCGCAAATGATGGTATGCAACGGAAGATCCCCATAATTGGAATAGCAACCCACTACGAGAGGCGTCGGGCTACCCAATTTGAGAAAAGAAAAAGAGAGAAAGAAAAGAAAGAAAAGAAAAGAAAGAAAGAAAATAAAGAAAGGAAAGAGAAAGAGAAATACCTTTAGTCCATTATGGCACGGATACGCCAATGACCTTCATATAGTTAAGGAATTATATGTTGAAAGTGCAGACACGTATGTATCCTGTACACATAGATCTTGCATAGAGAGCACTTATAACATGACAGGGATGGAATGTGACGTATTTACCTTGCGTCGGTACAAGGGCGAGTGCGTCTATGCTGGTAAGAAGTCGTGCCACGAAACAAATACGAGATTGCTTGCCTGCTTGCCTATTTGTCACGACCCGTTACCCAAATTATTGGGCCGGGCCGAGCCATGTCCAGCCTATGCTTGGTTAAAGCGTAGTAAGCTGTTCTAAGAATAGACAATAAAGGATCTAAGCTGCTAACGGTTCTAAAATCACAATTAAAGGTTCATCACAATACAGCATCTATAAGCGAAAGTAAACAAGTACAGACTTAATAATACACTTCCAAAGTATCTAACTGGAGACAAAGTCCAGTATCCAAATATAAGTCCAAAACAAAGTCTAAGTCTCAAAATACAAGAAAGATATCTGAGCAAGGTTCCCCGCTGGGGCCTCTTCTAGAGCTAAGGCCAGGTCCTCAAAATCAGTGCCATAATATGAATCACATAGCATTTCCTTCTCGAAAAGTGAACCTACAACATTATCCTGTCAGGACGGAAGCAAGTACAACCTCTACAACTAAAGTACTGAATATATAATGAAAGAGATGTACAACAATGAAACATGGTGTGATAAGTCTATAAAACAGAAAATACTAGAAACATGGCCTCATGGTACAACTGGGATCACAGTATCATAGTAACATAGGGAACATGGAATATCTGGAATCATGGTATCACTGGAATCACGGTAAAATACACTTGTCAAGGTGACACATGTATATCTAATGTTTAAAACTGGAGCAGGTACGTGATCGTCAATAGGTGATGGTGCTATGGCACCGGTAAGAACAATATGTACTTTCGTACATGCCTAAATGTACACACGTACAAGTGCCTCGGGATATTGGCCTATGGCAAGGTCTACATGCATAATGTCGGCCTTACACGGCTCAAGGTCGTAGCGTGGGGGCATGATCACGTACTCAAGTATCAGTTTTCCTATAACCCAGGTTCTAACATGTGAGAGATACGAGAACAGTAAAAACATGTGAGAGATACGAGAACGATATAAAACATGTGAGAGATACTGGGAGCAGTATAGGCATGGTAGGTACTGGAAGCAGTATATAACATGTGAATACTCAGAGCAGTATAAAGCACAGTGAAACATGTACTGAGAACCAGTAAGAAGCATGTAAAGATATAAGAACTGTCCTAAGCATGGCAGGTACTAAAAGTAATACAACATGTGAAGATTTAACTTGCTACCTCAAGGATCAGTTTTTTAACCGAGTTAATACATGTTCTAGCATTAAAAGACAGTAAATAAGTTTATAGATGTACTTGCCTCATGCAAAGCAAGAATACTAGTACTAAGATAAAGATGTCTGGTGTCCTGTCAATAATGATATACAAACTCAGTTCTAAGCTATGTTCAATATTACACTAGTGGTAAGACACGACTCCTAACTGGACACTAACTAAGTGGGGACCTAGCATAAAAGTCCCATGTGGGGTGACACTATATCCAAACTAACTTTCTAGAGTCTTTAAACTAGTGTAGGGGGGGTCCAATACTACAATAACTCAAATCAACACAAAACTTGCAAGTCTTAACTATTCAATAAATAAAACAAACTGTACACTGAGTTCCAACAATTTTTGAGGTAGACAAAAAGCTTAAATATACATAAAATAAAATACCAAAATGATCCTTGTTAATTATAGAAATTTATACTAATTATTCTGGAATTTATAAACCCTTCATAGATATATATTAAAAATCAGCAAACACATGTATCCTAAAAATGAGTTCTGTTTTCCTATTTTTATAAAATACCAAAATACTTATTAAATGCTAGAAAAATTATAATAAATTAGCTAAATTAACATAGTATTTAAATATAATTTTTTCCAGATTTTTACAGCAACTAAAATATATATAAGAATTCAAAAACAGAAAGTAACAATTTCTGGAAAATAATTAATTACAAATTAAGGATGATACATAAGCAAAATCTACAGATGTTGTCGGATGATAAATAAATATCACCAACGTGTCCAGAACGGTCAAAGTAGCTAGGATAGCCTACCCATAAGTCCAATTTGGATACAGGGGCAAAACGGTAATTTCGGGTCAAAATGATATCCGCCGTTGGACACACTTTGCACCAAAAAACGTGTCAGGATAGAATTCTACAAAACCTAGGAAATTATTTGTCCACGAATCCAGAATGATGATACGAACCCAACGGTATGTCCAAAATAGGATTCCGATGTGCCGATCTCAAAATGACACGTTGACGCGGATATTTAGAATCTGGTTTGCACCGAAATGCGTGCCGGAGCAAATGTCTTCAAAACTCAACAAATTATATGTCAACGAGTCCAGAATGACGATACGAACTCAACGGTATATCCGAAATTGGATTCCGATGAGCCGATCTAAAAGTGACCCGTTGACTCAAAAAGTGGGACCCACTTTGCACCGAAATGCGTGCCAGGGTCCACGTTCTCCAAATCAAGCAAACTTTATATGAAAACATGCCATAACGACGCTACGAGTCTAATGGTGGTGTCAGAAATTGAATACGGAGTCCCGGGTTCAAAAATGGAATTTAACAAGTGCAAATTAAAGAATTCGGACGACTAACTTTGGCGTCGAATTCGACCAACCGAACGTGCTTATAATGAAATAAAACTTAAAGGAGGCAGGAAAAGGGTTATACCAGCTGTGCACAGGAACTTGTAGTGCGCCAACCGGAGTTGCAACGGCGGAGTTACGAGTCGATGAAGTCGGCTCCACGAAACTGTCCAAAAATAGTTCAATTTAAACCGTCAATTTGGTGGCCAGTTTTAAGGTATCAAACGACATAATTAACGGACGAAAATTGAGGGAAGTGAAGAGCTATATACCGAGATTGAGACGGAGCAAGGAGTTTGTCGATCCAATGGTCGGATCTCTCGAAAAATGCGTACGAAGTCGCTGCGACGGGACGTCATTTCTGAGTTCAAAACTCGCGCGCGCCGACGGGATTCCGTTCAAAACGCACGAATAGCCTATTCGGCGCATCGGAGAAGATGGTGGAACACCCGGGGTCGCCCGGAGCCAGGGGTCACGGGGGGCTGCCCATGCAGCGGCGTACGGCCACCGGCCGCTGCTGCTGCAGCGTGCTGCAGCTGCTGCTGTGCTGCGCTGTGCGGCCTGCTGCAGCTACGCTGCCGGCCCAGCGCACGCACTTGACGGTGGCCAGCGGTGGATGAGGCGGTGTGTCGGAGCGGGGCCAGGCGGCGGGGTGGTGGAAGTGGTGAGAGGTGGTGGTGATGATTGAATGGGATGGTGGTGTTAGTAATGGTGATGGTGATGTTGGTGTGAGGATGATGATGGAGTGATGGAGAAGAGTAGGAGAAAAGAAGAAAGAGGCTGGGAATGGGAGATGGTGGTGTCGGCCATGGAGGGATAAGGGCGTGTGATGTGTGTTGAGAGGGAGAGAGAGTTGTGTGTTTTGTGTGTGTGAGTGTATAGTGTATATAAATAAGAGAGAGAGAGAGAGAGAGATATTTGAGAGGGAAGGAGAGAGAGAGGTCGGCCAAAGGGGGGGTGCTAGCTGTGAGGTGGAGGGGGGGGTGTGTGTGTTTGTTATAGGAGAGAGAGAGAGAGAGAGAGAGAGAGAGAGAGAGAGAGAGAGAGTATATATATATATATATATATATATATATATATATATATATATATATATATATATATATATATATATATATATATATATATATATATAGGAGATATTTGAGATATTTAATAAAGTAGAGAGAGAAAGAGATTTTCAAAATAGAAAAAAATAGAAAAATTATGTGGGGTATTTGGGTAGTCATGGGAGGACAATATGGAGCTTGGGATCGGGTTCGGTCGAGCCGGGTCGGATCAAAATCGGACAGGGTGAAATAATAAAATTAAATACGTATTTTTGATCACGGGTAAATAAATAATATGCGGAAACTCCAATAAATAGGACACAAGCATCATGTGGGTAGTAGGCTTCATGTGGGCCACGTCCATACTTTGGGTCGACTAGGTTGGATCGATGTCGGGTCCCGAAATTAAATTGAAAAATAAATCAGGTTTTACGGTAGAAAATTAATTGGCCTAAATTGACCTAAAAGTTGTGCGAAGAAAATGAAGCACAAAATGGAGTGTTTGAGTGGGACACGAAGGTCATGGGTGAAGAGCGTCTCGAGTAGATCATTCATGAGAAGTTGGTTCTAAGAAAACAATTGGTCTGGTGCTCCTAAATTAAAAGTCACGGTAACGTGTAAACGATGATCAAAGATAAAAGTGGGAATAATTATTCAATGATTAATTGGTCTAAGTTGACCCGAAGTTGCGCGATACAAAAAGAGCACAAGGGAACGAGTTCAAGTGGAACATGATATATCAAAACGAAGATAATCTTGTCTACTACAAAACTCGTAAAAAGAGTTTATAGAGATTGGCATCCCTGACGCTCCAGAAGTCAAAGTAACGGGAAGGAACATTAATATTCAAAACAATTAAATAAATATTTATCGAAAATAATTCATTCAAAAAATTTAAAATAAACCCTAAAATTCAGGGGGCTTACATCCTACCCACCTTACAAGAATTTTGTCCTCAAAATTAAAAATCATCCAATAGGTCAAACTATAACATGTAGCTGCTCTGGCTACAATACTCAATCTGCTACTCTTGTAATCATCTGTCCTGTTTTTTTTTACAATATTTTTGGTTCAGGTTCAACAAAGGTCCTTCTATCATAAACTACGTCATGTATCCTTTAGAATCTTCCATACTAATATGAAATATTTATGTATACCCTAAACTATAGGTCATTCTCTGGATAAGTTTATAAGCCAACAATGCTTGATCATCAACCATATTTTCAACCTCAATTGTAAATACTTGATTTTCTTATCACATCCTAAGTATCCTTATTCTATCAATCCACAGGCCCTTTGCATTATTTGTCGCCAATCCTTTCCTACAGTTTCTTCTTGAAATTATACGTTCAACTCTTATCCTTGGCGTAGAGCCTTCTTCTTTTTACTCAACAAGTCCTTCGAATATAAATTCTCGATTTCAAAACTCCCGATTTATTAATTACCAATGTACATATGTCTCTGTCTTGTTCCTTGTCTTTTTTAACTGATATCTTCCCGATCTCGTACGCAATACGATAACTCATTCTAACTTATTCTATATCATTCCACATATCGATCTACCCTCTAATCATATGTAATTAGCTATAGGTAACCAACCAAAATTCTACAAATACTACAACAAAAATACCTTTTAATGACGGCTAAAAACCATCATTAATTAAGAACCATGACGTTTTTTTTTTTTCCAATCCAACCGTTATGAAAACGGGTGTTATAAATGTTTTTGAAAGCGTTATAGATAATTCTTCCAAAAATGTCATTAATATGTTGAATTTCTGCTACGTTTTATTTTCAAAGCGTTATGGATATTTATGTAAAACCATTATGAATAGTTAATATGGTTTAGAAGTCAGGACATTTTGAAAGCGTTATGAATAGATGATCTGTATATGGTCATTGTATCACATTTATAACGCTCTATACTGCATGTTATACATTCCAAACGCTGCTTAATTCAATTCGAAAACAACCACTTTGATCCATATTCACAACAAAACATTGAAATGTAATATAAAGTATCATTCTCCATTTTATTGTCTCAAAATAGGGTACATCAACATCTCACAGATATAGAGTACTTTAGCTAGCTACATTTCATTGTCTCATAATAGAGTACTTTAGCTACCATTATACATTTCATTGTTGCGAGCAGATCTGCTTCCGCCCATTCCTTCCATTCCGTCCATGCCTTCAAATAATGACTCGAATATATCGAATGGATTGCTGAAATCCTGAAAGGCATATTTTCCAGATATATTAGAGTGCATTAAATATGAGGGTAATGAACCAATTAAGGACAATGAGTTCAAATTATATCCATAGATACTGAGATAGTTGAAGGAAAAAATGGACTTACTTGCTCTGAAAGAAAGTGTGCAAAAACTGAATTCAAAGAATATAAACTGAGCTTATAATCCCTTTACATGGCCTATGTACAAATATGATGCACATCAGAAGGGATACGTATGCGAAGAGAGACCTGAAATAGAGGGACCTAAAATAGAGGGGAAAATTCTCCTTTAATGTGTTCTTCTAATTTGCCAAACTGCATCAGATGACCACTCCAGTAAGGCATTAGACACTAAATTAATTAAGTCGGAACTATGTAACAACCCAAGAGCACATAAGATAATAATTAACCTATTTTCTAAAAATGCTCCGCAGATAGACATAAAGGGGATTTCCTAGCAAATCAGAGTAAGCAAAAGACAAATAAAAAAGATTTCGTTGTAATTCTAGCTAGTATGTTAAGTGACCATCCTGATCAAATTGCATCATATCTTATTTGTCCATTCTGTGTTAATACCTCGAATTTGCATCTCCAATACTGAAGAAATTGGGAATGCTAAACTAACAAATAAATGAGTAAAAAGGCATACAGAGACACCCAAGGCAATAAGTACACCAACCTCACTTGAGGAGCGTTTGCGATACCGAATCCGACCTGAAGGAGTTGATGGAGGATCACTGGTACTATGATCCTTGTGCATGGTTGATGTACTTTGCTACAATATAGAAAAAAAATGGATTAGTTCCACA
Organism: Iris pallida; assembly: GCA_029216955.1. Lineage (NCBI taxonomy): Eukaryota > Viridiplantae > Streptophyta > Magnoliopsida > Asparagales > Iridaceae > Iris > Iris pallida. Next base: position 3,160,991 of record JANAVB010026199.1, on the reverse strand, counting down.
ACAACTGAGATAAAGGAAACTGAAACATCCAACAGTCAAGGTATCCAAGCAAACTTTCATATATAAATTTAACATTAAATTTGTACAACCTACTAGAAAAGACACATTATAATAGCAGCATCACATAAAAGTAAGGCCAATATCTTGATCATTTTGAAACTCACTCCTTCATGCTCAGGCCAAATACATGATTGCCTTTGTTCGGTGCAGAAGGCATCATAAGTTCGAGATGATATAGTCAACTACACTTCCAAGTCGTCAAATGTATCTATAATTCAAGGAGGAAACTAGATAATTCAAATGAATAAAGTGATATTATTGCTAGCAAGGGATGCATATACTTCCTGACACCCACTTTGTAAATAAGATAATTTATCAGTGCCAGTGCCACACCATTTAGTCAGGCATTCACAACCCCTCAGCCCATAATGTCACTAAATAATATACAGTGTAGGAGCCCTCCAAAGCGAAACACGAAACAATTTCCCTAAAGCCATATCCGACATTACTGAGTGTTATAGCCATAGAGGCTGTAATACATAACATAGTGGTCCTAAAGTTTGTGTTGTTGCCTTATGGTAAAAATCAATTTGTCACAAACAGCTTTGAAAAACTAGAGACACGCTGAAATGCTACTAAGAATATTTAAGACATGGAATGGTTGAGACTATGGAATTAACTATACAGGACAGTTATGAGCATGGATATGACAAGTTCAACTCATGGTAATGGGCCACATTAACATACAACATTGATTGACCTGACAAAATGCATCCTTTATGGTTAGCTTCAGGAGGTTTTAAGTTAGGGAAAATGTTAGTGTGGTACCTAGCATGTTCGCAATATTTGTATCATAATTAGTATAAATCCTTCTTAATTGGCAGACTTGGGATGGTTTCGAGGGGTTTTAGTTGTTTTGAATTATTCAGTTCAGTAGTTTCGACAATTGCGGTATCTGTATTGGTCAATACCACAAACCATGGAACCTAGCCAACCAATTAATATTTGTTAGCTGCAGTCATCAATCTCTCAACATAAGATGAATTAAGATAAAGATAAAATTTTAGATGTATAGTTCTATTCCAACAAATTCAACTGTAATTCATAAGATAGCCCATAGCATTTAATTTCTTTTCTCCCTTCTAGACAACCAACCCCATAACCTCAAGACACCTCACAAGGGTGCATCATACAGGGAGAGGATGCAGTGAGCTAAAAGAATACTAGTAATTTATCGCCTTGTTCCATTTCTGTTCATTATTCGTCATAAAATTGAGATTTGAGGAAGATCTTCGTATTAAAGCATGTATGATTGTAGGAGAAGTGCTTTTGGAGTACTGGTAATTTAAATACATCTCTAGCCATAGAGAAGAGACATTTTATCATGATATTGAAGCAGACTTGATTAACATCAGCACTCTAAGAGCAAAACAATAATAGTAACTGCGGACAAGATAGGGTGTATTGTAGATGAGTTGATATGGCATTTTATACCATGTTTTTAGAACTCAAATCAGATTATGAAGCCCTTGAATTTAAACTCAAGCAAGCACCAGGTCGGATGTCACTTGTGTAAAAAAATAAAAACAAAGAGATGATAACATCAACGACACAATTATACATCAGAACTAAACTTGAAAGTCTCTGGAATTAATTTCAAACTTTGATATACGCAGTGAGAAGTTTGCCCGACCTCTGTGCAAGAAAGGACATCCCAAAGGACATGGAAGACCATTCACGTGGTAGAGAAACTTTCTCGTTCAAGCTAGTTTATATTTAAGAAAAGTAGCCCCAAGGAAATTCATAACTTAATATCTAACAAATCTCAATAGCACTTCTGCATCAGGAGCAGCACATATAGGGAGAAGGCATACCTTATCAACATGGAACTAAATATATTAACTCTCACCTTTACTCTGGCTGCCACCTGCCAAGTTAAGCTTGATAGTTAAAAATTGATAGAGGATAACTAAAGGTATGATACAACACAACAGGAAAGTTGTCCAAAACAACATAACGAACAACCGTAACCAACTCACCGTAGAGAATAACGCAGAGAGACCAACTCCAACTCCAATCCAGATAAGAGACGACCCTCTACAAATATTTTAAATGATCAATGATACCAAATATCTTCTGAAAACCAGCATTGACATGTACATCAAAACAATCATATCTAATGGCATAAAGCAAAATTCACAAAATACATGGGCTTACATATATGATGGTAGGGGTGGTACAGGGGCAGTACTAATTGAAGCGGTCTCATTCCTACCTGAAGATGAAATGCTTACAAAATTGTGCACCTCTGTTTTCTTCAAAACTGTTATTCATACAAATAGTGCTACATAAAATAATCAAAAAGTTCCAAAAATATAAATTATGAAATAGGAACAATGATGGTTCGATTTTTCGTGTACTTACGAGGTGGATGGGGGCCTTGATGTGCTTGATGAGGGTGGAGCTGCACTGATTCTCCCTCGGCTCGTGGTGGTGGTGCCGGCGGACGTACTCCGACTCCAGTGATCTGAACCCGTTGTCCCCGTCGCTGGCTGCCGGCGACGGTGGGGAGATTTGAAGACAATAATAACAAGGATCCGGAAGAAAACCTAATTTTCGAAGAGACCCTAGTATGGAAGAGAACCTAGTATACAGATTCTCCCATAGGAATACATCGATCAGAAGGATCCAGAAGAAAACCTAATTTTCGAAGAGAAACCCTAATTTGAGAAAAATGAGAGAGAGGGACAAACCCTAATTTTGACAAGTACGCCCTTCTTCTCGAGCATGCGAGTGACGATAGTCTTCAAATCCATCATCTCTCGAGCGTAATCCATCATCTTTCGGCGAGTTGGGGAGTTGGGGAGCGGGGGGAGAAGGAGAAGGAGAAGGAGAAACAGAGAGGATGAGGGTATGCTTTTTCTTAAGTACGGGGAGAAGTGCGGGGGAGTAGAGGTTTTGACTTAAATTTTGGTACTTTTTTTATAACGCTCGTATCACTGAAAGACTATCAATAACGTTTATATCAGACGCTGTCATAGAATGGAGTCTTGCTGAAATTTGATGACGCTTCTTTATCAGCCGTCATGAAATCTACTTATCAAGCGTCATTAATAGGTCTTTTTGTTGTAGTGAAATGCTAAATCCTTAATTTGTAAGTATAGGATTCGGATCCTCAATCTGAAGTCACAACAATATACTATCTCATTTCTCCATCTTAGATACCCTATCATCAAGTCATACTATCAATGCAATCGTTCTTAATAGTTTCTAAGTCTACTACAGTCAGTCACCCATACTCGTCCTATAAACTTAATCTAACCAATCCCTAGGAATAGTACTTATCAGAACCATACAATATATTTATAGTTATACTACAAAATCAGTTAACAAGGTTTGGCTATTCCGGTCATCTATCAAATAGAAGGTAACAAGGCCTAAGACAGGGTCAAGCAATCCATAATAGTGTCCAAATATGTTAAAGGTCAAGCAAGACGGAAAAGTTTATTGGAATATCTCCAAGAATGGTACGAAGACAACGAGATGCATAACGAGAAAAATTGCCCAAGAGGTTAACGAAGAAGAGTTTAGTCAAGTCATAGGAAAGATGGAACACAAAAATAATTATGTCCAAAAAGATAACATGAAAGCAATCTTGTTGGAGAGTCCTAGAGAACCTATAATCCTAGTTGTAGATGTAGATAGAACAGAGTTAATCAAGACGGAAAAGAATGATAATAAGAATTTATTCTTGCTCATTCGGTCATAACGAAGTAAACAAAGTTAAGATATGATCTAATAACCGTACACGTCTTCCTGAAATCATGTTGCCAGAATTTTTGCCACACTAGTAAGCTTAGATGCAATAAACGATAGAGTCATAACTATGGTATACACCCTATAATCATGTTATCTAGAATCCTCGGCACGCCAACCGGTATGGCTGCGAGAAAATCTAAATTTCATAACTAGGATAAGTATACCCAAAATCAGGCCCTATGTTTTTGTCATACCAGCTAATATGGCTGCGATAAATTCTAAACTCCATAACTAAAGCCGACATTTACCTTATCAGGATATATCATAATTTAATCCACAAAATTTATCACGATGCAAGATCAAAGTCAACAACGAAAATCAGGAATCAATTTCAACAACGAATTAAGAAAGAGTAAATGAAAATAAGCGAAAACATATTTCGAGGTAAGATTAGAGTGAGATCCTCAGGGGTCATCCTAAGGGTATTATCCTGGTCAAAATTGTAATCCACTAAATTTTAAACAAGATACTAAATATAGTAAACGGTCCTATGCTGTGATAAGTGTCACGACCCGCACCCGTTTTTCGGATACGAGACGTGTCCAAGCCAGCCTACGCCGCAGAGTCGGCGGTAGAACGCTGTCAAGCCCGCAAGAATAAATGCTCAAGAAATACATTTGTTGTTCATTCATAATTCTATATTTATTACAATATTTATAATTAAAGAATATACAAGATGTTACATTTAATAAAAGTGATACAGTTGCTTTCTATTTCTAGGTCGTCTTCAGCATACCCAAGTTCTCCCAGTGCTAAGAGTGATCGCGGCTAAAACTAAAAAATGTTGGTTTCCAGTCAGGAATGGAACAAGTACACAAACCGACGGCAATGCAAAACACAATAGAATTAACAAGACATGAAAATAGCATATGGAATATAAAAGCTGGTAAGAAAACTGATGACATGGTACGATAGAGAAGTAAATAAGGAAAAACTAATAAAAGACATCTATCTAGGTGGTATGAAATATCCGTTTCGACATGTGGACGGCTAGGGGGTAAATAAGGCACACTGCACGTGTCGTGCGCAGCGGCTAGCATTCAAGATTAGACATAATGGGATAGTTCTGGGTAGTCCACATGTGTACTAAGATATTTCCCCTCCCGACTACTCCGTGTGACGAGCGTGTCAACAAGCAGCAAGATATATGTATAGACATGAAATGAGAAAACTACTATGAATTGGAAAGCAATCAGAAAGTGCACTTGCCTGAGGTCCTTAGCTGGAGAAACCAATAACACTATACCACTCAATGAGCCACAATCAATCAACACATGTAGAAGTCTTCGCATGCTGAAACAAACAGTACCAACGTTCTCAGAATAGTCAAATTAGCTAGGATTGCTTGTCCTTAAGTCCAATTCTGGACACAGGAATAAAACGGTAATTTTGGGCAAAAATGATGTCCGCCGTTGGACCCGCTTTGCACCAAAAAGCGTGCCAGAGTGAATGGTCTCTAAAGTCGTCAAACTACATGTCTATGGATCCAGTTTTACGATACGAACCCAACCGTATGTCCAAAATTGGATTCCGGCAGGCCGTGCACAAAATTGCCCGTTGAGTGGGACCGTGGGGCCCACAAAACGACGTCAGATTCAACTGTCTCAGAATTGGACCAAACTTGGCATACAGAACCAGAAAAATGATACGGTTCTGTTGGCATAAGTTTCATCTCGATCTGACGAGCGTGCACAAAGTAAATGAGAAATTTGCAACGTGCACGATACGGTGAATTTCGACGGATACGCATCAAATTTGTCGCGCACACGCGACCAATTTGAATTCCGTCAAAGCCCACACGACCACAAAGCTGTTACGCAGCTTTCGATCCTTTCGGTACACGACCACGTCGTCCGGATTGACGGAACGCACGTCGTGTGGAACAATTTTCTAGTTTTTAAAACAGGTTTTTGGGAAACTTTGGGATTCGATTTCTCGATGCGTAGTCGATGATTTTCGAATCCACAAAAAGGGTCGTGAAGTCCTACAGGTTGTCTAAAAATGTATTCAATTAGTTTTTCAAATACTGTACGGGATCGATCAAAATCGATCTCCGAACGTGGATGGTTGGACTGTCCTACGCTCTGTTTACGAACAGATTTTTGGTCGAGTTGAGCGTCGTTTTCCCGACAACCTAGGGCATCTAGTTACCATGTATTTGAAGGGAAATAAATTGGTTATATTGTGGTCGTACCTGAGCAAACGGTTCGACGTTTCGTCGACCGAGGAGGGAGAAATCTTCACGCGAAATCGGCTCCGCAGCTGCTGTCTCTGCGTTCAGTTTCGTGTGCGCGCGCACACTCGCGCACTGTTCGGCCGCGCCTGGCCGTCCCGTGGTGGCTCCAGGCGGCGGGCGGTGCCAGGGAGTGGTGGCGGTGTCGGTTGCGCTTAGGGGGTCGCCCAGTTTAGGTGTCGGCGGCGTCGAGTTTAGTCTAGGGTTTCTCTCTCTGTTCGGTACGTAAATATAACACTGTCGGTTTACAAACAGAGCGGAGAGCTTAAGCTCTCGGGTTGGGAAGAACTTAATGTTGTGGGGGTTTATAAATGTTGCTCGGCTTGGGTGCTCGAGCTCGGGTATGGGGCTTATTAGCCTCGGGTTCAACTATGTGGGCTTTGGGAATTAGTCTCTTCACGTGTTGGAGCATCAACCTCAATATGTTGGACTACAGAAGGGTCATTTTTTTTTATGCTGAGAAACCTTTGTGTATGATGCCAAACACCAAAGCTTGGAAGATAAGGAACCAACATGAGAACCTCTGACCTTCTTTTTCTTTCCTTTTTCTTTTTACTATTTCTTTAACTATTGTATATATATATATATTCACACAAAATATATAATAATGATAACAATAATAAGAATAATAATAATAATAATAACAATAATGATAATGATAATAATAATAAGAATAATAATAATAATAACAATAATGATAATTATAATAATAATAATAATAATAATAACAAAATGATAATGATAATAAGAATAATAATAATAATATCAAAATGATAATAATAATAAGAATAATAATAATAATAATAATAACAATAATGATAATGATAATAAGAATAATAATAATAATAACAAAATAATAATGATAATATGAATAATAATAATAATAACAATAATGATAATGATAATGATAATATGAATAATAATAATAATAACCAACTAAATTGCCCACTAATAGTCCTTGGTGAACATATCATACCTCATCTGGCCCTAGAATTTCGTACAGTTATTCGAAAACACCATTTAAATATTAATACAGAACTATTAACTATTTAGAAAATATTTGTCAAGTCCTAAAAATAGATAAGAAATATTTGCACACACCTAAAATATCTACATGGCCGTCTTTGATCTTTCTACACGCCTACATGGGCTTGGATTTGACTTGGGTCTAATCTGGATAGGTTCGGTACAACCGGATTCCTAAAACTCAATAATATAATTAAATAATAAATAACTCTTCGGTGCGGGTTAAGTCGCAACTTGACCTGGTTTTCCTAGTTAGGACGTCCCTATGGCTAGGTCTCCCCGGGCATGGCTAGTACACTAGTCAAGGCACACTGCTACCTCTCCCTTGCCACAATTCCTTGTCGTTTTGTACTCCAAAACTCCACCATGGCTAAAATTATCTACCGTAACAATTAACTAAATAATTATTTATAAAAATCTAAAAATCACCATTTTAAATCAAATAAATAATAAAAAAAATATTTTGAAAATTTTCGGGAAGGGAGGCTACAAATCTACCCACCTTAAAAATAATTTCGTCCTCGAAATTCAAATTCATAATTATTCCTAAAAAAATTTCAAAGTCTACCGTTACCTTAATCTCCTCAAATTTAATTTCTCAAAAATATTTATGGCCTTCTCTAGTCATTTGGTATTTACGAAATCTCGAGAACTTCTACCCACCTTAGGTCATACTACTCCCTTGAAACACAGGTCACCAAAATCATATAATCTTCTACTAGTGACCAATAATTCTACCAATAGATATCTAGGCATATGGCATCTAGGATCCTCTTCTATCTATCAATTACGAGTTTTCGTCTTTCCAATTAGTGAAAGGCAAAAAACAATAAAGAGCTCAAGAGAGATGTCACTGAATACAATTACGTGATTCAAAGGCGAATGTTTAATTCAAGAGGAATTGTCAAAGCAGTCGCGGATGAGATCCTGGATATCTCTATATCTCAGTCCACGTAGGGTAATTAAATGAAGAGCGAATCGAATGCATCATGGTTGATCAAACCGCAATACAATGATTCTTATTAGACAATATGTTAGCGGGCGTCCCCAATAACCATATGTCTTGAATCAAGCTCGATAAAAGAGGAAGCTTGCAAAAACTAGGCTGTAATAGTAGCATTGGTCAAGAGAGTCAAAATATAAATATGCGAGATTTTTGAAAGGAGGAATAAGTAGTTCGAGTTTTGTGAAAATCAAAATCTAACTCGAGATTTATACACAAATAACAGAATCAGAAATTATAAACTAACTCCTTACGGCAAAAGAGAATTTAAACAGGCAATTCTAACTAATAGAATGAGGTTTATATCTAATAAAGCAAAAGAAATTTAAACAGTTCATCAAGGTTAAAGCTTTAATTCTAGGTAAGCCAAACATAGCAAGCGAATTGTATATCTACATTGAATCACCTTGTCATATCAAAAGTAATAGTGTACCCATAGGGATCTAGCAAGCTATCTAAATTGCATGGCCTATCTAATAATCTTAACTACCCAATGGTTAGTGTGAACAAGGGACTCCTAGTCCTAGTTATTCTCCTAAATTATTTTAATCCTATTTGTGAATGAGTATTTCCTGGTCGCATGCTCGCAGTAGTACGACTAAGATACGTACCACCACGAGTTCGCAATCTTTTGCAAAAACTAACCTGCATGGGCCACCACAAAAACTTGTCACGACCCGCACCCGCTTTTCGGATACGAGACGTGTCCAAGCCAGCCTACGCCGCAGAGTCGGCGGTAGAACGCTGTCAAGCCCGCAAGAATAAATGCTCAAGAAATACATTTGTTGTTCATTCACAATTCTACATTTATTATAACATTTATAATTAAAGAATATAAAAGATGTTACATTTAATAAAAGTGATACAGTTGCTTTCTATTTCTAGGTCGTCTTCAGCATACCCAAGTTCTCCCAGTGCTAAGAGTGATCGCGGCTAAACCTGAAAAATGTTGGTTTCCAGTCAGGAATGGAACAAGTACACAAATCGACGGCAATGCAAAACATAATAGAATTAACAAGACATGAAAATAACATATGGAAAATAAAAGCTGGTAAGAAAACTGATGACATGGTACGATAGAGAAGTAAATAAGGAAAAACTAATAAAAGACATCTATCTAGGTGGTATGAAATATCCGTTTCGACATGTGGACGGCTAGGGGGTAAATAAGGCACACTGCACGTGTCGTGCGCAGCGGCTAGCATTCAAGATTAGACATAATGGAATAGTTCTGGGTAGTCCACATGTGTACTAAGATATTTCCTCTTCCGACTACTCCGTGTGACGAGCGTGTCAACAAGCAGCAAGATATATGTATAGACATGAAATGAGAAAACTACTATGAATCGAAAAGCAATCAGAAAGTGCACTTGCCTGAGGTCCTTAGCTGGAGAAACCAATAACACTATACCACTCAATGAGCCACAATCAATCAACACATGTAGAAGTCTTCGCATGCTGAAACAAACAGTACCAACGTTCTCAAAATAGTCAAATTAGCTAGGATTGCTTGTCCTTAAGTCCAATTCTGGACACAGGGACAAAACGGTAATTTCGGGCAAAAACGATGTCCGCCGTTGGACCCGCTTTGCACCGAAAAACGTGCCAGAGTGAATGGTCTCTAAAGTCGTCAAACTACATGTCTACGGATCCAGTTTTACGATACGAACCCAACCGTATGTCCAAAGTTGGATTCCGGCAGGCCGTGCACAAAATCGCCCGTTGAGTGGGACCGTAGGGCCCACAAAACGACGTCGGATTCAACTGTCTCAGAATTGGACCAAACTTGGCATACATAACCAAAAAAACGATACGGTTCTGTTGGCGCAAGTTTTGTCTCGATCTGACGAGCGTGCACAAAGTAATTGAGAAATTTGCAACGTGCACGATACGGTGAATTTCGACGGATACGCATTAAATTCGTCGCGCACACGCGACCAATTTGAATTCCGTCAAAGCCCACACGACCACGAAGCTGTTACGCAGCTTTCGATCCTTTCGGTACGCGACCACGTCGTCCGGATTGACGGGACGCACGTCGTGTGGAACAAGTTTCTAGTTTTTAAAACAGGTTTTTGGGAAACATTGGGATTCGATTTCTCGATGCGTAGTCGATGATTTTCGAATCCACAAAAAGGGTCATGAAGTCCTACAGGTTGTGTAAAAATGTATTCAATTAGTTTTTCAAATACTGTACGGGATCGATCAAAATCGATCTCCGAACGTGGATGGTTGGACTGTCCTACGCACTATTTACGAACAGATTTTTGGTCGAGTTGAGCGTCGTTTTCCCGACAACCTAGGGCATCTAGTTACCATGTATTTGAAGGGAAATAAAGCTGGTTATATTGTGGTCGTACCTGAGCAAACGGTTCGACGTTTTGTCGACCGAGGAGGGAGAAATCTTTACGCGAAATCGGCTCCGCAGCTGCTATCTCTGCGTTCAGTTTCGTGTGCGCGCGCACACCCGCGCGCTGTTCGGCCGCGCCTAGCCGTCCCGCGGTGGCTCCAGGCGGCGGGCGGTGCCAGGGAGTGGTGGCGGTGTCGGTTGCGCTTAGGGGGTCGCCCAGTTTAGGTGTCGGCGGCGTCGAATTTAGTCTAGGGTTTCTCTCTCTGTTCGGTACGTAAATATAACACTGTCGGTTTACAAACAGAGCGGAGAGCTTAAGCTCTCGGGTTGGGGAGAACTTAATGTTGTGGGGGTTTATAAATGTTGCTCGGCTTGGGTGCTCGAGCTCGGGTATGGGGCTTATTAGCCTCGGGTTCAACTATGTGGGCTTTAGGAATTAGTCTCTTCACGTGTTGGAGCATCAACCTCAATATGTTGGACTACAGAAGGGTCATCTTTCTTTATGCTGAGAAACCTTTGTGTATGATGCCAAACACCAAAGCTTGGAAGATAAGGAACCAACATGAGAACCTCTGACCTTCTTTTTCTTTCCTTTTTCTTTTTACTATTTCTTTAACTATTGTATATATATATATATTCACACAAAATATATAATAATGATAACAATAATAAGAATAATAATAATAATAATAATAACAATAATGATAATGATAATAATAATAAGAATAATAACAATAATAACAATAATGATAATGATAATAATAATAATAATAATAATAATAATAACAAATGATAATGATAATAAGAATAATAATAATAATATCAAAATGATAATAATAATAAGAATAATAATAATAATAACAATAATGATAATGATAATAATAATAATAATAATAATAACAAAATGATAATGATAATATGAATAATAATAATAATAACAATAATGATAATGATAATATGAATAATAATAATAATAACCAACTAAATTGCCCACTAATAGTCTTTGGTGAACATATCATACCTCATCTGGCCCTAGAATTCCGTACAGTTATTCGAAAACACCATTTAAATATTAATACAGAACTATTAACTATTTAGAAAATATTTGTCAAGTCCTAAAAATAGATAAGAAATATTTGCACACACCTAAAATATCTACATGGCCGCCTTTGATCTTTCTACACGCCTACATGGGCTTGGATTTGACTTGGGTCTAATATGGATAGGTTCGGTACAACCGGATTCCTAAAACTCAATAATATAATTAAATAATAAATAACTCTTCGGTGTGGGTTAAGTCGCAACTTGACCTGGTTTTCCTAGTTAGGACGTCCCTATGGCTAGGTCTCCCCGGGCATGGCTAGTACACTAGTCAAGGCACACTGCTACCTCTCCCTTGCCACAATTCCTTGTCGTTTTGTACTCCAAAACTCCACCATGGCTAAAATCATCTACCGTAACAATTAACTAAATAATTATTTATAAAAATCTAAAAATCACCATTTTAAATCAAATAAGTAATAAAAAAAATATTTTGAAAATTTTCGGGAAGGGAGGCTACAAATCTACCCACCTTAAAAATAATTTCGTCCTCGAAACTCAAATTCATAATTATTCCTAAAAAAAATTTCAAAGTCTACCGTTACCTTAATCTCCTCAAATTTAATTTCTCAAAAATATTTATGGCCTTCTCTAGTCATTTGGTATTTACGAAATCTCGAGAACTTCTACCCACCTTAGGTCATACTACACCCTTGAAACACAGGTCACCAAAATTATATAATCTTCTACTAGTGACCAATAATTCTACCAATAGATATCTAGGCATATGGCATCTAGGATCCTCTTCTATCTATCAATTACGAGTTTTCGTCTTTCCAATTAGTGAAAGGCAAAAAACAATAAAGAGCTCAAGAGAGATGTCACTGAATACAATTACGTGATTCAAAGGCGAATATTTAATTCAAGAGGAATTGTCAAAGCAGTCGCGGATGAGATCCTGGATATCTCTATATCTCAGTCCACGTAGGGTAATTAAATGAAGAGCGAATCGAATGCATCATGGTTGATCAAACCGTAATACAATGATTCTGATTAGACAATATGTTAGCGGGCGTCCCCAATAACCATGTCTTGAATCAAGCTCGATAAAAGAGGAAGCTTACAAAAACTAGGCTGTAATAGTAGCATTGGTCAAGAGAGTCAAAATATAAATATGCGAGATTTTTGAAAGGAGGAATAAGTAGTTCGAGTTTTGTGAGAATCAAAATCTAACTCGAGATTTATACACAAATAATAGAATCAGAAATTATAAACTAACTCCTTACGGCAAAAGAGAATTTAAACAGGCAATTCTAACTAATGGAATGAGGTTTATATCTAATAAAGCAAAAGAAATTTAAACAGTTCATCAAGGTTAAAGCTTTAATTCTAGGTAAGCCTAACATAGCAAGCGAATTGTATATCTACATTGAATCACCTGGTCATATCAAAAGTAATAGTGTACCCATAGGGATCTAGCAAGCTATCTAAATTGCATGGCCTATCTAATAATCTTAACTACCCAATGGTTAGTGTGAACAAGGGAATCCTAGTCCTAGTTATTCTCCTAAATTATTTTAATCCAATTTGTGAATGAGCATTTCCTGGTCGCAGGCTCGCAGTAGTACGACTAAGATACGCACCACCACGAGTTCGCAATCTTTTGCGAAAACTGACCTGCATGGGCCACCACAAAAACTTGTCACGACCCGCACCCGCTTTTCGGATACGAGACGTGTCCAAGCCAGCCTACGTCGCAGAGTCGGCGGTAGAACGCTGTCAAGCCCGCAAGAATAAATGCTCAAGAAATACATTTGTTGTTCATTCACAATTCTACATTTATTACAACATTTATAATTAAAGAATATACAAGATGTTACATTTAATAAAAGTGATACAGTTGCTTTCTATTTCTAGGTCGTCTTCAGTATACCCAAGTTCTCCCAGTGCTAAGAGTGATCGCGGCTAAACCTGAAAAATGTTGGTTTCCAGTCAGGAATGGAACAAGTACACAAACCGACGGCAATGTAAAACACAATAGAATTAACAAGACATGAAAATAGCATATGGAATATAAAAGCTGGTAAGAAAACTGATGACATGGTACGATAGAGAAGTAAATAAGGAAAAACTAATAAAAGACATTTATCTAGGTGGTATGAAATATCCGTTTCGACATGTGGACGGCTAGGGGGTAAATAAGGCACACTGCACGTGTCGTGCACAGCGGCTAGCATTCAAAAATAGACATAATGGGATAGTTCTGGGTAGTCCACATGTGTACTAAGATATTTCCCCTCCCGACTACTCCGTGTGACGAGTGTGTCAACAAGCAGCAAGATATATGTATAGACATGAAATGAGAAAACTACTATGAATTGGAAAGCAATCAGAAAGTGCACTTGCCTGAGGTCCTTAGCTGGAGAAACCAATAACACTATACCACTCAATGAGCCACAATCAATCAACACATGTAGAAGTCTTCGCATGCTGAAACCAATAACATCGATGCTTGTGCTCTTAATCCGGATATAATAACGGACATGTATATGCAATGTGCATTACTTTGACTCATAAAAGAGTGAGATTCATTATGGATCAACAACCTCTATGAATTGGGTAATAGCATTGTATGTATGATGGGCTGTTGATTATAAATGGAATCTATGTCCCGATACATCGGGTTGATGATGTCCTCTTAAGGAGCTCATAAGGATTGTCATGTAAACCCTGCAGGTGGATTATATTCGACATGACAAATAAAGTTGAGTGGTACTACTTAAGGATAAAAGATGTCGAATCAATATAGTTGTCAGTAACTTAATTTGATCGACGGACATACGATATCTTAACATGGGGAGCCAAACGAGCATATAATAAAAGGAGCCCACAAACATAATTTGGGATTAGGGAGGTAGTGCAACAATAGCTCATTAGTGGACCGAGCTATTATTAATGGGCCTGGATTGTGTGTTCGGGCTGAACACGGGATATCCAGATCCGTTAGGAGGCCTAACCCTAATTTCTCTTCATGGTCCCTGCCGTAGCCTATATATCCTCTATTCTCTGGCCGCCAGATTACTTATCAGAAATCTAAAATTTTCTCTAAATTCATGATTCACGTAAGGAGAGAAAGAGAGGGCTGCCAAGGAGAAGAAAAGGTTGGGAGATCGTCGCCCACACAACATCCAACTCGAGGAAGGAATACGTGCAGAAGATCTTGGGGTCATCCTCTCGAGATTGCCAAGAATTACTTATCTCCTTTCTGCCGCAGGTATAATTTGTGAACCCTAGTTTTCGCCTATGAAGGGTTAGAACACGTATTAGATTTGTTTAACTTTCTATCGATCAATATGCACACCAAAGGAAGGGTCCTGGGAATCCCCAGTTCCATCAATTGGTATTAGTGCCACTTTGGATCTACGTATTGATTGATACGTCCATGTTGTCCAATAAAACCTGCGCTGTGTAATAGTCGGTAGATGTAGATCTGTTCTAACTCAGTTTTACAGGCATCTTAGATCCAACTATTATGGTCCAATTCATATTTTTTTATTGTGTTATTATAAACCACGGACATGTCGTGGATGTGGTTGTTGTTGTAGATGTAATTAAAATCACGAGGGTTGATCGTGCTTATTATTTTAATTTTTCAATCTAGATTATGTGTGAACTCCTTCGGGAGGCATAGGATTAATGTAATTTTAATTATTTTTGATCAATCGTGATAGTGGTGGTGGCTGTTTCTGACGCCGGACGAGATGCTGGTTTTAAGCAGTCCAGAGGCAGACAGATGATTTTCGATGAAGGAATCGACAGCCAAAACCTAAAAAAAATAAAGTACTGCCCCGAACCCCGCGACCTGACCGGGTAGGTCGAACCCCGTATAGATCTGCACAGCGCCAGATTTTGGATTCGGATAGTTGAGGACGGAGAAGCAAAGATGACCATAATAGTTGGATATTTTCTCTTATTTTTGTCATTTTTCTTTTTTTGATTATGCATGTTTATTATTGTGTGGTTGTTTCTTTTGAAAAACCAAGCCTACATTAATAATGGACAACATGGACATAATATCAACTAGTAGAAAAACCCTCATTGTTAAATAACTAAGTGGGAGAGGATTTTTATTTAGTATAAATCCTATGGTCTCCATTACTGGTTTGTAGGTGATGTAATTATACTTGCGTGTTGGCTTTAGTGCTTTCCTCCATATCGAATGAGTATAATTATGGATCACCAGTACAAACTTCCTTAGGGATAATTGTAGAAAGTTACCTAGTATGTGTTCACTTCTCCATCTGAAGGAACTCATTACAAGGTAATGGACTTAGTATTAAGTAATGGTATACACTTAGATACAAATAATGGTATCCTCCCCATCGGAGTCACTGCTATTATTTGTATGACCAGAGCAAGACCAGCATATTAATTTTATTTGTCATAAAGTTATATTGACATGATAGTAAAATTAATAAGAAAAATCTACTTGAACAAAGTTGAATTTGTATACGTCCACACTATCGTGGCATGCTAAATTCATGGTGTTCAAGGTGTTGGTGAATTTCTTATTATTGTTTTGAGGGAATCAATATTTAGTTAATTCAAAAAGTTTTTTTTGCCCTACATAATTTTATTTATGTGATTCTCAGGATTTCAAAAATGGGTTCTTTCAGTCCACTTGTGGTGATTCTTAAAGAAAACAAACTTACTGGACCTAATTATATTGAATGGAAACGTAATTTGGACATTGTTCTGACTGCTGAGGAGTACAAATATGTACTTGTTGAGGAATGCCCACCTAAGCCTGATGCTAACTCTGATGAAGAGGTCAAAGAGACTTATAAGAAGTGGAAAAAGGCAGATGAGATGGCACGGTGTTACATTCTGGCATCTATGTCAAATGTACTGCAACATCAGCATCAGGCCATGGCCACAGCTTATGACATGATGTATAACCTCAAGGAACTCTTCGGACATCAGAGTAGAGCAGCTAGGCAGTTTGCTATGAAATATTTGATGAATACAAAAATGGCTGAGGGCACACCAATAAGGGATCATGTTCTCAAGATGATGGGTCATCTGAATGAGATGGAGATCCTTGGAGCTGAAATCGATGGGGAAACCCAGGTCGATATCATTCTCGGGACTCTGCCTAAAAGTTTTGACAATTTCTGCCTTAATTAATATGAACAAAAGGTTGTATAGTTTGGCAGAACTTGCAAAAGAGCTACAGGATGCTGAATCTCTCTTTAGGCAGAGTGGTCATATTTTTGTTGCTGAAAAGGCTTCTACTTCTAAGCCAAAAGGCGGTAAGAAGAAGAATAACATTCAGAAACAGACAAACTCAGCAAAGAAGGACATGGAACCTCAAGGCGCGGTAAAAAAGTCGAAAGGCAAATGTTTCAAGTGCAAAGGGTCAGGACATTGGAAGACTGATTGTCCACTTCTCAAACAAGGGAACAAAGAAGGTATATCTCATTTACTAGTAGTTGAAACATGTTTAGCGGTGTTATCTATCGGCACCTTGTGTGTAGATACATGAGCCACTAATCATGTCTGCAATACATTGCAGGGGTTCCAGGAAACCAGACGGCTCAATGATGGAGAGATATGCTTGTTCATGGGTGATGCTACAAAAGTATCGGTCGTTGCATTAGGAGATGTTACTTTATCTTTTGGTAGAAATAAGTCTTTGACATTGAGAGATTGTCTTTATGCACCTTCACTTAGAAGGAATTTAGTTTCTGTTTCTATGTTAGTTAAGGATGGATATTCAGTTTATTTTAATGACAATATTGTTATTAGAAAGAATAAACATTTTATCTGTTCTGGTGCATTGGTTGATAATTTGTATGTCATTAATCCTATTTCGCCCACAATACAACTTATGGAAATGAATAACATGTCATCTAACTTAAATAAGAGAAAAGAACCTTCTTGTATGTACCAAACATATCTTTGGCACTTGCGATTGGGGCATATTAACCTAAGAAGGATTCAAAGACTGGTTGAAGATGGACCTTTGAGTTCATTGGAAGTGGAGGTACTACCAGTCTGTGAATCCTGCTTGGAAGGTAAAATAACCAAAATACCTTTTACGGCAAAGGGGTATAGGGCCAAAGATGTGTTGGAATTAGTTCATTCTGATTTGTGTGGACCCATGACTATCCAAGCTAGAGGTGGCTTTGAATATTTTGTCATATTTATTAACGATTATTCAAGGTATGGATACATTTATTTGATGTGCCGTAAGTCTGAGTGCTTTGAGAAATTCAAAGAGTACAAGTCTGAAACGGAGAAACGTCATAGAAAATGTATCAAGTCGTTACGATCAGATCGTGGTGGCGAGTACCTCTTTAGAGAGTTTAGGGATTATTTATCAGAGGCTGGGATTGCATCCCAATTGACTGCCCTGGAACGCCCTAACAGAATGGTGTAGCCGAAAGAAGGAATAGAACTCTTCTGGAGATGGTTAGATCAATGATGAGTTATTCGGATTTGCCAGATTCGTTTTGGAGATATGCCTTAGAGACTGCAGCTTATATTTTGAACTTGGTTCCTTCTAAGTCAGTACCTTTTACTCCCACAGAGCTGTTGATTGGGCGTAAGCCTAGTCTGAAACATGTTCGCATTTAGGGAAGTCCAGCACATGTGCTGAATGGAAAAGCAGATAAGTTGGAATCTCGTACAGAAGTACGCTTATTTGTAGGCTATCCAAGAGGAACAAAAGGAGGTTTATTTTATAGTCCTAAGGATCAGAAGGTCATTATTAGCACCAATGCCCGATTCTTAGAGGAAGACTATGTGATGAACCATAAACCCACAAGTAGAGTTGTTCTAGAAGAACTGAGACGTGAGACACCAAGTACTTCAGTGCCAACAGTACAAGAGGATGAACCACAAATAACTGCACAACTTGTCACAAATGTTACATCACAACCGATAGTACCTCGTCGTAGTAGGAGGGTTGTGATACAACCTGATAGATATATGTTCTTGGAAGAGTCGTCAGACTTTGTCCCTGAGGAACAAGATTATGATCCCTGTACCTACAATAAAGCACTCCAAGATAAAGATGCAGAGTCTTGGCAAAAAGCAATGATATCTGAAATAGAATCTATGGATTCTAATCAGGTCTGAGAGCTTGTAGAACCACCCGTTGGTGTAAAATCCATTGGATGCAAGTGGGTCTATAAGAGAAAAAGAGGATCAGACGGTAAGGTTGAAACCTTTAAAGCTCGTCTTGTAGCAAAAGGTTTTACTCAAAGAGAGGGTATCGATTATGAGGAAACCTTTTCTCCTGTAGCCATGCTTAAGTCTATTCAGATTCTTTTATCTATTACAGCTCATCTCGATTATGAGATTTGGCAAATAGATGTCAAGACAGCTTTCCTTAATGGAAGTCTTGAGGAAGACATCTATATGAAGCAACCAGACAGGTTAATTGAAAAGGGCCAGGAGCATCTTGTTTGTAAGCTCAAGAAGTCCATTTATGGACTTAAGCAAGCTTCCAGACCTTGGAACATATGTTTTGATCAGGTGATAAAATCCTATGGATTTGATCAATATCAGGATGAATCATGTGTATACAAAAAGTGTGACGGAAACGTGGTGGTGTTCCTAGTACTTTATGTGGATGACATCTTGCTCATTGGAAACAATGTGAAGGTATTATCTGATGTAAGGGTATGGTTCTCCAAACAGTTTGATATGAAGGACTTGGGAGAAGTAGGTCACATTCTTGGGATCAAAGTTCTACGAGATCGCAAGAAAAGGATATTGGGCTTATCCCAAGCTTCCTATATCGATATTGTACTAACTCGTTTTAGTATGCAAAATTCTAAGAAAGATTTCTTACCTTTTAGACATGGAATTGCTCTATCAAAGGAGTAGTGTCCGAGGACACCTAAAGAGATAGAGAACATGAAGGCAGTTCCTTATGCTTCAGCAGTAGGAAGCTTAATGTATGCAATGCTATGTACGAGACCAGACATCTGCTTTGTCGTAGGCATGGTCAGCAGATATCAG
This sequence comes from Iris pallida, assembly GCA_029216955.1. Lineage (NCBI taxonomy): Eukaryota > Viridiplantae > Streptophyta > Magnoliopsida > Asparagales > Iridaceae > Iris > Iris pallida. The sequence goes on along the minus strand of JANAVB010026199.1, from coordinate 3,141,488 downwards.
TCTAACCCAGGACAAGAGCACTGGACTGCCGTAAAGCATATTTTGAAGTACCTGAAAAGGACTAAAGAGTATATGCTAGTTTACCAGGCAGATAGTTTAGTTCCCTTGGGGTATACAGACTCAGATTTTCAGTCAGATAGGGATTCCAGGAAATCTACCTCAGGTTATGTGTTTACTTTGGGAGGTGGAGCCATTGTGTGGAGGAGTATCAAGAAAAAATGTATTGCTGATTCTACTATGGAAGCCGAGTATGTGGTAGCCTTTGAGGCAGCCAAAGAAGCGGTTTGGCTCAGAAACTTTCTATTGGACTTGGATGTGGTACCTAGTTTGCCTAAGTCTATTACACTTTATTGTGATAATAGTGGTGCAGTTGCAAACTCGAAGGAACCACGAGCCCATAAGACAGGCAAACACATTGAGCGCAAGTACCACCTGATACGAGATTTCGTAAAGAAAGGAAAAGTTGCTGTGATCAAGATAGCATCAGCCGACAACCTAGCTGATCCCTTTACAAAGAGCTTACCAGCTAAGGCTTTTGATAGTCATGTTGAGGGAATGGGAGTCAGATGTGTAGCAGCATGGCTTTAACTATAAGTAGGAGATTTGTAACAGTACACTGAAAAGCAATGCTTTGAGTATAAGTGGGAGATTGTTAGGGTTATATACTAAAAGCATCACTTTTGTAGTAACCTTATTTCCTTAAATTTTGAATAAGAATCATATGGGCAAATGTTTGCATATTATATTTGTTGCAAATGTTAATGCAAATGTCTGATATTCTATATTGTTGATAAAATGGAGTGTGGTGTCACACAGAAGATCATATTATCAGTTTCCTATGGAGTATATAAATAGTTCACAACCTAGATGGACTTGGACAATCTATTGGAAAGGTTGTAGTGTAATCTGGTATTAGTCTATCTTGACTATAGGCTTACACTAGTACACTTTGTGTGTATTGAACATGACCACTTGATGTTGTTCTCTTTGTACTGACTACATAAGAGAACAAACACCTCTGTTATTATGGATGCTTGTGCTCTTAATCCGGATATAATAACGGACATGTATATGCAATGTGCATTACTTTGACTCATAAAAGAGTGAGATTCATTATGGATCAACAACCTCTATGAATTGGGTAATAACATTGTATGTATGATGGGCTGTTGATTATAAATAGAATCCATGTCCCGATACATCGGGTTGATGATGTCTTCTTAAGGAGCTCATAAGGATTGTCATGTAAACCCTGCAGGTGGATTATATCCGACATGACAAATAAAGTTGAGCGGTACTACTTAAGGATAAAAGATGTCGAATCAATATAGTTGTCAGTAACTTAATTTGATCGACGGACATACGATATCTTAACATGGGGAGCCAAAAGAGCATATAATAAAAGGAGCCCACCAACATAATTTGGGATTAGGGAGGTAGTGCAATAATAGCTCATTAGTGGACCGAGCTATTGTTAATGGGCCTGGATTGTGTGTTCGGGCTGAACACGGGATATCCTGATCCGTTAGGAGGCCTAACCCTAATTTCTTCTCATGGTTCCTGCCGTAGCCTATATATATCCTCTATTCTCTGGCCGCCAGATTACTTATCAAAAATCTGAAATTTTCTCTAAATTCGTAATTCACGTAAGGAGAGAAAGAGAGGGCTGTCAAGGAGAAAAAAAGGTTGGGAGATCGTCGCCCACACGACGTCCAACTCGAGGAAGGAATACGTGCAAAAGATCTTGGGGTCGTCCGCTCGAGATTGCCAGGAATTACTTGTCTCCTTTCCGTCGCATGTATAATTCGTGAACCCTAGTTTCCGCCTATGAAGGGTTAGAACACGTATTAGATCTGTTTAACTTTCTATCGATCAATATGCACACCAAAGGAAGGGTCCTGGGAATCCCCAGTTCCATCAACACGGCTCAAGGTCGTAGCGTGGGGGCATGATCACGTACTCAACTATCAGTTTTCCCATAACCCAGGTTCTAACATGTGAGAGATACTAGAACAGTAAAAACATATGAGAGATACGAGAACGATATAAAACATGTGAGAGATACTGGGAGCAGTATAGGCATGGTAGGTACTGGGAGCAGTATAAAATATGTGAATACTCAGAGCAGTATAAAGCATAGTAAAACATGTACTGAGAAGCAGTAAGAAGCATGTGAAGATATAAGAACTGTCCTAAGCATGGCAGGTACTGAAAGTAATACAACATGTGAAGATTTAACTTGCTACCTCAAGGATCAGTATTTTAACCGGGTTAATACATGTTCTAGCATTAAAAGACAGTAAATGGGTTTGCAGATGTACTTGCCTCGTGCAAAGCAAGAATACTAGTACGAAGATATAGATGTCTGGTGTCCTGTCAATAATGATATACAAACTCAGTTCTAAGCTATGTTCAATATTACACTAGTGGTGAGACACGACTCCAAACTGGACACTAACTAAGTGGGGACCTAGCATAAAAGTGCCATGTGGGGTGACACTATATCCAAACTAACTTTCTAGAGTCTTTACACTAGTGTGGGGGGGTGGTCCAATACTACAAAAACTCAAATCAACACAAAACTTGCAAGTCGTAACTATTCAATAAATAAAATAAATTATACACTGAGTTCCAACAATTTTTGAGATAGACAAAAAGCTTAAATATACATAAAATAAAATACCAAAATGATCCTTGTTAATTATAGAAATTTATACTAATTTTTCTGGAATTTATAAACCCTCATAGATATTTATTAAAAATCAGCAAACACATGTATCCTGAAAATAAGTTCTGTTTTCCTATTTTTATAAAATAACAAAGTACTTATTAAATGCTAGAAAAATTATAATAAATTAGCTAAATTAACATAGTATTTAAATATAATTTTTTCCAGATTTTTACAGTAATTAAAATATATATAAGAATTCAAAAACAGAAAGTAACAATTTCTGGAAAATAATTAATTACAAATTAAGGATGATACATAAGCAAAATCTACAGATGTTGTCGGATGATAAAATAAATATCACCAACGTGTCCAGAATGGGCAAATTAGCTAGGATAGCCTACCCATAAGTCCAATTTGGACACAGGGACAAAACGGTAATTTCGGGTCAAAATGATATCCGCCGTTGGACACACTTTGCACCGAAAAACGTGTCGGAATAGAAGTCTACAAAACCTAGCAAATTATATGTCCACAAATGCAGAATGATGATACGAACCCAACGGTATGTCCAAAATAGGATTCTAATGTGCCGATCTCAAAATGACACGTTGACGTAGACATTTGGAATCCGATTTGTACCGAAATACGTGTCGGAGCAAATGTCTTCAAAACTCAGCAAATTATATGTCAACGAGTCCAGAATGACGATACGAACTCAACGGTATATCCGGAATTGGATTTCGATAAGCCGATCTCAAAGTGATCCGTTGACTCGAAAAGTGGGACCCGCTTTGCACCGAAATACGTGCCAGGGCCCACGTTCTCCAAATCAAGCAAACTTTATATTAAAATATGCCAGAACGATGCCACAAGTCTATTGGTGGTATCAAAAATTGAATATGGAGTCCCGAGATCAAAAATAGAATTTAACAAGTGCAAATTAAAGAATTCGGACGGCCAACTTTGGCGTCGAATTCGACCAACCGAATGTGCTTATAATGAAACGAAACTTAAAGGAGACAGGAAGAGGGTTATACCAGCTGCGCATAGGAACTGGTAGCGCACCATCCGAAGTTGCGACGACGGAGTTATGAGTCAACGAAGTTGGCTCCACGAAACTGTCCAAAAATAGTTCAATTTAAACGGTCAGCTTGGTGGCCAGTTTTGAGGTATCAAAGGACGTAATTAAGGGACGAAAATTGAGGGGAGTGAAGAGCTATATACCAAGATTGAGACAGAGCAAGGAGTTGTCGATCCAATAGTGGGATCTTTCGAAAAACGCGCGTGAAGTCGCTGCGGCGGGGCGCCATTTTCGAGTTCAAAACTCGCGCGCGCCGACGGGATTCCGTTCAAAATGCACGAATAGCCTATTCGGCGCATCGAAAAAGATGGGGGAACACCCGGGGGAGCTCGTCGGGGTTGTCCGGAGCCAGGGGTCACGGGAGGCTGCCCATGTAGCGGCGCACGGCGGCGCACGACGGTGCACGGCCGCCGACCGCTGCTGCTGCAGCGTGCTGCAGCTGCTGCTGCGCTGCGCTGCACGGCCTGCTACGACTGTGCTGTCGGCCCAGCACACGTGTGCGATGGTGGCCGCCGGTGGCTGAGGCGGCACGTCGGAGCGGGGCCAGGCGGCGGGGTGGTGGAAGTGGTGAGAGGTGGTGGTGATGATTGAATGGGATGGTGGTGTTAGTAATGGTGATGGTGATGTTGGTGTGAGGATGATGATGGAATGATGGAGAAGAGTAGAAGAAAAGAAGAAGGAGGCTGGGAATGGAAGATGGTGGTGTCGGCCATGGAGGGATAAGGGGGTGTGCTGTGTGTTGAGGGGGAGAGTGAGTTGTGTGTTTTTATGTGTGTGAGTGTATATAAATAAGAGAGAGAGAGATATTTGAGAGGGAAGGAGAGAGAGAGAGGTCGGCCAAAGAGGGGGGGTGTGCTGGCTGTGAGGTAGGGGGTGTGTGTGTGTGTGTTTGTTATAGGAGAGAGAGAGAGAGAGAGAGAGAGAGAGAGTGTGTGTGTGTGTGTATGTGTGTATATATATATATATATATATTTTTTTTTTTTTTGAGATATTTAATAAAGTAGGAGATATTTGAGATATTTAATAAAGTAGAGAGAGAAAGAGATTTTCAAAATAGAAAAAAATAGGAAAATTATGTGGGGTATTTGGGCAGTCATGGGAGGACAATATGGAGCTTAGGTTCGGGTTCGGTCGAGCCGGGTCGGGTCAAAATCGGACAGGGTAAAATAATAAAATTAAATACGTATTTATGATCACGGGTAAATAAATAATATGCGGGGACTCCAATAAATGGGACACAAGCGTCATGTGGGTAGTAGGCTTCATGTGGGCCACATCCATAGTTTGGGTCGACTAGGTTGGATCGATGTCGGGTCCCGAAATTAAATTGGAAAATAAATCAGGTTTCACGGTAGAAAATTAATTGGCCTAAATTGACCTGAAAGTTGTGCGAAGAAAATGAAGCACAAAATGGAGTGCCTGAGTGGGACACGAAGGTCATGGGTAAAGAGCGTCTCAAGTAGATCATTCATGTGAAGTTGGTTCTGAGAAAACGATTGGTCTGGTGCTCCCAAATTAAAAGTCACGGTAACGTGTAAACGATGATCAAAGATAAAAGTGGGAATAATTATTCAATGATTAATTGGTCTAAGTTGACCCGAAGTCGTGCGATACAAAAAGAGCACAATGGAACGAGTTCAAATAGGACATGATATATCAAAACAAAGATAATCTTGTCTACTACAAAACTCGTAAAGAGAGTTTACAGAGATTGGCATCCCTGACGCTCCAGAAGTCAAAGTAATGGAAAGGAACATTAATGTTCAAAACAATTAAATAAATATTGATCGAAAATAATTCATTCAGAAAATTTAAAATAAACCCTAAAATTCAGGGGGCTTATACTATTCAATTCGAATAACATGCTTGCCATGATAACATGCTTTACCGTTTTCGAATATGCCATAAAATCGACCCTAAGGAGAATATAGCAAGATCATGAGCTATGTTGCATGATTCAACATAAATACTAAATGTCAGTTTAGAAAGTGGATCTTTTCATCAGTACATGCGAGGACGAACGTACTAATCCTCCACTAGCTTTCATGCAGGGTGCAGGAAATGGATTGCTCGCGGCGAAGCTTCGCTTGATCGTGCAGAGGCATGGAATGTCATAGCGTTTGAAGCGTGCGATCGCATTGACGCTCGGACTTGCAACATGATTGATGCGGCCGAGATATAGAAGGCTTGATGTATGGAATGGTAAAATCCTTTGTGGGCAAGAGAGAACTTGAGTATTGTAGCCAATCTGGCAAATTCAGTTGGGCTATTGAAAGCCTTTGTAATCTTAGTTCATTATCAATAAAGAGAACTGTTTCGTATACTCTGTTTTCTTCCGTTTGCTAATATCAAATCAAGGATAAGCATTTTGAGAACTTGTCATCTTGCCTTGCACGAGTGCAACTCCAGGCTCGTGCGGCATCACGTCCCCTGCGAGGACGATGATTCGGGTGATTCTGGGTCGGGGCGTGACAACTCGAACCCGCTCCCCTACATGGTGGTGTTACCAATATACCACAACCCGATGTGATAATATATATATATTTTTTTAATATATATATATATATATATATATATATATATATATATATATATATATATATATATATATATATATATATATATATATATATATATATATATATATATATATATGCACGTGCTTTGCACGTATAATAAGAACATTATTCAATTATAGTCAAATATCACTTCTAACTCATGTGGTTAAGGTGGGAGGTATTCTTATTGTTTGCTTGAGTTCGATTCTCCATGTTGAATATATATAACAATTTTAAACTTTTTTCAACATTTCTTTACATATTTAATTTTTTTTAAAATAAATTGGACCGTGATATAATGACGGCTTAGACGGCTCACTTTTGAGCCATTTTGAAGCCTCACTACATATACTAGTAGATGCACGTGCTTTGCACGTATAATAACGTATAATAAGAATATTATCCATTTATAGTCTAATATCTTTTCCAACTCATGTGGTTAAGATGAGAGGTATTCTTCTTATTTGATTGAGTTATATTCCCAATGTTGAACATATATAAAAAAAATAAACTTTTTTCAACAACTTTTTACATAATTTTATTTTTTTAAAATTAAATGGTTGATGATATACACACGGCTTAGACGGCTCGATCTTGAGCCATTTTGAAGCCCTTATATATATATATATATATATATATATATATATATATATATATATATATATATATATATATATATATATATATATATATATATATATATATTGAAAGAAGGTAATTATGGCGAACGCTCTCACTAGGAATCGAACTCCTGACCACTCGAGCCGCATGCCTCACCACTACTACTAGGCTAGGGGTCATTGGCTATAAATATATATATATATATATATTTATATATATATATATTTATATATATATATATATATATATATATATATATATAAACTACAAAAAAAGTTGGCTTTTGGGACGACACTATTAGAAACGCTAGTCTGAAATATCCTCAAACTTAAGTGTTTGGGATGACTATGTTTTTGGTAACAAAAAATAATATTATTCGGGACATATTGAAAAATAGATATCGTATTTGAGACTATTAAAAGTTTTTGTCGCAATAAATTCTAAGATCGTCCCAAATAATCTAGACAAAATTGCCAAATCATTACAAAACAAAATGACAAAAAAAGAGCTCTTAACAAAATTTCATTTTTCCTCTAATACATCTCTCCTCTATTTCATTGATTCTCCTTCCTCCCTCCCAAATCATTTGATCTCATTCTATTTGGTATTTTCTCTCTCGTCATCTCCATCCCGAGCCAGGCCTCTACTACCACCACCCTCACAAGTGCTATCACTACTCCCTCCACCCCTATCTTATTATCTCTCTCCCTTCTCAATCCAAACCCTAACCCAAAAATCAAAATCCTTAAGGGTCTGCTTGGATTGAGGGTTAAGAGAATTAAGTGAGGGAAAATTAAGTGAGGGAGAAATAAAACCATGCTTGGTTTGAGGGTGGGGGTGTAGGAGGGAGAATTATAGAGGGTTAAATGAGGGTTTATTTCACCCTCTTTTGTCCAATTTTTTAACCCCGCAAATCGGAGGGTTAACGAGTGTGATTGGAAAATTTTGTTTAAAAAGTCATAAATATCCCTTATTTGTTTTATAAAATATCATGATTTTTTTCTTCATTTTTTTTCAACATGTTAATCCGTAGCTTCCTAATTTGTGAAGATATTTTGACAAGTTTTAATTAAAATTTTAATCAAATATAATTTTAAGACATATGTAATAAGATTATTTTGGTAACTATCATATCTTTATTAATCATCCTCTCACTCAAAACCTCCAATCCAAGCAAGAGTTATTAAAAACCCCCACTTAACTCTCCCTCCAATCCAAACAAGATTTTATGTATTGACCATACTTCCTCGCTTAACTCCCTCTCATTTAACCCCACTTAACTCAGCTTAATTTTTTTTCCCTCAATCCAAGCATACCCTAAGGTCTCGTTTGGTTCGCGGAATCTCCCGGTTGGGAAAGGAAAGTGATTACTTTTCTATGTTTGGGTGTCCAAGGAATTGAGGAGGAAAGGAAAGTGATTCCCAATGAAAGAGAAATTAGAGGGAAAAGTGATTCCATCCATCCAAGGAAGGAATCACTTTCCCACATTGAAGTATTCACTTTCCTTTCCAAATTCCTTGGCATTGTCAAACATCGGAAAGGAAAATCAATAAGAATTAATGTTTCCCAAAGGAAAGGAAATGACAAGGAATTGATTTCCTTTCCCTTCCATTCCGCGAACCAAACGAGGCCTAAAGAAGAAGCATAAGAAGGAGACTAACCCTAACCCGCTTCTTCCAATTTTTTCCCTGATCTGACCCGATAGGAAGGTTTCCCCTCTGCTCTCCTCTCACTTCTTCCCATGGACTCTCTCTTCTTCTTCCTTTCTCATTTTTCTCCTTAATCCTCTTCCATTTTTTTATTAGCTCTTTTTTACTGAGTTTGGAGCGGCAAGGAGGCTGCAAGGTTCCAGCGCGTGCGTTTCGATCCACTGCTAGGGGCTGAGCATTTTTGTTACCGCTGCCATCACCGATCCGTGGACTCTCTTTTAGAGGTTAGGGCCGCAAGGGGGCTACAAGGGACTGCACATTTTCGTCGTCGCTGCCATCACCGTCAACATCAAGGTCATCTCTTACTCCATCTTCACCCCTCATTATTTCTTAGTTTTATTTATTTATATATATCGAGGGTTTAAAGAAAGAATGGATCATTTGATAAACATAATAATTGGAGATTTTGTAAACATAAGAATTATTTTTTATTTTATAAACGATTGTGTTTTGTCACTGTTAGTGCCGGGGCACAATTTTTCGATAAAAAACTGAGAAAATGAAACAATTGTAAAAACAATGTTCCAAATTAATACTTCAAGGAAGGTGATTCTGAATTACGAGAATCTAAAAAGATTTCGTAATCAACAGCAATCGATCGTAGTACTTCTAAAAAGAAAATACAATCAGAATTACTGGCAGCAATGAAGAAGGTGACTGGCGAAAGATGGAAGATGGCCTGCTGGGGTGAATGATCACCGTTGCTCAAAGCTTTATTTGCCCTACACGAACAGCTTCCAGGAACCAGCAAGTTCGTCGGAGAACTTGGAACACTCCTGCTCTTCTGACTCCTCGGATGGACACGAACTCCCGTGTAAAAGCAACGCTGGTGCGGCGCATTTCCTCTCTCTCTCGAAGGCTGCTGGAATTCGCAAGCAAATTTCGATCAGAACTGTGTTAAAGAACACTTCTAAATTCTCTGTTTACTTGTGCTAAAAACACTTCGTAAACTTTCTGTGGTGGCTTCACTTTCTTGTATATTACCAACCTTATGAGAGAGAGAGGATGCCTTATATAGGCCCTGCAGCAACTGCTCGGTTGCCACAAAGTTAGAAACGTGGTAAAAACCACCCTGAACATGTAGCAACCGCCTAGAACATGCAAACGCACGTTCTGCTGCAAGTTGCGCCAACTGCGCGCATCCTTCACTCCTTGCACACCGCGCACTGAGCCACTTGTGCCAAATTACGCCAACTGTGCACACTGTGCGCACTGTGCCACTACGTAACCTGCGCATCCTGCGCCACTGCGTGCACTGCGCAACCAGCGCACCCGGCGCAACCTGTGCACAACCTGGCATACACCCTGGCGTGCAACCTGAGCGCAACCTAAGTGCAACCTGTGCGCAACCTGGCGCGCAACCTGGTCGCGCAACCTGTGGCGCGCAACGTGGCAGTGCAGGTGGCTCGCGCAACGAGCACAACTAAAGCGCACTATGCGCCTAGCGATGATGCTGACGTGCTAAATGTGCCAACAAAATGCCATATTATGCCTCATGAGCCCATGAGCCCGAGTCCGAGTCCGAGTCCGAGTCGCTAAGCCCCTACGGGGCTTAGCTCCCATGAAAATGAATTTTCCAAGAGCAAAAAGCATGAATGCTTTTATTGTTGATTTAGCCTTTTTCCTATTAGAAAAATAACCCAACATGGTACACCCATGTGTACCTCCACACCACATGTGCATCTCTAAAATAACAAAGCTAATATATAGAGATACAACTCCTTTGGTCTTGCCGATGTGGGACTAAAATTCTCTTTAAAAATGACTAAACTCCAACAATCTCCCATATATCTCTATATATGAGTATAAGTGTTCCCCACAGTAACTGTCCATCATGCATTAGGAGAGATGTCGCTGACGACTTGAATCTTCCCGCATGGGTCAAACAACATACTATAATACAAAAATGGACTAAGCCTTGAATTCTACATAATAGTTGAAATTCTTTCCACTCACATAATGTAGTTACATGTGCTTCTGGCTACACATTAAAGGCCATGCGCCAGCCTGGTTTCAATGTATAATTTTGGGCGTCTACAAGTTTACCCTTAAGAGACGGCCTGATATCTCTTTGTCCATACACTATAGGTGAGTTCATTATAAAGAGACATGGCAAGAAGCGCTTTGCGCTTCCCTTGCGGTGCTACGCCGCTATGACATGGCTTAAAGCCAAGGCATTACCCCTCTCTGGGAATCACCCCATATCTGGGAACCTTTGTAGTGTCATACTACTGTAGCATGAGGCAACTGCCTCTTTGTAGTGCCAAACTACCCAACATGAAGACTTAGGCTCCATTGTGGTGTTACGCCACAACGACATGGCTTGCAAGGCCGAGGCTTTATCCCTAACCGGGTACCTCATCGTGGTGTCGTGCCACTGTAACATGAGGAACTCCTCTTCTTTGCAGTGCTGACTACACCCCTCTTTATTTTAACATACAACATTAGGCTAACTGCCAATTTGCGGTGCTACGCCGCTGTGACTTGGCCTGCAAAGCCGAGGCTTTATCCTATTCCTAGGCAGCACCCCACATATAGAAACCTCATTGTGGAGTCACCCCACTATAGCATGGAGTTTCACTCCTTGTAGTGTTGCTCTACCGTGCTTCCTGTAAAGCACACCAGGCATTCACTCTGCCTGAGAACTCATTAAGGCAATTAAGCCAACCTTCCCACAGGAACCATTTTCCGCAGAAAATAACAGTAGACAACAGTGGTTATAGGTCCGTAACCTCTGCATGCCCAATAGAGCATGTACCCACCGTTCCCGATATTCTTCCGATTAGTGGTCCTCCCTTAAACCAAAAGCTAGATGCCTAGTAGATTTTTCTTTGAACTATTAGCATAAAACTTTATGGTAGGAATACAATAATACAATATCAGAATGCCTTCAAGCCCATTTTACAAGCTGTGTCATCGACCAGCTGGCGCTTAAGGCCCTTGGTGAACAGATCCGCCAGGTTTTCCTGACACCGAACATCAATCACTGCAATAACACCTCTCTTGATAAGATCGTGTACTGCCTTGTGCTTCAACTGTACAGTCCTCTTCTTCCCGTTGAAGAGGTCATTTGATGCCACCGCCGTAGTCGCCTGGTTGTCTCAGTATATCGGTATCGCCGGTATTTGTGTCCCAACCACTGGAAGATCATACATGAGCTCCCAAAGTCATTCTGCTTCCTCGGCTGCGGTATCAAGTGCAAAGAACTCATATTCCATGGATGACCGCGAGAGCATAGTCTGCTTCTTCGACTTCCACGATATAGCAGCTCTACCCATTGTGAAAATGAATTCACCTGTGGACCTCTCGCTCTCCACCTCTGAGCACCAGCTGGCATCACTGAAGCCTTCCACTACCGACGGATCTCCGCTGTAGTATAGTACATATGTCTGAGTCTTCTTGAGATATCTCATAACCCGTTTCATAGCTTTCCAGTGTTCAGCACCTGGGTTGCTCGTGAAACGACTCAGCATTCCTACGGCGAAAGCTATGTCAGGCCTTGTCGCAGTAGTAGCATACATCAAACTTCCGATTACGCTTGCATACTCCAGCTGCCTGACGCTTTTCCCTGAATTAGGCTTCAGCTTCAGATCACACCTGTACGACGTATCGATCCCTGGAAGATCCCGATACCCATAATGAGTGATCATTTTCTCAATATAATGAGACTATGACAGCGCTAGTCCAGTGTCTGTCCGGATGATCTTGATCCCTAAGATCACATCAGCTTCCCCTAAGTCCTTCATACTGAACTTGCTTGAGATAAATTTCTTTGTCTCCGTGACACAGCTAATATCCGTACCTAGGATAAGCATGTCGTCCACGTATAGACAAACGATCACACCTCTTCCATCAGCAAACTTCGTGTAAACATACTTGTCCGTATCGCTGACCATGTAGCCATTTGACCTTATAACTTTGTCAAATTTCTCATGCCACATCTTGGGAGCCTGTTTAAGACCGTACAAAGATTTTACCAACTTGCAGACTTTGTCTTCAAGACCCCTGATGACAAATCCCTCTGGCTGTTGCATGTAAATCTCTTCGGTCAGCTCGTCATTTAGGAAAGCCGTTTTCACATCCATCTGATGTATCACCATCTTATGTATTGCTGCGAGAGCAATCAACATTATGATGGTGGTCATCTGGGCTACTGGATCATACGTGTCAAAGTAGTCAATCCCCTGCTTCTGAGAAAATCCCTTGGCTACCAACCTAACCTTGAACTTGTCAATAGTTCCGTCTGCTTTCATCTTCTTCTTGAAGATCCATTTTCATCCGATCGCTCCTTCAGAAAGATCAACCAACACCCAAGTGTTATTTGAGGTGATGGAATCAATTTTACTGTCAATCGCCTCCTTCCAGAAAACTGTATCTCTGGTCTTCATCGTCTCATCATAGGTAAGCGGATCTGCTTCCACATGATAGGTGACAAAGTCACTTTCGAAGTCCTTCGGCCTCCTCACTCGCTTTGTTGATGGCTCAGCGAGATCTGGTTCAACCGTTGTTTCAACAACATCTTCTTGGACCACATCTTCATTGAAGACCTGCGCACCCTCATTATTCTTCGGAACATCCGCAAGAACAATATTCTTGTGCCTTGCAAACTTGTCTTCAAAATATTATGCGTCACGAGATTCGATGATATGATTTGATTCAATATCAAGAAATCTCCGAGCATCACTCTTCTCGGTATACCCCAAGAATATCGTCTTAGTAGTTTTTGTCCCAAGCTTCTGAATCTTCAGATCTGGAAGCTTGACATATGCCAGACACCCCCACACTCGAATGACATTCAAGTTAGGTCTGACCTTGAACCAGATTTCATGAGGAGTAACGTCTGAAGTTGCATGAGGCACTCTTATTTAGAATAAAAGTGGTCGTCAATGTAGCTTCTTCCCAGTAGCACTTAGAAAGACCAGCAGTCAACAACATTGAGTTAATCATTTCTGTTAACATTCTGTTCTTCCTCTCTGCTACTCCGTTTGATTGAGGAGAGTACGGAGCCGTAGTCTCATTGACAATTTCATGTTCTTTGCAGAACGATGCGAATTCATGAGACCTGTACTCCCCACCTCGATCACTTCTTATTCTTTTGAGTTGTTGTCCAGTCTGCCGCTCAGCTTCGGCTCTGAACTCCTTGAACTTCTCGAATGCTTCGTTTTTAGCCTTCAGCAAGTAGACGAACGCATACTTTGAAAAGTCATCGATGAATGTTATGAAATACTTCATCCCGACCTTTGTAGAGAATTGTTTGAAGTCACAGATATCGGAGTGTACCAACTCCAGAAGATCTGTACTTCGATTAACCCGAGGAAAGGATTTCCTTGTGATCTTTGTTTGAGCACAAACTTCACATTTCTCTACCTTACCCCCACAATTGGAGATAAGTCCTAGACTAGACATTCTATTTATTCGTTTACAATAAACATGTCCTAGCCTATTATGTCACAACTCAAGAGTATAAGCAGAATGAGTGATTTCATTAATCACATTAATTACATTGGACTGATTACAAGCTGAATTTTGAACATTCCTTTGGTATAAAAAGCTTTTCCGAAATATGTTCCCTTGATAGACATCACCATCTGGCCAGCATTGATGTCCATCCTGAGGCCTGCGTTGCAGAGTAGGCCTCATGAGATCAGGTTCTTGGCGATAGCAGGTACGTGCTTCACGCCTTGAAGCGTAGGAGACTTCCCAGAAGTCAGCTTTAACACCACCGTCCCGATCCTGAGCACTTCAGCTTGTGCCTGGTTCGCCATCATAACCACTTCAGAAGTAGGTGTGTAGGTGGTGAACCACTCCTTACTGGAGCAGACATGGCAGGAGGCTCCAGTGTCTACCCACCAGTCAGAGTCAGTCCTTACCGCATCAACCTGCGCAATCATAGCAACAACGTCAGTGATCATAGATACCTTACTAGGCTCTTCTTGCTCTGATTGCTTGGTCTTTGCTTTGCATTCATTCTTGAAGTGGCCCTTCTTGCCACACTTGAAACAAGGCATCTGAGACTTTGCCTTCTTTCGCTTGAAGGAAGTCCCCTTCATGTTCAGATTGTTAGGGTCCTTCTTCTTGCTGTGGGAAGCCGCCTGCTTTCCCCTTGGTTCCTTGGTATGAACCAGATTGGCGTTAGCCAATTGCTTGGACAGTGCGTCCATCTTCAGTTGAGCCCGCATCTGGGCCTCAACATAGATTTCCTGTAAGAGATCTTCAAGGCTGATCTCAAGCTTCTTCCTATGCATGTTTGTATAGAACTTACTCCACCCAGCGGAGAGCTTTGAGACGATCCCTCCAACAACAAACTTGTCGGGGAGGGGCATCGCCTTGTCTTCCAACTTCTGTCGCGGCTTCAGAAATTCTTTTACCTGCGGCAGCATAGACTTCTCGTCCTCAAAGAGCCATTTGTGATATTTTTTAACCACAAATATCTTGCTACTGTTTTTGTCTTCTTCGTACAGTTTCTCTAGAGACTCCCATATGTCTCTGGCAATAGGTTTCTTACTGTAAGATTCTGCTAGAGAATCCTCCATAGCATTCATGATAAGCAGCATGCAAATGCTATTCTCCCTTCTTCACTTGGCCTGTAGTTTAGTAGCCGCAGCGATTGCAGCAGCAGACCTAGTATCTGGAACAGTAGGTTCCTCTTCAAGAAGCACGTGATCAACGTCTCTGAGTTGAAGAGTGAGATAAACCTTCCTCTTCCAGACTTGATAATGCTCTCCATCAAACATTTCGAACTTACAAAAGTCAGTATTGAGGAGTGAAGCATTAACGTTTTCCATTGTAGCAATAGAGCTTTGAGAATATTGGTACCGGGGCACAATTTTTCGATAAAAAACTGAGAAAATGAAACAATTGTAAAAACAATATTCCAAATCAACACTTCAAGGAAGGTGATTCTGAATTACGAGAATCTAAAAAGATTTCGTAATCAACAGCAATCGATCGTAGTACTTCTAAAAAGAAGGTACAATCAGAATTACTGGCAGCAATGAAGAAGGTGACTGGTGAAAGATGGAAGATGGCCTGCTGGGGTGAATGATCACCATTGCTCAAAGCTTTATTCGCCCTATACGAACAGCTTCCAGGAACCAGCAAGTTCGTCGGAGAACTTGGAACACTCCTGCTCTTCTGACTCCTCGGATGGATACGAAATCCCGTGCAAAAGCAACGCTGGTGCGGCGCCTTTCCTCTCTCTCTCGAAGGCTGCTGGAATTCGCAAGCAAATTCCGATCAGAACTGTGTTAAAGAACACTTCTGAATTCTCTGTTTACTTGTGCTAAAAAATACTTCGTAAACTTTCTGTGGTAGCTTCACTTTCTTGTATATTACCAGCCTTGTGAGAGAGAGAGAGGATGCCTTATATAGGCCCTGCAGCAACTGCTCGGTTGCCACAAAGTTAGGGACGTGGTAAAAACTACCCCGAACATGTAGCAACCGTCCAGAACATGCAAACGCACGTTCTGCTGCAAGTTGCGCCAACTGCGCGCACTCTGCGCTCCTTGCACACCGCGCACTGAGATACTTGCGCCAACCTGTGCCAACTGCGCACACTGCGTGTACTGCGCCACTGCGCAACCTGCGCATCTTGCGTGCTAAGTGCAAAGTGCGCCAACAAAATACCACATTACGCCTCATGACCCCATGAGCCCGAGTCCGAGTCGCTAAGCCCCTACGGGGCTTAGCTCCCATGGAAATGAATTTCCCAAGAGTAAAAAGCATGAATGCTTTTATTGTTGATTTAGGGTTTTTCCCATTAGAAAAATAATCCCACATGGTACACCCATGTGCACCTCCACACCACATGTACATCTCTAAAATAACAAAGCTAATATATAGAGATACAACTCCTTTGGTCTAGCCGATGTAGGACTAAAATTCTCTTTAAAAAAGACCAAACTCCAACAGTCACAACATAACGGTGGATTTTTGTTGAGTTAATGCTACACAAGTAAGTCATAAAATAGGCACAATAACACAAACAGGAACCTATGTTGGCATGTCCGAGTGTATTGGAGAAGTCTTGTGCTGCTGTCAAACAGTGTCAGAGAGAAGAAAAAATGTGCGGCATGATTTAACACCGATAGTGCACCTATTTTAGGTTCTAGTGTATTTTGGAACACCCATTTTTCTTTAACATGTTTTTATTTATTAGAATGGGCCAAATATATAAGGTAGTGCTATTGCATCGCAGAATAGTACATGCTTTATAATTTAAGTGCTAATCATAATATGAACATATGCTAGATGTTAGAGATAACATTATCGCACTATAGAGTAATTCTGCAATGTCAGTTAGATTCAAGATTGTAAAATACAGTGAATGTAATAATATTCCAACCCAAGGGAAGATCTTCAAATACTCCGAAATGAAACCTCCTAAATTGTCGAATGTGACTCAGGAGTTGTGATAATTGAAGGAGGTAACTGTTAATCCTTGAAGGTGATTATGCCAAAGTTAGATATATGCTACTAGTTGACGGGATTATTTGTAAGTACTCCTTGTTTTTTTTTTAAATTCAGGTGTAGAATGTGGCTGCAGTGATTTCCATAATAATAGATTGCTTCTGAAAATAGTTGCTATTTGTCCAGAAGATGAAAGTAACACTCTCCTTTCAATTGATCCATTCTTTCTTTGGCAGGTTTCAGAACAACTGACTGTAAGTTCATCAGATGAAAGGTTTATTTCCACACTTGTAGAAGTCATTTGTTCTTGTCTTCTGAGGAGTACTGATAGGTTTTACCAAAAGCATGTGGGTGGTTTGCCTTCAAGAGTATATTTGATTGGTATTAGGGACCGCAAAGGATATTGGCGGTTGATACTTCCATTTGTCTATATAGAATATCTAGAGATGAAATTAGGAAGAAGGCAAGCAAGCAGTTGGAGCGATTCAACTTGGCAAAAGAAAAGTCTGTTAATTGGAGGCAGAGGAAACTGAAGCACCACTGGTAGGAGCCGCCTGATTATTCAATGCTTGATAAAATTGGAGGTCCGAGATTTGGTGTTTGGGTTAATGAGTTTATTCCCACTTACAAGTTGCAAATTGATGCCAATAGCTTTAAGGATGTAAATCTTGAAGGATGGCAGGAGATGGATCATAACAGGTGGGAAGTTCTTCTAACCCACTTCCAAATGGTATATTAATTCTTTCCTTGAGCTCTTACTTTTTACAAACAGCTTTATAGTTAACACATCTCCTTTCAGTTGTAACTTAAGAAGATGCACTATAAAATTATTATTAATTCGAGTCTAAGTGGGTATCTGAGCATGCCTGTGACCAGGTTATGGATAATATTTATGCACTTTATCTTACTATCCTTTTATTTTCTGCAATCCATTATGTATTGCATTCGTTCAACAACCAAAGATTGACTTCTTTACCTTAAAACCTGTAAACATGATTTACAAAAGTTAAACTGAGCGGATGATACAAATATCTTCGATGTCATCAACCTGACACCAACATGATTTACCGCTTCCATCTTTTTTTTTAGCAAACTTTGCTCGCAAACCGTGTATTATGTTGCATTGACACCAATATAACACAACTTGATCAGTTGGTGATGCTTCACAGTTTTTCGATCTTATTAGCTCTCTGGCAATCGATGACCTAGATCTGTGTTTATTGTGAAACACTCTTGGGCGGTCTTCAACCACACAAACAGAGGATACTACATCTAGGTCTTTCAAAGGTGTCGTACATGTTAGACCACCATATGGCTAAAGATCTTTAGGCGATGCTTCCGATTTGGCCTTATCCCTTTAATTTTCTTTAAGAGAGGTCAAATCTCCTCCTTGTTTTAATGGGGTAGAACAAGGATTGGTAGAATCAGTAGAACCAGCATTGTCTAAAACTGGCATAGGCGAACATTTATTTGGACGATTTTCTAGATTAGGGTTTGAAAGAGATTTCATCAATGACCTTGTCACAATAGGTTGGAATCTCAAGGTCTTGCTATTATTAGAAGGCATACCATCGATTTCAGAAGCCAAGTGAGTGGACACAGATCTTTTCTTCCTTTTTGTTATATCAAGGATTTGAGAAACACTTAGAATGGTGGCTTTGATCTGTCCATTTTGAGTTCTGAGTTGTATATTATCAATTGATACTGGTGAAATCTTCATGTCACTGTTAATATATTGGTTGTTTGGATTAATGTGACTTCTCCTCTATTTTGGGTGGCTAAATGTATCATCCACAAATGACATTGCCTTTGGCTTCTCTTCATGCTGCCTCTCTATCCTTTCAACTAAGGCAACTTGATCTGATTTGATATCAGAACCTTTTCTTTTCATCTTCAGCTTTCCAGAAGCATCTGGAGCAAGTTTATCCTCCCTTGCAATGGCTCTCCGAGTTCTTACACCTGTCGATCCACTTGTATCCCTTCCACTATTAGCTAAAGCTTCATTTCATTCTGATAATTTAACTGCTTTAGAATGCCTAGTATGATATGCAACAAGTGTAGAACTGACATTAAACTCACATGATGTGTTGTCTTTGCTCACTGAAAGTTGAACATTCATCGTTAGTGAATTATCGAAACTGTCAACCTCCTTGTTTATAGCTCCATTCACTAGACTTATTGCTTTCCCTCCCTTGAGGGATACAGGACACTCAATTTTATCAACAATGTTCCTCTTATTCAAGTACCTCTTAGCTTTTTATTTTCTTTTTCTTCTTTTGTTTTTACTACTGTACAATCGTGACTCTTTCCATTTTGTGACTTAGATCTAGAAAACATGGGGCTTCGGAAACTCGATTTGGTAGGAACAATCCTTCTTCTTTTAGTGCGTGTTGAAACACCTTCAGTATTGGGGAGTGACGGAAGTTGAATTTCTTAGGGAAGTTTTCCTTAATGACTTTTTTCATTGGACACATTGCTTATTTACTAATACTTTTTTTTCTCAGAACTTTTTATGAAAAAAAACAAATGCATTCATATTTGTTATGCTTCTAATTTGTCTGTAAGGGTGTGTTTGATTGCATGGTGGAAAATATGTGGAAAATAAATTAATTCTATGGAAATATTTTTCGAGGAGAAAATATTTCATGGAATTAAATTTTTTTTTCTGGAAAACATAATTTGGGTGTTTGATTGTCATTATTTTCCACAAAAAATAGTTATTTTCCGTGGAAAATTATATTTTCCAATGGGTTGGGCAACTTTCATTTTCCACCATTTTAGAAGAAAATACGAAAAATGATAGTTTTTTGGAAAATAATTCCATGGAAAATATAAGCTATCAAACACTACAATTGGTGGAAAATTTGTGATGAAATTATTTTCCATGGAAAAAGCCCAATTAAACACAGCCTAATGCTTATTTAAGTTTTCTTTATCTGATATATTTTGTTAAGCAAGATTAGCTTTCTAATTGGAACATGAGATTCGATTGATCCAGCTAGTACATTTTACATCTTGCTATAGCAAATAAAAAAACCCAGCCTGATTCTCCATGCCCTTTGTAACTTCTACATTTCTTTTAAAATTGTTTGACGATATTCTGTGGAACTTTCTCAATATTTAGTCATGAAACTTGATCAGTCGGTCGATAGTGGCAAAGTTAGTAGGCTAGGGGATAGCCACCTATTTACTTGAAAGTTGAATTTTTTCCAAAGAAAACTCTATTATGGAATTCTTATGAAAATGCTAGACTGACATAATAACCTAGTGCTTTGGTAGTTTGACGTCCATGCATGGTAGCAAGGGTGAGAATCTACTTTCAGTTGCACTGACTCCTACATTTTCATGGTCCCTCCTTAGCAAACTCCATTCTAATGGAAAATATGGAATTATAGAATAGGTGGAGGTAGCTTGACATTCATGTGTGATAACAGGATTGAGAACCTGGTTCCAGTTAAGATCCTTCCTGCTTTTTTATGGTCCCTCCAAAATTTCCATGGTCCCTAGTCTAATTTCGCTATTAAATTATTTGACATCTCTTGAAGCGTTTCGGTTTAAATTTCAATTCAACAGCATAATTATTTGAAGGAAGTGTAACATTTCTTTACATGATTTATCTCCATCTCATGGCCCATATTACCCATTCATCCTCACACGTGTGTAATGGGCCACGAGACCGTTAACTTTTTACTATATGGCATGTGCATCCTCGACCATCACTCTAATCCCAATAACTCTAATCCTAGTTTTCCTTTCAAGTTTTTGTAATTAATTTTTACCCAATTGGATCAATGATATGAAACTCAATAAAGCAACATTGATGTTAGCCCCGCATATTTAAATGACCCTAAGCTAACGATTACACTTCCAATTGAAAGCAAGAGGGAAATATAGAGCTACAGGAACTAGTGAAAGCAACAACAGCCAGTTGTGAGCCTGTCTACTCCATTCTATCCTTTGCCTTTACTTTTTGATACCAGGTAGAAGAAGGTTCAGGGTACGCTTTCAATGTCATTTTTTCTAACCTATATATTCTAGGTGTAGTTCAAAGAACATATGCTGATAAATACGAACTAATTCACTTCACAACTAGTATGAAGTTAGCCAACACATCTAGATTCCTGCCAAAACCTAAAACCAAGTGCCTTTGGTGAACAAGATGGTCCTCTATATCAGTTAGATAAAGTGGATTTTCTCAAGGTCAAAAGAAATTATGTTTGGGGAAATTCGATGGAAATGGAGACATCTCAAGTTCTCCTTGTACAAGTCCGATCAGGCATTCCAATATATAGTAAATGTTGTTCATTGATAAGGGGTGCTACTGAGAAACAATTTGACTAACATATAGCATGGACAACGATGAAACTCAAAGTAAGAAGTTAACTCAAAAAAATAAGGGGAAAAACCTATGAACTTCCCAATTCAAGAAAATTTATTTCAAGTTCACTTACTTGGATCTCAAGAGGATGTCCGTTCTGTGGTTGTTTGCCATTAAATATCAAGAACAAGAATTACAGAGGAATTGAACTTGATTGCAAACTCGCTTGTACAGGAGAAAGCCAAGAAAGAAATCCTAGGAAACAATCTAAGTATAATTGTTTAGTTTTTGATTTTAGGGGGTGATGATGGAGGCTCGAAAAAGTGTAGCAACTCTGCCTTACTCCTTGGACTATCTGACACGATCCTTTCTCTTGAAAAAATTATCCTTCGTAGGTTGCCAGCCTTTTGCATGGGTGTGGTACCCTGCTATTTATAGTAATAGATATCTTGAGCCGCATAGATGGCCACGTGTCCACGTGGCTACAACAGCACACAAAGACCCGTTCTTTGACCGCCAGCTGGTGACTTGTTGAGATTTTGTTGCAGCAAATCTGGGTGGTTGAGACTTGGTTAGCCTGCCACGTGTCCTATCGCAGGATAAGATCAGTCTGCTTGAGTCATTTTAAGCCGCATATGTCTTTTAGTGTTCGGCCATGCTGGGCCGTATAAGACTCATGCGGCTTAAGTCGCAGTCTTCCTTAGTCCGCATGTAGCTTGGAAAGTTTTGAGCCGTATAGATTCTATATTCTGGGCCGCATAAAGCTCGTGCAGTCCAGATGCAGTCACCCTTGGCCGCATGAAGCACATGGATTGAGCCGCATAAGGTTCATGCGGCTCGGGTCGCAGTCCTTCTGGCCGCATAGCCATGTCCAGGCATGTGGACCCTGTGTCATGTCTTATCTTCTTTTTGTCAGACTGTCAGCTGTCAGTTTTGTCAGTTTTGACAGAGTTTGCCAGCTTAATCAGAAGGACCGATCGTCTTGGTCGCATAAGCGACTCTTCCTTCTGCTGCTCAAATCAGTTTGGTTGTTTTTTAATATATAATTTGAGATAGTGAAGATGGGTCGCATGGGGCATGTCGAGTCTGTCATGCGGCTCTTCTTTATGTGGCCCAATTTGGCCCAAAGTACTCATGCGGTCAGTTGTGATCTGCATGAACCCCATATTTTCCATGTTTCTATACGATCCCCTTCAAAGTTTTCAAATTGCAAATTTAGAATACTTTGAATAAGAAGCATGGATATAGGTCAAGCCGTAGGGAGTTCTTCGAGTCAAGAGAGACCTTGAGCTGAAGGGAGATCTTGTGCCGCAGGAAGATTCCATCCAGACTGCCAGATGTCACTGCTTCATTTAATGTCTTGATTTGGTTTTGGATTTGGGTTCTGTTTTCTAGATAAAGTTGATGGTTACTAAGGATAAAATCCCCAAACATCATCATTATCTTTAATGGACTCGAGAATCGAAGCGACGCTCCTTATAAATATAGGTTGTTCAGAGATGGATTTTTTCCTCTTTCATCTTCTCCTCCTTCATCTTTTGTCATTCTTTCTGTTCTAGTTAGCCATGGCTCCAAAAGCGTTCAAGTCAACTGGTGCTGCGGCCAAAGGGAAGGGACTCGTCCCTCCGTCGAGAGCTGCAGACTCTCTTTCCATTCATCTTGACGTGCAATCCCCCATCAAGGGTAAGGACGGTAGAAAAACGACGACTTAATTTTGAATGGCCATATTGCATATTTTATGCGCGGACCTGTCATATATATTGCCTCTGTGCTTTAGGCATGATCGATGCATGCCTTATCTCATTGGACCGCAGTATGATGGGTCCGCATAGCTAAAGAATGAACTTTGTTTTCTTCTGTCTGTTAACCCTCTTTTTTTTTGAGATGTAATCCTATGAATGCAACTGATTTTGAATAAACAGAATACATTCACTCTATTCTTCGTTTGTGGTATCTGTGGTGCTTGTACTAGAGGGCCTAATACAACATTTGTGTTTTGTAATGGACATCCCACTGGGGGACTTTTTGTGGACCTATTTCCCTTTTGTGCATTTGGAGATGCGAGCAATAGATTTGAATGATATTTTGTGGACCTATTACCCTTTTTGTGCACGGATAGTGCGAGTAATAGATTAGGACAACTTCTGTAGACCTATTACCCTTTTGCGCACTGGTGGTGCGAGTAATAGATTTTGAGACAAACCCCAACAGAGGTAATATGGATGTGATAGGTTTTGTGGTCTTAACACCATGTATTTTATCCCGGGTTGGGTACAAGTGTTAAATCGAGAGACTATCGGTATCAGAGGTAATATGGACGTGACATACGATAATCAGGAATAATCTTTGGTAGACCTATTACTCTTCTGTGCACTGGTGGTACGAGTAATAGATTTTGAGACAAAATCCAACAGAGGTAATATGGACGTGGTAGGTTTAGTGGTCTTAACACCATGTCTTTTATCCCGAGTTGGGTACAGGTGTTAAGTCGGGAGACTATCGGTATCAGAGGTAATATGGACGTGACACACGATAATCATGAATAATCTTTGGTGGACCTATTACTCTTCTGCACACTGGTGGTGCAAGTAATAGATTTTGAGACAAAATCCAACAAAGATAAAATGGACGTAATAGGTTTTGTGGTCTTAACACCATGTCTTTTATCCCGGATTGGGTACAAGTGTTAAGTCGGGAGACTATCGGTATCAGAGGTAATATGGACGTGATACACGATAATCAGGACCAAGAAGTTTGCTCAGAGATAACGATAAGCTGGGCAGACTCCTGTGTGATAAAGCATTAGAGTGAAAGTTCAGAGATATCAGCATACATGACTCGCCACTCAGGGAGATGCGATGTGAATCTACTCGGAGTAAAATAGAGTGTGAGTTCAGAGGTACTTGGTGTACATAACTCGATGGTCTGGGAGATTTAGTGGTTTGAGGAAATAGCAGCATGTCCTTTGTAATGCCCGTGGTTCGTATTACGTATTTTGTATACATGTACGGAATCCCGACCTATAGTTAGACTTGTCGTGCTTGTCTTGATCCTGGTTTAGCATATTTTGGACTCATCCTGGTGTGGCTTGGCTTGGCTTGGCTTGGTTTTGTTGTCACGACCCGCACACTAGAGTAAGGGCACGAGACGTGGGTACGTCCAGCCTACACCGTAGTGTCGGCGGTAGAACGCTGTCCTAGGTCACAACATCTAACAGTTAAAGGTAATAAACAGTTATACTCTCCGAATGGGGGTGACATAATAGAATATATCTCAATCACATCTAAGGTAGAACATGAAAGGAAGATAGATAGATAATAAAGATGCAAGATCCAAATCCACAGGAAATACAAATAGAGAGAGAGAGAGAGCTATGTGTCTATAATAAACTCCACAACATTCAGACATAATACAGATCCCAAATATATATACAACTCAACTCCAAATACTATGAAATAAGATAAACTAACAATGGAGCAACAGTCTCTACTGCTAAGGGATCCGACTGAAGTCCGGATCGCAAGTGTCCTCTAAGGCTGTCCCATAGAAAGTGTCTAAGCAGGCCTCCTCCCCGTCCTCTGTAAAATTATCAACAGGTCCAATCAGGACGAAAACGAGCACATATCTCTCAAAACAGTTCATAGCAGGTTAGGAGTATAAAGCATATAATAGAGTAAAATACAGGAAGTGCTGAAAAGGAAGTACGAGTAAACATGAGATATTTTGTAACTGAAAGTAAATACATGATAGTAGAGACTATAAGTGGCTACGTGATTTAGAGTATAATATGGTTATGTAAACGTCTTAGGAGCACATGAATACAACTAAGAAGCACATGAATACCTACTGGGGATAGTGTTCACATAACCAATTCTACTCATCCCGCCTCAATCAATACACAAGGATCCATTCAAGTTACGTTATAGGCACATGAATACAGCTAAGATACGTGAACTCATGTAATGAGTAGTACATGAGGCACATGATAAAGCACATGAAAGCACATGAGAACATGTGAATACATGAACTAGTACGAGTACAAGGAGTACCTGATGCACATGATATAGTACATGAATATGAAATACCCGATGCACCCGTAGAGGGATAACATCTCAGGAAAGGATCCATATAGTACTAATCCGTGAAGATACGTGTCAGCATCAAGTAAAGTAATCTAGAGCAAGAGTATAGTCCAGACAAGTATGAAAAGATCAGAGAATGTACTCGCCTGCTAACTGAATGTCCAAGACGAAAGTACTGTCCGAGGAGTGGTGTCTGGCTCCTATTAGAACAGCACAAGTCACAACAAGTCCAGAACAGTAATAAGATGCACTACGATGCATTCTACATGAATCAAGGTCAATCTAGACCAAGGTTAACTCTTGGTCAACTCTGGTCAACCCTAGAAGTCAAACTAGGTCAACCAAGTCAAACTTAAGTCAAACTAGTCTATACTAGTCTAACTAGTCTGTTCTAAGTCTAACAAGACTACACAAGTCTAATATAGGCTCACTAGTCAAGCAGACACACAATACACCCATAGGCTAAGAGACTAGGCCATAGGCTAAACCATGTCTAAAACCAACCATAAATCACATCTACACAAGATTATACCTATATCTAGAATAATATACATATACATATAGGCTCCTATGTGAATACCACACATACATTATCTATCCTTATTAATATATGATGTGATAACACACACATTAGCATATAGGTACCTATAGTATATCACACATACATTATAGGATACCTAAAAATGGAATCTCACATACTCATAAGCATAAAGAAATAGGAATGAAATGTGTTTGTGTGTGTGTGTGAAACATGAGAGTGTGTAGTGTAGTGTATGAGTGAAGTGAGGATGTGATGAAAACAGTGAGTGAGAGAGATACATAGTGTCAAGTGTGTGTGTAACAGTGAGACATTGGTGTGTGTGTGTGGAAGAGTGAAACAGTGAGTGTGAGAGGATACATGACAGGAAAGAGTGTGTGTAACATGTATGTGTGTTTGTAGGTGTTAGGAAAAAATAGTGAGACACATACGCTTGGGTGTGTTAGTGAATACAAGAGTGTGTGGATAGTGTGTATATATATGTGTGAAAACTGAACAGTGTGCAGGATGTAATATGAAACCTGGAACCTAAAACAGTGACCCAATCTCAGTTTCAGTCCCCTTCATTACCCAGTTTTAATACATTAAAAAAAAACATTCAAATCAGTTCATCAAACTCAGTTTCTCAGTTTAAAACAGTCCAACACAAACACCCAGTTTTCTGTCCCAAACCCTAACCAATTTAACCCAAAATCGTCACACACTTAGCAAACATATAGGTGTACACATTAGAGTTTTAAATCCATGCAAATAATAGTATAGATAGGTTAAAATTGATGACAAAATCGAAATAGGAAATTTGGAACAAAACAGTGAAATGAAGACTGATATTAAGTATCAGAATAAAATGGGAAGCTGAAAATTGAACATCAAATTCGAGCTAAAATGCCACAACACAGGTTGGTAATGAATATACATATTGTGTACGTGTTATGTGATGTATTTGTGTCCAAGCACGAGGACACAAACGTGTCCAAACAATTAAAAATACAAAACAGGAACCTGGACACAGTGCAGTGAACAATCATCGTGCACGTGTTCACAGAGCTCGTGCATGCGACACGACATGACACAGACCTCGTGGTCGTGTCCAAGTGTCGACTAGGTCTAGGGCTAGGACTAGGACACACTGATACGTTTCCACGACACGTGTGCGTGAGATAGGACACACGTATCAGTGTACGAAATTGACAGCACTCGGTTCAGTACAAATTCGGTGCAGGAGCTCGTGCATGTCCGACACGACACGTGAGGCTCTGAAACTTGGGGAGCCCCGTGTCAGTGTCATCCCCGTGTCACATCAATTTTCACATGTTGAGGTGTCGTGTCCAGTGAGCTGTGTCCCCCGTAAAGCAGGGCAAGCAACTGCCCGTGCATGCACGCACACGACTGCGTGTACACGTGTCTGTGCTGACTCGACACGACACAAAAACCACACAAAGACACAAAAAACACGTAAGCGACACATAAACCTAATTTTCTGTTCAATTACTTTCCTAAAAATCACTCGAAATGCCCATTGGGGCATTTCATCAAACACTTGAACAACGACACTGATACGTGTCCAAATAGGACACGAATTGGACTCAAATTCTAGGGTTACCTATTCCTACAGTTAGGTTAGGCCTAGGGCTCCCTAGATATGCAATAAAATCAGAATTCTATAGCGTAGAATGGAAGTTACCTATGTGTATCAAAATCCTCAAAAAGCTCCAAAGATAGGTGTTCTTCTTGATAGCCAACTCCTCCAATTTGCTCCTAAGCTGAGATTTATTGATACCAATAGCAAGAGGAATAAAATTAGAACCTATTGCAATTGGTTTGGGTGAAAAAGCAATTGAAATGGATTTTATAGGATTTAATGAAGATAGAGACTTACCTCTTTGTAAAACTTTGCAAAAATTTCTAATGGAGGCTGGCCCTAACTTTGAGGAGATTTAAATGGGGGGGGACCTTTAGTGGCCGGCCATAGTAATTTAGGTTAGGGTTTGGCTACATGGCGTGGGCCTATGGGCTTTTAAGGCTTAAGTCATTAGTCATGACTTATGAAGTCACAAGCCATTCTAGCCTAATCAATTCATAATCTCTCTAAATAAGTTCCAATGAGTTAATCCTCACTAACTTAGGTCAAGCTAAGGTTACTCAACCTAACCAAGTGGTCATGACCTAGGTTAGTCTCTAGGTTGGTCTCATAGTCAACACTAGTCAAAGTCAACTATAGGACCAAAATCAATTATACTAAAAATCACTAAAAATCACATTAATTCTATTAAATCTAAATAATAAATAATAATTCCAAATAATTTCTAAAATTTCAAAAATGACCAAAATACCCTCAAGCTAGAAAAGTGGTAGTGACAAATCTACCCTCCTTAAAATAATTTCGTCCTCGAAATTAAAGGCGAAACTAAACTGCTTAGAAGGATAGAAAGTATACCTCAAGGTCCAAAAAGATAGGGGTACCGCTCGCGCATCTCATCCTCCCGCTCCCAGGTAGACTCTCCTGGAGAATGATGCCTCTATGCGACGCGTACCAAGGGTATCACCTGGTTCCTCAATACCTTCTCCCGGCGATCCAGAATCTCCACAGGCTGCTCTGGATAACTGAGAGTTGGTCCAACCTCAATCTCCGAATGATCGAGCACATGGCTAGGGTCAGCCACATACCGTCTCAACTGTGATACGTGGAATACGTTGTGAACTCCCACTAGTGCAGGTGGCAAGTCTAGCCTGTATGCCACGTCACCGACTCTTCCGCTGATAACGAAAGGGCCGATGAAGCGCAGGCTAAGCTTCCCACCTCCACCAAAACGTATCGTACCACGAGTTGGAGATATCCGCAGAAAAACCATGTCTCCAACCTAATCACAAGCAAGGTCTCAAGTTACTAAAAATCAAACATGATCAATCAAACAAAACAAAAAAACAACCTACTTCTAATCCTATCTCTAAATCTGTACCTCAAACTCCAACGGCCTCCGGTGGCTATCGGCCCAGTGCCGATGTCTGTCCTACGCCGTGCGAAGTCTATCCCTAATGAGCTTCACCTTCTCGGCTGCGTCAACAACCATCTCTGGTCCCGGTAAAGCTCGCTCTCCAACATCATCCCAAGATAAGGGTGTACGACACCTACGCCCGTACAGAGCCTCAAACGGTGACATCTCAATGCTGGCCTGAAAGCTGTTGTTGTAAGCAAACTCTACCAAATGTAGATGATCCTCCCAGGAACCTCCAAAATCTAGGACGCACGTCCGCAACATATCCTCAAGTGTCTGAATAGTCCTCTCTGACTGTCTATCTGTCTGGGGGTGGTATGCAGTACTAAACTTGAGCTGAGTGCCCAAGCTAGTCTGCAGGCTCCTCCAGAAATGGAAAGTAAAGCGACTATCCCGATCTGAGACAATGCTGACGGAAACTCCGTGAATCCTGACTATCTGCCTCATATACAACTCCGCAAGCCTCTCTATAGACGTACCCACCTTTAATGGCAAGAAGTAGGCTGATTTGGTCAACCTGTCAACGATAACCAAATCACGTCTTTCCCTCCTGGTGTACGCGGCAACCCAGATACAAAATCCATGGTATGTTCCCACTTCCACTCTGGAATGGGCAACGACTGCAATAATCCTCCGGACCTCTGCCTCTCTGCCTTGACCTGCTGACAGACCAAGCATCTAGCTACGAAGTGGGACACCTCCCACTTCATCTCGTACCACCAGACATGCTCTTGCAGATCCCTGTACATCTTGTTGGCATCAGGATGTATAGAGTACTGCGATCTGTGAGCCTCCTGCATGATCTGCTCTCTGAGCTCCCCGCTAGACACACATAATCGGGAACCGTGCCTCAGGGCACCATCCTCTGCAAGTAAAAACTCGCCATCCTCCAATCCTGTACTGATCTGCTCTCGGATACACCGCAGAGCCACATCCTCGAACTGTGTCCCCTTGATCAAGTCCATCAAGTCCGACTGTATCTGAAGGCCCCATAACTGCATCTGCACTCCGGGTACGATCACTTCAATCCCAAAACTCTCCAAGTCTGCAAGCAAGTGCCGATCCATGGTCAAACACATGGCTGTCGGATACCTACTCAAGGCATCGGCAACCACGTTGGCCTTCCCCGGGTGATACTGAAGTGAGATGTCAAAGTCCTTCATCAACTCTAGCCATCTGTGCTGTCTCATGTTGAGCTCTTTCTGTGTAAACACATACTTCAAGCTCTTTTGATCTGTGAAAATCTCCACCCTCTCGCCATACAGATAGTGCTTCTACAACTTCAAAGCAAAAATCACCGCTGCCAGCTCCAGGTCATGGGTAGGGTAGTTTTTCTCATGGGGACGTAATTGCCTGAAAGTATAGGTAATCACCTTCCCATGCTGCTGCAAGACACAACCCAGCCCCTTCCCTGAAGCATCACTATAAATAGTGAATCCACCTGATCCTGAAGGCAATGTCAGAATCGGAGCTGTCGTAAGCCGCTTCTTCAACTCATCAAAAGTTGCCTGATACTCCTCTGACCAAACATACTCAGCATCCTTCCGGGTCAACCGAGTCAACGGCTCTGCAACCCGGGAGAAATCCTGCACAAATCTTCTATAGTATCCTGCCAGCCCCAGGAAACTCCTGATCTCTGCTACTGAAGTCGGCGCTGTCCAAGCCTCAACTGCTGTGATCTTCTTCGGGTCCACTGAGATTCCATCTCCAGTCACCACATGACCCAAGAAGTCGACTCTTTCTAGGAAGAACACGCATTTCGAGAGCTTGCCGTACAATCTGTCCCTCCTGAGTGTCTCTATCACCACTCTCAAGTGCTCCTCGTGCTCTTCCTCTGTCTTGGAATATACCAAGATATCATCAATGAACACCACCACGAACTTGTCCAAGTACTGGTGGAACACCTTGTTCATTAGATTCATAAACACTGCTGGTACATTGGTTAGCCCAAACGGCATAATCAAAAATTAAAATTGTCCGTATCGCGTCCTGAAAGCGGTCTTGGGAATATCCTCCCCTTCACCTTCACCTGGTGATAACCTGACCTCAAATCAATCTTGGAGAACACCCGAGCTCCGCTCAACTGATCAAAGAGATCATCGATCCGCGGTAGCGGGTATCTGTTCTTGATTGTCAGGTTGTTAAGTGCCCTGTAGTCGATACACATCCGTACCGACCCATCCTTCTTGGGTACGAAGAGTACCGGTGCACCCTAAGATGAAGAACTAGATCGGATGAAGCCCTTGTCCTGCAGCTCATCCACCTGCTTCTTCAGCTCCACCAACTCGCTGTTGTTTACTCGATAGACATGCTGAGAGATCGGTTCCGCGCCGGGAACCAAGTCTATCGAGAACTCTACATCCCTGTCTGGTGGAAGCCCTGGCAACTCCTCTGGAAATACGTCCATAAACTCTGCGATCAAGGGATGCGGAGCCACCTGCTCCTCAACTGAAGCTCCACAGAAGACTACGCCGTCCTGCTCTGCCTGCCGTCGGGTGTACTCAAACTCTGGCTCTCCTGGCACCCCGAACAAAACTCTATCCCCTCGACAATCAATACGGGCGTGGTGTCTACTCAGCCAGTCCATACCTAATACTATATCGTAGTTCGGTAATGGCATGACGAGTAAACTCACTCCCAACTCTCGGCCTCCCAATAAGACGCTCCGCCCTCTGCAAACATCACTCACGAGGATGACCCCACCCTGGTTGTGATCTTGCATGTCCTAGGCAATGGTTCAGAAACCAAACTGTGTCTAATAGCATACGATACTGACACAAAGCTGTGGGAAGCCCCGGAATCAAAGAATGCAAAAGCTGGAAGGGATTCAAGAAAAACCGAACCTGCTATCAGCTCTCCGATGGCCTCGCCATCGTCAGCTGCCATGGCGAAAGCTCGTCCCTGCTGTCCACCTTGTGCCTGCTGCTGGAACCTCTGCTGCTGGGTCTGCAGGGCTGGTCCCCTCTACTGGCCTGCTGGAGCCTTGGCTCCACCTCCCTGAGCTCCTCGCCCAAAAGCCCCAGGGCAATCCCTCAACTGGCGATCTCCCGCACCACATAGTAGGTACTTGCCTAGCTTCTTCCTGCACTCATGGATCATGTGCTCCGACTTCTTGCTGAAGGCATAAATGACTACCGACTGCTGATGGGGTGCCTGCTGCTGATGGTTCTGCTACTGCTGCACCTTCTGGAAAGGTGCACGACCCTACTGCTGATACTGTTGAGCTGGCCTCTGCTACTGAAAGTACTGCTGGAAGTGAGGCCTCTTGGCCTGCCCCTGACTGCTGCTGCCACCCTGGAAGTCACGACCCCTCTTCTGCTTCAGCCCTAGGTCGTCTTCCGCCGCCATAGCCCCAGAAAATATCTCAGCAAATGTAGCATTCCGGTCGCTCTTAGTCAACGACCGAACCTCTCTAATCAAGCCCCGGCGAAACTTCCTCGCCTTCGTCTTCTCTGTCAAGTCATCTATGAACCGGGCCAATCTGTAGAACTCCCCGGCATACTCAGCTACCGTCTGGTTCCCCTGAACCAGACCATCGAACTGTGCCTCGATACCTTCCAAGGCCACATCAGGAAAGAACTGCTCCTTAAACAGCTCCTTGAACTGGGCCCAAGTCTGGCCCTCAACTCCCATCCTGGGATCTGCTTGATACCACGCACGGGCTAAGTCCTGCATCTGGCTGCCCGCTGCCTTGATCTGGAGTCGATCTGGTATCTCCGCCAGTTGGAAGATCTCCTCAATATGCTCTATCCAGTCGTCTGTAATGTGAATGCCCTCTGAGCCGAAGAACTCCCGAGGATGCATCTTCTGGAAATCCTGAATGTCCTTCTCCCTCCGACGGGGCTGCTGCTGGGCCCCCTGAGCAGTAATCATCTCGACTGTGGTACGAACCAGCTGGTGTGCCTCGTCGATCCCCTGACGGAAATCAGTAGTCTGTCTCGTCTGCTGCTGCTGGTAGGACTCCAAAATCCTCTCGACGAAGGAGAAGAGATGTGCAGCATCTACCATCCCTGCAGGCGGAGGCTGCTACAGTGGAAGGATCTCAGGAATCACAGGGCTCTGCCTCCTGGCTGCTGGAGGTGCTCCTCCAAAAGCTGCAGAGACACCGATTCCTGAGGGCTGCACTGGCCCTGCGGTACTAGGAGCTGGCTGCTGGACACGAGAGGTGGCAGACCCCTCTCCAGCATCTCCCGTCACGGGGCGATGTGATCTCGTCTCAACCATCCTGGAGACACAGATCAAACAAGAAACAATTACTGAGAATGAGTCAAAAAATCAAAGGAGGACAGTTTAAAATTTCTAAGGAAGACAATAAACAGCAAAATAGATATACGGAATCTGATAAGGAATTTTTCTAGTATGATTGAGTACCTTCAAAAATATACTAATTCCTACTACAGGCTGCAGCGATATTCTAGTTCGAATACCACTACATTTCCAACCTAGACCTGCATGGGCCACCACTAAAAACGTGTCACGACCCGCACCCTATAGTAAGGGCACAAGACGTGGGTACGTCCAGCCTACGCCGCAGTGTCGGTGGTAGAATGCTGTCCTTGGTCACAACATCTAACAGTTAAAGGTAATAAACAGTTATACTCCCCGAATGGGGGTGACATAACAGAATATATCTCAATCAAATCTAAGGTAGAACATGAAAGGAAGATAGATAATAAATATGTAAGATCCAAATCCACAGGAAATACAAATAGAGAGAGAGCTAAGTGTCTATAATAAACTTTACAACATCCAGACATAATACAGATCCCAAATATATATACAACTCAACTCCAAATACTATGAAATAAGATAAACTAACTATGGAGCAACAGTCTCTACTGCTAAGGGATCCGACTGGAAGTCCGGATCGCAAGTGTCCTCTAAGGCTGTCCCATAGAAAGTGTCTAAGCAGGCCTCCTCCTTGTCATCTGTAAAATTGTCAACAGGTCCAATCAGGACGGGAACGAGCACATATCTCTCAAAACAGTTCATAGCAGGTTAGGAGTATAAAGCATGTAATAGAGTAAAATACAGGAAGTACTGAAAAGGAAGTACGAGTAAACAGGAGATATTTTGTAACTGAAAGTAAATACATGATAGTAGAGACTATAAGTGGCTACGTAATTTAGAGTACAATATGGTTATGTAAACGGCTTAGGAGCACATGAATACAACTAAGAAGCACATGAATACCTACTAGGGATAGTGTTCTGTCACTACCACATTTCTAGTATGAGGATATTTTTGTCATTTTTGGGGTATTTTAAATTTATTAGAATTAATTAGAATTTATGGGAATTTTTAGGAATTATTTTGGTATTGTTTGGACTAGATTGATTTTGGCTAGTTTGGACCCATGTAGATCAACCTAGGAGCTAGCCCTAGTTAGTTTCAGCTTGGTTAGAATTTGGGACTCTAGTCTAACCTAGCCTAATCTATGGTTAGGTCACTAGAACCTATTTAGCTATAGAAATTAGAAAGCCATAAGCCATGACTTATGACTTAGAGTCTTTATTAATCAAATAAACCATAACTCATGTAACTTGGCCCAAGCCCAACTACCAAACCGTAACCCTAAGCATAATGGCCGGCCACCTAGTGTCTTGGGATTCCCCCACTATAAAACCCCTCCTAAATTCTAGGGCTAGCCTCCTTTCCTTAGGAAATCTATTTCAAGAAGAAAGAGGTGAGCTCCTATCTTTAGAAATTCATAATAAATCCATTTTAGGTCCTTTTTCCCTCAAACTAGTTGCATTAGATCCTAATATCAATATTCTTGCTGTTGGTATTGATTGTTTGCAGGAAGGAAACAATTTGTGAGTTTTGGGTGGTTGTGAAAATTATTCCATTTGGGGATTTTTCACCCATTGTTCATCAATAGGTAACTTTCCCATTTCTCCATGGATTTTCATTTTGTCTTCACCAATAGGAAGCCCTAAGGGTCCCCTAAGATTCTGGATAGGTTTTGTGTCGGGTGTCTTGGGTTTTGTGTCCGTTTTGGACACGTGTCTGTGTTCCTACGTAGGTGTTTGTGAAAATGCCACAAAGGGACTGTTGGTGATATTTTCAATTTGTTTTTGAACAGGAATGTTAGTTTAGATCTTGCTTGATTTTTGTTCTTGTGTGTTAGTGTCAGTATCGTTTTATGTCGGGATCTTGGCTTGGACACGTGCCGCACTCGACCGCGCGTACCGCTACAGTGCTCCCCTGCCTATCGGGGTCTGTAGCGGACACGACACACATTTGTTTGACACGAAACTCGACACGAGCCATGGGGCACTGGCTGACACGCCACGTGTCAAGTCCCACGTGTCCCCGTGTCGTGTCGAGAGAGAAATCAGCTGTGCACGTGTTTTTGCAGTGTCTGTGCACACGAGTTTTTGGCCACTGATACGGGCCTCGTGTCCGACACTGACACATCGTAGATACTGGCCAATGGGCCGATGGGGTAGCCCTATAGGTGGGCTACCAATGTGGGTGACCACGAGACTCCCTTGTGTCTTGTGTCGTGCACACGACACAAGTGCACGTGTGCACGAGACAGTGCACTGTTGTACCCGTTTGGGTTTTGTTTCAGTTGGACACGTTGTGTCCACTTTCATGGACACAAACCACTTGTGTAGCATGCACTCTTTATGCTTAATTGTTACCAACCCCTGTAATAGCATTTTAATTCAAATTTCATTATTAAACTGTCATTTTTCCTATTTTTCTGAAACACATTGTATCAGTTCCTGTTCCCAGTTTTGAAAACTGGAACTTGTCACCAGTTTAAACCAATTAATACTGCTAATATATTGGGTTTTATTTTCTATATTGTTTCTCCTATAGGTAGACTACTTGTATGTCAAATTTGGTTTTGATTAGTGAGCCATTGAATTCGAAATTGAATTAGAAGGAAAAACTGAAAACTGGGAAATACCAGTTTGCATTTTCAGGTTTGGTTATGGACTGATTTTCCTATCTTTCTTTCAAGTGTGTTGTTCAATTGATAAATAGGAAAACTGGGTTTTGATATTAACTGAGAATGATGGGGTTTTTGGGCTCAAATCTGGGAATTCATTGGAGACTGTTAAGTGATTGTATAGACTGTTAATTATATTGAAATCTGAGAATAAAGTAGAGTTGAAACCTGAGTTTAAATGTGGACTAATTTCCAGTTTTGACTGGTGTATTGAATTGTTCCCTTCCTCCTTATCATTCACTATTTTTTCAATAAATATACACATATGTTTCCCCCTCTCTTCACTGTTGCATTTCCTGTACACACAAAGTATACACACACACAGCTACACTCATCCACACACACTCACTGATTTCCTTTCCTTCCCTGTTGCACTACCCACAGCCTTCATGTGGCACACACACACACACATGTTTCCCTCCCCATATGCACATGTATATATATATTATATATCTATATATGTATGTGTGTGTAATGTAAAAGTATGTATTTAGTGTCTATATATATATAATGTGTATATATATATATATATATTATGTGTAATGTATATCTATAAGTGTAGTACTTAGCCTAGATATATCTATATAAATATGTGGTGTCCTAATATACTTTAGTATGGGCTATGTAAAGTGTTTAAATCAATAGGTGTAGTGATGATGATTGTAGACTTGAAAATGTATTCTAGTAATAGCTACTAGCTATGTTGGGATATAGCTAGTATAGGCTTGCATAGCCTTGTTAGGGTTGTGCTAGCTAGTGTAGGTTAGTATAGACTAGTCTGGCCTAGTTTAGACTTGATTAGACTTGGTTGACCTAGTTTGACTTCTAGGATTGACCAGAGTTGACCAAGAGTTGACTTTGGCCTAATTTGATCTAGAATCATGTAGAATGCATAGTAGGACTTCATTTTACTATTCTGGACTTGTTGTGACTTGTGCTGTTCTGATTAGGAGCCAGACACCACTCCTTGGACAGTACGTTTCATATTGGACACTCAGATACAGGCGAGTACATTCTCTGATCATTTCATATCCTGCTTAGAATTATTTCCTGCAGTAGATTACTTTACTTGTATTGTCACGATGGTCACACGGATTGGTACTATATGGATCCTTTCTTGAGATGTTATCCTTAGGGAGCATCGGGTACTTCATGTTCTGTGCGTTTCACTTACATGGCGTATCACTATGCTTCACTGGTTCTTTGATCACTTGCGACATATACTCTTATGATCGTAGAGTCTCCTAGAATCTCTTATCCCATTCACTGGGTATCAAGAATCTCCTAGAATCACCCATTTATGGGCATCCATGTATCACCCTTTGGGGCCTTGCATGGAATCATAACATAACCTGGTTGGATCCTTGTGTATTGATTGGGGGTACGGGGGAGTAGAAATGGACATGTGAATAATATCCAAGTAGTGTAGTATCAGAATCTCTTCCATAGTGTAGCATCAGAATCTCCTATGCCATTTACATGTCTATATTGTACTCTGACTCACTAGTCACATGATAGTTCTCTATTTATAGTAGATATTTCTCTTACAGCTTTCTCTCTCTGTTTACATACTGTACTTCTTTCAGTACTTGTATCTTACTTTACTGCATGATTATATCTTCTAACCTGCTATGAACTGTTGAGATGTACTGTACTCGCTCCTGTCCTGACTGGACCTGTTGAAAATATTACAGAGGACGAGGAGGAGGCTTGCCTGGACACTTACTACAGGGCAGCCTTAGATGACACCTATGAGCTGGACCCTCAGGAGGACCCAGCTCTAGCTGAGGATATCACCCCGATTGCCTAGACTAGATTAGTTAGGCTTATCTTACTTTATGCAGTCTTGAGACATGTTTTAGTTAGACTTTTTTTTTGGAGTTCAGAGTTGTATATATTCTTTCATCTGAGACCTTGTACTGTTGGATATTGCTGGGATAATCTTAGACTACTGCTATTTCATCTATTTATTTCCTTGAGTTCTATTTTATTTCGTGCTATCTCTTTCTTAGTTGTGATTGAGTTTTACTGTTATGTCACCCCCATTCGGGGAGTATAAACTGTCTAGATATATATTGTTAGATGTATGTTGACCTAGGACAGCGCTCTACCGTCGACACTGCGGCGTAGGCTGGGCGTTGTTACGTTCTCGTACCCTCACAGTGGGTACGGGTCGTGACATGTTCACATAACCAATTCTACTCACCCCGCCCCAATCAATATACAAGGGTCCATTTAAGTTACGTTATAGGCACATGAATACAGCTAAGATACGTGAACTCATGTAATGAGTAGTACATGAGTCACATGATAAAGTACATGAGAACATGTGAATACATGAACTAGTACGAGTACAAGGAGTACCTGATGCACATGATAAAGTACATGAATATGAAATACCCGATGCACCCGTAGAGGGATAACATCTCAAGAAAGGATCCATATAGTACTAACCCGTAAAGATACGTGTCAGCATCAAGTTAAGTAATCTAGAGCAAGAGTATAGTCCAGACAAGTATGAAAAGATCAGAGAATGTACTCGCCTGCTAACTGAATGTCCAAGACGAAAGTACTGTCCGAGGAGTGGTGTCTGGCTCCTATTAGAACAGCACAAGTCACAACAAGTCCAGAACAGTAATAAGATGCACTACGATGCATTCTACATGAATCTAGGTCAATCTAGACCAAGGTCAACTCTTGGTCAACTCTGGTCAACCCTAGAAGTCAAACTAGATCAACCAAGTCAAACCTAAGTCAAACTAGTCTATACTAGTCTAACTAGTCTGTTCTAAGTCTAACAAGACTACACAAGTCTAATATAGGCTCACTAGTCAAGCAGACACACAATACACCCATAGGCTAAGAGACTAGGCCATAGGCTAAACCATGTCTAAAACCAACCATAAATCACATCTACACAAGATTATACCTATATCTAAAATAATACACATATACATATAGGCTCCTATGTGAATACCACACATACATTATCTATCCATATTAATATATGCTGTGATAACACACACATTAGCATATAGGTACCTATAGTATATCACACATACATTATAGGATACCTAAAAATGGAATCTCACATACTCATAAGCATAAAGAAATAGGAATGAAATGTATTTGTGTGTGTGAAACATGAGAGAGTGTAGTGTAATGTATGAGTGAAGTGAGGGTGTGATGAAAACAGTGAGTGAGAGAGATACATAGTGTCAAGTGTGTGTGTAACAGTGAGAAATTGGTGTGTGTGTGTGTGTGTGTGTGGGAGAGTGAAACAGTGAATGTGAGAGGATACATGACAGAAAAGAGTGTGTGTAACTTGTATGTGTGTGTGTAGGTGTTAGACAAAAATAGTGAGACACATACACTTGGGTGTGTTAGTGAATACAAGAGTGTGTGGATAGTGTGTATATATGTGTGAAAACTGAACAGTATGCAGGATGTAATATGAAACCTGGAACCTAAAACAGTGACCCAATCTCAGTTTCAATCCTTTTCATTACCCAGTTTTAATACATTGAAAAAAAACATTCAAATAAGTTCATCAAACTCAGTTTCTCAGTTTAAAACAGTCCAACACAAACACCCAATTTTCTGTCCCAAACCACAACCAATTTAACCCAAAATCATCACATACTTAGCAAACATATAGGTGTACACATTAGAGTTTTAAATCCATGCAAATAACAGTATAGATAGGTTAAAATTGATGACAAAATCGAAATAGGAAATCTGGAACAAAACAGTGAAATGAAGACTGATATTAAGTATCAGAATAAAATAGGAAGCTGAGAATTGAACATCAAATTCGAGCTAAAATGCCACAACACAGGTTGGTAATGAATATACATATTGTGTACGTGTCATGTGATGTATTTGTGTCCAAGCACGAGGACACAAACGTGTCCAAACAATTAAAAACACAAAACAGAAACCTGGACACAGTGCAGTGAACAATCATCGTGCACGTGTTCACAGAGCTCGTGCACGCGACACGACATGACATAGACCTCGTGGTCGTGTCCAAGTGTCGACTAGGTCTAGGGCTAGGACTAGGACACACTGATACGTGTCCACGACACGTGTGCGTGAGATAGGACACGCGTATCAGTGCACGAAATTGACAGCTCTAGGTTCAGTGCAATTTCGGTGCAGGAGCTCGTGCGTGTCCGACACGACACGTGAGGCTCTGAAACTTAGGGAGCCCCATGTCAGTGTCAGCCCCGTATTACATGTCAATTTTTACGTGTCGAGGTGTCGTGTCCAGTGAGCTGTGTCCCCCGTAAAGCAGGCAAGCAACTGCCCGTGCACGCACGCACGCGACAGCGTGTACACGTGTCTGTGCTGACTCGACACGACACAAAAACCACACAAAGACACAAAAAACACATAAGCGACACATAAACCTAATTTCCTGTTCAATTACTTTCCTAAAAATCACTCGAAATGCCCATTGGGGCATTTCGTCAAACACTTGAACAATGACACTGATACGTGTCCAAATAGGACACGAATTGGACTCAAATTCTAGGGTTACCTATTCCTACAGTTAGGTTAGGCCTAGGGCTCTCTAGATATGCAATAAAATTAGAATTCTATGGTGTAGAATGGAAGTTACCTATGTGTATCAAAATCCTCAAAAAGCTCCAAAGAGAGGTGTTCTTCTTGATAGCCAACTCCTCCAATTTGCTCTCAAGCTGAGATTTCTTGATACCAACAGCAAGAGGAATAAAATTATAACCTATTGCAATTGGTTTGGGTGAAAAAAGAATTGAAATGGATTTTATAGGATTTAATGAAGATGGAGACTTACCTCTTTCTAAAACTTTGCAAAAATTCCTAATGGAGGCTAGCCCTAACTTTGATGAGCTTTAAATGGGGGGAGACCTTTAGTGGCCGGCCATAGTAATTTAGGTTACGGTTTGGCTACATGGTGTGGGCTTATGGGCTTTTAAGGCTTAAGTCATTAGTCATGACTTATGAAGTCACAAGCCATTCTAGCCTAATCAATTCCTAATCTCTCCAAATAAGTTCCAATGAGTTAATCCTCACTAACTTAGGTCAAGCTAAGGTTACTTAACCTAACCAAGTGGTTATGACCTAGGTTAGTCTCCTAGTCAATACTAGTCAAAGTCAACTATAGGACCAAAATCAATTATACTAAAAATCACTAAAAATCACATTAATTCTAATAAATCTAAATAATAAATAATAATTCCAAATAATTCCTAATATTTCAAAAATGACCAAAATACCCTCAAGCTAGAAAAGTGGTAGTGACATTTGCTTGGTTGGGTTCGGTTGGGTTTGGGTTAGCATGAACCCCCACCTACCACCACCACCATCATTTATTAACCCACTCCTCTCTCTCTCCTCATTATTTCTTTTCCATTACTTTTTCTTCACTATTACTTCTCCACCAACCTGAGAGAGGAAGATGTAGGCAAGTGCATCTTGCTTCATGGAGGAATCCTATTTTTATTGTTCCACTGTCTTCCCCATGTGTTTCTAATCCACTTTAGTACTTAGCATTTTTCATTTTTGTGGTTAATTTCTTGTAGATCTAGTTTTGTGATATTTTTGGTTTCCATGAATTTTGATCTATCAAACTTGCATATTTTTGCTGTTTGATGGTTTTATGTTGTAGAGAATTCTATTTTACTAAAATTTGACCTACGAGAGTCTGGGTTTGGGTTCCTATTGTTGTTTGGAGGAGCATGGAGGCTATGATATTTTCCATAGACATGTTCTCTGTGGGAGCCATTAATTGCACACTTGGCCGCATGCACCATTTTGTGCTGAGCCGCATGGCCATTTAATTGAATTGGCCGTATGGCCGATCACTTGCTTGGTCGCATGGCATTTGCTGTTAGCATGGCCAAT
Organism: Iris pallida; assembly: GCA_029216955.1. Lineage (NCBI taxonomy): Eukaryota > Viridiplantae > Streptophyta > Magnoliopsida > Asparagales > Iridaceae > Iris > Iris pallida. The sequence continues at coordinate 3,099,652 of JANAVB010026199.1, read as the reverse complement.
AAATTATTGCTTAGCCGCATATGCACTGTGCTTGCATTTAATTTGTTTTCTGGACGCATATGGCCATTGGACAATCCTTGGCCGCATATGGCCAATGCCATTACTTGGCCGCATATGGAATGGTCAATTGTTGACCAATTAACTAATGTTTTAGCATTTAATGCATTTAGTTGCACCAGGCCGCATGTAGCATTAGCATTGCATGTATTAGCCATCCTTAGCATTTAATGCATGCATCAGCATATGGGAACAACAGTTGGCCTCATGGGTTTGATTAAATGGGCCGCATGGATTTGATCAAGTTGCATGTATTTTGCTTACGTAAGAAATTTCATGTGCATGCAATGCATGCTTTGCTGCATGCTTATATATTTAAGTAATAGCTTGGCCATTAGTTGGCTATTTAATTATTGCATGGCTACTATTAATAAGTTGGCCGCATGAATCAACTTTGCATGCTTATATATTTAATTGTTGCTGGCCGCATGGCTTTGCTAGAAACACTTGTAGCCGTATATGGCCAAGTGAGTCGCATGACCTTAGGCATTAGCATTAAATAATTGCATGCAACCTGTTTTGAGCCGCATGGCCATTTAAATCAATTGCTTGATAATTTTTCCTGAGCCGCATGAGTCCTCCACGGCCCTTGCCCCTGCTAATATTTAATTACTAAACGTATGATTGTGCCATATTAATTTTAAGTGTCTTCTCTGACACGATGGTGACCCGTTGTGGTGCACTTTTGACAAATGACATGACTTGATGGTGGTCCGACGTGGCGCACTCCTGACAGTGAACTTGACATGATATGCTTGACAAGTAAACTTGACATGATAAACTTGACATGGTAAACATGACATGATAAATATTTTGAAGGCTGTTGTGACTGCTAGCTTGACATGACAAGATTGAATAACCTGGACACCATGGACGATTGTGCTTGTACAAATGAACCCGTCTTGTCTTGCATCATGTCTAGGACAGGGATTCCTGAGTACCGCGGTCAGGGGTACCTACTGTAAATTGACTAAGGCTAATAACTAGAATAATCCAATAGTCATGAAGAGATCTCCCAGCTACAGGCAATCCCGTTACCTGGACGCTCTTGTGGATTTGTAGCCTGCCGACGAGTAGGGCATATTTCCAGCACACTGTCATTTGTTGCACCCTTATTGTACTAATATTCGACCTGGGTAACCTGGATGGTCTACAGGACTTGTGGCTGTGGAAGAATCTCGCTGCACCTTGCTAGTAACTAGGCCTGTGATAACCCTAGTTAGTTAAAGTATCAAGCCGTACTTATTGCTTGGCAGTGAAATATTGGATGGAGTTTAATCAGTCTAGACTTGTCTTGATCCTGTACAAGATTGTTACATAACCTGATTTCTTTATCTTACCGATAAATAGTGGGAAACCAAGTTCCGTTCAGACGAAGGGTTACAACCCCGGTCCTTATTTGGTTTACAGGTTGTAACCTGGTTATCTGAATTGTTCCATGGTTATCTCGTCGTATATCATCCTGAATTTTCTATATTTCCAGTTCATACTATTTATTTATGTTTTGTGCTAATTGCTGGTTTTTAGTTCTTAAGTGAAGCCTCCTTTGTGGCACTTGCTCTTTCTGGGGTCTGACCCAGCTGGTTTTGTATGGCTAGATACCGGAGCAGCTCCAAAGGATCCACCGACTTTCCAGCCCGATGGTGCCCACCAGGCGTAACCAGGGCAACGAGTGGGTTTATTTTGGCTCTCCCACTCTATTGTAAAACTATTCTTTTGAGACGTTTAGCCGGCGAGCACGTGTTAGCTCGTATTGCACCTTTATTTACTGTCTGCCTACGGGCTGTAACATGATTGACAGATCCTAGAGTTGATCATGTATGACTAAAACTCTTGCTAGTCCTCATATTTTGTAATGACTAGCTTCATGATCAGCTGAATATGTAATGTTTGGGACGCCTTACTATTGTATATTTGGTGATCTTACATCTTGTAACTTTACTTGCTTGAGATTGAGACATTTAGGCTTGTTATTGACCATAAGAGACTGATGGATTGTAGTTAAACCCTCATATATCTAGACAGCCGTGACCCTATAGTGAGGTGGATTCCATTTCATCATACGTAGCTGACTATGTATGTCCCCGCTCTCCAGTATTCTGGTTCTGGGGCGTTACATAGTTTAAGTGGTGGCCCATGCAGGTCTTGTAAATCAAAATATGTGAGGGTTTACCGAATAGATGTCTCAATCAGCACTCGCCCTTGATCTCTGCCCGTATCTTCTAATCCCTTAGATTCTTGACCTAATCACTCGCCCTTGAGGGTTTATTCCTGGATCTGCCGATCAGCAAGGCGAAGCACCTTTCGTGGACCAGCAGCAACCAGAAGATCAGGCCCAGCACTCAGGAGCAGCCTCCCGGGTCATGCCTCCCGGAGATCCAGAACCCCTGGTACAGCCAGCCTAGCCCGCAGGGCTGGATGATGGTACCTTGGTAGGACTTATCAGGGAGTTGCTTGCATCGCAGGATCGTCGAGGAGATGCCTTGCATCAGGTAATGACAGATGCTCTGGGCAGAGGTGGACATCATGGAAACAGTGCAGCGAACAGTTTCAAGCGCCTGAACCCTCTATTCTTCGATGGCAGCGAAGATGCTATTGCTGCTGATACGTGGCTTCAGGACACAGAGGTGATATTGGAGGCAGTGAAGACCCCAGAAGATGAGAATATGGCCGTAGTGTGCCTGCAGTTATTGGATCTAGCCCGCAGCTGGTAGGCGGCGCAGGTCGTTGGACTAGTGGCGCCTATTGCATGGACAGTATTCCGTGAGAGATTTCGGACCAAGTACTTCGATGCTGTGGCTCGGTACGATCTACAGACCAGGTTCACCAATTTGAAGCAGATGGGCAGGACGGTCGATGGGTATGCGGTCGAGTTTTCTAGGCTTAGTCGGTTTGCTCCCACCTTGGTGGCGACCGAGTTCGATAGAACCCAGCGGTTTCAGCAGGGACTCCACTTAGAGATTTTGCTGGCGGTGGAGCAGTTTGGGCATCAGAGTTTTGATGCGATATTGAGGGCAACTAGGAGGCATGAGTATACCTCCCAGAGGATAGTGGACAGGACTGGAGGTCGGAAGCGGTCTCACGGCCAGATGACCCAGTCTTCAGTACCAGCCCCGGCAGCTAGGGCTTTGACTATTGGAGTTCCCCAAAGGGCGGATTCGGTTACGTCGGTTCAGCATTCGACTCCGACGTCTCCTCAGCAACAGAAGCAGAAGCAGTCTTCCACAATAGGCTGCACTCATTATGGGAAGCTAGGACACGTTGTTTCAGAGTATCGCAGAGCACAGGAATTGTGTTTGGCTTGTGGAGCACCGGACCACAAGATAGGGTCCTGTCCGAATAGGACCAGTTCATCATCGGCCCAGACTAGTCCCTCGGTAAGGGGACCAGTACCAGTGCAGCAGCAACAACAGTACCAGCCTCCGAGGACATTGTCGCCTCAGGCACAAGTATTCCAGCAGCAGAGACCCCAACAATATGTCCTGACCCCAGCTCAGATTCAGAGCCGGCAGAGAGGTTTCTAGCAGGATGTCTTCCCTCTTCCTCATTCTTTCAAATTCCTTGCTTGCATGATTGATTGTTTGATTGATTGCTTAGTATAGCTTGTCCTTGCATCTCTAGCCTCTTGATTAAATTCTGAGGACGGATTTCTTTTAAGGTGGGTAGAGTTGTAATGCCCGTGGTTCGTATTACGTATTTTGTATACGTGTACGGAATCTCGACCTGTAGTTAGACTTGTTGTGCTTGTCTTGATCCTGGTTTAGCTTATTTTGGGCTCATCCTGGTGTGGCATGGCTTGGCTTGGTTTTGTTTGGTTGGGTTCGGTTGGGTTTGGGTTAGCATGAACCCCCACATACCACCACCATCATCATTTATTAATGCACTCCTCTCTCTCCTCATTAATTCTTTTCCATTACTTCTTCTTCTTCACCATTACTTTTCCACCAACCTGAGAGAGGAAGGTGTAGGCAAGTGCATCTTGCTTCATGGAGGAACCCCATTTTTATTGTTCCACTGTCTTCCTCATGTGTTTCTAACCCACTTTAGTACTTAACGTTTTTTATTTCTGTGGTTAATTTCTTATAGGTCTAGTTTTGTGGTATTTTCGGTTTCTATGAATTTTGATCTATCAAATTTGCATATTTTTGCTGTTTGATGGTTTCATGTTGTAGAGAATTCCATTTTACTAAAATTTGACCTACGGGAGTCTGGGTTTGGATTTCTATTGTTGTTTGGAGGAGCATGGAGGCCATGATATTTTCCATGGACATGTTCTTGTAGGACCGTTGAGCACCTCTAGAGGGGGGGTGAATAGAGTGTGTGTGTGCAGTGGTAAGTAATCACCAATTAAAACTTTAAGAATAACTATGGCAGTAAATAAGAGACAGTAAATAAATACAGCAAGAGATAGAGAGATCAAACTCAGTGACACAGCGATGTATACTGGTATCCCTCTGAGAGGACTAATCCAGTCTCGAGTACTCTTGCTCGATGTTAATCCACTATGGCACAAGCTAAATGAGAGCTTGCAGTCTCTTACAACACCGTACTTGGTGACAAGTGCACGACCAACTTCACAATACCGTGCTTGGTGACGAGCGCACGATCGGCTCCACAACAGGATAGTTGCTAAACTTGGAACGACCTCTTTACAACTTTTGGACACCAAAAGACTCTAAATCAACATAGATATTACTGGCTTTTGTCTAAGAGATGTATATGTATGATTTGAAAACTTTAGAACATTTAAAAACACTTGGTGAGTAGAGAAGAGAAGATAAAGAGTGAATGAATGATTTGAAATGAAAAATTCTCTTCTATTTATAGGTGTTTTCTGGGACCGAACTCGGGCAGAGTTCGGGCAGAGTTCTGATGCAAATATTTTGCATAGAGACGTTGCTCGCAGATTTTGAGGCAACTGATCTTTGAATTTAAACTGACCGAACTCGGGCAGAGTTTGGACCGAACTCGAGCCGAACTCGGTTTTGAGTTCTGTGAAGGAAAATTTTGAAATATTTGTCAAAAGCTGTTTGTTAAAAAAATACAAAATATTTTGTAAAGATGAAATGAAAATATGTGGCTTTTTGGAAATTTGGACATGGATAAACCTAAGCCAGTATTACCTAGTTGATTTTACAATATAAATCCTAGACTCAATAAAAAGTAAAATACAAAATAAACTGTAAAATGATGCAAACGAAAATCCATTGAAATTTATCTTCAGATAGGTAATTTTTGCTTGTTGATGTAGTACAACGTCCGTTGATATTGATTTCACATATAGCCTGAAATGATTAGCAGCAGTTTGTATATTTTGTGTATTGACTGAAGTGTATGTTGATTATCAAAATCGGGTGTGACCGTGGAATGGGCCAACAATCTCCCCTATTTTGATAATTGACAAACTTGAGTCTATACCAAAATATATCTTAAAAAAATAGAACAAACAAAATACCTGAGATGATTGGTTTTGTGGTTTTGTTTTGTTTTGGTTGATTATGTATAGCTCTTCTCACCCTTTGTCAATATAAAAATGACTTTGGCTCCCCCGTAATGTGTGAAGCCAACAATAAAGACAAAAGAAAAAGTGAAGCTAAAGAGATACATGAACACAGCAGAAATATGGAATGAAAGTGTTAAAATATAGTACTGAAAATGTCTCACTAATAGTGCAAAGTACAATCATGAAATACTAAAATGTCTAACTAAGAAGTTTAGACATAAAAAAAAACTACATCAAAACAGAAGATCATCAGCTAACTACTATCCACTAGTGTCAGCGTCACATAGTAGGGTCATCACCGCTAGGAGCCTCAGGAGGAATGTAGGCTGCAGAAGGGTCGAAGTACGGAAAGGATGCCTCGTCTCCGAACCGAGGACCAAGGAAGCCTGGGTGAGGCAGAATGGTGACCGGATGAACTGGATCATGAGATAGGCTGTAGTGGAGATCTGCATGCCCGTTCCGTAACACCTGAGCCTGATAGATGTGGCAAAACTCCGAATCAAGGTAGCTTTGATGACGTTGTGCAGAAATAGCAACAAAGTCATCAAAGCACTGGTAAAATCCTGGATCGAATCCCGGAGCAGGGGCTGGAGCAGGGGCAGCAGTAGCCTCAGCATCTGGAGCAGGCTGAGCTCCAGGAGGCAGAGGTGGAGCAGGGAATCTACGAGATCTGGTAAGCTCGACTGGAGTGGAGGAGTATGTACAAGTTTGAAGATCAATATCAAACCGGCGGAAGATAGAAGCCAGGTGCATAGGATACACCAGATTGTATCCTGCATTTCTGCAGTTCAGCATCCAGGCCATCATAGTCTTTAGAATAGAAAAAGGAATACCAGAGTGAATGTGGTACAAGGCAGAAAGTTTTAAGAAAGTAACTTCATCAGTGGATCCTTTCTTAGGAAGGAGTACAGAGAAAATAACTCTATGAAGTTCATAAATTTTTTGGTTCAGATGTCGTAAAAATACCCTACGAGGAACAGGGTTTGGATGACATATTAGTTCCTTAATGGAGGCAAGGGTGACATCTACAGGGAATTGAACATGTTGATATCTACTAGTGCTTCACCAATATCAGGAATATGAAAAAATTCACTAATATCAGTAGCACTAAACTCTAATTCTTGCCCAGCAATGCAAGAATAAAATTTGCCATTCGGTTTTACTTGCAAGTTGCAGTAAAACATGCGGACATCATTGTCAAAGATATTTTCTGCTACTTCGAAAAAATCACGGTAGCCTAAATGGTCGAATGTCGGAGCATACTCAAAAAATATAGTAAAATTGACAAAAGCTCCAAAACAAATTTTACGACCAGAAAAAGAGTCAAACCAGAGATCAGAAAATTCTTTGTCAGGAAATAAAGTTGAATCATAGTCTTCTGATCCTACTGGTCGTGCTGGACTAAATAAACTGGCTGGAGTATAATCAGAAGAAGATGAACCAGCTTGGGAAGTTGATCCTCGCTGACGCTTAGGAGCCATGGAAAAAGAAGAAAAAACGGAGTACCTTTTTGAAAAGGAGGAAGAACAAGGGAGTTGGATCGCCCACCAGATCTCCTAGAACTCTTGCCAAGAAGATGGAGAAAGAAGTTTTTGAGAGGAAGAAGATGAATCCACGAAATTGTGAGTGAAAAGGATGGGTAAAAGAGTGGTATATATAGAGGTTAGGGCCGTCTGTTCGGTTCTGGAATTTAATACAGCGCCGACCGAACTCGGCCCGAATTCGACCCGAACTCGACCCAAATTCGACCTGAACTCAGTCAAAGTTCGGCCCTAGTTCGGCTACTTGTATTTTCGAGACAGTAAAGACAGTTTTGGTAATTGAAACTCAACTTTATGACTTTGACTTCTAAATTTAGTAACAGTATTTATTTTGGGTTAGCTGTAGGGGTACTGTCCCAGCTAACGGAGGTTCACAGGGAAACTCTTAGATACTGCGTCGCTTCGACCGTAGTCGTGGTGACAGACAGACCCTTTTCAGGCTTGTTCTCCAAAATAATTTCTGTTAGATAAAATTTAAAGTTTCAAGTCATAAAATTTATTTAAATACCGTACTAAATTATGAATCTAAAAATTCAAGTATACCGAGCTCTCGCCTCATTATGTTAAACCGATCTTCAGCCAATGGTTTTGTGAATATGTCTGCTAGTTGATGATCTGTGTCAATGAATTCTAAGCAGATATCCCAGTGTTGCTGATGATCACGTAAAAAATGATAACGAATCTCTATGTGTTTTGTGCGTGAGTGACATATAGGGTTCTTAGTCAGATTAATGGTGCTAGTGTTGTCACAATAAATAGGAATCTTAGTGTAGTGCAGATTATAGTCTTCTAAGGTTTGCTTCATCCACAAAATCTGAGCAAAACAATGACCTGCGACGATATACTCAGCCTCAGTAGTTGACAATGCTAAGGAATTTTGTTTCTTGCTAAACCAAGAGACTAAGGCCTTTCCTAGGAAATGGCATGTGCCGCTGGTACTTTTACGGTCCACTTTGCATCCTGCAAAATCCGTATCCGAGTAACCTATCAGGTCAAAGGATTTGGTTTTAGGATACCATAAGCCGACTGTAGAAGTTTCTTTAAGGTATCAGAAGATACGCTTAACAGCACTTAGATGTGATTCCTTAGGATTTGCCTGATAACGTGCACAGATGCAAACACTAAACATAATATCAGGACGACTAGCAGTTAAATATAATAAACTACCAATCATACCTCGATACTTACGCTGGTCGACAGGTTTGCCACTTTTATCAGAATCAAGCTTTGTAGATGTAGCCATAGGAGTCCCGATTGGCTTTACGTTTTTGAAGTCGTACTTTTTCAGTATGTCCTTCGTGCACTTAGCTTGGTTGATGAATGTTCCTTTTGAGTGCTGTTTGATCTGAAGTCCTAGAATGAAGTTTAGCTCTCCTATCATATTTATCTCAAATTCACTCTGCATACACTTAGCAAAATCTTGACAAAGTTTTTCGTTAGTAGAACCGAATATTATGTCATCTACATAAATTTGCACAAGGAGAATATCATCATTCAAAGATTTGATAAACAAGGTAGTATCAACTCTTCCTTTTGAAAAACTATTATCAAGTAAGAAGGCACTTAGGCGTTCATACCAAGCACGAGGTGCTTGTTTGAGTCCATAGAGTTCTTTCTTAAGTTTGAAGACGTGATCAGGTTTTTGAAAATCTTCAAAATCAGGGGGTTGTTTCACAAAAACCTCCTCTTTTAAAAAACTATTCAAAAATGCACTTTTCACGTCCATTTGAAATAATTTAAAATCATTAAAATATACAAATGTACAAAACATGCGGATGGCTTCTAGTCTAGCAACAGGAGCATAAGTCTCATCATAATCAATTCCTTCTTCTTGATTATAACCTTGTGCCACTAGACGTGCTTTGTTGCGTAAAACTTGTCCATCTTCACTAAGTTTATTTCGGAACACCCATTTGGTACCAATTATTGATTGACCAATAGGTTTAGGAACGAGTTTCCAAACATGGTTTCTCTCAAATTGATTTAGTTCCTCTTGCATGACATCAATCCAAAACTCATCAGAAAAGCATCATCTATATTCTTAGGTTCTATTTGAGAAATAAACGCTACATTTGCTGCTATTTCAGAATCCTTAAGAGAGGAGCGTGTACTTACACCTTTAGATACATCACCTATAATGAGTGTTTCTGGATGATCTGGCAAGAATTTTAATGAATCAACCTTTTGGCTCAGATCTTCCACATAAATCTTCTCAGTCTTTGCATGTGTATCTTCATCATCACTGTCGCTAGATCTGTGACTATTTAGCTCATCAAAAGTAACATTAATAGATTCTTCAACAATCATAGATCTTTTATTAAAAATCCTATATCCCTTACTCTTAGCAGCATATCCGGAAAATATTCCTTCATCTGCTTTAGAGTCGAACTTTCCCAAGTTATCCTTGGTGTTCAGGATAAAACAGCGACATCCAAAAGCTTTAAAATAAGAAATGTTTGGAATCCTTCCAAACCAAAGCTCATATGGTGTTTTCTTCGAGATTGGTCGAATTAACACCCTATTCAAAACATGACAGGCTGTACTAACAGCTTCTGCCCAAAAATACATAGAAAGATTATGCTGATTTAGCATGACTCTAGCCATTTTACTTAGAGTACGATTCTTCTGCTCCACAACACCATTCTGTTGGGGAGTTCTAGGACAAGAAAATTCGTGGTAATATCCACTATCATCACAAAACTTTTTGAAATCAGAATTTACGAATTCACCACCATAATCACTTCGGATACGAGTAATCATGAAGCCTTTTTCATTTTGTACCTTTTTGCAAAATATTTGAAATTCAAAAATAGTATCACTTTTGTTTGATAAAAAGTAAACCCAAATAAAGCGAGAGAAATCATCAACAACAAAAGCGTAGAGCTTACCGCCAAGACTAGCGACTCTACTAGGATCAAATAAATCCATATGAATTAACTGCAATGGTCTAGAAGTACTTACAACGTTGATGCATTTAAAAGTAGACCTATGTGCATTGTTTTTTTCACAGTCAGCACATACCATATCTCTCTTGAATGAAATCTCAGGGAGTCCTTTTACCAACTTCTTAGTACTGAGTCGTGAGATAGTATCCATATTTATATGTCCGAGTCTCATGTGCCATAGCCAGCTTTTATCTAGATTAGCTACTAGGTATCTACCTGCATTATTAGTACTCTCCAAAAAGAAAACATAAATATTGTCTTCTCTGATCCCTTTATATATGGGATCACCAGATGACATATCAAATATGGTACATTCATCTTTCACAAAATTGATACCATAACCATTATCAGCCAAATGACTTATGCTTAGTAGGTTTTGTTTCAATTCTGTTACTAGACAAACATCCTTTATTACTGGATAAGGAGAAATACCTACAGTACCATTACCAATAATATCACCTCTCAAATTATTTTTGAAGGAGACATATCCTTCTTTCTTCATCGATAGCATAGCGAACAAAGATGCATCACCGGTCATGTGTTGCGAACATCCGCTATCGAGGATCCATTTACTTTTAGCATGAGAGGGTTGAGGGTCCACCTACAAGACAAGTAGATGAATCCTTTGGTACCCATTTACTGAAGGGTCCATTCTGATTAGTTTTAGGTCTCCAGAATAAAGTGTGATTGTCAACAAGTTTCTTTGCCAGGCAATACTGTGATATGTGTCCGTGCGTACCACAATAAGTGCAAATTAGTTTAGAACCAGATGTGGTTAAAACTGTGTTTACATGCTTGTTTGGTTTCTTGGAGAACCTATAAGTGAAAGCATGATGATAGTCGTGTTTCTTCTGTGCTTTCTTATTTTTAGTCCTCTTAGGTGTATGCTTAGCATTAGGACTAAACTTAGGCTTGTCACAGGTATTGCCTGTTTGCCTAACTTGATTTCTAAATTTTTAGAAATTGCAATAGACTCTTCATATCTAGCAGTCATATCTGAGAGTCTTTGTTCTGTAACTAAGTGCTTCTTCTTCTCTATGTCATACAATTCTTGCATCTTGACATAGTCTCTTTCTTTCTTTTCAATCTTGAGGATAGCCTCATGATAGTCTACTTTGAGTTTGTCTATCTCTTCCGTGTTTTCGGTAGTAGACGTCTCTTTAATATCTTCAATAAGATTGGACAGTCTAGCTATCTCGGATGTGTATGCCTTGATCTCTTTTCGAGATTGCTTATACTTGTTAAGCACAGTTTTGTGATCTTCAAGTAATTCGCTAAAAGCATTTTCTAATTCATCGAAAGTAAAATCATCATATAGAGGGTTTGAGGATACCTTATCAAATGCCATAAGAAAGACATTGGTATTTCCGCAGGGTCTGTCCTCTTCTTCTATATCACTGGCATCACATTCATGCCAGATGCTTGTGTTGGCATACTTTCGACTGGTTGTTGCTTTTCTGCTTGATCTTGATATGTCATATGGACTGCTTTTCTTTGAAGTTTGACAGTCCTTCTGCATGTGCCCTGTCTCCTTGCATCCAAAGCAAATAGTTTTATCTTTATTTCTTTCTTGGATATCTCTCTTCCTTCTGCTTGATTTCTCAAACTTTAGGAATTTCCTGAAGTTCTTCACAAGTAGGACTTGTTCATCACCACTTGATGATTCTTCATCAGAGTCATTGCATGTTGATTTTCTTGCTTGAGCTTTGAAGGCAATAGATTTTTCTTTTGGAGTTGCTTCTTCAAACTCTTGCAAATCAAGTTCATGGGTCATGAGCTTGCCTATCAGTATTTCCAAAGACATAGTGGTGAGATCGTTTCCTTCAATGATTGCTGTGGCTTTTGGATTCCAGTTCTTGGTTAGAGCCCGCAGCACTTTTCTGATCTTTTCATGATTGCTGTAATCCTTACCAAGAGATTGCAAAGGATTAGTTATATCAAGAAAACGTGTGAACATCTGTGTAATTGACTCACCGGGTTTCATCTTGAAAGATTTATATTTTTGTGTTAGTCTACTAATTTTGGATTCCTTCACTTGGAAAGTACCTTCATGAGTTACCTCAAGAAGTTTTCAAATTTTGTGAGACATTTTACAGGTTGAAACTCTGTTGAACTCCGTTTTGTCAATTGCACAGAATAGTGCACTGATGGCATGAGCATCTAGACTAGCATTAGCTTTTTCAGCTTTAGTGTATTTGTCATGAGGCTTGTCTACAAGCTGGCCTTCAACCACTGTGGGTGCTGGTTTCTTATAACCATCAGTGACTATAGACCAAAGATCAAAGTCAAGAGATTTTAAGAAGAAAGTCATCCGTGTTTTCCAATAGGTATAATTAGTACCATCAAAAAGTGGGGGTCTATTTGTGGATTGCGCTTCACTGTTGAATATTGATTTCACGGCTGCCATATATACTCTCTGAGGTTTGTTATATAAGAATATAACTTGCTCTGATACCAATTGTAGGACCGTTGAGCACCTCTAGAGGGGGGGTGAATAGAGTGTGTGTGTGCAGCGGTAAATAATCACCAATTAAAACTTTAAAAATAACTATGGCAGTAAATAAGAGACAGTAAATAAATGTAGCAAGAGATAGAGAGATCAAACTCTGTGACACAGCGATGTATACTGGTATCCCTCTGAGAGGACTAATCCAGTCTCGAGTACTCTTGCTCGATGTTAATCTACTATGGCACAAGCTAAATGAGAGCTTGCAGTCTCTTACAATACCGTGCTTGGTGACAAGTACACGACCAACTTCACAACACCGTGTTTGGTGACGAGCGCACGACCGGCTCCACAACAGGATAGTTGCTGAACTTGGAACGACCTTTTTACAACTCTTGGACACCAAAAGACTCTAAATCAACACAGATATTACTGGCTTTTGGCTAAGAGATGTATAGGTATGATTTGAAAACTTTAGAACGTTTGAAAACACTTGGTGAGTAGAGAAGAGAAGATGAAGAGTGAATGAATGTTTTGAAATAAAAATTCTCTTCTATTTATAGGTGTTTTCTGGGACCGAACTCGGGCAGAGTTCGGACAGAGTTCTGATGCAAATATTTCGCATAGAGACGTTGCTCGCAGATTTGGAGGCAACTGATCTTTGAATTTAAACTGACCGAACTTGGACAGAGTTCGGACCGAACTCGGGCCGAACTCGGTTTCTGGCAAGGCAAATTTTGAAATATTTGTCGAAAGTTGTTTGTTAAAAAATACGAAATATTTTGTAAAGATGAAATGAAAATAAGTAGGCTTTTTGGAAATTTGGACATGGATAAACCTAAGCCAGTGTTACCTAGTTGATTTTACAATATAAATCCTAGACTCAATAAAAAGTAAAATACAGAATAAACTGTAAAATGAATATAACGAAAATCTATTGAAATTCATCTTCAGATAGGTAATCTTTGCTTGTTGATGCAGTACAACGTCCGTTGATATTGATTTCACATATAGCCTGAAATGATTATCAGCAGTTTGTATATTTTGTGTATTGACTGAAGTGCATGTTGATTATCAAAATCGGGTGTGACCATGGAATGGGCCAACAGTTCTCTGTGGGACCATTAATTGCACTCTTGGCCGCATACACCATTTTGTGCTGAGCCGCATGGCCGATCACTTGCTTGGCCGCATGGCATTTGCTGTTAGCATGGCCATTAAATTATTGCTTAGCCGCATATGCACTGTGCTTGCATTTAATTTGTTTTCTGGCCGCATATGGCCATTGGACAAACATTGGCCGCATATGGCCAATGCTATTACTTGGCCGTATATGGAATGGTCATTTGTTGACCAATTAACTAATGCATTAGCATTTAATGCATTTAGTTGCACCAGGCCGCATGTAGCATTAGCATTGCATGTATTAGCCATCCTTAGCATTTAATGCATGCATTAGCATATGGGAACAACAGTTGGCCGCATGGGTTTGATTAAATGGGCCGCATAGATTTGATCAAGTTGCATGTATTTTGCTTACGTAAGAAATTTCATTTGCATGCTATGCATGCTTTGCTGCATGCTTGTATATTTAAGTAATAGCTTGGCCATTAGTTGGCCATTTAATTATTGTATGGCTACTATTAATAAGTTGGCCGCATGCATCAGCTTTGCATGCTTATATATTTAATTGTTGCTGGCCGCATGACTTTGCTAGAAACACTTGTAGCCGCATATGGCCAAGTGAGCCGCATGGCCTTAGGCATTAGCATTAAATAATTGCATACAAGTTATTTTGAGCCGCATGGCCATTTAAATCAATTGCTTGATAATTTTTCCTGAGCCGCATGAGTCCTCCATGACCCTTTCCCCTGCTAATATTTAATTACTAAACGTATGCTTGTTCCATATTAATTTTAAGTGTGTTCCCTGACACGAGGTGACCCGTTATTGTGCACTTTTGACAAATGACAAGACTTGATGGTGGTCCGACGTGGCGCACTCCTGACAGTGAACTTGACATGATATTCTTGACAAGTAAACTTGACATGATAAACTTGACAGGGTAAACATGACATGATATATATTTTGAAGGCTGTTGCGACTGCTAGCTTGACATGACAAGACTGAATAACTTGGACACCGTGGACGATTATGCTTGTACAAATGAACCCGTCTTGTCTTGCATCATGTCTAGAATAATCCAATAGTCATGAAGAGATCTCCCAGCTACAGGCAATCCCGTTACCTGGGCACACTTGTGGATTTGTAGCCTGCCGACGAGTAGGGCACATTTCCAGCACACTGTCATGTGTTGCACCCTTGTTGTACTAATATTCGACTTGGGTAACCTGGATGGTCTGCAGGGCTTGTGGCTGTAGAAGAATCTCGCTGCATCTTGCTAGTAACTAGGCCTATGATAACCCTAGTTAGTTAAAGTATCAGGCCGTACTTATTGCTTGGCCGTGAAATATTGGATGGAGTTTAGTCAGTCTAGACTTGTCTTGATCCTTTACAAGATTGTTACATGACCTGATTTCTTTATTTTACCGATAAATGATGGAAAACCAAGTTCCGTTCAGATGAAGGATTACAACCCCGATCCTTGTTTGGTTTACGGGTTGGAAACTGGTTATCTGAATAGTTCCATGGTTATCTCGTCGTATATCATCCTGAATTTTCGATATTCCTAGTTCTTACTATTTATTTATGTTTTGTGCTAATTGCTGGATTTTAGTTCCTAAGTGAAGCCTCCTTTGTGGTACTTGCTCTTTCTGGGGTCTGACCCAGCTGGTTTTGTATGGCCAGATACCGGAGCAGCTCCAGAGAATCTACCAACTTTCCAGTCCGATGGTGACCACCAGGCGTAACCAGGACAACGAGTGGGTTTATTTTGGCTCTCTCACTCTATTATAAAAAATATTCTTTTGAGGCGTTTAGCCGGCGAGCACATGTTACGTTGTATTGCACCTTTATTTATTGTCTGCCTACGGGCTGTAACATGATTGACAGATCCTAGGGTTGATCATGTATGACTAAAACTCTTGCTAGTCCTCATATTTTATAACGACTAGCTTTATGATCAGCTGAATATGTAATGTTTGGGACGCCTTACTATTGTATATTTGGTGATCTTACATCTTGTAACTTTACTTGCTTGCTTGAGATTGAGACATTTAGGCTTGTTATTGACCATAAGAGACTGATGGATTGTAGTTAAACCCTCATATATCTAGACAGCCGTGACCGTATGGTGAGATGGATTCTATTTCATTATACGTAGCTGGCTATGTATGCCCCCGCTCTCCAGTATTCTGGTTCTAGGGCGTTACATCCTTAGACATAGTATTTCTTCAGAAATTTGTCGTTTATGGGCATCATGAGCAAGTCTCCGTTCTACTTCGCGAGTCGGTATGTGCCGTGGAAGAATAATGTCTCGATGATGAATGGACCCTCCTACTTGGGCTGGAATTTGCTGGCAGTTTTGTAAGTCATGATCATCGGTCTGCGAACGGCTAAGACGAGATTGTCTATTTGGAATGTCCTTTGCTTGACTTTCTTATTGAAGTCACGAGAGATGCGTGCTTGATAGAGCTCGATGCTTTGCTGAGCTTGCAGGCGCTTCTCGCCTAAAGCTTCCAATTTTTGTAGCCGTCGGCGGTAGTTATCGTTCGATGTCAACCGGTAAGTAAGGGCCACCCGAAGTAAGGGGATCTGAGTCTCCAATGGGAGAACTGTCTCGCTCCCGTACAAGGGGTGCACGGCTTTGCCCGATTTGCGGGTCTGGAGATGAATTCTCAAGGGTTCCTCTGGTCCTGTGATGGCCTCCAGTTCGTCAGTTATGTGCTTCTTGGATTCTTCATATAGACAAGCTTCCGAAGAATAATAAGACTAGACCCCTTTGAAGGGATCGATGTCGTCGAATTCAGTCTTCACGAAATCGTGCTTACTGACATACTTGAAGCACTGGTGAAGTGTGGATGGCACGATCATATAATCATATATCTACGGACACCCCAAGAGGATATTATAGGACGTATCAGCATCTATAACGTAGCAGGTAACCTGTCCTCAGGTCGCCGATCTGACATTTCAATTGGATCTTTCCTAAGGGATAGCTCCTTCCCGAGTTGAAACTTCTAATGGCAGTGTTGGTCGCCAGTAGCCGGTGCATAGGGATGTCGAGGATTTGAAACAAGCTTTTCGGAATGATTCTTATCGACGAGCCAGGATCGATGTGCATCCGATCCACCTTGATGTCGCCTATGTATCCAGTGTAGTACAAGGGGCGATCATGCAAATTGGTCTTGATCAACATGTCATGTAGGGTGAATACGATATTAGGCATTGCGTCTACACAATTGCTGCCCTGGAGATCGGCTGACGAGTCTTCCCCTGTAGGTTTGACCTGGGCTAAGTATGCGTCGGCATTCTGGAGTGCTTCGCTCAATGCGACACGAAGATCCTTGTAGAGCCTTAGGAGCTCATATAACGACAACTTTGTCGGCGTATTAGCCAGTTGTCTAATATGTCAAAGTTGTAAGGTCTCTCCAATCCCTGAGGTGCATCCTTACGGAGCGGGCTGTCGAAGCGGGTTTCCTTCGGCTTGGACCTGTCCGTCGAAGGAGGCTGAGACGGCATCGAAACATCAGTGGCAGGCAGCGTTGTCGGCTGAGGGTCTTCGACTGAACTACCCAGAGTGGGCTGGACTTGTGCCCCAGACCGGGTAACAACGATCGCTGCCTCCTCAGCTTCGGCTCAAATTGTATCTTAGGATCTGGACTTCCTGCCCTTATTCTTGTTGGCTGGAAATGACGCCGCCTGAGTAACTTCGGGCACCAAGTCTGGGTGCACCCACATGACCTCTCCTCGTGACGTGGTGAGAGGTACCAAGCCAGTCGTCTGGTCCCGGACGGGGGAAAGATTAGTAACCTCCATCGTTGCCCGGAGGACAGATATTACCCCGTCTTGAGTATTTGTTGGGGGGAAGTCACCGAACTGGATTGATACCATGTTCACCACCACGCTAACCTCTTCAAAATCTAGGGACAGAGCTTTGGAGTCGATAAGACTCTGGATGTACCGCTTTAGTTGAAAGCAGTCATGTGTGGAATGATGAACATAGCGATGGTAGTGACAATATTTTGGGTTTTCCATCTCCACCGCTCGAGGCTCGCACCTTGGTGGAGGGAGTTGGATCCTGTCCCCTTGCAAGAGCATGTCGAAGATAGGCTTGACATGACTATCTTCGAATGAGTAATTCATCGTCGGCCACTGAGCTTCTGCCTGCTTTTGTTCAGGCTTCTTAGTCGTACCAGCGACCATGGCTTGTTTTCCTTTATTGTCCCGGTTATTGGAGGTACCGTCAGTGTTGTTGTTATTGGGGGTGGTACCAGGACATTTGCCTTTGACCTCTCCATCCGGGATGTGTAATCCCAACTGGCGAGCCTTCTTTATCTTCTCCTCCGCATTGGTAGCGCTTATGATGAAGGTCGTCCAATCCCTGAACTGATCTTCACCCATCTAGAGGCTGATTGCGAGGAGCAACTTCTTCTGGCAGATTTCAATCAAGGAGCTTTCGGGATTGCCTTGGGGCGATCTCATTGCGGTTTGGCGGAACCGCTCGATATAGTTCCTTGTTAGCTCCATCTCCCCCTGAATGACGTCCATGAGGGATGACATTGTCACATCATGTCCTACTTCGTAGAATCTTTTTAGGAACATGTGCTTGAAGCCTTCAAAAGAATGGATGCAGTTGTCCGAAAGGTTGCGGTACCAGTCGAACGCGATCCCGTCTAATGCTCCGATGAATAATCGCGTGAGGATGGCATCACTATGCGGCAAGTGGTCTGTTGTGACCTCAAAATACGTCATGTACCGACTAGCAGAGGTCTTTCCGTCATACGAATCAATATAAAACGGTTTGTACCTTGGCGGAAAAGGAACATCTCTTCATGCAACGGGATATGGTTGCCGTATTCTGAGGTCTCGGGAGGAGTCTTGGGTATTGAACATTGCTCGAAGCTCTTGGACTTCCCTCCTTGCCTCCCTGGCTTCGTCTGCAGTTGAATTAGCAGATGCTACTAGAGGATTGTCACCCAAAGGAGGAGCGGTCATGTTGGAGTCCGCGTTGACTGCGGGTCCCAAGCTTGTTTGTCCAGGCGTCCTTGCCGGTTGAGTCGGCAAGGCGGCTTTGATTTCGTCTACTGACTTGACCAGGGACAGGAGCATGGCTTCAAGTACTTCTAGATGTTACCGATCAGTAGGTCCTTTATGGTCATCGTCGGCCACAAAGACCGTCCGCACGTGGGTAGATGTGGAAGGGACAGTAGAAGAAGTGCTCTCCGTGTCGTATCCTCGTACAGAGAAATCGTCGGGGAACGTCGAAATATCCTCTTCCTCGGATTAGGAAGGGGTGCTACCCCCTGCGCAGGAAGTCGCAACGTCTTGGTGAAGGCGGTCACCCTCAGGGACGTCCATGTCTGTTGCATAATTCCAGTAGATTGCTACTCCCTGTGTATGCTCTTGGAACACCGGATTGTCGTATATATTGAGGGGACTGCTACCCCCGGCTTCATCTACCCCCAGGGAGGTTGAGGATGCACCCACAGGCATTGGAAGCTTCTTTCTGGATCGAGTGCCTAGGTAGACACCCCCTGTGGCTGTCGGTGGCAACCCTCCAGACGAGAGTTTCCTTGCAGTGCTGGCTGAGATTGTCGGGCTGGAAGAGCCTGTCTTCTTTCCTTCCTTGCCGGAAAGAACCTTCCGAGTTGAATTATAGGAGGCGAAAGGGAATTCCTCGTCTCCCGGGATTTGCACCTATTCTTCAAGTTGTTGTCGGACAGGTGCTGGCTGGTGCAGTCTTTGAAAAATGGACTGCCGATCTTCAGGTGCTGCTGACTTGTCGCAGCAGCAGTTGATGATGACCTGGGTGAAACGACGTCCCGAAAAAGGCTCATCACATGCCAAGGTTGCTTCTTTCTCCTTGTGTTTGTGAGTAATCACCTCTCGCAAGTCGATAGCAGACTGATCCACCTTAGCATCCAATTTGTGGACTCGGATATCCCGAGCACACGGGTGCGTAGGTATCATGTTTGCTCCATGATCCGAGGCTAGTAAAAGCACTTGCTCTCGATCGTTGGAGGAAGACTTTTGAGACCTACCCTGTCCGTTAGCCCTGGAGGACTGGACGCGGATGGTTCTGTACAACATTCCATCATGAGCCCGTATAACAGTTAACGGTGCCCACTGACGGTCAGCAACTTGGATAGTTGACTGGGCTTGTTAGGCCCGTACTGCCCTAGACTTCTTCGATTTAGCACCTGAAGGCACATAATAAGAAGAGTCCAGATTGGAATATTCCACATTCTCAATGGGCCATATGGAGTCAGGCCCGCATGAGAGACGGTCAAATACAGAGCTTCTGACAGGGTCACATGAGATACCCTGTTTGTGGTCAGGATTGGCTGCCGTATGGGCCACCTGCCTGCGGCCAGAGTTGGCTGCCGCATGGGCTATCTGCCCACGGCCAGAGTTGACTGCCGCATAGGCCATCCGTCTGCGGCCAGAGTTGGCTGTCGTATATGCAGACTGCTCATCTCTCTTATGTGGCCTCTTCCTCGTCCGCATGGATTTCCCTTGTGCCCTAAAAAACTCAGCATCGTAGTGTTTTCCTTTGCTGGATTTGGGGACAATGGGGTTCTTTACCGTCGGAAGCAAGGCCGCAGAAGAGCTTTGATCACCGTCATGGACCGCAGAAGGAGTTTCTTCGAGAACCTGGTCGGAGGCAACAAATTTGCGCTTCGACGTCTTGCGGGTTCTCTTTGGGTTGGCTCGCTTCTGTGACGGGCTGGTGCTCCCTTCAGAGAGTATTTCTTCGAATGCTCGTTGGTCAAAACGAACCACGAGCATTTGTTACGTAGAGCCGAGCTTGGACGCGTTAGATTGCGTCACCAACTTATCATCAGAGGAGAAGGATGTCCCCAGCAGAGTCGCCATCGTATTTGCCATTAAATATCAAGAACAAGAATTACAGAAGAATTGAACTTCATTGCAAACTCGCTTATACAAGTGAAAGCCTAGAAAGAAATCATAGGAAACAATCTAAGTACAATTGTTTAGTTTTTGATTCTGGGGGGTGACGATGGAGGCTCGAAAAAGTGTAGCAACTCTGCCTTACTCCTTGGACTATCTGACACGATCCTTGCTCTTGAAGAAATTGTCCTTCGTAGGTTGCCAGGGTGTGGCACCATTCTATTTATAGTAATAGATACCTTGAGCCGCATAGATGGCCACGTGTCCACGTGGCTACAACAACACACAAAGACCCGCTCTTTGACCGCCAGCTGGTGACTTGTTGAGATTTTGTTGCAGCAAATCTGGGTGGTTGAGACTTGGTCAGCCTGCCACGTGTCCTATTGCAGGATAGGATCAGTCTTCTTGAGTCATTTTGAGCCGCATATGTCTTTTAGTGTTCGGTCATGCTGGGCTGCATAAGACTCATGCGGCTTAAGTCGCAGTCTTCCTTAGTCCGCATATAGCTTGGGGACTTTTGAGCCGCATAGATTCTATATTCTGGGCTGCATAAAGCTCGTGCGACCCAGATTACAGTCACCCTTGGCCGTATGAAGCACATGGATTGAGCCACATAAGGTTCATGCGGCTCGGGTCGCAGTCCTTCTGGCCGCATGGCCATGTTCAGGCACGTGGACCCTGTGTCACGTCTTATCTTCTTTTTGTCAGATTGTCAGCTGTCAGTTTTGTCAGTTTTGACAGAGTTTGTCAGCTTTATCAGAAGGGCCGATCGTCTTGGCCGCATAAGCGACTCTTCCTTCTGCGGCTCAAATCAGTCTGGTTGCTTTTTAATATATAATCTGAGATAGTGAAGATGGGCCGCAGGGGGCATGTCGAGTCTGGCATGCGGCTCTTCTTTATGCGGCCCAATTTGGCCCAAAGTACTCATGCGGTCAGTTGTGATCCGCATGAACCCCATATTTTCCATGCTTCTACAGTGGTATATCATGCACGAACCATCATTGACTAGCAAAGTAGGGAACATATCAAACCCATCAGACAAACATAAATTCAGGACCAGTTTAATGCATGTTTGTAAGTCCACTCTTTCTTGTAAAGCATGGTCTCCAATGATCTTCCCATATGCCCTAAGCAATATAATCCACCATAATCCCATATGCCCTAAGTTTAATGCATGTTTGTACGTCCACTAATTACATTAGTTTTACCTTAGTTGTTATTTGTAGCTGAATTATAATCCGACAAACAAAAGTATGAAATGTAGAAGAGCTTCACCAGGACTCACCAGAATCAACTGGAGGCTACAAAAGTTGTTTGACGATACTTATAAGCTTTGTGAAACCCATACAATGTAGGAAACAACAAGAGGTATTTCTTTTCGAGTTTGATTTGTTGCAAATCATGTTTAGAATAGTGTCCTTATTGACACATTGAGATAGAGTACCAATTTAATGTTCAATTGTTTAATAAAAATAGTGAGGTTTCAATTGATTCACAAAAAGAATAAGGTAAGAATGGTCTTGCTGATTGGGAGCAATAGTCTGAATGGGCATATGCAACATTTGGAAACATACTTCAGCTTATGTACTTTTTCCATATGGTGTATATCTATTTAATGACACGAGCGCAAAATGTGTCCCATTCTTCAAAATGTGTCTCAATCTTCTTACATTCATATGATGCATCCTCCAGTAAGGTGATCCTCATCTCATTCATAGAACAACACTCTAGAGTACACTTTTTGATATGTAAAAATTTGTTTCGATAACACTTGTATATCAATTTGTGTTTCAGGTAACTAAGATATGTGACTTGGGGAACAAAGATTTGCAACCTCTACAAGTTTATATGTCTGGCTTAAATGTATTTTAGGTTCATTTGACGAATGATGGAAGATGACGCTAAATGATGTAAAGCATTTTGGATTCAATTTGTAAATGATGAAAGAGATGATTAATAATGTAAATCTTTTTGGTATACGTTTAATAATGCAAAGAATTTTTAGTTCATTTTGTAGACGCTCAATGATGTAAAGTGCTTTGGGTTTATTTGTAAACGATTAGATATACGTTTAATGATGTTTATAAATACTATTTTCTTTTGTTACTGCAATACTATAATATGTAATTGAATTTGTATAGTTGTAAATGGATTTTGTTATTTATGTGTTTCAATTGTATGTTTTATAGGTGCAACATGGAAATAATAAGTTCACAATAATTAGCACAATTGTTATTACTTTCTGGGACGAATATGTAATTGTCCTAAAAATAAACTACATCCTTTTGTGATTTCGTCCATAATTTTTAGGACGATTTTTATTTGTCACAAATTCTTATATTTTGGGACGGTTTAATAATCCGTCATAAAAATATAATAATTCAGACACTTTTGGGACAGTTTTTTTGACCACAAAACACAATTAGGATGGCTTTTTTCGTCCTAAATTTTTTTGTCACGCCACCCTAATAGCACTCTTTCAATCCGTCCTAAAATGCGTCCCAAATAATAATTTAGGTCGATTTAGACACTTTTTAACACGGATTTTAGCCATCCCAAAAAGTCACTCTTTATATATATATATATATATATATATATATATATATATATATATATATATATATATATATATATATATATAGACACACAGATACACACACACACACACTATTATAAGGAGGTTTCAAAACGGCTTAAGATTGAGCCGTCTAACCGTGTGTATATCATCAACCATTTAATTTTAAAAAAATAAATTATGTAAAAAAATTGTTGAAAAAAGTTTAAATTTATTAAATATGTTCAACATGGAGAATTAAACTCAACCAAACAAGAAGAATACCACTCACCTTAACCACATGAGTTAAAAGAGATGTTTGACTATAATTGAATAATATTATATATATATATATATATATATATATATATATATATATATATATATATATATATATATATATATTCCACTATATAATGAGACTTCAAAATGGCTCAAAAGTGAGCCGTCTATGCCGTCATTATATCACGATACATTTTATTTAAAAAAATAAATTATGTAAAAATTGTTAAAAAATTGTAAAAATTTGTCAACATGAGGAATCAAACTCAACCAAATAAGAAAAATGTCTTGCACCTTAACCACAAGAATTAGAAGAGATATTTAACTATAATTAGATAATATTCTTATTATACGTTATTATACGTGCAAAGCACGTACATTTACTCGTATATATAAAGAAAGGTAAAGTTTTATTCACTGATCGAATCCAAACACATATGACAACCGCTCAGTTTGAGGTCATCGATAATATATCAAAACTCTATGTTGTTTAAGATCCCCATATTAGAGGTCTGGACGTCCTCGAAAATACGTCTGTTTCGTTCCCTCCATATATGCCAAATTGATGATGCCAGTCGAATCCGAGCCTCCTTGTACCACTCCGCACCTCTATTCTTGTCAGCTTTAATCTGGATAATAATACCCCCAATATCTCGGGTGTCCGTACTCCATCCCAGCCTATTACATTGTGCCTGCCATATGTCCCAGGTAGTGCTACACTCAAGAAATAGGTGGCTAATAGACTCATTTATGAAATAGCAGAGAGTGCAGCTTGGAGAATCAATTTGTACACCAAAGCGGATGAGCCTATCCCTCGTCAGTAGACGGCCTAGTTGGACCCGGTACATGCATAGTTGTATTTTACTCGCCAATCCTTTGGTCCAGATGAATTCGGAGTGCTCCATCTCTGGATATCGTGGCCGCACCAATTCAAAACAGTCCCGCGGTCGAGGTCGAGATGTTCCATCTTCTATCGCCGCAGGCCGCCCCCCTCTTCTAGTCGTCCAATTAGCTAAGTCGCCCGCCTCACATTCGCTGCCACCACTCATCGACTGCTGGCCGCCCCCAAGCCATCTAGCTGACCGCCTCTAGTACCGGGCTGCTGACCGCATCCCGTACTTGAGTGGTGGTCGCCATCCGTACCAGCCCGCTAGCCGCCCCCTACGCCGGCCTGTTGGCCGCCCCCATACCGTTCTGTTGGCTGCCTCCGTATCTTCTAGTCGTCCGGTTGACTGAGTCACCTGCCACCCGTTTGCGTCCATCGCTCGTGGACGAATGGTCGTCCCCCATATCGACCTGCTGACCCCCTCCCGTGCAACCCTATTGGCCGCCTCCTGCGCCTTCCTGTTGGTCGCAGCCCACACCAGCCTGTTGGCCGCCCTCCCTTTCAGCCTGCTGGTCGCCCCCTACGTCATCCTTCTGGCTACCTCCACCTCCCCCACGTTGACAAACACAGTGGTCTCGGTGGGCTGCTCGGTCAATGATGAATCGATGGATTTGAGCTGTAAACCCGACCGTGTGGTTGTATCCTTTCGACTGTCACTTGCCATCCTTGATAATGGAATGGACTCCCATCCTTTTTCGAGCTTCATTTATCCATTGTTCCCCATAAGCTCCCACAGGCTCTGACTCTCTATCCAAGGATCATACCCTAAGTCGGTGCACCTTCCGTCTCTGAGCACATGTTAGATGACAGGCACTATCAGTACATGATTCTGCAACACGTGCTTAAACGTCACTGATGCATTATTGTCATACGCGTGTGCCCGGAAGTTTCCTCCTTTAAGGTATCTGTTAGCAGTCCAATTAGCCCACAGGGAGCCTCATTGGATGAATTTCCAAGTCAACTTCATGGCAGTCGCCTCCCGGATGGTTCACCCTCATGCCATGGGAGGTATAACTTCTCTCATCCTATCGTATGTATCCCTTCCCATCCATATGAAGTCCACACAAATGCGCTCCATTTTTCGAATAGTTGCCAATGG
Source organism: Iris pallida (assembly GCA_029216955.1). NCBI lineage: Eukaryota > Viridiplantae > Streptophyta > Magnoliopsida > Asparagales > Iridaceae > Iris > Iris pallida. The sequence goes on along the minus strand of JANAVB010026199.1, from coordinate 3,074,305 downwards.
GAGTTTAACAGCCTACCGCCAAAACCTAGCCAGTGACGTGATCACCGATCTTACTAGCTCAATTCGTCTGCCAAATGACATCCCCCGTTCCTGCCTTCCCTCCACCCGTCGTTGGGTATATTCAACCAATGAATTACAATTTAGATCTCGGGTATAATTTATAGATAAAGGTATACCCAAGTACTTTACTGGTAGATCTCCTTTCGCCACTCCGAGCACTTCAGAGCGCTCCTCTTTGAGAGTACACTGGGAAATAAAGAAAACCCAATTTTTATCTTTATTAAGCTGTAACCCGGATAGAGATAATTCTCGTGACCGCATGGAGACCTGACATATAAGGTCGGAGGAATACTCTTCTACCGCATCGCTATCTCCATCTGACACATGAAATATTCCATCACCCAAGTGAATAGGTATGGTGAAAGTGGATCGCCCTACCGGATACCTCTGTTACTTTTAATGAATCCATACGGGATACCACGGAGTAGGACAAAAAAGATGGGGGTGGTGATGCACTCCCGAACGCGGTCCACCCATATCTGATCGAATCCCATAGAGGCCGTCAGTTAGTAAATAAACTGCCAATTCACCATATCATATGCTTTTGGAGGTCTAACTTAATACAGGCCTTCATGCTTCCTTTCTTGTTGAACTCTTGCACCATCTCATGTGCCAACAGGCTGTGCTCGGCAATTGATTGGCCTTTTATGAAACATGCCTGGTTCCTTGACACCAGCCCTTGCTTAATCCCTTCCATCCGATGTACCATCAGGTGTGTAATTATTTTGTATAAATAGTTACAGCATGCAATCGGTCAGAAGTCAGCTAAGGATGTCGCACCTTCTTTCTTCAACACCAACGTTAAGAATGTGTTGTTCAACTCCTTCAACAATTTACCAGATTCGAAGAACTCCTGGATGTCGAGGAGCACTGGAGTCTTGAGATCTTTCTAGTAGAGTTTGAAGAATTTGTTGTTGAAATTGTCTGGGCCCGAAGGTTTATTCGGGTCTGCCGCCATGATAATGTCCTCGATCACCTCTACTTGCATAGGCTCCATGAGCAATTTTTTCCCATGAGCAGTAACAATCCTCTTGCACACAATGTCAGGGAAAATAGAGGTATAATGGGACTGATTATAAAGCTCAGAGGAATTGACCGCTTCTGCCTGGAGGCCTTGCTGAGACTCTACTATCTTTTCTCCCGAGTCTAATAGTTGTTGGAAGCTGTTGTGATGTTGTCTGGCACTGATTACGTCGTAGAAGAATTTAATGCATCGATCGCCATCTTTGAGCCATTGGCATTTAGTACGCTGGGCAAGATGGATCTCCTCCTATAGCCGTAGCTCCCCCACTTCTCGGACCAACTCATTTTTTTGGGCTGCCAGCTTCTCGTCCATAATGTCCTGCTGGAGCTCACCCTGTACAGTCTGAAGTGCGACCTCCATATCTGCTAGCTGGGGCTGAGGTCGCTTCCGAACCCATCGTCGAAGAGCTGCCTTGGTAACCTTCAAGAGTTGGACCATTCTGTACTGGGCGAACCCCTCTGTCGTAGAGGACAGGCATTGGCTCACCACCTCCATAAAACCAAGGGACAGGAACCAACTATTGTTTTATTGGAAAGGACGGGCTACCCAGGGGGCTTGGACAGGAGAGTAACCCGAATTAGTGAATGGTCAGATGTACCAGCTGCTAACCCTTCTGCTACAACATATAGGAATAAACGAAACCAGTCACTATTGCCCAAGGCCCGATCAAGCTGACAAGCTACTCTCTTTTTGATTGATTTGTTATGCCACGTCTAGAGGTGCCCAGTCTCTCTAAACTTTGAAGTCCGGACTGTAATAAGCATCGCTGGAAATCCATCAAAATGTGATTCGGTGTAGTGCCCCGCTCCGCGAAGGCACTAGATAAACAGAGAGATCGGATTGCTGGCTCTACAACAAAAGACGATTGATCTGGGTGAGTGGACAAAGATGCATTTTATGATTCGCTTACGCCTAATAAGAATCTAAGTTTTTGATTGAATGTTATTGTTAATAACAAGATGGTAACCATTGAGATTGCTAATACAACGAATCAGTATGATGTTAAAAGAAGTCACATGTTGCTATGCTATGAATAAGAAAAGAGTTAACATGTTTGCTAATAAGAAACAATATGATGCCTTATTAAGAAATGAATGTTGTCTTGATCGATAAACTTTTGCCATGTTAAATCATATGAGATGATGTCGTGCTAAATTAGAGATGTGCCTCGAATGAATAAACTATTGCCATGCATAATAAGAGGAGAAAAAAGAATATTTATATGTCCCTGAATAGAGTATGGCTATCAAAAGTAGAGTTCATGCTTGTTGATATCGTGTTTGCCTAAATAAAGATTGTTCATTATCCTTTGATTGTTGCTATAAAGACAGAAATATATAGAGATGGCAGATTGTGCTGTTAAAAGAGATGATACGGCTTGTCCATATAGAGAAAAGAGTAGAGCTACTGACTCGGTCATATGAAAGAAAAGAACAGACGAAATATGAATGTTGTCCAATGATCTGTGCATAGTAGAGTTTTATTTGATAGAGTTGTATACTCGCATTGGTCTTGGACAACTTGTGCACAAGTATAGATCCTCACGATCAGTTCTTGGGCACTCGAACCGCTCGGCCAGGGGGAGGATAGAGTAATACCTGAGGTAAAAGAGACCTCACGGTGTATAGAGAGAGTGTCCACTAGCAATGAGCTGAACCCAAGAGTCACAGCGGCTAACTTTGGAGAATGATCCATGAACAATCATATAGATAGGTGTCGATTAGTAAAGAACTGAACCCTGAGCCACAGCTGCTAGCATATATGTTATCAGTGCAAAGCTGAACCTTGGGTCACAGCTGTTGGTCTACACATGTGTTGGTGCAGAGCTGAGCCTTGAGTCACAGCTGCTAATTGATGGCATGCATAAGAAAGATTTTGTTAAGAGCTAATGTCACCCTCACTTTTCCAAGTTAGGGGTAAAATGGTAATTTTCCAGTTTATAATATTTTTGGGAATTTTATTTCATGAATGTTAATATTTAATTATTATAGGAGTCGGGTTCGAATTTCATCGCATTACGAGTTAATTCGGGACGCCGAGGAAATTCGACTTGAGTCGTAATTAGCATGTTATTAACCATGGCCCACCACACTAAACTTTTAGGTTTAGGAGTTTGGACTAGTCCCCCATGAGTAATTAAGTTTAATTATAATTTTTAATTAATTTTAGCATTTTCCAAAACCCATTTTTGGATATTTTAGCATGTAGGCTTAGGGAGGGGCAAACTTGTAATTTCAAGTGCCCCTACCCATGCTCCATGGCCGGCCACATAGTCCACCCCCTCCACCTCTCCTTTCTTCTTCACTAAGTTATCACTCTCTCTCTTCATTCATTCCTTTCCAACTTCTTCTTCCTCTTCAAATCTACAATTTAGGTATGTCATTAACTCTCATTTAATTCCTCATTTTGCATTCATTCCTTCACATTAATTATAGGGGAGACCATTCTCTATAAGTTGACCCTAGCCTTTGTAGGTTTCCCTAAAATCTAGTTTAAGGATTATTTATAGATTTATCCTTTTTAGAGAGGTATATATATATATATACATATATATATATATATATATATATATATATATATATATATATATATATATATATATATATATATAAAAATATATATATATATATATATATATATATATATATATATATATATATATATATATATATATATATATATATATATACATGTGTATTTGTGTGTGTAGAGGAGAGTGGTAGTGGTGTTGAGAGTGTGTATTTATATATATATGTGTGTGTGTATGTTTGTATATATATATATAGATATGTATGTGTGTATGTAGATATGTATGTGTAAGGAGGAGAATGGAAAGGAGAATGAGAAGGAGAATGAGAAGGAGAATGCGAAGAAGAATGAGAAGGAGAATGAGAATAGGAAGGAGAATGGAAAGGAGAATGAGAAGGAGAATGAGAAGGAGAATGAGAATGGGAAGGAGAATGAGGAGGAGAATGAGAAGGAGAATGAGAATGAAAAGGAGAATGAGGAGGAGAATGAGAAGGAGAATGAGAAGGAGAAGGAGAATGGGAAGGAGAATGAGGGAAGGAGGAGAATGAGGAGAAGAATGAGAAGGAGAATGAGGAGGAGAATGAGAAGGAGAAAGAGGAGGAGAATAAGAAGAATAGGGGTTTGTGAATGAATCGGATATGGGTTGTATGGGTTGGGAAGGAGAATGAGAATGAGAAGGAGAATGGGAAGGAGAATGAGGGAAGAAGGAGAATGAGGAGGAGAATGAGAAGGAGAATGAGGAGGAGAAGGAGGAGGAGAATGAGGAAGAGAATGAGAAGGAGAAGAATAGGGGTTTGTGAATGAATCGGATATGGGTTGTGAAGAACAGTTTGGCAACTCTAGAGGGGGGGTGAATAGAGTATGTATGTATAATGACCAATTAAAAAATTAACTCTTTCACTAACAATGAATAGTCAGAGTAAAATGCGGAATGTAAATGAAAGACAAGAGAGCATACGCAAACACAGCAATTTTAACCTGGTTTCCCTCGTGGAGGACTAGTCCAGGCCTGAGAACTCTAGCTCAGGATTAAATCCACTATTTGTGAAATAGTAGCTTACAACCCGTGCCTTTTCTTCAGAAGAGCACGTCAACTTCTTACAGAGAATCGCAGTGGCGATTTGCTTGGAATTGTCCAAGCGATTTCTTCACTCTTGCACAAGAATCCTAAATGAGAGATGCTGAGCACTCGAGACTTAGGAGGCTTGTGGCTAGTAGATGGGAAGGGTATGGCTTATAGAGCTTGTAGGAGAGAAGAGAAGAGAAGATTGAGTGATTCAAAATGAGAGAATTCATGCCCTATTTATACTGATTTTAGGGACAGAATTCGGCCAGAATTCGGGTAAGGAAATTCAAAAATTTGGCCGTTGGACAGCTAGCAAACAGCTAACCCTAAAATTAGGGTTCCTGATTTCTAGGGGACAGAGTTCGGCCCGAACTCTGTGTGGAGGCAGAGTTCGGCCCGAACTCTGTCTCCAGAGCACAGAATGATCCTAAGAGGGACTTGTGGGCAATTTGGTTTTGGTGGAGCTTGGGATTTTGGGTAGGCTTGTATACTAAGTTCCAAGAGCTCAGCATAACTCAGAGTACATAAATCTAGACTCAATGAAATCATAAAATACAGACTCCAGAACACACTGAGAGCTGAAGACTGAGCTGTCATCTGTCTTGAACTGAATGCAGTCGTCGTGTGTCGTATTGAATTTATACAAGTATTATTTGGTCAATATAGTCAATATTTGGTTGACTGTGACTTTGTGTCAACAATCTCCCCCATATTGATAATTGACAAAATAATATATGTATATTTCAATATTCATACCTGGACACAGTTGATTGTAATATAGCTCCATAGCTCCCCCATAAACGATGCCTGAGCTAAGCGAAAATAGCTCCCCCGTAAACCATGAGCGGTGTCGAGCTAGAAGCTATAGCTCTCCCCCGTACAAATTGCATAGTTCCTGTGATCTGATAGATGATATTTTCCAGAGCAAGAAGCACAGATATACGAATGCATAGAGCCAGTAATAGTATCCCAAAACAAGCACAAAATATACATATGTTTCTCCCCCTTTTGGCAGTTAGCAATATAAGAAACAATGAATAGTAATGCAACCACACTAAGAGAAGAAACAGTATAATATGGAGCAAAATAAGCATTGACATAGAATGATAATAAAGATAGATAATGTCATCCACCAAACCAAGTGGCCAACTCATAAACATAGTATATAAAACCAGCTACATGAATCCATAAGAAACTAAATAACTGAAAGCAAAAATAACTAAGACCATCAGCAGTAGCAGCAGCAGCAGATAGTAGCCAGTCTCCATCATGGAGCACGAGAAGGTCCTGGAACATCTGATGGACCAGGGAAAGATCCAACGAAAAGGTCCTGGAACATCTGAAGATCCACAAAAGTATCATCTGGATCCATATACTGCATGACCCACGGATCATCAATGCGATAACCCGCGCGCGCTGGATCCCGCTCAATAGGCACATGCAGATCAGGATGACGAGCAAGTGAATACCGCATATCATGCAGAGAGTTCCCAAGGGCACTAATCTGCAGAGTGGTACGGTAATCATGCTGCGTCCAGCGATCATCCTCAATAGCAAAACGATCGCGAAGCATAGTCTGAAGTGAATCCAAGGTGGCAGGAGGTGCAGTCTGACCGAGTGGAGGGGCGTTAGGCTCCTCATCAGCAGACAAATCAGTAGCAGCAACAGGCTGAAGGAGTCGTGCCGGAGATAGAAAGGTAGGTGCCGGCAGAAACGGACAAGCATCAAGTGGTATATGAAAAGCACGAAAGATCATAGGAAGATACAGAGGATAAACCAAAGCTCGTGGTTTCCTCCTACAGCGAATCATCCAGTCCATCATAGTACGTGGAAGATTGAAATGAATTCCAAAGTGAAGATGATAAAGAGCAGAAATTTCAAGATAAGTGATTTCATCAGGGGAACCGATCTTGGGTAGAATGGTGTTAGAAATGATCCAATGAAGATCAGAAAAATATGGGTTGAGATATTTTGTCATGAGCTTTCGAGGACGTGTGTAAGGAGTGCACAAATCGTCCTTGAAGCTTTCAAGAGAAAGTCCGTTGGGAAAATGAAACGAGCGAGCATCAACGAGCCTTTCCCAAGAACTTGGCTCAAGAAGATCAAGATATTCTGCTAATTCAAAGTCATCAAATGAGATATCGATACCAGCAACTCGTGAATAAATACGAAGATCATCAAAGGTTAAGTTGCAGTAGAACATTTGAATGGCATGACGATAAATAGCAGAGGATGTAGTGACAAGTTCATCAATATAAAGGTCATGGAATAAAGAATCATATTGAGAGAATATTGAAAAATTGATAGGATGTCCTGTGAATACCTGACGATTCCGAAAGTCACTAAACCAGTTGTTTGATGCATCAAGTGAGACAAAAAGTCTATTGTCATAAGTGGAAGGATGTAGAGGACGAGGTGGATTGAATAAAGGGTGAGGTGGTTGAGGTAGTTCAATGATTTGTTCAATTGATGGAGAAGAATCTGAAGAGGAAATACTCTCAATACGAATCCTCTTCCCATGATTGAACAAGCAAGGAGCCATAAAAAGATTTTAACAAAAAAAATATGAATGATACCTCAACCAGGTAAAGAGCAATGGAGGATAATGGAGAGGAGACACCTTTTTGTTGATTTGAGAAGCAATGGGGTACTCTGGATCAAAAACTAGGGTTAGGGTTTCAAGGAAAGAGTGTGTATAGGTGAGAAAAGGTGGTAATAGTGAAGGAGAGAGGTAGAATCCTGACATAAAGTAGGGTTTTGTCTTTTGGTCGGGTGAAATATTGACCATAGGATTAGAAAAGATCCAACGGTGGAGCCAGATCCCGATTCTGGAACCTAGGTACCGAACTCGGCCCGAACTCTGATAGGGGCAGAGTTCGGCCCGAGTTCTGGCTCAATAGTCCAGAACTGAAAAAGGCAAAAGTCAGGAAGAAAATGTTCAATGACAGTCGGGAATAACAAAGAGTGTTGAATGAAAGAAATAGATAGAGAGGTATACAGAAAATAGAATGAACTTTTAGAAAATGTCAATTAGGCAATATTAAATTGAAACAAGCTATATAATAAATAAGGACATATACTGTGGTTCAATAGTCCAAATTTGCCATGGGTTAGCTGCAGGGGCCGGATCCCAGCTAGCGGTAGTCCTGAGGACTAGTGCACCGTGTCGCTTAGGCTTTTACGCCTTGTTGTCAGAAGGACCCTTTCGGCTTGTACCCATACCAAATTCTTTGTAAGGAACCACAATATACTCGATATTTACGCAGGTGAGTTTCAATTTATGACTGCTTCATCTAAGATTCCAAGTTCACGACAAAGAAAATTGAAGCGCTCTTCGGATAGTGGCTTAGTAAAGAAGTCTGCCAGCTGATGATCAGTGTCAATAAATTCTAAGTTAATCGTGCCATTTTGCTGATGATCACGCAAAAAGTGGTGTCTGATCTCAATGTGTTTAGTGCGTGAGTGACAGACAGGGTTCTTAGTCAAATTGATAGCACTAGTATTGTCACAGAATATAGTAATATGCATGAAAGATAACTTATAGTCTTCAAGGGTTTGCTTCATCCACAGAATCTGTGCACAACAACGCCCAGCTGCTATATATTCAGCTTCTGTTGTGGATAGTGCGACAGAGTTCTGCTTCTTGCTAAACCATGAGACTAGAGCCTTTCCTAACAAATGACACGTGCCGCTCGTACTTTTACGGTCGACCTTGCATCCAGCAAAGTCAGCATCAGAGTAACCGATGAGGTCAAATGATGTTGACTTGGGATACCATAGGCCCACTGTAACCGTACCCTTAAGGTATCGAAAGATACGCTTAACCGCGGTCATGTGAGATTCCTTAGGATTTGCTTGATATCTAGCACATAGGTAAACACTAAACATGATATCGGGGCGACTAGCAGTTAAATAAAGTAAGCTGCCTATCATACCTCGATACTTACGTTGATCAACAGGTTTGCCGCTCTCATCTGGTTCGAGTTTGGTTGAAGTACCCATTGGCGTGCTAATTGGTTTGACGTTGTCAAGGTCGAACTTCTTCAGCATGTCCTTGGTATACTTCGATTGACAGATGAAAGTTCCATTTGCCAGTTGCTTTACTTGCAGGCCAAGAAAGTAGTTGAGCTCTCCCATCATGCTCATCTCAAATTCTGTCTGCATACACTTGGCAAATTCTTGACAAAGAGTTTCATCAGTAGATCCAAAAATAATATCATCAACATAAATTTGAATTAATAGAATGGTGTCTTTGAAAGATTTGATAAACAGTGTAGTGTCAATTTTCCCTTTAGAAAAACCTTTCTCAAGCAGGAAGCTGCTTAGCCTTTCATACCAAGCTCTGGGAGCTTGTTTAAGGCCATAAAGCGCTTTCTTTAGCTTGAACACGTGGTCGGGAAATTTGTGATTTTCAAAGCCAGGGGGTTGTTTGACATAAACTTTCTCCTTAATAAAGCCATTCAAGAAAGCACTTTTAACATCCATTTGAAATAATTTAAAGTTCTGATGATTGGCAAAAGCACAAAGCATCCGAATGGATTCAAGTCTAGCAACAGGAGCATATGTCTCATCGTAGTCGATACCTTCCTCTTGGTTGTATCCTTGAGCTACTAGACGAGCTTTGTTACGTGTGACTGAACCATCTTCATTTACTTTGTTTCTAAACACCCATTTGGTACCAATTATTGAATGATTGGCCGGTTTAGGAACTAGTTCCCATACTTGGCTTCTTTCAAATTGGTTGAGTTCTTCTTGCATAGCAGAGATCCAAAATTCATCAGTAAAAGCTTCAGAAATGTTTTTAGGCTCTACTTGTGAAATGAAGGCAGTGCTAGCAACAGAGTCTCTTAATGATGATCTAGTAGTAACTCCACGTGAAACTTCACCTATGACTAAATTTTCTGGATGAGAAGGTTTGAATGAGAATTTCTTAGGCAAACCCTCCAGAGAATTAGTTTCAGTTGAAGTATTCATTGGAGTAGAGGAAGTTGGTGGCACAACATCATCATCAAGAGTACTTACTGCACTGTTATCTTCATCAAAAGTCACATTAGTTGACTCCTCCACAATAAGTGAGCGTTTATTGAAAACTCTATATCCCTTACTCTTGGCGGCATACCCAAGAAAGATACCATCGTCAGCTTTGGCATCAAATTTGCCTAAGTTGTCTTTGGTGTTAAGGATAAAACATCTACAACCAAAAATTTTAAAATAAGAAACATTGGGGGTTCTCCCAAACCAAAGCTCATAGGGTGTTTTCTTCGTAATGGGACGAATCAGCACCCTATTCAAAATATGGCATGCTGTACTAACAGCCTCTGCCCAAAAATATTTCGGAAGAGAAAATTTATTCAACATGACTCTAGCCATATCGCCAAGAGTCCTATTCTTCCGCTCCACAACACCATTTTGTTGAGGAGTTCTAGGACAAGAAAATTCATGATCAAAACCATTTGCATTACAAAAACTTTCAAAATCTGAATTTACGAATTCGCCTCCATGATCACTTCGGATTCGAGTAATCATGTAGCCCTTTTCGTTTTGAACTTTATTTACAAAAACTTTGAAAACAGAGATAGCATCGCTCTTATTAGCGAGAAAGAAAACCCAAGTAAATCTCGAAAAAATCATCAACAATAACAAAAGCATAAAGTTTGCCACCAAGGCTAGCTATTCTACTAGGACCAAATAAATCCATATGGAGTAATTGCAAGGGTCTAGTAGTACTTACAGAGTTAATGGAATGAAATGAGGATTTAGTTGCCTTGTTTAGTTCACATTCGGCACATACCGTGTCCTTTTTGAATGTAATGTCAGGCAATCCTCTCACTAGCTTCTTGGTAGAAAGCCTGGATATAGCATCCATGTTGGCATGACCGAGACGCTGGTGCCAAAGTAGTCGTTCGTCTTTGTGGGCATATAAACATCTACCTGCATGGTTAGTATTTGTAGAGAGATAGAAAGTATATATATTGTCCTCTCTTTTCCCTTCAAAAGCAATGTCTCCTGTTGACCTATCGTAGATATAACAACAGTTTTGTCCAAAGTTAATATCATATCCATGATCAGCAAGATGGCTAATGCTGAGCAGGTTATGCTTTAACTCGGTCACTAGGCAGACATCCTTTATAACAGGAGAAGGAGGATGTCCAATGATACCGTTACCTATTATGTGCCCTTTGAGATTGTTACCGAAGGATACGTATCCTTCTCTTTTCATCGATAGTGATGCAAAAAGATTTGCGTCTCCCGTCATATGTCGCGAGCATCCACTATCGAGAATCCACTTACTCTCAGTTGAGGAGGAAAGGTCCACCTACATCAAGAGTAGATGTGACCTTTGGTACCCATTTTCTTGAGGGTCCTGAAAAGTTAGTTTTTGGAAACCAAGCATATATTTTCTTGTCTACCAGTCTTCTAATTCTACACTGTGGTGAGATGTGTCCATGTTTTCCACAGTAAGTACAGATGGCATTTTTATTTATACTAGGAGCATGAGAATGATATCTATGAGCAACAGGATGAGGATGATATGGAGAATTAGCATGGTAATGATGACTATGCTTAGAGTGAGTGGCATGATGATGATGTCTGTGTGTCATAGCATGATGATATTGACTGTGAGGAGTGGCATGCTGAAATTGTCTATATGGCATAGTGTGATGTTGTGGCATGATATGATGATTTTGCTTATGTGGCATAACATGATGATTTTGTCTACGTGGCATGGCATGTTGATGAGGTATGGTATGATGACTTTGTCTATGTGTAGAGTGATATTGGTTGTGTCTTTGTGCAATATGATGAGTATGAGGAGTATTTTTACGTGCATGTGGTTTGTGAAAGTTTGTGTATATAAATGCATGGTTATGTGCTGTATGAGGGTGACGTGGTTGACTAGCATGAGTGGTGTTGTGCTCATGTGATTGGGTTTGAGGTTTAGCCACCTGTTTTCCCAATTTGATTTCTAATCTTTTAGAAACAGCTTGTAATTCATCAACTTTAATATTCAAGCCATAGATCTTAGTCAGAGAAATCTTGTGTCTACTCTTTTCTTCAGCAAGCAATGTATTGAGAGTAGTGATTTCTTGAGTTTGTTGCTCAATGCGTGCTTCAGCATCATGTAAGCTTAATTTAAGCTTCGATACTTCATCAGTGTCATTTGTGGGAGATGTGTTTCTAACATTATTAAGAAGCAAGGAAATTCTTTGTATCTCATCTTCTAGACTTTTGATTTTGTCCTTGGCATGCTTGTATTTACCGATAATCTTTTTGTGATCATCAAGTAAATCGGTGAAAGCATCGCCAAGTTCATCAAAAGAGAAGTCATCTAAAGTTTCGTTTGATACCTTGGTGGAATTTGCCATGAGGCAAACATTTGCTTTGTCTTGAGGAGAGTTCTTTTCTTCCTCGGAGTCACTTGCTTCGCTTTCATGCCAAATGCTTGTGTTGGCATATCTTTTTGATGAGTTCTTCTTGTAGGGCTTTTCATACCGGTTGCTCTTCTTTAAGAGCGGACAGTCTCTTCTGACGTGTCCAGTCTTTTTGCAACCATAGCAAGTTGGCTCTTCTTCATCGTCTTCTTGTGGTTCCTTCTTTCTTTGATTGAAGCGAAGGAATTTCTTGAAGTTACGTACCATGAGAGCTTGGTCTTCATCATCTGAGATATCGTCTTCAGTCTCATCGTGATCAACCTTTCGTCGATGGACTTTGAGTGCTATCTCCCTGGTCTTCGGAGCAGGCTCTTCGAAGTCCTTGAGGTCAAGCTCGTGAGTCATGAGCTTGCCCATCAAAGTCTCCATAGACATGCTTGTGAGATCATTTCCTTCTATGATGGCTGTCACCTTAGGGTTCCAAATCTTTGGTAACCCTCTGAGTAGCTTGCGGATCTTCTCATGGTTTGAGTACTGCTTACCGAGCGAGGATAACGGGTTGATGATGTCGAGGAATCTTGTAAACATTTGAGTGATCGTCTCATTTGGCTTCATCTTAAAGGCTTCGTACTCTTGAGTGAGACGGCTTATCTTTGATTCCTTGACTTGAGTGGTTCCTTCATGCGTCACTTCCAGAAGTCTCCATACTTCATGAGCAGTGGTGCATGTAGAGACCCTGTTAAACTCGTTCCTGTCTATAGCACAGAATAAAGCATTAATAGCCCTAGCATCTAGACTTGCCTGTTTCTTCTCCTCGACAGAATATTTGTCGTGTGGCTTCTCAGTGAGGTCACCGTCGACAACTATTCTGGCGGGCTTTTTGTAACCGTCAGTTACGACAGTCCACAGGTCAAAGTCTAGAGACTTCAGATAAAAACTCATCCTTGTTTTCCAATATGTGTAGTTAGTCCCATCAAATAGGGGAGGCCTATGAGTGGACTGACCTTCACCATGATTGGAGATCAAGGATTGTGTGGTTGCCATGGATCAGCTCTTAGGATGTTAGTCCTTATAAAGAGAACAGAGCTCTGATACCAATTGAAGAACAGTTTGGCAACTCTAGAGGGGGGGTGAATAGAGTATGTATGTATAATGACCAATTAAAAAATTAACTCTTTCACTAACAATGAATAGTCAGAGTAAAATGCGGAATGTAAATGAAAGACAAGAGAGCATACGCAAACACAGCAATTTTAACCTGGTTTCCCTCGTGGAGGACTAGTCCAGGCCTGAGAACTCTAGCTCAGGATTAAATCCACTATTTGTGAAATAGTAGCTTACAACCCGTGCCTTTTCTTCAGAAGAGCACGTCAACTTCTTACAGAGAATCGCAGTGGCGATTTGCTTGGAATTGTCCAAGCGATTTCTTCACTCTTGCACAAGAATCCTAAATGAGAGATGCTGAGCACTCGAGACTTAGGAGGCTTGTGGCTAGTAGATGGGAAGGGTATGGCTTATAGAGCTTGTAGGAGAGAAGAGAAGAGAAGATTGAGTGATTCAAAATGAGAGAATTCATGCCCTATTTATACTGATTTTAGGGACAGAATTCGGCCAGAATTCGGGTAAGGAAATTCAAAAATTTGGCCGTTGGACAGCTAGCAAACAGCTAACCCTAAAATTAGGGTTCCTGATTTCTAGGGGACAGAGTTCGGCCCGAACTCTGTGTGGAGGCAGAGTTCGGCCCGAACTCTGTCTCCAGAGCACAGAATGATCCTAAGAGGGACTTGTGGGCAATTTGGTTTTGGTGGAGCTTGGGATTTTGGGTAGGCTTGTATACTAAGTTCCAAGAGCTCAGCATAACTCAGAGTACATAAATCTAGACTCAATGAAATCATAAAATACAGACTCCAGAACACACTGAGAGCTGAAGACTGAGCTGTCATCTGTCTTGAACTGAATGCAGTCGTCGTGTGTCGTATTGAATTTATACAAGTATTATTTGGTCAATATAGTCAATATTTGGTTGACTGTGACTTTGTGTCAACAGGTTGTATGGGTTGGTAATGATTAGAAATAGTCGTCTAGACCTAGTCTTGACCTTGATTGACCACGATTGACTTTTTAGACCAAAAGTCAACTATGGGTCAACACTTTACCCAATTTAGTCCCAAATTCCATTAGACTTGAACGGTTGAGCAAAAGTCAACTGTTGGTCAACATTTGACCAGTTTGACCTAGGGTTGACCTAGAGTTGACACAGAGTTGACCAGAGTTGACCAGTTGACCAAAAGTCAATTGTAGGCTAACTTTTGACCCCGTTTGACTTTCTTCGACTTGTTTTGACCTGTGATGACTGGTATGACCTAGAGTTGACTTGGTCTGACTTAGATTGACTTGATATAACTTGATTTGACCTAGATTGACTTGACAGGACTTAGTGTGACTCAGTGAGACCTAAATTGACCTAGATTTTATATCATTCATTGTGAATCATTCTTAAACTTGTTTAAACCTAATTTAACATACAATATCTCATCTTTAGGTTTCTAATTACCGCTCTGAGCATTGATATACCCTACAGCTCAGGACAGCAGGCGAGTACATTCACTGATAGTTTATATTGTCTTAATATTTGCTATATCCGATTCAGTCGTAGTGTCTTACTTGATTCTCAGACACGACAGTTCACGGACTAGTATTGTCGGATTCCTATCATGAGATGTCATTCTTGGATTTCTTGGGATACGGGTACTTGCTTGGTCTTGATTCTTATACTTGTATTGATGCCGATTCCTGAAGAGGACTTGCTCCCCTCTTAGGGAATCCCGCGTCATGACCTGCTATGTCCGGATCCGTATACTATTCGGGGAATGAAGAATTTTATAGATAGTGTGATCAATGCCCACCTTGAGTTACTACTTGTATCATAGTTATACCCTCACCTCACGATGGGTATAGCCTGACCTGTGCTACTACTTGCTCCATAGCTTACCATTCCGGCCGGGCCGAGTCCACGTACTTGTAGCCGGTCGGCTGGAATCCTGATCTTGACCCATACCGATCACATTATGCTATAATATTCGAGGCACATTTTATATTTACTTTATCTTATCATATATCCTATTTTGTTCTACATACAATACTTTTCACCATGCTATGATTTCAGTTACTCACATATTTCACATGCCTCTATGATGTACCTTGAATGGAGACTAAGTTCTGCTCGGGAGAAGGGTTACAACCCTGTCCTTGTTTGGTTTAAGGGTTGTAACTCAGCTTCCGATCGGTTCTCAAGTTTTTATATATCTTTGTCTTGTAGTTCATTATACTGTCTCTTATAGAATTTGTCAATTCACATGAAACTGCTGTTAGTGCTTGTACTTGCTCATTTTCCTGACAGGATACCGTTGATAATATTTTAGGAGTAGTTGTGCCATTATTGGACATCATGATGTTGCTAGCTGAGGTGGATCTCACTATTATTCTATGTGAGTTGCCTGGTAGTTATCCCTAGTTTGTCTTATTTTTCTTCTTTATTTTCTGTCTTATGATTCCTTCTAGTAGTTTCTAGTTGTTCTTGTGCTTTAGTTATCTTCCTTGTCTTATCATCCCTAGCTGTTGTGATGTGACTAGAGTATATTTATAGTTATAGGCTTCTAGACGTAGTGTATATTTATTGGGTACTAGACAGCGTTCTACCACCGATACTGCGGCGTAGGCTGGGCGTCGTCTACGTATTCGTACCCGTATATCCGGGTACGGGTCGTGACATATTTTTAGTGGTGGCCCGTATATCGGAAGTTAATGCACGAGGGTTAATAGCATTAAAATCCAACCACGATAAAGAAATTAGTCTCAACACGATCTAAGTTGATCAGCTTTCGAGTAAATCAGAATTTGGACAAGATGGAGAATAAGATCAACGAAGGCTGGGCACGAGAATCTAAGGATGGAAATCCAAGTCAGAATTGAATTTAACTCAATTGAGTACAACCCAGGATACAGGTACGATAGAAGAGATGACCAAAGTCGTTCGGTCGCGATCAAGAAAATTATGATTTAACGATATGGAATAAGTCAAATTTCTCTTTAGTAGAAATCAAAGACAAGGTTTCATAGGGAAGTCAAGTTAATCATCTCTATCTGATACTATCAAGTTTATCTGGTCATCATTGGCCAATCGCACCTTTAATCTCACAAGTCCAAATATAAAAATCAATATTATACAACTACTTCCAGAATTACCCATCCGTCATGAAGATTGGACTTTGTCATGATACCATAGGCCAGATTCCAAATTCCAAAACCCTAATCAAGAAGTACACCCTTCACTAGAACTCCATACTATCTACTTAATCATCCTTAAATCTGAATTCTTCCACCTTGTCCTATATTGATCTAAACCTCTAAATCAAGTTTATAATATCCTTAAACTTGTTCAAATCACTCTCATGGTGTTATTCAATCTAATACCACTAGGTCTTATAAAACTTATTCTTCCATTACCAAATCAACCTTCATATTTCCTTCATCATACACTTTCAATTTTCAACCATCTCAATTAATAAATTACATTCACAAAATCTCTTTTCCTTTTTTTTGACTCAAAAATCCTTGTGTTCTCTATCCTCTTACCAACTACCTTGTCCAGTTTCTAAACTATATCCACGAAATACAAATTTTCATACCATTCATGTATATCCTATTGTCCTTCTTATTTGAAATCCTTGAACATGCTTTCCAAGTAATTCATCCTCGAAATACCCTAGTAATCCATTTCTAAACTGATTATATTGACCCCTTGATTTCAGTTCCAACCTCAATCATACTCCTATCTCAAATTTCTACACTAGATCCAACATCCCATATTCCTACCAAGATACTACTTGATAATAAATCCGCCTTCCGAACGAGATGATTTACGATACTTTCTTAACCTTTCCATGGTGAAAAGAAACAAAATTTTAAATAACTTTACTGTGCAGTTGACAAAAATAGATAAAAGATAGGTGATTGATGAAATCAAGACATAATTAATCAGGATGGTTGAAGTAATAACAAGATGAGGAAATCATTATATAATGAGAAGACAATGACGGAACAAGAAATAATGGTAGGGATTGTCCTTGATCAATAGGTCAAAAGAAGTGAATTAATTTAAGGTATGACCTGATAACCATACACGTCTATCCAGAATCATATTGCCAAAATTTTTGCCATGCCAGTAAACATAGCTGCAATAAACGATAGAGTCCATAACTAAGGTATACACCCTAAAATCATGTCATCTAGATTCCTTACCACGCCAACCGGTATGGCTGCAAGAGAATATAAATGACATAACCAGGATAGTATATCCAAAATCAGGCTCCATGCCCTTGTCAGGCTAGCTAATATGACTGCGATAAATTCTAAACTCCATAAATAAAGTAGACATTTATCGTTCTCATCGTCCTCATAAAATATGTTTATCAGAATATCTTAACTCGATCCAGAGAAACTTATCTTCAAACAGAATCAACATCGAAATCAACAACGAAATATCAAGATTCAAAATTTCAACAATGAATCAAGGATAAGTAGATGAAAACTAGCGAAAACAGATCCCGAGGTAGAGTTTAGAATAAAATTCTCAGGAGAAGTCCCAAAGGTACTATCTAGGTTAAGATAAAAGGAAATCATTGGAATATAATCTAAAACAATCTCAACCTGATATGAGACTGACAAATCATATTCTCGTCTCAACCTAGAAGATATATAAGTTCAACTTATACCTTCCCTCTGGGATCCACAACTCATCCCAAGAAGGAATAAAGCTAATAACGGACATATATTTCAGAAATCAGGACGGTATGTCCAGCCTACGCCGCAACATCGATGGTAGAACTCTGTCTAGGTCATCTAGAAATACTATAACTAAACAGATAAAGGTACCTGTACAGTATATACACTATGAATGGAGGTGATATAGCAATACAGTCTCAATCACAAAGTAAAACTAAGGTAGATAGTATGGAAAGGAAATATGATAGATGAAGCAGGAAATAAGTTCGAGATCCACACAAGTCCAAGACTAAACATAACATCACAGAATATAATATAATACTACATTCTAAAATTCAAAGCTGGATCGCAGTCCAGTCAAGCCTAACAAGTACTAACTACTCAGGGAGTATAAAATCTAGTGGCCAATCTATCAGGCCACTGCCCTGGCCTGAGTCTCCATCTGTCTCAGAAACATCTATAAAATTTTTCAACGGTATCCTGTCAGGAAAATGAGCAAGTACAACCACCAACAGCAGTTCCATATGAATTGACAAATACTATAAGGGACAGTATAATGAAATACAAGACAAATATATAGGCGACTTGGAAACCATTCGAAAGTCAAGTTACAACCCTTAAACCAAACAAGGACCGGGGTTGTAACCCTTCCTTCGAACAAAACTTAGTCTCAAATCATAGTATAGTATAAAGGCAGGTAGAGCATGTGAGTAAATAAAATCATAGCATGGTGGGAAGTACAGAAAGTAAAGCTGAACTGAATATAAGATACGACAATAAATGTAAAATATGATTTGAATTATTAGAGCGATATGTGATCGGCTAGGGAGTCATTGTAGGGTTATCCACTTGGCCCGACAATCACATAGAAATCTGAAAGGGTCATGCCGGCCAACCCGGATAACACGGACATGGGGTATCTGCTACACCCTACGTGAGGTGAGGGTGACGCTAGCAAAATAGGGACATGGGGCTTTGATCACATAACCCCTAATAATTCCCTCATCCCCGAATAGTATCATGGATCCGGACATAGCACGTCATGACACGGATTCAAAAGCAGGTGATCAACCCACTCCCAAATCAATGTCTATATAAGTAAATGAAACATGGATATCATACACCAATATACTAAGGAAAATCTGGGAATAACAGCTCATGACAGGATCCAACATATACTAGTCCGTGAACTATCGTGTCGAGAATCAAGTAAGACACTACAACTGAATCGGATATAGTAGATATCATGACAATAAAAACTATCAGTGAATGTACTCGCCTGTTGTCCTGAGCTGTAGGGTATATCAATCCTCAGAGTGGAAATTAGAGACCAAAAGATGAGATACTGCATGTTAATTTAGGTTTAACAAGTTAAGAATGATTCACAATGAATGATATGAATTCTAGGTCAAACTAGGTCTCACTGAGTCACACTAAGTCCTGTCAAGTCAATTTAGGTCAAATCAAGTTATATCAAGTCAATCTAAGTCAGACCAAATCAACTCTAGGTCATACCAGTCATCGCAAGTCAAAACAAGTCGAAAAAAGTCAAACGGGGTCAAGAGTTGGCCTACAGTTAACTTTTGGAGAACTGGTCAACTCTGGTCAACTCTAGGTCAACCCTAGGTCAAACGGGGTCAACCTAAGTCCTATGGATCACCCCGTACTTGAACTTCATGTATATCGTCGATTCTCCAAATCGTCTCTAAAATCGTGCCCCAATGACTTGTCTTATTTTGAAATCATGCACATATGATTTTGTTCATATCATGATTCTATTATGCCAAAATCTCTCATCGTGCCTGAACAATTTTGAATTGATTACCTTGATTGTGCGAAACTCGTCATTCTTAGATCGTACCTAAAATATTGCCTAAACCTTCTATCATGCTTTAACTACCATCTTCATTTTCATCACCTTTAACCCCACTACCAACCTTTAATTTCGAGGACGAATTTTTTTTAAGATGGATAGACTTGTCACCCTCACTTTTCCAAGTTAGGGGTAAAATAGTAATTTTCTATTTTATAATATTTTTGGGAATTTTATTTCATGAATGTTAATATTTAATTATTATAGGAGTCGGGTTTGAATTTCATCGCATTTCGAGTTAATTCGGGACCCCGGAGAAATTCGACTTGAGTCGTAATTAGCATGTTATTAACCATGGCCCACCATACTAAACTTTTAGGTTTAGGAGTTTGGACTAGTCCCCAATGAGTAATTAAGTTTAATTATAATTTTTAACTAATTTTAGCATTTTCCAAAACCCATTTTTGGATATTTTAGCATGTAGGCTTAGGGAGGGGCAAACTTGTAATTTCAAGTGCCCCTACCCATGCTCCATGGCCGGCCACATAGTCCACCCCCTCCACCTCTCCTTTCTTCTTCACTAAGTTATCACTCTCTCTCTTCATTCATTCCTTTCCAACTTCTTCTTCCTCTTCAAATCTACAATTTAGGTACGTCATTAACTCTCATTTAATTCCTCATTTTGCATTCATTCCTTCACATTAATTATAAGGAAGACCATTCTCTACAAGTTGACCCTAGTCTTTGTAGGTTTTCTTAAAATCTAGTTTAAGGATTATTTATGGATTTATCCTTTTTATATATATATATATATATATATATATGTGTGTATTTGTGTGTGTAGAGGAGAGTGGTAGTGGTGTTGAGAGTGTGTATTTATATATATATATATGTGTGTGTGTGTCTGTATATATATATATATATATATATATATATATATAGATATGTATGTATGTATGTAGATATGTATGTGTGAGGAGGAGAATGGGAAGGAGAATGAGAAGGAGAATGTGGAGGAGAATGAGAAGGAGAAGGAGAATGGGAAGGAGAATGAGAAGGAGAATGAGAAGGAGAATGAGGAAGAGAATGAGAAGGAGAATGAGAATGGGAAGGAGAATGAGAAGGAGAATGAGGAGGAAAATGAGAAGGAGAATGAGAAGGAGAATGAGAATGTGAAGGGGAATGGGAAGGAGAATGAGGAGGAGAATAAGGAGGAGAATGAGGAGGAGAATGAGAAGGAGAATGAGAATAAGAAGGAGAATGGGAAGCAGAATGAGGGAAGAAGGAGAATGAGGAGGAGAATGAGAAGGAGAATGAGAAGGAGAATGAGGAGGAGAATGAGAAGGAGAATGAGAAAGAGAATGGGAAGGAGAATGAGGGAAGAAGGAGAATGAGGAGGAGAATGAGAAGGAGAATGAAGAGGAGAATGAGAAGGAGAATGAGAAGGAGAATGAGAAGGAGAATGAGGAGGAGAATGAGAAGGAGAAGAATAGGGGTTTGAGAATGAATCGAATATGGGTTGTAAGGATTGGTAATGATTAGAAATAGTCGTCTAGACCTAGTCTTGACCTTGGTTGACCACGGTTGACTTTTTAGACTAAAAGTCAACTATGGGTCAATACTTTACCCAATTTAGTCCCAAATTCCATTAGACTTGAACGGTTGACCAAAAGTCAACTGTTGGTCAATATTTGACCAGTTTGACCTAGGGTTGACCTAGAGTTGACCCAGAGTTGACCAGAGTTGACCAAAAGTCAACTGTAGGCTAACTCTTGACCCCGTTTGACTTTCTTCGACTTGTTTTGACCTGTGATGACTGGTATGACCTAGAGTTGACTTGGTCTGACTTAGATTGACTTGATATAACTTGATTTGACCTAGATTGACTTGACAGGACTTAGTGTGACTCAGTGAGACCTAAATTGACCTAGATTTTATATCATTCATTGTGAATCATTCTTAAACTTGTTTAAACCTAATTTAACATACAATATCTCATCTTTAGGTTTCTAATTACCGCTCTGAGCATTGATATACCCTACAGCTCAGGACAGCAGGCGAGTACATTCATTGATTGTTTTCATTATCTTGATATTTGCTATATCTGATTCAGTCATAGTGTCTTACTTGATTCTCAGACACGATAGTTCACGGACTAGTATTATCGGATTCCTGTCATGAGATGTCATTCCTGGATTTCTTGGGATATGGATACTTGCTTGGTCTTGATTCTTGTACTTGTATTGAAGCCGATTCCTGAAGAGGACTTGCTCCCCTCTTCGGGAATCCCGCGTTATGACGTGCTATGTCCTGATCCGTATACTATTCGGGGAATGGGGAATTTTATAGATAGTGTGATCAATGCCCACCTTGAGTTACTACTTGTATCATAGTTATACCCTCACCTCACGATGGGTATAGCCTGACCTGTGCTACTACTTACTCCATAGCTTACCATCCCGGCCGGGCCGAGTCCACATACTTGTAGCCAGTCGGCTGGAACCCTGATCTTGACCCATACCGATCACATTATGCTATAATATTCGAGGCACATTTTATATTTACTTTATCTTATCATATATCATGTTTTGTTCTACATATAGTACTTCTCACCATGCCATGATTTCAGTTACTCACATGTTTCACATGCCTCTATGATGTACCTTGATTGGAGACTAAGTTCTGCTCGGAAGAAGGGTTACAACCCCGATCCTTGTTTGGTTTAAGGGTTGTAACTCAGCTTCTGATCGGTTCCCAAGTTTTTATATATCTTTGTCTTGTAGTTCATTATACTGTCTCTTATAGAATTTGTCAATTCACATGGAACTGCTGTTAGTGCTTGTACTTGCTCATTTTCCTGACAGGATACCGTTGATAATATTTTAGGAGTAGTTGTGCCATTATTGGACATTATGATGTTGCTAGCTGAGGTGGATCTCACTATTATTCTATGTGAGTTGCTTGGTAGTTATCCCTAGTTTGTCTTGTTTTCCTTCTTTATTTTCTGTCTTATGATTCCTTCTAGTAGTTTCTAGTTGTTCTTGTGCTTTAGTTATCTTTCTTGTCTTATCATCCCTAGCTGTTGTGATGTGACTAGAGTATATTTATAGTTATAGGCCTTCTAGACGTATTGTATATTTATTGGGTACTAGACAGCGTTCTACCGCCGATACTGTGGCGTAGGCTGGGCGTCGTCTACGTATTCGTACCCGTATATCCGGATGCGGGTCGTGACAGCTAACAACGTAGAGATGAATAGAGAATAATATTGATTTTTATCACGTTTATGCTAATACTTGACTTGTGCAGGGATGGACCGTCGGCTATGGGTAAGAATCACTGAAAAAGTGATATATATGTGTTGCTTAAGTTTTCTATATGATTGCTTGAAAAGATTAATCTGTTGCAAGAAATGCTCTCTCATTGAAGAAAAGATATATTATCATACTTGTCATTGAGGAGTTGCTCGAACAAAAGAAATGATTATGGCTCATGAAACACGCTACACAATCCACAGAAATAAACAGTCCCCTTGTATGCTTGAGATGAAATGATACAAAATGTTGGCTTTTGAAAGATGTTTTCAAAAGAGATGTAAACTGACTCTGTATTGCATGAAATAAATATAGGTAAAAGTAGAAAGATCATATCACAAGAAATATTTTTTCACTAAATGAACAATGATCGTTTCAGACAAATGTATCCCTTTGTTCACAATTCACCAGTATGCTGATATACTGACCCATCATCAGTCTGCATGCAGGTGGAAGACGCATCGAGAAGGATAGTCTGAAGCGATAGCTCGAGCCTCATCCTCTGTAAAACCCCAAAATTTTTGGATTATCTTATTTATTTATTTATTTGGCTTTAATAGGATTTTATGGAATTTATGAATATCTTTAAATTAAATAGTTATTATTATACCTTAGCCATGGTTGAGTTTTGGAGTACATGATAACCAAGAATTGTGGCATGGATAGTATACACGTGTGCTTTGACTAGTGTTTTAGCCATGCTAGGGAAGGCTGAGCCATAGGTGTATTCTAACTTGGAAAACCATGCCAAGTTGCGACTTAACCCCCACCGATAATTTATTTATTTAATTATTAGATTATTGACTTTCTATGAGACCCGATTGTACCAATTTAGCCCCGACTTGACCCGAACCAAATCCAAATCTTAATAGATATGTAGTACTCTCAAATACCTTCATGTTGATATATATTTTATTAATATTAATATATTTTCAATTTTGGAAAGTTTCTATTTATAGAAAGTGTCTGTGTAATCCTACGGTAATCCTAGTTGGCATTAGTTTATATTTGACCCAAAGTCCAACCCAATCCTAAGTAGACATGTTGGGCATTAATAAATATTAATAAATACATATATTTTGTATTTAATTCAGATTTTGGATTGTATTTATATAGATAGATTTAATTAGTCTATATTAGAAAAGACCTTTTTAATCCTCAATCCAACCAATTAGCGAACTCACCAAACAACCAAACTATGCCAAGTGGACCCTCACCATGGAGTATTCGGCCAAGAAACCCCCCCCATGGCCGAACATCTCATAGGAATAGGATTTCCACTCCTTTTTATGCATGCAACTCAAAAGGCCCATATATGTATATCAACTTAACCCAAACCCTAACCCTAACTTAATTCTTCCTTTCTCTCCCTCCCTATAGCCGACCAACCTCTCTACCTCTCAAAATTTTTGCAGCACCTCTCTTCCATAGCCCTCCATACATCATCTTTTCCATTGCACATCTCTTCATCCTTCATAAAAACTCATCTCCTCCACCATACATCTACCCAACCACTCAAAACAAATCCTAAAAACTCTATTTTCTCCATCCAACCATCTATAGCCATTGCCAATCCTTCCAAACTCACCAAGAGAGGATTAGAAAGCAAAGGTAGCAAGAAAGGTTGGAGCTTTGGCAAGAAGAAGTCTTCACAACCTCTCTAGCAAGGACTTTTGGTAAGAAACCCTAATTTTTTTTTAATCTCGAACCTTTACTAATTTTCTATAGAAAATATGTTATTAAATCTGTAGAAATAATATTTTGATGGCTTTTTCTATGTATAATTATCTATAAAAGTTTCATGATTTATAGTCGTAATATTCCTGTTTCGGTAGGATCAAATTAACCCCGTTGTGAAGGAACTATAAGTTATTGGTGGTTATTTTAGAAACTGAATTTTATTTGTATTCATATATATAAATTAGGATTGTTAAGTATTTTTTCACGAATTTAGCAAGTCAAATCTGGTCGAGAAAATAATAGGTCAAAACTAGCTATTTTCGGATAACCTGCTGACCTAGAATGTCCCAAACTTGTAGCATAACTTAACCCTTGTACCCATGATGATATTCTGTGAAATAAGGTATTTAAATTCTATTTAAAATATAATTTTGGGTATTTTAGCTATTTTGAGTAATTGGCCATGTTCATGACGAGTTTCGGGTAGACTAGGTGACGTAGTAGTCAACTAGTCACATAATTCTTTAAAAATCGTAATTCTGAAATTTTAGAGTTAATACTGTAAAAAATAGATTTAAATAATATTTTTAGAAATTTAATATGATTTTTAAGTGTGTTATTGACGTGGGGTCATAACCGATTAATTGGAATGTCGAAAACCCTAAAACTGTGTTCTGAGGTCTCGTTGGACACGTATGTATGTTATACAATTTAAGTAGTCCTACGAGATATTTTAGTATAGTTAAAGAAGTTTAAAACATTAATTTAGTTAATTAAGTTCTGTTATAAGTTTCATAATAGTTAAATAAATTATTTAGGAGCATTGGATTTCGGAGGCGTGGACACGGAAGCGAAACTGCATCCTCACATCGCAGAACCAGGCAAGATACATTATCTCCCTCTACAGTTTATTTACATGCTTTTAGTCTTTCATTTTATATGTTATCGTTTAGTTCTCTAGTTGATTTCGGTTATAGGTTTTCTTCATACCATGTATATCAGTTTTTTTGTCTTGCTTGTATATCACCATCTTTTCGTGACTTGATAGTGTAGTTATACCGGGCTTGTTCTCATTATAGTTTATACTAGAGATGTCCTTACCTGTGTCATGACTGAGTTGTACGTGTCGTCACCTGTATATCTTGACTGAGTCGTGTCTACGAGTATGTGTAACTGAACTGCTATTCCTGATTCGTTTGCACCAGTGAGTCCACACTTGTGACGTGGGTATTTATCTTGATTCGTTTGTGCCAGAGAGTCCACACTCGGAACGAGGGTGTTACCTTGATTCGTTTGCGCCAGAGAGTCCACACACGGGACGAGGGTGTTTGTCGTGAACTAACCTGTGAGTACACATTCGGGACGAGGGTTAGTGATTAGTTCAAACCTGCGAGTCCACTCGGGGCGAGGGTTTGGTATTCCATTGATCTTTTGTTTACTTGTTCTTCCAGCAGTTCATTTATGCGTAGTTATTTCCGTATCCGTGTTCATAGTCACTTGTCAGTAGCCACTTGTCCATTTCTGTCTCATTTTCTGTTTATATCCTGTTTATATTCTTATGCATGATAGAACTGTTAGATAGGTATATTTTTATGTATCTTGCTATGTCCCCTGAGGTCCTGATGATCTCTTCAAGTTTAGCGATTGTATGGAGATAGTTAGCAGAGCAGGATGGTAGATGATTATGATGCACTTACATGATCCAGGTATTGTTACTACGTTTAATATCTGCTCATGCTTTCATTCCTTATCATGATACACTCTGCTTGTTGGCTTACTTTACAGACTCATAATATTCTTCGAGTCTAATCGGACATGTATGCTAGTGGACTGCAAACCACGACCCATAGTATTTATTTATGTTTTATATTATTATTGTGGATTGAGATATAGTTTTGCCTTGCCTTGATTAAGCACATTACAATAGTCCAGACAGCGTTTACGTATTTGAGTTGGGCTAGAGTCCGCTTGGTACGTAGCTGGCTTGCTCACACACTTGCATTCCAAAATATGGGTGCGGGTCGTGACAAGTTATTTGGGTGGCCTATGCAGGTCAGAGCATATCATAGCGGTTACGTAACTGTATTGATACGAGCCTACGAATATGACTAAACCCTTAGAAATCTCAATCCACACTGCCTTGAAAAATTTTCTTAGAAATTTCTCTACCATCCTTGAACTTCGTATTTACTCTCGATTACTCTTCCTTTGCTTTCTCGTATCATTGCTTCCCGTCCCTTCCTATTTCGGAGCGACGAATAATCGTGCTATATAGGATTTATCAAAAAAATTCTTAAGTTATAGTGTAAGTTAGTTTGCTTATTATATTATGATTGCTTGATAGATAAGGGAAATTAGAGATGTCATATGCCATAGGGCATCATGTGCTTGATGAGGTAGTTTGACCAAAGGTGGGTAGACGTTCTAGAAATGGCTAAATGATCATACTAGGTTATGCCCTTTATGGTAGTCGCTTGATCAAGAATAGAGTAGTAGTTTTAGAGTAGAGACTGGAACCTAAATATAGGCTAACCCAGCCCATTTACCATTATGCCCTACCAGTTGTAAAGTTAGGATTAGATAGATTGGTAGGTATCACTTAGATTGATTAGGTAAAATGAGACTTATATAGTTGTGATAATAATATGGTTAGTAGGGCAAACCTTCAACGTCATTATTGTAAAACCGCTGGTACCAAGAGTAGCGACTAGAGATAACCATCAATAGTTTTATGATAGAGATTTTGTAAACAAAATTATTTAGGATTGATTATTACTTGAGTTATTAGGAGACACCGTAGTGACCTAGAGTATCCTTTGAACTATTCCTAATTACACTAGCGCGGTTCTTTGTTAGTGAGCCTGGTTTTAATTTCGAGGACAAAATTCTTTTAAGGTGGGCAGGATGTAAAATCCCAAATTTTTTTGATTTTATTTATTTATTTGGCTTAAATAGGATTTTATAAAATTTATGAATATCTTTAAATTAAATAGTTATTATTATACCTTAGCCATGGTTGAGTTTTGGAGTACAAGATGACCAAGAATTGTGGCATAGATAGTGTACACATGTGCTTTGACTAGTGTTTTAGCCATAATAGGGAATGCCGAGCCATAGGCGTGTTCTAATTAGGAAAACTATGCCAAGTTGCGACTTAACCCCTACCGATAATTTATTTATTTAATTATTAGATTATTAACTTTCTAGGAGACCCGGTTGTACCAATTTAGCCCCGACATGACCCAAACCAAATCCAAATCTAAATAGACATGTAATACTCTCAAATACCTTCATGTTGATATATATATTTTGTATATATATATTATTAATATTAATATGTTTTTAATTTTGGAAAGTTTCTATTTTAGAAAGTGTTTACGTGTAATCCTAGTTGGCATTAGTTTATATTTGACCCAAAGTCCAACCCAATCCTAGGTAGGCAAGTTGGGCATTAATAAATATTAATAAATACATATATTTTGTATTTAATTCAGATTTTGGATTATATTTATTTAGATAGATTTAATTAGTCTATATTTGAAAAGACCTTTTTAATCCTCAATCCAACCAATTAGCCAACTCACTAAACAAATAAACCATGCCAAGTGGACCCTCACCATGGAGTATTCGGCCAAGCAAACCCCCCTCCCATGGCCGAACATCTCATAAGAATAGGATTCCCACTCCTTTTCATGCATGCAACCCAAAAGGCCCATATATGTATATCAACTTAACCCAAACCCTAACCCTAACTTAATTCTTCCTTTCTCTCCCTCTCCATAGCCAACCAACCCCTCTCCCTCTCCAAATTTTGGTAGCATCTCTCCCCCATAGCCCTCCATACATCATCTTCACCATTGCACATCTCTCCATTCTTTACAAAAATTCATCTCCTCCACCATACATCTACCCAACCACTCAAAACAAACCCTAAAAACTCTATCTTCTCCATCCAACCATCATTAGCCATTTCCAACCCTTCCATACTCACCAAGAGAAGATTAGCAAGTAAAGATAGCAAGAAAGGTTGGAGCTTTGGCAAGGAGAAGTCTTCACAACCTCTCTAGCAAGGACTTTTGGTAAGAAACCCTAATTTTTTCATCTCAAACCCTTACTAATCTTCTGTAGAAAATATATTATTAAATATGAAGAAATCATATTTTGATAGATTTTTCTATGTATAATCATCTATAAAAGTTTCATGATTTATAGTCGTAATATTCGTGTTTCGGTAGGATCAAATTAACCCCGTTGTGAAGGAACTATAAGTTATTGGTGGTTATTTTCGAAACTGAATTTTATGTGGGTATATATATATAAATTAGGATTTTAAAGTATTTTTCTACAAATTTAGCAACTCAAATCTGGTCGAGAAAATTATAGGTCAAAACTAGTTATTTTCGAGTAACCTGCTGACCTAGAATGTCCCAAACTTGTAGCATAACTTAACCCTTGTACCTATGATGATATTCTGTGAAATAAGGTTTTTAAATTCTGTTTTAAATATATTTTTGGGTAATTTAGCTATTTTGAGTAATTGGCCATGTTCATGACGAGTTTCGGGTTGACTAGGTGACGTAGTAGTCAACTAGTCACATAATTCATTATAAATCGTAATTCTAGAATTTCAAAATTAATACTGTAGAAAATAGTTTTAAATATTATTTTTAGGAATTTAATATAATTTTTAAGTGTGTTATTGACGTGGGGTCATAACCGATTAATTGGAATGTCGAAAACCCTAAAACTGTGTTCTGAGGTCTCGTTGGACACGTATGTATGTTATACAATTTAAGTAGTCCTACGAGATATTTGAGTATAGTTAAAGTAGTTTAAAACATTAATTAAGTTAATTAAGTTCTGTTATAAGTTTCATAATAGTTAAATAAATTATTTAGGAGCATTGGATTCCGGAGGCATGGACACGGGAGTGAAACTCCATCCTCACATCGCGGAACCAGGCAAGATACCTTGCCGCCCTCTACAGTTTATTTACATGCTTATAGTCTTTCATTTTATATGTTATCGTTTAGTTCTCTAATTGATTTCGGTTATAGGTTTTCTTCATACCATGTATATCAGTTTATTTGTCTTGCTTATATATCACCATCTTTTCGTGACTTGATAGTGTAGTTATACCGGACTTGTTCTCATTATAGTTCATACTAGAGATTCCTTACCTTTGTCGTGACTGAGTTGTACGTATCGTCACCTGTATATCTTGGCTGAATCGTGTCTACGAGTATGTGTATCTGAACTGCTATTCCTGATTCGTTTGCACCCATGAGTCTACACTCGGGACGTGGGTATTTATCTTGATTCGTTTGCGCCAGAGAGTCCACACTCGGGACGAGGGCATTATCTTGATTCGTTTGTGCCAAAGAGTCCATACACAGGACGAGGGTGTTTGTCGTAAACTAACCTGCGAGTCCACATTCGGGACGAGGGTTAGTGATTAGTTCAAACCTACGAGTCCACCCGGGGCGAGGGTTTGGTATTCCGTTGATCTCTTGTATACTTGTTCTTCCAGCAGTTTATTTATGCTTAGTTGTTTCTGTATCCGTGTTCATAGTCACTTGTCAGTAGCTACTTGTCAGTTTCTGTCTCGTTTTCTGTTTATATCCTGTTTATATTCTTATGCATGATAGAACTGTTAGATAGGCATATTTTTATGTATCTTACTATGTCCCCTGAGGACCTGATGATATCTTCAAGTTTAGCGATTACATGGAGATAGTTAGCAGAGCAGGATGGTAGATGATTATGATGTACTTACAGAATCCAGGTATTGTTATTACGTTTAATATCTGCTCGTGCTTTCATTCCTTATCATGATATACTATGCTTGTTGGCTTATTTTACAGACTTATAATATTCTTCGAGTCTAATCGGAAATGTCTTCTAGTGGGCTGCAGACCATGACCCATAGTGTTCATTCATGTTTTATATTCTTATTGTGGATTGAGATATAGAATTGTCTTGCCATGATTAAGCACATTACCATAGTCTAAACTGCGTTTACGTATTCGAGTTGGACTGGAGTCCGCTTGGTAAGTAGCTGGCTTGCTCACGCACTTGCATCCCGAAATGTCGGTGCTGGTCGTGACATCCTCAGGAGCCAAAAATCAGATGAGATGCTAAGAGATGGACATCTAATGCAAGAGTTGGTTTTGTATATAAAGGGATATAATGTATGGGAACGGGTTCATTGTAATCTGTAATATTTCTGAAGGAAGGTAAACATTGTATCAGAGAGAATTGAGAGCTTTTAATCTGTTCAAATAAAATCAATAAGGAGAATTTTTTCATGTTACCGTTGTGTTCAATTCAAATATCTGTAAAACGTTCTGCTGCGTATTGACTATTTTGTCTATTTGGTCATTGTATAGGTCTTGGCCTTGTGCAAGCACCACTTAAGCTTGTACGACATCACGTCCAAGCGAGGACGAACGGTCTCACAGAGTCCGAAGCGAGGATGAAAGGACTCTGCGGGATTGGGGTGTGACAGAATGGTATCAAAGTAATACGATCCTCTGTCCAATTGTTGATTGAAAGATGTTCTCCTGATCAAAATTTTCTTACCTGTTTGATATCATCGATGAGATGAACATTCTATATAATAAATTTGTAAATATTTTAAGATGTTGGCATATATTTTATTGATTGGGATTGAGATGCTTTATTGAACAAGTGTTTTGATTTGATCTGAATTGAGAGTTTTATCGGTTAATAATGATGAAGGATGAGGACAATCGCTGCTAAGGATATCTTAAGTTTCTCTTTAAGTTTCGAAGACAAAACTTTTCCTCGGTGGGTAATTATGTAGTGTCCCGCTCTGCGAAGGCACTAGATAAACAGAGAGATCGGATTGCTAGCTCTGCAATAGAAGACGATTGATCTGGGTGAGTGGACAAAGATGCATTTTATGATTCGCTTACGCCTAATAAGAATCTGAGTTTTTGATTGAATATTATTATTAATAACAAGATGGTAAACCATTGAGATTGCTAATACAATAAATAAGTATGCTGTTAAGAGAAGTCACATGTTGCTATGAATAAGAAAAGAGTTAACATGTTTGCTAATAAGAAACAATATGATGCCTTGTTAAGAAATGAATGTTGTCTTGATCGATAAACTTTTTCTATGTTAAATCAAATGAGATGATGCCGTGCTAAATTAGAGATGTGCCTCGAATGAATAAACTGTTGCCATACTTAATAAGAAGAGAAAAGAGAATGTTTACATGTCCCTGAATAGAGTATGCCTATCAAGAGTAGAGTTTATGCTTGTTGATATCGTGCTTGCCCAAATAAAGATTGCTCATTGTCCCGTGATTGTTGCTAAAAAGATAGAGATGTATAGAGATGGCACATTGTGCTGTTAAAAGAGATGATACGGCTTGTCCGTATAGAGAAAAAAGTAGAGCTACTGGATCGGTCATATGAAAGAAGAGAACAGACGAAATATGAATGTTGTCTAATGATCTGTGCATAGTAGAGTTTTATTTGATAGAGTTGCATACCCGTATTGGTCCTGGACAACTTATGCACAAGTATAGATCCTCACGACCGGTTCTTAGGCACTCGAACTGCTCAGCCTGGGAGTGGATAAAGTAACACCCTGAGGTAAAAGAGACCTCACGGTGTTTAGAGAGAGTGTCCACGAGCGACGAGCTGAACCCAAAAGTCACAGCGGCTAACTATGGGGAATGATCCATGGACCATCATATAGATAGGTATCGATTAGTGAAGAGCTGAACCCCGAGCCATAGCTGATAGCATATATGTTATCAGTGTAAAGCTGAACCTTGGGTCACAGCTGCTAGTCTACATATGTGTTGGTGCAGAGCTGACCCTTGAGTCACAGCTGCTAATTGATGGCATGCATAAGAAAGATTTTGTTAAGAGCTAACAATATAGAGACAAACAGAGAACAATGTTGGTTTTTATCACATTTATGCTAATCCTTGTCTTGTGCAGGGATGGACCGTCGGCTATGGGTAAGAATCACTGAAAAAGTGATATATATATATATATGTGTTGCTTAAATTTTCTATATGATTGCTTGAAAAGATTAATCTGTTGCAAGAAATGCTATGTCTCATTGAAGAAAATATATATTATCATGCTTGTCATTGACGAGTTTCTCGAACAAAAGAAATAATTATGGCTCATGAAACACGCTGCGCACTCCACAAAAATAAATAGTCCCTTTGTATGCTTGAGATAAAATGATACAAAATGTTGGCTTTTCAAAGATGTTTTCAAAAGAGATATAAACTGACTCTGTATTGTATGAAAAAAATATAGGTAAAAGTAGCAAGATCAGGTCACAAGAAATACTTTCTCACTAAATGAATAGTGATCGTTTCAGAAAAATGTAGTCTTTTGTTCACAATTTACCGGTATGCT
Source organism: Iris pallida (assembly GCA_029216955.1). NCBI lineage: Eukaryota > Viridiplantae > Streptophyta > Magnoliopsida > Asparagales > Iridaceae > Iris > Iris pallida. Next base: position 3,041,248 of record JANAVB010026199.1, on the reverse strand, counting down.
GATGTACTGACCCATCATCAGTCTGCATGCAGGTGCAAGACGCATCGAGAAGGATAGTCCGAAGCGATAGCCCGAGCCTCATCGTCAGGAGCCAGAAATCAGAAGAGATGCCAAGATGGACATCTAGTACAAGAGTTGGTTTTGTATATAAAGGGATGTAATGCATAGGAACATGATCATTGTAATCTGTAATATTTTTGAGAGAATGTAGACATTGTATCAGAGAGAATTGAGAGCTTGTAAACTGTTCAAATAAAATTAATAAAAAGAATTGTTTCTTGTTACTATTGTTTCAATTCAAATATCTGTAATATGTTCCTATGCGTATTGTCTATCTTATCTATTTTGTCATTGTACATGTATTGGCCTTGTGCAAGCACAACTTAGTCTTGGACGTCATCATGTCCAAGCGAGGACGAACGGTCTCACAGAGTCTGAAGCGAGGACGAAAGGACTTTGCGGGATCGGGGTGTGACATAATGGTATCAGAGCAACACGATCCTCTGGCCAATTGTCGATTCACTTCTCCTGATCAAAATTTACTTACATGTTTGATATCATCAATGAGATGAACGTTCCATACAAAAAGTTCGTAAATATTTTAAGATGTTGGCATATGTTTTATTGATTTGGATTGAGATGCTTTATTGAACAAGAGTTTCGATATGATCTGAATTGAGAGTTTTGTCGGTTAATGATGGCGAAAGATGAGGACTATCGCTGCTAAGGATATCGTAAGTTTCTCCTTAAGTTTCGAGGACAAAACTTTTTCTCAGTGGATAATTATGTAGTGCCCCGCTCCGCGAAGGCACTAGATAAACAGAGAGATCGGATTGCTGGCTCAGCAACAGAAGACGATTGATCTGGGTGAGTGGACAAAGATGCATTTTATGATTCGCTTACGCCTAATAAGAATCTAAGTTTTTGATTGAATGTTATTGTTAATAACAAGATGGTAACCATTGAGATTGCTAATACAACGAATCAGTATGCTGTTAAGAGAAGTCACATGTTGCTATGCTATGAATAAGAAAAGAGTTAACATGTTTGCTAATAAGAAACAATATGATGGCTTATTAAGAAATAAATGTTGTCTTGATCGATAAACTTTTGCCATGTTAAATCAAATGAGATGGTGTCGTGCTAAATTAGAGATGTGCCTTGAATGAATGAACATTTGCCGTGCTTAATAAGAAGATAAAAGAAAGTGTTTACATGTCCCTGAATAGAGTGTGGCTATCAAGAGTAGAGTTCATGCTTGTTGATATCGTGCTTGCCCAAATAAAGATTGTTTATTGTCCCTTGATTGTTTCTATAAAGACAGAGATGTATAGAGATGGCATATTATGCTATTAAAAGAGATGATACGGCTTGTCCGTATAGAGAAAAGAGTAGAGCTACTGGCTTGGTCATATGAAAGAAAAGAACAGACGAAATATGAATGTTGTCCAATAATTTGTGCATAGTAGAGTTTTATTTGATAGAGTTGCATATCCGTATTGGTCCTGGACAACTTGTGCACAAGTATAGATCCTCACGACCGGTTCTTGGGCACTCAAACCGCTCGGCCCGGGGGAGGATAGAGTAACACCCTGAGGTAAAAAAGACCTCACGGTGTATAGAGAGAGTGTCCACTAGCGACGAGCTGAACCCAAGAGTCACAGCGACTAACTATAGGGAATGACCCATAGACCATCATATAGATAGGTATCGATTAGTGAAGAGCTGAACCCTGAGCCGCAGCTGCTCGCATATATGTTATCAGTGCGAAGCTGAACCTTGGGTCACAGCTGCTAGTCTACACATGTGTTGGTGCAGAGCTGAGCCTTGAGTCACAGCTGCTAATCAATGGCATGCATAAGAAAGATTTTTTTAAGAGCTAACAATGTAGAGACGAACAGATAGCAATGTTGGTTTTTATCACGTTTATGCTAATCCTTGTCTTACGCAGGGATGGACCGTCGGCTATGGGTAAGAATTACTAAAAATGTGATATACATGTATTGCTTAAGCTTTCTATATAATTGCTTGAAGAGATTAATCTGTTGCAAGAAATGCTATATCTCATTGAAGAAAAGAAATATTATCATACTTGTCATTGATGAGTTACTTGAACAAAAAAAATGATTATGGGTCATGAAACACGCTACGCACTCCACAGAAATAAACAGTCCCCTTGTATGTTTGAGTTGAAATGATACAAAATATTGACTTTTCAAAGATGTTTTCAAAAGAGATGTAAACTGACTCTGTATTGCATGAAATGAATATAGGTAAAAGTAGCAAGATCATATCACAAGAAATATTTTGTCACTAAATGAACAGTGATCATTTCAGACAAATGTAGCCCTTTGTTCATAATTCACCCATCATCAGTCTGCATGCAGGTGCAAGACGCATCGAAAAGGATAGTCCGAAGCGATAGCCCGAGCCTCATCCTCAAGAGCCAGAAATCAGAAGAGATGCCAAGAGATGGACATCTAATACAAGAGTTGGTTTTGAATATAAAGGGATGTAATGTATGGGAATGAGATTATTATAATTTGTAATACTTCTGAAAGAATGTAAACATTGTATCAGAGAGAATTGAGAGCTTATAATCTGTTCAAATGAAATCAATAAAGAGAATTATTTTTTGTTACCATTGTGTTCAATTCAAATATCTGTAATATGTTCCACTGCGTATTGTCTATCTTGTCTATTTTATCATTATACAGGTCTTGGCCTTGTGCAAGCGCAACATAGGCTTGTATGGCATCATGTCCAAGCAAGGATGAACGATCTCACAGAGTCCGAAGCGATGACAAAAGGACTCTGCGGGATTGGGGCGTGACATTCGGGACCAACCGACCCCCAACCTTCTCTCTTCTATATAAGATAGCATTGAAATCCCCTAGCATTTGCCACACTACTGACATGAAATATCTCCCGCCATAGACCATCTCGCTCTCTCATGTCATTCTTCTCATATACTGCTCCAATAATGCACTTTAGGCCCCATTTATTGCAGAAGCGGAAAGCAATCAATTATGCCGACATATGCATAACATGTCCACTCCACAATCTACTGTCCCATCGAACTCAAATTCTCGCCATATCACACAGATTAAGATTATTAGTCTACTCGCAATTCACCAGAGTTCTTCGTGCAAGAATGCTCTCCTGTTTTATTGTCACTCCCTGTTCTCGGAATACGTACAATTTTTTCTTTTTCCTGTATATGGTATCTGGCACCTGTATCTTGATTGCATGTAACATGTATTTATAACTGGCCATGGCATTGAACAATATCTCGTCGCGGATTAGTGTGCCACCTCTTGTCCTTGTCTGGTTGTAGGCATGACTCACTGCTTCGATGATAAGATTTCTAGACCGTATTGTGGTAAGGATTTTATTTATTTAATTAATTTAATTAGTTGTATCATGTAGCATTAACATGTCATTAGTCATATGGTTTGGTCATGTTAAGAATAGGGTTTTCATGAGTTAACCCAACCCTACTATATATATTCTTTTCCCCTCTCTCTCTCTCCTCATAACTTTTTATTTTCTTCCTCAAATCAACTTTTAGCAAGTACATCTTGCACAAATGAGAGATCACTTGCATTTTTTATTTCTTGTTATTTTTTGATATTATTAGTCTAGATTGTTCATCTCTTTATTCTCTATAAGTTTAGTTCTTCGTGTCTCGAGATTAACTTAGGGTTAACTAGGCAACTAATCTGGTAGATGCATTGGACGGGAAGAATCTTGAGATCGTACCATACTAGCCACCCCAGGTCCCATCCTGACATGCCGGGTTGGCCTCCGCAGACATGGTTTCATCCTCTTATGGTGGATGACCATATCCGACTCCTATATGCTATGTGTTATATGTTTTAGCGCAGTAGCCTTACGGAGGACCGGTGCATAATCAAAGTGAAACGTGTATATATATACATTTTGGATTGGCTAGCCATGCTGGAATGACACGATCTGAGGATTCATATAACAACATTGCGGGGATAACCCCGCCAAATATAGAAAGCCGCAGGAATGAATGGCCGCTTGAAAAACGACTTGGCTGTGCCTTGTACCTTCCGATATTAGCCGAGGGACATGGACTGTCATGGTGCATGGTCCAACCCATGTCCTTGTTTGGTTGTTGGGTTGGGCTATCGTGCTACGACAGGTTGTGGACCAAATTTACGATCAGAAGCTTTTTATTATTATTACTATTTATTATTATATTTTATCTCACTCTTTTGTGCTCCCTTGTGGTACTTGCGATTCGAGACTGACCCCACTAATTTTGTTTGGCCAGATCACGTAGCAGAGCCAGAGGATCCGACTTTCCTCCCTGACGTCAATGGTGCATACTAGGAGCATTGCGAGCGGGGGACTCGAGTGGGTTTCTTTTCCACCACTCTAGTATTATTACTTAAGTTCTGACGTTTAGCCATCGGTACCTGTTTAGCAAGTTATTCTGGATATTTTGCCTCATTGCATAATTATAATTAAATCAGATAGCAGCTGACTACGATTATGTACCTATGACTCTCTGGGCTAGCTAACTTGTAAAGCTATTTCTTCATGATCATTTTGATGAAGGGTCAGGGATGCCTTACTGTCACCCTCATTTCCCGTATTTCGTATTTATACTCGTAGTTGGATTTTGGCTTGTATTTTTAATTTTCTCGACTTGCAGAATTTTGGGTTTTCTCGTATTTCGGGTTTTGGTTCGGCTTGGTTTTAATTGGTTTGGTTTAGTTTGGTTTGGTTCATCATGAGTGGAACACCTTAACCTACACTCTACCCTCATGACAACACAACCACCCTCATTATAACTCCACCTACTTTCTCTCTCCTCTTTATTCTCTCATTTATTTCTTACAACTTCTTCTTCTTCCTTCTTCCACACAACTCCCCAACCCATTAGGCAAGTGCACCTTGCCATCAAATAAGCACCACCTTTTATTTGTTCATTAGCTAGATTAGGACATGGAGAACAACATTAGAACTTGGAATTTTGTGATTTGGAGTCTCCATTGTTCTAGATCTAAGTTTTAGTTATTTTCGGAATTCCTTGGTTTTGATCTATTAAACTTTGATTTTAGCTTGTTTTGATGCTTCCATGTGGAAGAGAATTCAATTTTACTCAAGTTAGAACTTTGAAAATCTAGATTTGGCTTTGATTTGAAAAAGATATGAAAGATTGAATTTTTAGTGTTCTTGGTGTTCTTCTCGGCCTGGAGAAGAAGATCTACAGTCTGCGCTCTTTAGCGCAGCACTGGATTGCGTAGCACTGGATTGCGCACCATTCCTGCGCAATCCATTCCTGCGCAATCCATTCCTGCGCAATCCATTCCTGCACAATCCATTCCTGTGCAAACCATTCCTGTGCAATCCATTCCTGCACAATCCATTCCTGCGCAATCCATTCCTGCACAAACCATTCCTGCACAAACCATTCCTGCACAATCCATTCCTGCACAAACCATTCCTGCACAAACCATTCCTGCACAATCCATTCCTGCACAAACCATTCCTGCACAAACCATTCCTGCACAAACCATTCCTGCACAAACCATTCCTGCACAAACCATTCCTGCACAATCCATTCCTGCACAATCCATTCCTGCGCAATCCATTTCCTGCGCAATTTATGTCTGCGCACTTGGCACCTTGTACAACTGACACCCTGCATAATCCAACCCCCTGACCCCTTGTGCAATCTATTGGCTCTTGGAGATTGATTTTAATTCCTTGAGCTTGGCTCTTCTATAGCATTGTATATTGATATTTTATTAGGTATTTTACACCCATTTTATATCCTTATGCCTTTTGTCATGAACTTGATTTTTACTTATATACTTGGAATGACTATTGTACATGGCCTGGTATGGTAAGGAACTTGCATAACACGACAGTGACCCGTAGTGGTGCACTCCTGACATGACCAATATGACATGATAGTGGCCCGTCGTGGCGTACTCCTGACTTGACATGACATGATAACTTAGCTTGACTTGTCTTGACACCGTGGGTGTTTCTGCTTGCTTGCTTGTACAATCCACTTGTCTTGTCTTGCATCATGTCTAGGATGTGACTTCCTGGGTACCACGGCCAGGGACTCGCACTAAATTGGATTAGGCTAATGATTAGATCAAACTAGAACATGGAGAATTCCCAGTCACAGGCAATCTCGTTATCTGGGCGCTTTAATGGACTTGTAGCTTGCCGACGAGTAGAGCACATTTCCAGCACACTGTCATGTGTTGCACCCTCTAAGTCACCTAAGGGTGCATTTGTCTCCCGGGCAATGTACCCACCTATAACTCTCAACCCGCGGAAGGATAACTGGATAGTCTGCAGGGCTTGGGACTGGGAGTTTCTCACTTGCATCTTGTTAGTAATTAGGCTTGTGATAACCCTAGTTAGTTAAAGTAGTAAGCCGTAGTACTTGCTTGGCCGATTGTGAATGAATGGTGTCCAGCCCTGTCTAAGTCTTGTCTAGCCCTTGTACCTGGAACCCTTGATCATGATTGTTTTACTTATATCTAACGATAAATGGGTAGAGACAGTGAGCTATTCAGGCGAAGGGGTACAATTCCGGTCCTTGTTTGGTTTAAGGATTGTAACCTGGCTCCCGGAATGGGTCCACGTCCCTAGTCGTTTATCGCCTTGTGTACTTTTATTACTTGTACTTTCTTTTATTCTTTATGTTCTGATATGCTGGCTTTTGTTCTTATTTGTGGCCTCCTTTGTGGCACTTGCTCTTTCTGGGGTTTGACCCAGCTGGTTTTGTGTGGCCAGATTTCGGAGCAGCTCCCGAGGATCTACCAAGCTTCCAGCCCAATGGTGAACACTAGACGGAACCCGGGCTACGAGTGGGTTTTCCCTTTTTGATTCACCCACTTATATGTAAATTTATTCTTTTGAGGCGTTTAGCCGACGAGCACCTGTTAGCTCGATGCACATTTACTTACTGTCTGCCTACGGGCTGTAAACATGATTAACAAATCCTAGGGTTGATCATGTATGACTGAACTCTTGCTAGTCCTATCATTTTGTGCGACTAGCTTCATGATCATCCAATATGTAATATTTGGGACGCCTTATATATATATATTTGATGCTCAAATATCTTGTAACTCTGTTAATTGCTTGAGATTGAGACAATAGGCTTGACCTTAAGAGACTGCTGGCTTGTAGTAAACCCTCATATCTAGACAGCCGTGACCGTATAGTTGAGATGTATTCTATTTCAATATACGTAGCTGGCTGTGTCGGCCCCCGCTCTCCAGTATTCTGGTTCTGGGGCGTGACACGGTTTAAGTGGTGGCCCATGCAGGTCTTGTCAATCAAGAAATGTGAGGGTTTACCCAATAGATGTCTCAATCAATATTCGCCCTTGATCTCTGCTCGTATCTTCAAATCCCTGATATTCTTGACTTGATCACATGCTTGTATCATTGATCTGTCCTGGTCCTTTCCTTATTGTTCCCTATGTCGTCTTCTTCAGCGGCATTACTCCCGGACCTGCCAACCAGCCAGAGGAAGCTCGACAAGCACTCCAGCGCCAGGAAGATCAAGCTCAGCACTCTGGAGTAGCCTCTCGAGTTATGCCTTCCGGAGGCCCGGAACCTCCAGTTCAGGCAGCTCCGCCCGTTCAACCAGCTAGACAGGATGAGGGGCCTTTGGTAGGGCTTATCAGAGAACTGCTCGCATCCCAAGATCGTCGAGGCGACGCCTTGCACCAGGAAGTTCATGATGCACTAAACCGAGGAGGTCCCCAAGGGAATCAGGCGGCCAACAGTTTCAAGCGCTTGAATCCTCCTTTCTTTGACGGCAGTGAAGATGCGATTGCCGCGGATGCTTGGCTTCAGGATACCGAGGTGGTTCTAGAAGCAGCTAGGACACCTGAGAATGATAAGGTGGCGGTGGTACGCCTACAGTTACTAGACTTGGCTCGCGATTGGTGGGCAGCTCAGGCCATGGGGTTAGCAGCACCAGTCACTTGGGCGACGTTCAGAGAGAGATTCCAGACAAAGTACTTCGATGCGGTGGCACGGTACGACCTGCAGACCAGATTCACCAACTTGAAGCAAGGAGGCAGGACGGTCGATGGCTATGCGACCGAGTTTTCCAGGCTGAGTAGGTTCGCCCCCACTTTGGTGGCAACCGAGTTCGATAGGGCTCAGCGGTTCCAGCAAGGGCTGCACTTAGAGATATTATTGGCTGTGGAGCAGTTCGAGCACCAGACGTTCGATGCAGTGTTGAAGGCAGCAAGGAGGCATGAGTATACCTCCCGGAGAATTGTGGATAGGACCGGAGGCAGGAAGCGGTCCCACAACCAGATGCACCAATCTTCAGCTCCAGCCCCGGCAGCTAGGGGTATAACCATTGGAACTCCGAGGCGGGCGGCCTCAGTGACGTCGGTTCAGCATTCGACCCCGACGTACCCGCAGCAGCAGAAGCAGAAGCAGTCTTCCGCGGTGGGATGTTCTCATTGCGGGAAGCCGGGCCATGTAGTGGCAGAGTGTCGTAGGGCACAGGGGTTGTGCCTGGCTTGTGGAGGAGCAGATCACAAGATAGGGACCTGCCCGAATAGGGGTGGCTCGACGTCATCTAACATTTCTAGTTCTTCGGTAAGAGGACCAGTCCCAGTTCCAGTCCAACAGCAGCAGCAACAGCAGTACCCGAGGCCATTGGCGCCCCAGGCCCAGGCCTTTCAGCAGCAGAACCAGCAGCAGTTCACCCAGGCTCCAGCACAGAGCCGACAGAGGGGTTTCCAGCAGAGGGGACCCGCAGCTAGAGGTCAGGCTATGATGATGACCATGGAAGAAGAAGTTGCACCAGGTGAGGTAGTGGCAGGTACTATTCTCGTCAACACTTTTCCAGCATCTGTATTATTTGATTCTGGTGCATCGCATTCATTCATGTCTGCACGATTCGCGACACGGATAGGATTGGAGCCCGAGTCATTATCAGTGAGGCTCAATATACTTACTGGTAATGGTCTTGTGGGAGTAGATCGAGTATTTTCCTCGTGTCGGATCGTAGTTAGCGGTAGAGAGTTCCCCGCTAGGCTCATAGAGTTCCCTCTGGCAGACTATGATGTAGTCCTAGGCATGGATTGGTTGAGGAACCATTATGCTAGGATAGACTGCCATGTTGGCAGAGTTGTCTTTAGTATTCCCGGAGAGCCAGAGTTTTCTTTTTCCAGAGGCACAGTAGAGCCATCTCCTCCAGTATTGCGGATGGCAGTAGCAGCAGTGCAGTTGCCCCGGATAGTTGAAGAGTTTCCAGATGTCTTCCCAGAGGAACTTCCAGGGATGCCACCAGAGCGGGAGATCGAGTTCACCATTGACTTGATTCCCGGGACAGCACCAGTATCAGAGCGAGTCTACAGAATGGCGCCTTCAGAGTTAGAGATTTTGTATAAGATGATTGAAGAACTCAGGACCAAGGGATTCATTCGTGCAAGTGGATCGCCTTGGGGAGCCCCGATGCTTCTTGTGAAAAAGAAGGATGGTACACTTCGACACGGTACGCGTCTTTGTGTACCCAGTGGAGATATCAGACAGGAAGTCATGGCAGAGGCTCACAGTTCGCAGTACTCCATTCACCCAGGCGGCACAAAGATGTACCGAGATATTCGTCAGCACTTTTGGTAGAATGGTATGAAGAGGGAGATAGCCCGGTATGTCTCTCGATGTTTGGTTTGCCAACAAGTCAAGGCTGAACATCAGAGGCCAGCTGGACTTCTTCAACCTTTACCGATCCCAGAATGGAAATGGGAACACATTACCATGGATTTCGTGACTGGATTACCCAGGTCTCCGGCAGGCAGAGATGCTATTTGGGTCATTGTGGACAGGCTTACCAAGGTGGCACACTTTCTTCCATTTAGAGTTGGACAGTCAACGGCACAGCTAGCAGAGATGTATCTCAGGCAGATTGTCAGACTTCACGGAGTGCCAGTCAGCATAGTATCAGACAGGGATACAAGATTCACATCGCACTTCTGGCGCAGTCTTCATCAAAGTTTGGGGACTCGTCTCAAGTTCAGCTCAGCATATCACCCGCAGACAGATGGGCAGTCAGAGCGTACTATACAAACTCTCGAAGATATGTTGCGGTCGTGTACCCTTGACTTCGGTGGTTCGTGGGAGGATCACCTGCACCTGGTGGAATTCTCGTACAACAATAGTTTCCAGGCCAGTATCCAGATGGCACCCTTCGAGGCTCTGTATGGTAGGAAGTGCAGATCCCCGTTAGCATGGGACGATGTCGGAGAAAGGCAGATGCTCGGTCCAGAACTGATTTCTCAGACGGTTGAAGTGGTCAGGAAGGTCAGAGATCACCTCCGAGTTGCTCAGGATCGCCAGCGCCATTGGGCCGATGCTCATCGGCGCCCCTTAGAGTTTGCCGTCGGCGACCATGTATTCCTTAGGATCTCGCCTACCCGCGGCGTCATTCGTTTTGGTGTGCGGGGAAAGCTTAGTCCTAGGTATATAGGGCCGTTCGATATTCTGGAGCGAGTAGGCGATGTGTCCTATCGTCTCGCTCTTCCGCCGTCGCTAAGTGAGGTGCATGATGTATTCCATGTATCCCAATTACGACGGTATATTCCGGACCCGAGCCATATCCTAGATCATTCGGAATTGGTTGTTGGTACCAACCTTTCGTATGAGGAGAGGCCCGTGTCTATATTGGACCGGAGAGAAAAGACGCTCAAGAACAAGACTATTAACTTAGTCCGTGTTGCTTGGGGTCATCACTCTCTAGGTGAGTCAACGTGGGAGCGTGAGGACGACATCCGATCGCGATATCCCTACCTGTTTGACTTGTGAGGTATAATGTCTTTCTTATGCCTTACGCTTTCCCTTCCTTGCTTGCATTGTATGATTGTATGATTGAACTGCTTAGTGTAGCTTGTCTGTGCTTAGTATAGCTTGTCGTGGCAATCTCTAGCTCCTTGATTAAATTCCGAGGACGGAATTCTTTGAAGGTGGGTAGAGTTGTCACCCTCATTTCCCGTATTTCGTATTTATACTCGTAGTTGGATTTTGGCTTGTATTTTTAATTTTCTCGACTTGCAGAATTTTGGGTTTTCTCGTATTTCGGGTTTTGGTTCGGCTTGGTTTTAATTGGTTTGGTTTAGTTTGGTTTGGTTCATCATGAGTGGAACACCTTAACCTACACTCTACCCTCATGACAACACAACCACCCTCATTATAACTCCACCTACTTTCTCTCTCCTCTTTATTCTCTCATTTATTTCTTACAACTTCTTCTTCTTCCTTCTTCCACACAACTCCCCAACCCATTAGGCAAGTGCACCTTGCCATCAAATAAGCACCACCTTTTATTTGTTCATTAGCTAGATTAGGACATGGAGAACAACATTAGAACTTGGAATTTTGTGATTTGGAGTCTCCATTGTTCTAGATCTAAGTTTTAGTTATTTTCGGAATTCCTTGGTTTTGATCTATTAAACTTTGATTTTAGCTTGTTTTGATGCTTCCATGTGGAAGAGAATTCAATTTTACTCAAGTTAGAACTTTGAAAATCTAGATTTGGCTTTGATTTGAAAAAGATATGAAAGATTGAATTTTTAGTGTTCTTGGTGTTCTTCTCGGCCTGGAGAAGAAGATCTACAGTCTGCGCTCTTTAGCGCAGCACTGGATTGCGCAGCACTGGATTGCGCACCATTCCTGCGCAATCCATTCCTGCGCAATCCATTCCTGCGCAATCCATTCCTGCACAAACCATTCCTGTGCAAACCATTCCTGTGCAATCCATTCCTGCACAATCCATTCCTGCGCAATCCATTCCTGCACAAACCATTCCTGCACAATCCATTCCTGCACAAACCATTCCTGCACAAACCATTCCTGTACAATCCATTCCTGCACAAACCATTCCTGCACAAACCATTCCTGCACAAACCATTCCTGCACAAACCATTCCTGCACAATCCATTCCTGCACAATCCATTCCTGCGCAATCCATTTCCTGCGCAATTTATGTCTGCGCACTTGGCACCTTGTACAACTGACACCCTGCATAATCCAACCCCCTGACCCCTTGTGCAATCTATTGGCTCTTGGAGATTGATTTTAATTCCTTGAGCTTGGCTCTTCTATAGCATTGTATATTGATATTTTATTATGTATTTTACACCCATTTTATATCCTTATGCCTTTTGTCATGAACTTGATTTTTACTTATATACTTGGAATGACTATTGTACATGGCCTGGTATGGTAAGGAACTTGCATAACACGACAGTGACCCGTAGTGGTGCACTCCTGACATGACCAATATGACATGATAGTGGCCCGTCGTGGCGTACTCCTGACTTGACATGACATGATAACTTAGCTTGACTTGTCTTGACACCGTGGGTGTTTCTGCTTGCTTGCTTGTACAATCCACTTGTCTTGTCTTGCATCATGTCTAGGATGTGACTTCCTGGGTACCACGGCCAGGGACTCGCACTAAATTGGATTAGGCTAATGATTAGATCAAACTAGAACATGGAGAATTCCCAGTCACAGGCAATCTCGTTATTTGGGCGCTTTAATGGACTTGTAGCTTGCCGACGAGTAGAGCACATTTCCAGCACACTGTCATGTGTTGCACCCTCTAAGTCACCTAAGGGTGCATTTGTCTCCCGGGCAATGTACCCACCTATAACTCTCAACCCGCGGAAGGATAACTGGATAGTCTGCAGGGCTTGGGACTGGGAGTTTCTCACTTGCATCTTGTTAGTAATTAGGCTTGTGATAACCCTAGTTAGTTAAAGTAGTAAGCCGTAGTACTTGCTTGGCCGATTGTGAATGAATGGTGTCCAGCCCTGTCTAAGTCTTGTCTAGCCCCTGTACCTGGAACCCTTGATCATGATTGTTTTACTTATATCTAACGATAAATGGGTAGAGACAGTGAGCTATTCAGGCGAAGGGGTACAATCCCGGTCCTTGTTTGGTTTAAGGATTGTAACCTGGCTCCCGGAATGGGTCCACGTCCCTAGTCGTTTATCGCCTTGTGTACTTTTATTACTTGTACTTTCTTTTATTCTTTATGTTCTGATATGCTGGCTTTTGTTCTTATTTGTGGCCTCCTTTGTGGCACTTGCTCTTTCTGGGGTTTGACCCAGCTGGTTTTGTGTGGCCAGATTTCGGAGCAGCTCCCGAGGATCTACCAAGCTTCCAGCCCAATGGTGAACACTAGACGGAACCCGGGCTACGAGTGGGTTTTCCCTTTTTGATTCACCCACTTATATGTAAATTTATTCTTTTGAGGCGTTTAGCCGACGAGCACCTGTTAGCTCGATGCACATTTACTTACTGTCTGCCTACGGGCTGTAAACATGATTAACAAATCCTAGGGTTGATCATGTATGACTGAACTCTTGCTAGTCCTATCATTTTGTGCGACTAGCTTCATGATCATCCAATATGTAATATTTGGGACGCCTTATATATATATATTTGATGCTCAAATATCTTGTAACTCTGTTAATTGCTTGAGATTGAGACAATAGGCTTGACCTTAAGAGACTGCTGGCTTGTAGTAAACCCTCATATCTAGACAGCCGTGACCGTATAGTTGAGATGTATTCTATTTCAATATACGTAGCTGGCTGTGTCGGCCCCCGCTCTCCAGTATTCTGGTTCTGGGGCGTGACACTTACTCTTTGTCTTATATGTTCGTTAATTGTTGCTTCTTGCTTGATTGATTGAGACATAGATGCTCTATGGGTCCATAGGAGACTTGATTGTAGCATGCACCCCCTAGTCTCATGACAGCCATGATCATCGTATGACGTTTATATACCTCATATGGAGTAGCTGGCCTAGTCACTCTCCGTATTTCGGTACTGGAGCGTGACAAGGATTTATTGGTAGCCCATGCAGGTCGGTTTTTCAGACTTGTGGGGTGTTGTGATTATAGGAGTCTCAATCAAAACATGTTCCCCTTGATCTCCTGATTCATTTTCTCTTTCTCTCACCTTGATTGCTAACTTGATTATCATCCTCAATTCCTTCCCGTCCTGTCTTGTGATACCTTGTATCCTTTCCTTTATGGGTACATCATTCTCGGCTATTAGAGGAGCCGACATAGGAGAGAATCTGTAAAATCCCCTAAAATTTGATGATTTTATTTTTTAAAATATATTTTTATTATTATTGGACTTTTGATTTTAGGTTCTTGTAAATATTTTGGGAGCAAGTAAAATCTACATTACAAATATACATAAATCATACAAATTATATTCTAAACAAGTTCATAAAATTTTGATAAATGGTTGGGAAATTTTTAATATTTTTATTCTATAATATTTTAATTGTTGTTAAAAGGCTTTGTATCAAATTAATGATTTTTTGCTAAAATTTATAGTATCAGAGAAATTTTACATTATAGGTAGCTACTAGGTATTTTGGTGCAAGATAGTATTTAAAATATTATAGAAAGTATTTTTGGGTTTTTTTGAAATATTTAGAAATTTTTATTTGATATAGGAGCGTATATGAATATATATATATAAAAGTATACCTATATATAAATAGCTAGGTATATTGTTTATAAAAATAAATAAATAAATTTAAGTTATCTAAAACTTATTTCCTATTTTTAGGATTTTTAGATATTAGATTTTTAGATTAGTTTCAATAAAGAAAAAAAAAGAAAACCAAAAGCTACTGTTCCCTTGCAGGAACAGTAGACTTCAAAAATCCTAGCATTTTCCCCGTAGCAGAGAGGCCCATATATGCAACCCGAGAACTTCCTATATATGAACGAAAATGTTTACGCAAAACCCTAACAACCCTTTCCCTTCGACTCAGAGCCACCCCCACACCGTGTGCACGGGGGCCACCCCTCCGCGCGCTGGCATGCCACCGGCAGGGCCGCCGTAGTAGGCTGTTCCTTGCGGTAAAGCAGAGCAGCGACAACAGGGGTTACAGTCAGCGGGCCAACTTCGCAGCAGGATTTCCGCCTAATCGCTCAATCGTTTCACAATCCATTTCTTCGGGTATGATCCTAACATATACGTCTCCAAAACCCTTCAATTAGTTTAAATTTATATTGTTTAGATTGCCCAGTAAATCGATGCCAAGTTGGCAAAAAATCTGTCTCGAATTGTACAGTAAACCCAATCCCAATACCTGTTTTGGAAGGAAAATTTCTGCTGATCCAGTGAGAGTTTTTGAAATCCATTAAAAGAAAATCAAAGACAACCTAATCTAGATGAAAACCCTATTATGAGTTTGATTTTTAGTTGATTATACAGTAATATAAATCAGATTAAAAACCAAAAAAATTTTGGAGAAACTGTTTTGAAAATTTAAGAAATTCTTCGATACGACGTACGCCCCGACAAACCAGGCGACGTGGTTGCGAACTGAAAGCATCGAAAGGTGCATATCGACTTCGCGAACGTATGGGCTTTGATGGAATTCAAATTGGTTACGTGTGCGCGACAAATTTGATGCGTATCCGTCGAAATTCACCGTACCGACCTCTTTGCAAATTAGCCAATTATATTGTGTACGTTCGTCAAATCAAAACAAAACTTGTACCAACAGGACCGTATCATTTTTTGGTCCTGTATGCCAAGTTTGGTCCGATTCTGAGAAGGTCGACCGGACGGCTATTTTGGCGGGCCCGCGACCCGCTCTAACGGGCAAAATTGTGCACAGCCCACCGGAATCCAACTTTGGACATACGGTTGGGTTCATCTCCTCAAACGAGACCTGTATACATGTAGTTTGACGACTTTAGAGACCGTAGGTACTTGCACACTTTTTGGTGCAAAATGGGTCCAACGACGGACATCGTTTTGACCCGAAATTACGATTTTATCCTTGTGTCCAAAATTGGACTTTGGACACGCATTTCACGATATATCTTTTATACCAAAAACGTTTATGGTGTTTATTTCAGCATCCGAGGATGTTTGGAAGATTTGGCTTTCTTGCTTCATCGCGTTGCCATTTTAAGCTATTGGATCCTGCCCTTTTACGTACTACCTCAGGCAAGATACCTTACCATATTTACTGCTTATATTTAGTCTATATTTTTGTTATTGCATATCACTGCCTATTTATTTCCAGTTCTTCTAGTTGCACCATTGTTTCAGTTTATGACTTGCTACTTGTCCTCAGTGATACTAGTCCTATTTTATTCGTTATTTTACATATGGACCTAGAGTTAAGGGACTACCGTCTGTAGTGTATTTCATATAACTTGACACAGTTGCACCACGAGATATGTGTAGATGAGTAGCATGTAGAGGTACTTGCGTGTTGGCTGATCACTCGTGCGCATGCGTTAGGTCTAACTGTTAATAGAGGCATGCTAGGAGACTTCGTTGTTAGTAGAGCTATATGGTCGTAAATGTGACTTAGACAGGTGCATCGGGTGGGGAGAACATTTTCTTGTCACATAGGATTTTATTACATATTCCTTTATAACCCGGAAGCTCTACTGGAGATACGGGTATGCTTACCCCCTCAGGTTGGCCACTGACGTTTTTGAACGTTATACGCTTAATCATTGGTGTCCAAGAGGGGACTATATCAGAACCTATTTCTAGCCAGGGCCCATACGACTAAAGGTTTGTTCTTAACTGCATGAACATAATAGAATGGTTAAGTGACCTTAGTCGATGTCATGTCACCTTCGTTCCAATAGTAGCATGGATACATATCGCATCACGGATCAATGTGCTACCCCTTGTGCTTGTTTGGTTGTAGGGATAGTCCCCTGTTTCGATGATGAGATGTTCGGCCTTGTTATGATTGGGACTATTTTACTTTACTTGTGACATATTTTATATATTTTCAGTTTATTATGGCATGTTCTTCCTGTATCTTGTTACGTCCTTCTGAGGACCTGGTGATCTCTCCAGGTGTGTGCCTTTATGATGTTTCGCAGGTGCTCTAGCCAAGATCGTGGTCTTTTCCTTTTTTATCGAGGAGGATTGCTCTTGGATCATTCATAGCCATTTTTATCTATCATTTTCTTATACATATTTTTTTCTCATTTAAAAATGCTTGGTAGTGGATCTGTCTCAGTCCAATTTTTGTACAAATAACAAATTCAATGTTGATTTTTATTACATATTATTCTCTTATTGTGGATGGCTTTTAGTTGTCATGGTTTACTGCATTTCATAGCTTATGTATACATACGAGGTTTCTATATATTGTAGTATACTTTGTATGTGTGCAGCTGGCATGGCTACGTATTTAGTCCTAAGTATTTTGGGACTGGGACGTTACATATTTTTGTGGTGGCCCATGCAGGTCGAGTTTATCACTTCGGTTACGTTACTATACCGATGTGAGCCTGCATATAGGATTAGAATCTAGGCATCTCATCCACATGTTTGATCTCCTCCATTGTTCCCAATTTCGAACTCTCGTCCGACTACCTTAATTTTTTGCTGCTTGAATTCTTTCCACTGTAAATCTTATCTTTTCCTTCGTGCTTGATAGAGATGTTAGAAAGATGACTCATACTAGTTATAAGTGTTATATTACTCAATCACTCTACTAGTTAGATTTTTTCATAAGTTGGGTAGTATGCCTCACAATCTAGCATGACATTTTCTTTATGACCCATTAAAAAGGATTTTAAGAAGATTACCTAGACTATAGTGCTTAAAGATCCATGACTCATTCGTTCAACCAAGGCCTGAGAAAAGAAGATAGTAGGACGATTGTGTAAGCGTGAACACCGGATAAAACTTAGATTCTTATGGAACTTGAATTATTTATATTTGCTTTTGCCATTATCTCGCGTACTTATATTTTTGCACTACCTTGATTAATATCGCTATTACAGCCTAGCTTTGTAAGCTTATTCTATATCGAGCTTGTTTAGGACATATGTTTATTGGGGACGCCCACTAACATATTGTCTTGTTAGAATCAATGTATTATGGTCTGATCAACCTTAGTGCACTTGGTTTGCTCTTCATCTGATTATCCCACGTGGATTGAGATATATGTGCCTTTATGAACTCCTCTACAACTGCCTTGACAACTCTGTTTGGATTATTCAATAACCATTGGAATCCCGTATTCACATTGATTCCCTCTCCCTTGAACACTTTATTGTTTTTTCGCTTTTAGTTACCGCGGAAAAACAAATGCTCGTATTAAGGGAAGCTAGACACAAAATGTCCTCCTTATTTTGCCATACCACCTATGGCCATGAAAGCTGTATATACACAATCGTTCCATCTATTCAAAATAGGAGAACCACCTTCCAATTGATTCATATCTACCATATCACGTTATCTATCACGTTGTGTAGCATTCCTTTATACTCAAAGCCCAAGCACGATATCACAACTTTGAAATCATCCTAACCTCATTAATCCTAAAATTTGTATTTTTGCTTCTAGAGTGAGTAGATTGTAAGCCTTCTAAATTTTAGTTTATACTAGTATTACCAATTGATTATAATAAGTTGGTTCCATTAGGGTGATAATTAGTGCCTCGTAAACTCCCACTTTCCATTTAGATCATTTGGTGTCCCCGACCGTGACATTAATATTCAGAGCACGAGACCAGCTGTTACCTTCCAACAAATTTCATATGCAAGTCCTAGACGAGCCCACCTACATGTAGGCATATCATGTCCTACTCAAACATGTCCTCTTGTATTCTATTTTTATGATACGACTTTCGAGTCAAAAAAGCTAGCCACAACCCCTACTATAATACCATTGTCCTTTCCGACTTCAGTTAGAGATCCAACCTCGACTCAAATCTTTTGATCTAATATATGGTTGTGATCTACTCGAAGCCTACTACGTACATGCTACTAGTGTGCCACTCAATTGAGTCTTCTTGTGCTACTTAAATACAAAAGTCACATAAGGCATATTCTCGGGCTTTAGGAACCTGGTTAACCAACTCGGCTAAAGAAATTAGCCCGACTACTTGACTTGGAACCTATATAAGATAACCCTAACCTACTAGGAATGGCTCAGATTGATTTCATAGCATATTGTCCAGTCAATATAGATTAGAACCTATGATTCATTCAATCATAGATCGATGTCCAATTAGGGAATCAATTATGACCTAGTTAAGCCCATCCTTGCATACTGCCATATTTGGGCTATAAAAACCAAACTTGATGAAATATATCCTTATACCTATTATGTGGTTCCCGTCTCTTGGCCCACTAATTCTTTTCCCATAAATTTTGTAACCATATCCCTTGTAGCCTATGTTATGAGATGAATGGAAACATGCTATACCAACTTGTTTTTTGGTTATGCTTGACTAAGACCCTCCTATTGTATTGATGAAATATGGTCAATACATGGGCAATGTTAAATGAGTAAATACTTAGGCTTCCCATAGAGTCCATGACTACGATCATAAGTAACTCATATCCTCAATATCTCCTTAAAATTTGATCTTCTTAGAAGTCCTGTTACCATGCTTTCTATGTTTAACCAATTTCTATAAGTTAGGTAGTACCTTGAACTTAGCATACCCTATCTCTCTTAGATATAGGATGACATTTGTAACTGTTGTACCATCAGTTTGGAGGTTCCAATGTTATCTTCGTACCGCATTTTATATTCCATGATCGTACGTTTAGATAACCACAACGAAAGATAGAAACCTTGATTCTTTAAATTTTATTCTATCAAGAAATCGTGTCTTAGTTTCAATTTTGAGAAAGAAATTTCCTTAGGGTATAGGCAAGCCTCTCTAGAACGTAGGATTTTTTGAATTAGCAGATGATTGGGATAGATTGGTTCCAATTGAACTAATAAATAGTGGCACATAACATCCACTCCTATCGGTAGCATTTGATACACTTGACCGTGACTTTGATATTTGAAGCACAACACTAGAATTTTCCTTCCAACAAGTCACACTCATGAACTAGACCAGTCAAGCTACACACATGACATCCCTGTCCAACATAAATGCTCATTCCTGTACCCCATTCTAATTACACCACATATATCACACAATTACCTTAGAACAAACCATTGATGCTTATTTTGTTCCATTTGATTTTAACCATGCAATATCAATCCATTCCTTCGAACAAACTGAATACCCATGATCCGTGCAAGACATGTCACACCTACGACATATGCATTCCACTCAAGCAAGCACCAGCCTCCAACACGATACCAAACACCAACCCGCCTACCTTTGTCATTATGACTTAATGGTTTCAAACCATTACCTATGAACATCTATAGCAAGGTTTAGCACTATTTTGAACTTTCACCCCTTAGCCACCTATGTTAGTCGAAGACTGAATTTTTGTAGAATCAAATTGTTCTAGTTATATTGGAACAAGAGATTTCCACCATCTTGTTGAAAGCATGGACGATAGGAACGATATTAGATTATAATAATCCTTCTATAAAAGTTAGTAACCAAGAACGACATGGCAATATCTAGGATTTCTTTAGGACTCGTGACTACGGTTAGAAGTGCCAAATATTCTCGAGCCTCTCTTTAGAATTATCCTCCTCAAAAGTCCTGTAATGACGTTTTTTTACTGCTAGCAAATTTTTATAAGTTTGGTAGAGCCTTGAATAAAGAATAACCCATCTTGTAGAATATGATGTCAATTTGGATTCCTATGATAACCACCTTCTCCGTCGTTTTGAAACCCAAGTTACGATTTGACGTACCTGCCCACCCACGTATTAAATCTCATTGTTTATATATATTAAGATTATTTTTTTAATTTCGAGAACAAAATTTTTATAAGTTGGGTAGGATGTAAAATTCTCAAAAATTTGATGGTTTTATTTTTTTAAATGTATTTTTATTATTATTGGACTTTTGATTTTAGGTTCTTGTAAATATTTTGGGAGCAAGTAAAAGCTACATTACATATATGCATAAATCATACAAATTATATTCTAAACAAGTTCAAATTTTTTTGATAAATGGTTGGGAAATTTTTAATATTTTTATTCTATAATATTTTAATTGTTATTAAAATGCTTTATATCAAATTAATGATTTTTTGCTAATATTTATAGTAGCAGAGAAATTTTACATTATAGGTAGCTACTAGGTATTTTGGTACAAGATAGTATTTAAAATATTAAAGAAAGTATTTTTAGATTTTTTTGAAATATTTAGAAATTTATATTTGATATATAGGAGTGTATATGACTATATATATAAAAGTATACATATACATAAATAGCTAGGTATATTGTTTATAAAAATAAATAAATAAATTTAAGTTATTTTAAAACTTATTTCCTATTTTTAGGATTTTTAGATATTTTATTAGATTTTTAGATTAGTTTTAATAAAGAAAAAAAAAGATAACCAAAAGCTACTGTTCCCTTGCGGGAACAGTAGACTTCAAAAATACGAGCCTTTTCCCCGTAGCAGAGAGGCCCATATATGCAACCCGAGAACTTCCTATATATGAACGAAAATGATTACGCGAAACCCTAACAAACCCTTCCCCCTCGACTTAGGGCCACCCCCTCACACGCCACCCCTCCGCGCGCTGGCATGCCACCGGCAGGGCCGCCGCAGCAGGCTGTGCCGCTCTGCAAAGCAGAGCAGCGACAGCAGGTGTTGCAGTCAGCGGGCCAACTTCGCAACATGATTCCCGCATAATCGCTCAATCGTTTCACGATCCGTTTCTTCGGGTATGATCCTAACATATACGTCTCCTAAACCCTTCAATAATTTTAAATTATATTGTTTAGATTGCCCAATAAATCGATGCCAATTTAGCAAAAAATCTGTCTCGAATTGGACAGTAAATCCAATTCCAATACCTATTTTGGAAGGTAAATTTCTGTCGATCTAGTGAGAATTTTTGAAATCCATTAAAACAAAATCAAAGACAACCTAATCTAGATGAAAACCCCATTATTAGTTTGATTTTTAGTTGATTATACAGTAATAGAAATCAGATTAAAACCTAAGAAAATTTTGGAGGAACTATTTTAAAAATTTAAGAAATTCTCCGATACGACGTGCGTCCCGACAAATTGGGCGACATGATCACGAACTGAAAGCAACGAAAGGTGCATATCGACTTCGCAGACGTGTGGGCTTTGACGAAATTCAAATTGGTTGCGTGTGCGCGACGAATTTGATGCGTATCCGTCGAAATTCACCGTATCGGTCTCTTTGAAAATTAGCCAATTACTTTGTGCACGTTCGTCAAATCGAAATAAAACTTATGCCAACAGGACCGTATTATTTTTCTGGTCCTGTATGCCAAGTTTGATCAGATTCTGAGAAGGTCGACCGGAATGCTACTTTGGCGGGCCCGTGACCCACTCCAACGGGCAAAATTGTGCACAGCCCACTGGAATCCAACTTTGGACATACGATTGGGTTCGTCTCCTTACCCCTGACCTGTAGACATGTAGTTTGACGACTTTAGACCGTAGGTACTGGCACGCTTTTCGGTACAAAATGGGTCCAACGACGGACATTGTTTTGACCCAAAATTGCAATTTTTCTCCTGTGTCATGAATTGGACTTTGGACAGGCGTTTCAAAATAGATCTTTTATACCAAAAAATGTTTGTGGTGTTTATTTCAGCATCCGAGGAGATTTGGAAGATTTGGCTTTCTTGCTTCATCACTTTGTCGTTTTAAGCTATTGGATCCTGCCCTTTTGCGCATCACCTCAGGCAAGATACCTTGCCATTTTTACTACTTATATTTAGTCTATATTTTTGTTATTGCATATCACTGCCTATTTATTTCCAGTTCTTCTAGTTACACCATTGTTACAGTTTATGACTTACTACTTGTTCTCAGTGATACTAGTCCTATTTTATTCCTTATTTTATATATGGATCTAGAGTTAAGGGACTACCGTCTGTAGTATATTTCATAAAACCTTGACACAGTTGTACCACGAGATATGTGTGCGATGAGTAGCATGTAGAGGTACTTGCGTATTGGCTGATCACCCGTACACATGCGTTAGGTCTAACTGTCAATAGAGGCATGCTAGGAGACTGAGCAGTTAGTAGAGGTATATGGTCGCTGTCACGACCCGCACCCACTCTTAGGGTACGAGAACGTAACGACGCCCAGCCTACGCCGCAGTGTCGGCGGTAGAACGCTGTCCTAGGTCACAACATCTAACATATAATGCTAAGCAGTTTATACTCCCCGAATGGGGGTGACATAGCAGATACAGACTCAATCACATCTAAGGTAGAGCATGATAAGGATAGATAAAACATAAAATCCAAAAGAGGTACAACAGAGGGAAATCTAAGTGTCTAAGATACACAAACCCAGAAATACATCTCAAATCTTAAAACTCAGATACAATAATCCATAAAGTAAATACAACTCCAGACAATATGAAATAACTATCTAAACAACCTCTACTGTGTCTCCTCTAGGCTAGCAGGCAATCCCAGGCCATCTGTAAAATTTATCAACAGGTCCAGTCAGGACATGAGTGAAGGTAGATATACCGAGATTGTGACGGAACGAAGAAATCGCTGATCCAACGGTCAGATTTCCGGGAAAACGCGCGCGAAGTCGCTGCGATGGAGCGCCAAAATGAACTTGATTCCGCGCGCGTCACGACGGAACTTCGTACGAAACGTACGAATCGTCTCGACGGCACGTCCTGGAGGATGGTGGCCGTCAGGGAAGAGTTCGCCGGGGTGGAGCGCACGGCTAGGGGCCACGGCGGCCCGTGCGGCGGCGCGGCGGCGCACGACGGCGGCCCGCGCGTGCGCGCGTGCGCGCCTGCATCTGTTCAGTTGCTGCTGGCAGCTGCTGCGTTGGCGGCGCCGGCCCGGCCTGGCCCGGCAGGGGCGGGCGGCGCACGTCCCAGCACGATGGGGGTGGTCGGTCGTTGATGGTGGTGGAGATGTTGATGGAGGTGGTGGCGAAATGGCTTGGATGGTGGTTGTGATAGTTGTTGATGGAGGAGGGGGAGATGGAGGAGAATTGGGTTGCTCGGGTGGAGGTCGGCCGACAGCCATGTGAGAGAAGGCTGGGGTCGGTCCAGCCAAGGAGGAGGTGGTCGTCCATGGGAGTGGTGGTGGCTGTGTGTTGTTGAAGAAGTGGGAATTTTTTTAGAAAGGATGAGAGAGAGAAAGAGATGATAATAATAATGTGAGAGGGAGAGAGAGAGAAAAAGTTGTTCTCTCATTAAAGTTAGGACCGGCCTAATGAGAGGGGGTGTGGGGAAAAGTGAATGTAGGGAAATTGATGGTGAGGATTAAATAAGGGAAATCAATGGCTAGGAATTAATTGGCTAAAAATTGGGTCATTCCAATGGATTAAAATCAATAAAAATTTTCCATTAAATATTAAAAAAGTAAAATGAGTACTTGATATTTTTGGGCAAAAAAATATGAGGATGTTATGATGGAAAGTAACATGGAGCTGGGCTGGACTCGGCGGAGCCGGATTGGGTCAAAATCAGACATCATGCAATAATCGAATTAAAATTAGGTGTTGATGATCATGAGTAAATAAGTAGCACATGGGGATTCCAATAAATGGGACACAAGTGTCGGCCGAGTAGTAGGCTCAATGTGGGCCATGTCCATAATTGGGGCTGACAGGTTTTGGTCGACAGGGTACCCACAAATCAAGTTGGAAAATAAATGTGACACCGTAGAGTGAAATAAAATCGGGTCACGTGTCAGGGAAGTTGTACGAAGCAAATGGAGCACAAAATGACGTGTCTGAGTGGGACACGAAGGTCATGGGTGAAGAGCGTCTCGAGTAGATCATCAATAAGAAGTTAGTTTTAAGAAACTGACTGGTCTTGCGCTCCCATATTAAAAGTCACGGTAACGTGCTAATAATGATCAAGGAAAAGAGTGGAAAAAATAATTAATAATCAAATGGTCTAAATCGACCCGAAGTTGTGCGAAGCAAAAAGAGTACAAGGGAACAAGTTTGGATGGGACACTATATACCATCATGAAGGTAATCCTGTCCACTCCAAAACTCATGAAAAAGATTTCTAGAGTTGAACATCCCTGACACTCCAAATATCAAAGGCACGGAAAAGTACACTTAAGGAAAAATAACAGAATAAATTATTTATTAAAACTAAATCAATCAAAAAAATTTAAAAAAAACAACCCGAAATTCAGGGTGCTCACATCCTACCCACCTTATAAAAATTTCGTCCTCGAAATTAAAATTGTTCATACTCCTTCTAGGTCAAACCCCCACAATCAAGTCCCAGAACTTAAACAAATCATACCATCAAAAAAGAACGTCATACAAGGGCATGGCATACGGTGGTAGTTAAGTCTCATCTAGGTATACTAGTCACGCTAAACCAAAATGGTCATAGGGTATCAAAACACACAAGCAATCTATGGTGCTAAACTGGAAAAGATACAGAAATAACAAATCATCAAAACTGTAAGACAGTCTACCATCCTATGTGAAAGCTGGTACTCATTAAAAAATAATAAAGAAAGATAACTACCAATCATCTAAAATGGGTACTATCCCAAGAAAATCAAAATCACAAGTTTAATTAACGAAAGTCGATTACATTGAAATCCAATCACAATATATAATATAGAGAGCGTTAGAGAGGGAAAACTAGCATTATACAAGGTTATGTGGACATGTTCATATGGTTAGATAGTAGGCGTGTGTGTACGTGAATATACATGAAAGTGTATAGGAGGATTTGGGTTTCAAACAACAACTATCAAGTTACACTAGTCATGGCATATGGGTTAACAATCTACAATACGCAACTTATTTACTCATAACATGTATGGCTATCCTTATACATATATATATATATAAAGAGGTAGAGATTTAGTTTTGTATCTATATACGTTATAACATGTATGCATAAACTCTATATATATATATCTATACAGGTACATGATCATAACATAGAGAGGAAAGGTTAGGTTTATATGGCAGTGTATACTAAGTTAGAGTATGTGTGTGTCCTTGTACAGGGTTACAGCTTAGTATTGAAAGGTTAAATCCAGTTTTAGTTCAGCATTTACATACAAAATCTGAAAACAAGCTAAGATTTAAACCAGTGCAATATTAACATAATGCAATTTCAAAATTTAGGAGTTTGAAATATCACAACTAATCTCAATGCTCCTAATACATCCTAACATGATAGAAATGAAATCCTAACATATTATCCATATATTTATCTACGCATACAGTTCAATATTACATGTTGAATCTAAAATTGAACTAAACATGGAAATCAAGGTAAAAATGTTAACATGTATTCAGTTTTCAGGATTTTGGAGAATTGCACATCAAAACCAACTCAATGTTTATCACAACCTATCATGTAATAATATGAAACCTAACATTATATCCCTACAACAACAATGTACACAGCTCTAAATTTTACATTTAAAACAACAATTTGAACTAACATTTAAAATCCCGTATTAAGGGTTAATATGTACACAGTCTTAGATTTGACAAATTTAACACAACTTAACCAATTTTCTAAAAATTTCAACCTTGTATATAACATACATGTGCAGTGATATAAACAAAAATATTATCATGAAATTTATATTTGAATTACGAATTTAAGCTGGAAAAAGCAGAGAACCAGAAATATTGGGTTCTGAAAATTTTAACATTAACAACATATTAATATGTATTTAGCTAGGTGGGAAATCAAGTGTAGCATGCATACGTGTCAGACAAGGTGTCCACTATATACACACATATATATATATATATATATATATATATATATATATATATATATATATATATATATTCTCATGTCCCAATATAAAAATTTAATTCTACGTTAAAACCAACAATTAGATTCCTACCAAGATTGCAAGCAGGTGATTGACGTAATCAAGACAGTATTATTATTATTATTATTATTTAATACAATAATAATAGCAAGAAGGAATAACAATGAAATCTATTCTGCTTATCTGTTTAAAGA
Organism: Iris pallida; assembly: GCA_029216955.1. Lineage (NCBI taxonomy): Eukaryota > Viridiplantae > Streptophyta > Magnoliopsida > Asparagales > Iridaceae > Iris > Iris pallida. Next base: position 3,014,309 of record JANAVB010026199.1, on the reverse strand, counting down.
AAGAACCATTTTGAAACCCAGAGCTAAATTATCAAATCCAAGATAAGGTTTAGCAAAGTTATCGATTCATTGTATTAAGAAGGAAATTCATAGTAAGAAAGGTTCATAAAAATAGCTAAAGCTACTTCCAAGTTAAATAATGAGAAGCAAAATAAAACAAAACAAATAATAATTTCCTTTTTTAAAGGACTGCAACAAAAGTATAGAAAATATGTTCAAAAGCATTTAAGGTACAATCTGATAATCATATGCGTCTATCCAAAATTATGGTACTCTAAATCCTCGTCATACTAGTAAGCAAGGCTACGATAATCACAGAGTCCTCGACTTATGCACATACCTCTAGAATCATGGTATTTAATATTTTTGCAGTGCCGCTAGCTTGGCTGCAAAAACCTTAAATTCCCACACCCGAGAAATATATCCAAAGTCAGACTATATGTCCTTACCATGCTGGCTAATGTGACTATAGAAGACTAGATTCCATAACATAGATGACCTAGCCCATATAATTTCATCTTGTCAAAAATTAAATTAAATCAACAATGAATACTCAAAAAACAAAAACAAAAAAAATCAAATCAAATTTATCAACGAACTTCAAAATTTAAAAATGAACAAAATCCTTCAAATCATATAAATACAAACTCGGAAGCTACAACTAACATCAAGATTCAAAATTTAACAATCTTCCATCAAAATCAATAAATACAAACTGAAATTCAACAATAATCCATCAAAATCAAATTCAACAACAGAAAGTAAAGATAAATCAAATCAAGGAAAAAATAGAGTTTTCAAATCGAAGTTAAAATAAGATTCTCAAGGATCGTCCCAGGAATCTCTCAAGGGATCATAATTATGATTGAGTATCTTCAAAAATATATCCTATTCCTACTGTAGGCTGTAGTGGTACTCTTGTTCGAATACCACTACATAAACTCGACCTGCATGGGCTACCACTAAAAACGTGTCACGACCCGCACCCACTGTTAGGGTACGAGAACGTAACGATGCCCAGCCTACGCCGCAGTGTCGGTGGTAGAACGCTGTCCTAGGTCACAACATCTAACATATAATGCTAAGCAGTTTATACTCCCCGAATGGGGGTGACATAGCAGATACAGACTCAATCACATCTAAGGTAGAGCAGGATAAGGATAGATAAAACATGAAATCCAAAAGAGGCACAATAGAGAGAAATCTAAGTGTCTAAGATACACAAACCCAGAAATACATCTAAAATCTCAAAACTCAGATACAGTAATCCATAAAGTAAATACAACTCCAGACAATATGAAATAACTATCTAAACAACCTCTACTGTGTCTCCTCTAGGCTAGCAGGCAATCCCAGACCATCTGTAAAATTTATCAACAGGTCCAGTCAGGATAGGAGTGAAGGTGGATATACCTAGATTGTGACGGAGCGAAGAAATTGCTGATCCAACGGTCGAATTTCCGAAAAAATGCGCGCAAAGTCGCTGCGACGGAGCACCAAAATAAACTTGATTCCGCGCGCGTCACGACGGAACTTCGTGCGAAACGCACGAATCGTCTCGATGGCGCGTCCCGGAGGCCGGTGGCCGTCAGGGGAGAGTTCGCCGGGGTGGGGCCCACGACCAGGAGGCCACGGCGGCCCGTGCAGCGGCACGGCGGCACAGGACGGCGGCCCCCGCGTGTGCGCGTGCGCGCCTGCATGCGTTCAGTTACTGCTGGCAGCTGCTGCGATGGCGGCGCCGGCTCGACCTGGCCCGGCGGGGGCGGGCGGCGCACGTCCCAGCACGACGGGGGCGGTCGGTCGTTGATGGTGGTGGAGATGTTGATGGAGTTGGTGGCGGAATGGCTTGGATGGTGGTTGTGATAGGTGTTGATGGTGGAGGAGGAGATGGAGGAGAATGGGGTTGCTCTTGTGGATGTCAGCCGACGGCCAGGTGGAAGGAGGCTGGGGTCGGGCCAGCCAAGGAGGAGGTGGTCGTCCATGGGAGTGGTGGTGGCTGTGTGTTGTTGAAAAAGTGGGAAAAATTTTAGAAAGGATGAGAGAGAGAAAAAGATGATAATAATAATGTGAGAGGGAGAGAGAGAGAAAAAGTTGTTCTCTCATTAAAGTTAGGGCCGGCCTAATGAGAGGAGGTGTGGGAAAAAGTGAATGTAGGGAAATTGATGGTGAGGATTAAATGAGGGAAATCAATGGCTAGGAATTAATTGGCTAAAAATTGGGTCATTCCAATGGATTAAAATCAATGGAAATTTTCCATTAAATATTAAAAAATTAAAATGAGTACTTGATATTTTTGGGCAAAAAAATATGAGGGTGTTATGATGGAGAGTAACATGGAGATGGGCTGGACTCAGCGGAGCCGGATTGGGTCAAAATCAGACTTCATGTAATAATCGAATTAAAATTAGGTGTTGATGATCATGAGTAAATAAGTAGCACATGAGGATTCTAATAAATGGGACACAAGTATCAGACGGGTAGTAGGCTCAATGTGGGCCATGTCCATAATTGGGGATGACAGGTTTTGGTCGACAGGGTACCCACAAATCAAGTTAGAAAATAAATGTGACACCGTGGAGTGAAATAAAATCGGGTCACATGTCAGGGAAGTTGTGCGAAGCAAATGGAGCACAAAATAACGTGTCTGAGTGGGACACGAAGGTCATGGGTGAAGAGCGTCTGGAGTAGATCATCAATGAGAAGTTGGTTTCAAGAAACTGACTGGTCTTGCGCTCCCAAATTAAAAGTCACGGTAACGTGCTAATAATGATCAAGAAAAAGAGTAGGAAAAATAATTAATAATCAAATGGTCTAAATCGACCCGAAGTTGTGCGAAGCAAAAAGAGTACAAGGGAACAAGTTTGGATGGGACACTATATACCATCATGAAGGTAATCCTGTCCACTCTAAAACTCATGAAGAAGATTTTTAGAGTTGAACATCCCTGACACTCCAAATATCAAAGGCACGGAAAAGTACACTTAAGGAAAAATAACCGAATAAATTATTTATTAAAACTAAATCAATTAGAAAAATTTTAAAAAAAACAACCCGAAATTCAGGGTGCTCATAGTCGCGGATGCGACTTAGATACGTACATTGGGTAGGAAGAATATTTCTTTATCGTATGTGCTTCTATTACACATTCCCTTGTAACCCGGAAGCTCCACTGGAGATACGGGTATGCTTACCTCCTAAGGTTGGCCACTGACATTTTTGAACGTTATGTGCTTGGTCACTGGTGCCTAAAAGTGGACTATACCGGATCCTATTTATAGCCATGGCCCATGCAACTAATGGTTTGTTCTTAACTACATGAACACAATAGAATGGTTAAGTGACCTCAGTCGATGTCATGTCACCCACGTTCCAATAGTAGCATGTAACAATATTGTATCACAGATCAGTGTGCTACCCCTTGTCCTTGTTTGGTTGTAAGGATAGTCCCCTATTTCGATGATGAGATGTTGGGCCTTAATATGATTGGGACTATTTTACTTTACTTGTGACTTGTGACATATTAAATATATTTTCAGTTTATTATGGCATGTTCTTTCTGTATCTTATTACGTCCCTCTGAGGACCTGGTAATCTCTCCATGTATGTGCCTTTATAATGTTTCGCAGGTGCTCTAGCCAAGATCGTGGTCTTTCCCTTTTCTATCGAGGATGATTGCTCTTGGTTCATTTATAGCCATTTTTATCTATCCTTTTTTGTACACATTTTTTCTCATTTAAAAATGGTTGGTAGTGGATCTGTCTCCGCCCAACTTTTGTACAAATAACAAATTCAGTGTTGATTTTTATTACATATTATTCTCTTATTGTGGATGAGTTTTAGTTGTCATGGTTTAATGCATTTCACATCTTATGTATACATACAAGATTTCCATATATTGGAGTATACTTTGTATGAGTGCAGCTGGCATGGCTACGTACTTATTCCTAAGTAATTTAGGACTGGAGCATTACAGAATCTAGTAGAGCAGGGACCAGTTGGAGATCAGTAAGGGGTAGCCCCTTTACCTGGACAGATTCATATCGAGAATGTTTCGAGCATGAGCTAGTTGAGTTGCAGAGGCCAGATGTTCCCGTACCTCCAGTGATGCCGGTAGTACAAGTAGCACTCGACACACCGACACTATTACAGATTATAAGGGGTTATTTGAAACCCAACAATACCAGATGGCAGTCCAACAGCAACAGTAGACCCAACAGCAGGAGCAGAATGTATTACTGAATTAGGGACTACAGTTAGCTCTTGAGAGAAGTGTCAGGAATAACTCGGGAGTGTTGGAAAGGTTTTGCCGACTTAACTCGAGGTACTTTGATGACACGGAGGATGCCATTATAGCGGATGCTTGGCTTTAGGATATTGAGGCTATTTTGGTAGCAACAAAGGTTCAAGCAGAAGAGAAGGTTAACTAGATCAGACTGTTACTTCAGGATCTTGCCAGCGACTGGTGGACATCAGAAGAGGTTGGAATGAGGTATCCTATTCCTTGGGATAGCTTTAGTACCAGGTTCAAGGCCAAGTACTTTGGCGTGGTAGCTCTGTATGAGCTTCAACAGAGATTTATCAGCCTCAAGTAGGCTAGTAATATGTTGGATGGCTATGTCGCGGAGTTCTGCAGGTTAAGTAGGTTTGCTCAGACGATGGTGGCGACGGAGCCAGAGAGAGCTATGAGGTTCCAGAAGGGACTTCATTTGGAGATTTTGCAACTGGTAGAAGGGCACGACTACCAGACTTTTGATCAGTATTGACGGCGGCTCGGAGACACGATATAGAGCTAAATGAATGCATGGATATATGTATAAATGATAATTGAATTGACTTTTCACTAAGCCACACATGCACATTGCCTATACCTTCACTACACCATACACATACATGTATACCTACACATGCACACCCTCTCTCAATCTCTCTACATATCCATGTACCCATGTAAACACACACACACTCATGTGTCACCCACATACACTTATGGACACATTGCCATGTATCCCCCTCTTTATCTCATTATATGTATATATATAAATATATTATCTAGATGCTTGATATAATAATGTAGCCTATATATGTATGTGTATGATAATTATATTAACTTAGTATAATATATCCATATATGGTTTTGTTATATGTGAGGTATAGTTTAGGCTATGGTACTAGACTAATGTGGCTTGTATGGTATTTTGGTTAGAGACCTAGATTGACTTGTGTAGCTTAGGTTAGACCAACCTAGACTAGTCTAACCTTGTTTGACCTTGTTTGACCTAACTAGATTAGAGTTGACCTAGTTGACCTATTTGACTAGAGTTGACCAAGTTTGACTTGGACCTAGTTTGACCTAGAGAGTTGACCAGGTTTGACTTAGAGTTTACTTTGACCTAGAATTGACTTAGAATCATATAGATTGCATCATAAACTCCATTTATCTTGTTTTAAACACATTATAACTTGTATTACTCTGTTTAGGACATTGTGACTCTGGTGCAGGCATTTGATATTACACTACTCTTTTCAGAGTATCAGGCAAGTACATTCTCTGATAGTTCTCTAATTTATTTGTCAATTACTGTACTTCAGTTCTAGTTAGTTGTATGTGATTCTCTGTTACAAACACATATTGTTATTTCTGAATTCATGTATACGACACACATACTTTACTCGTCTTGCCTCTATTATTCGAATCACCATTCGAACTATTCGAACCACCTATTCGCATCTTCATGTGCTGGTTGGACTTGTATTCGATTGATGTGTCGGATTATGGATTCATCTTGTATTAGACTGGGCGAGGAAATATTGATTAGACATGTAGACATATCCCCCTATTCGAATTACCCCTCTGTGAATGATATTAGAACGATAGCCATCCCTTACCTGATCAGTGTGTGGTGTGCTGTATTACCTACAGCCGTTTACATGTCGATCTCAGTATTTTAAAACACACTTGGAGAATTTGTTCGAATCATTGTTAGAACATCATGTGAATCATTATTCGCACCACTTTATTTGAATCACCTTATTAGAACAATGATTAGAATCACATTCGACTCATCTTGTATTAGACTCACATTGGGATTACACTCGACTTATATTGTACTGTCTGGACTCATCATGTTACTCTAGTTCAGCTATATTTTATTTTACAGTCTTTATTGCCATGATTCTTCTCTTGTTTAGTTACTTACTTTCCTTGTACTTTATTTGTCTCTCTATACCATCATCTGAATATAAACTGCCATGTTCATCAATACAACTTTCTATAACTGCTTTATAGTTCTATGTCATTTACTTGGGTTTTCTAGATGAGATGTGCTCATTCCTGTCCTGACTGGATCTGTTGAAATTTTATAGATGATTGCCCTGAGGATACTTGCCCTACTCATTATGGACCTGACGAATGATTAGCTACCTTTGGCCCCGATACTCAGGAGTGATCGGGAGACTAGTTAGTAGACTTGGTTTAGTTTTTATGTTTTAGAACTTGAATTGTAATAACTTGAGATACGAGTTTGTATTTGAGTTTGTTTGAGATATTATTATTTTAGTAGTTTATAATCGTTGTTATTTAGTCTTTAGTTATAAACTTCTGTGTTATCTTATCGTGCTTAGACTGTGATTGAGATTTTATTATATCTATACTTGTCCTCCATTCGGAGTTGAGATTTGACAAGTACATTATATAATTGCGTGAGTTGTTGATTAGATAGTAACCTAGGACAGCGTTCTACCGCCGACATTGCGGCGTAGGCTAGGCGCTGTTACATACTGGTACCCTCACAGTGGGTGCGGGTCGTGACAAATATTGAATACATTATAACATATATCTCGTTAAATAGGACATCGTGACTCCAGTTTGGGCATCGATACACATCAGTTGCTAAGGGTATCAGGCGAGTACATTCTCTTATAGTTCTTTCATTTATTTGATGATTACTGTGATTCAGTTCTAGTATAGTTCTATTTGATTCTCTATTACAACACGTATTGGTATTCTAGATTCACTCACTCGCAATACTTGTATTTGACTCGTCTAGCTTCTATTACTCGAATCACTCATAAGAACCATCTACTCGAAACACCTACAAGTACTAAATTCTCAAATCATACAAGAATCATCACTAAAAACAAGATAGCTATTGCCGCTGGGCCCGGTGTGCGACGTGCCGTATTCAACAAGAACCACCTTACAAGAAAGATGGCCATCGCCGCTTGGTCGAGCGTACAATGTGCCATATTTACTCGTCTAAACAAAAAATATAGCCATCGTACACTTGCCAAGTGTACAGTGTGTCGTATTTACTCGCTACTCATTTTTATGACAAGAAAAGAATCTCAAAACACACTGCACTAGTGTCGTGTACTAGAATCATATTGTCTTATGTTTTACAGATTGGACTCGTATCACATTGTTCTAGTTAGTTCTCTATTTATAGTTTTTATTGCCATGCTCTCATATTTCTCTGTATTTACTTTCCTTGTTTTGACTGTTGTTCCATTTCATTACCCATCTCAACTTTTCATGATTCATCAAGTATAACTGTCTATAACTGCTTTATAGTCTTTGTCATTTACTTGGGATTGCTAGATGAGGTGTGCTCGTTCAATCCTGACCGGATATATATTTTAGATGTTTGCCCATAGGATACGTGTCCTTCCTATTATGGATCTGAGGAGGGTATAGCTACTTTGGGTCTCGATTCCCAGGAGTGCCCAGTAGACTAGTTTCGAGGACTTGTTCTAGATTTCTGTTTTGAACTCAAATTGTAATAAGTGGAGATTTTGACATTTTATTTGAGATTTGTTTTGGATATTATTTCGTAGTTGTTATTGTGTTTAGTCTTATTAATTATTTAGACTTATGTGATATCTTATCGTGCTTTAGATTGCGATTGGGTATATAGTGTTATCTTTTATACTTGTCCTCCATTCAGAGTAGTGATCTATGACAGATACATTATATAACTGCGTGAGATTGATAGATAGCGACCTAGAACAGCGTTCTAACATCGATTCTGTGGTGTAGGCTGGGCGCTGTTACGCACTCCTGCGCCTATACTAGGTGCGGGTCGTGACATGTCTCATGAAGTTCCGAAGCATATGGACACATATAACTCATGTATTTTGGTATTTCGATATTACGACAAAATGTCCAGATTTTCAATAAATAGTAAACGTAACCAAAATGCTGCAAAAGTATATACGTTGGAAAGCATAGAAAGTCTAGTTTCTTACCAAAAATATACAGAAGGTTAAAATGGCCTAAAAATGAATGAAAATTGGCACACAACAGAACGGGTCTGCTCTGGACACCAATCCATAGAACAGACGCTCCGACCAAACCGTAAGGAACTATGTGTGTGGCCAAATGGACTTAAAAATAGACACAGAGATCTTTTCAATTATTTTTGGTTTCACTAAAATATAAGGTCAAAAAGTACAAGAATCCCTAGATGTAAAATAGCGTACCAGCTGTGACGAATTCAGCACAAGTGCGATTGACTTCGGGTGCCTTCCTGCGTCGTACCGACCAAATTTGGGGCTGAAACTTCTTGGGAAGGTGTTGGGATGCTAGGGGGTGTCCTAGGTCAAGATGAAGGTGGTAGGAGGGTTGAAAGAGGTGGGGTGATGAGTTTACATCGAGTGGAAATGAAAGTGCAAAAATAGAAAAGAAATATGAGGGGATAAATTTTCATAAGGAATAGGGGGTGGCAGACAGAAAATAGGAGTTTAAATATTGAGAATCCAAGTTTAAAGGGTTGGGCTTGATTAGAATTTGGTTTGGGGAGATTTGGTTGTCTAGTTTAAAAGATATAGAAGGATATGTCCAAAGAGATTTAAACGAGTCCGAATTAGGAAAGTTGTTATGGAGTTGGTTTAAAATTGATTTGAATTAATATGGCTGTAATTAATTCATAAAAATTCTATCTAAAATAAGTCTAATATGTTAGTGTACCCTAGAATAGGCTTCTTGAACCCCAGTTGGTCTAGTTTTGGGTCGATAGAATTATTTCGATCGAAACGAGTCTAATAAGTCTATAGTTGAGTCTTGTGTGCCATTTTAAAATTAGCTCATGGAAACTCGATTGAGTGGCACACCATTGGCATGTGTATAGTAGGATCATAAGGGTCAAAATTATATATTGGGTCGAAAAGTTTGGTTCGAGTTTGGGCAACAAATCAAAATTGAAAAAATACATCAAAATTTTGACGAAGAATGGTCAATTTGACCCGAAAGTTTTGGAAAAAATATGTAGTACAAAGTAACATATTTGTGGAACATGATATACCAAAATGAAGGTGGATGCATCTAGAATATAAAGATGTAACTTGTTTCGAGGAATTGGTCAATGTTGTGCTTCTAAAATCAAAGCTACGACAAAGTGCTTATATATCCATAATTAAAAAAATATTTAATTTATAAAAATCGTATAAAATAAATAAAATAAATAAATAAATAAATAAATATCCAAAAAAAATCTCCAAAAGGGTGCTTACACGATAACTTTACTCCTTGGACCACAAGACACTAGTAGAAGAAATGCTAACTCTTGAATACTGGGAGAACTTTGACAGCAAGAAGACTCTGGCCACTGCACACAAGACTTCTGTTTGCACCTCTCTCTATTTACATTATGGAATATCACTCATTCCATTATTATAGCACTTAAAACGATTATATGATCATGTGCGCACAAATTGTTATTGGTCTGACACATGGCTTCCTTTACAAGGAGAGCTTCGGTTGTTGTAGCAATTGCTTACATACGTTATGCAAGGATTATGGCATGGAGTACACATAATTTCCCTGGGTTCGTAATGGCACACTTTCGGTTGAACAAAGATAAATACACATACTTTTGGGGAGGATGCAGTACTGTCACATTTTGGTTAAAGCAGCAATACTAGCACACTTTTAATTAGTAAAATAACAATACTGGCATAGAAGTAGCAACACTGGCATATCTTGAGAAGTAGCACTAGCGTACTGTGGAGAAGTAGCAACACTAGCGTACTCTTGAGAAGTAGCAATACTAGTGTACTCTGTAGAAGTAGCAACACTGGTGTACTATCGAGAAGTAGCAACACTAGCGTACTCTGGAGAAGTAGCAACACTGGGCACTAAACGACAGTCTAAGTTGGCGTACATGAGATCTTCTGCATTAAATGCACCCGATCCCTTCAATCACTGTACCAAACTGTCCGCTGACAGTCTGACCTATGACGAGGTGACAAGGATGGAGCAAGTACGCTTGTTTCTCCGGACTGATTGCTTCCGAAATATGCTTCTAATCCAAACTTCAAAAAAGTGCGCATCTGTTCCTTTATGTCATTATATGTTTTTTATGCTTATACAAGTGTTTTCAGGTTATTATCCTTGTACAACGGTCTTGAATGCGTTATGGATGATAAATCCACCTAAAAAAACTTTAAAAGTTTCCCAATGGAGTTATGGAAAGTAAATCTATTTAAAAATCTCCAGCAGAGTAAACCCTAAACACCTTTGAAAGTTCATTGTTGCTTTTCCAGTATTGCTAGTGTCTAGTAGGGTGGGTAATTCCCCCAGGAGAATAAGTAAATTCCTCTATTTATCTCAAGTTATTATTTGTAATCAAAAGTTTGGAATATGTTAGGTAATAGAACCTCAAAATTTTCCTAGTGGAATGGTCATCATATCCTACAAAACATTCTTATTGAGACCATAAATAAGTTTTCTCCAATAAATAATCTTATTCATAGAGCCCCATTGCTCTAAGGATTTATTATTTCAAAATCTTCAGTTTGATTGGAAATAATATATGCATGAATATTTCATCCTCATCCAGATTGAAATATTCTTCAAAAGTGATTCATGTTCATATTACCTCTGAACAATCTTCTTTACTCTTCTCCAATAGAGTGAGCCTATCTTTCGTGCCCAACTGCTCCAAAGATGTCTTGTTTCTAATCCCCAGTTGGGATATAAATAATCAACTCCCTAATAAACTTTGTTATACTTTCAAAGAACACAATCATGCCCATATCACCTCTGAATTTTTTTCTACAAGAATTGAATCTTCACAGAGTTTCTTAAAGTATTCTGCCATATCCATATTACCTCTGAGCAGATATGTTAAAACTCTTGATAGATCCTAATGTCATAGTTGCTTCTCAACAAATAATGTATTCATATTTTATTCAAATCCTATTTTCATTTAATTATTAAATAAATTTTTAGAAATAGAATTTTCTATATTTAATTGATATTTAAAAAATAATTAAAAGTAATAATAGTAAAGAAAGAAAGGAGAACTTACTTTTCATTTATATCCTTAGACAAATGTTGCAATTTCAAATTTTCTCCCAACCACCTCACCATCCAAGTGTCACCATGCATGAACTCATGTCCTATGTGTCACCGTGCATGATGCTTGGAGGGCAAATGAGTCTTTTGACTCTTGCTTCTTAATGATGATGTTAAAAGAAAAAGAAAAAGAGAGAGAGAAAGGAAGAGGAGAGTAATCCCCTCTCAACCCAACACACCCTCTCCCTCTCTCTCTCTCTCTCCCTCTCGGTTTCCCTCTTTCCTTCATCCCCTCACTCTCTCTCTCACAATTGTAGGCCTTAAAAATGAACAGTCACGCTGAGTTGATCAGAACAAGGTCCAAAAGTCACGCTGAGTTGATCAGGACAATATTAAAAAAGTCACGCTGGGTGACAGCTCATCATTTGTCAGAAATTTCATCATGACTGACAGCACGACAGTCGAAGAATGTCTCCTCGCATGCCACGTATTCACAGAACTCGAGAGATCACAGCCGACTATTGCGTGATTTTCGAAATCTTCTTCAACAAGACTCAGCCTTCGTCAAGTTGGCGTACCAAAAGAGCTTCTTGTCATTTAATGCGACTGACAAAAGTAATCACTGTCAGAGATTTTGTGTCAGTCAAGGCACGTCGGATCAAGACAGCTGGCAGTCCTACCTCAATCGAGCGTGGATTATGTTCCTTCCCAAAGTCTGCGTATATTTTGAGCTTTCTGTCTCAAGTTTGCGTAGATTCTGAAGTTTCCTCCCTCAAGTCTGCGTGGATTTTGAAGCTTTTTGCCTTAAGTCTGCGTGGATCCTGAAGCTTCTTGCCCCAAGTTTGTGTGGATTTTGAAGCTTTCTGCCCCGAGTCTGCGTGGATTTCGTCTTCAACAAGTCTGCGTGGATTCCATCAAATTGGAGTACGTGGCAGCCATGCCACTGATCTCTCGCCTGCGTGTCCTGTAACTTGCATACGACTCATGCATGATTGCCATGTGTCCAACAGTTACAGGCCACATCCAGTAACTGTTCACAACCTTGCGTATGTTAAATCCTGCGTAATTTTCAACTAGGCAAAGGCTGTGAAGACAGTTATCCTTTCAGTTATTTTTGACTCTATAAGTAGAGTTCTTTTTCTCATTTATTGTACAGATACATAGTTATCTAACTTACTGTCAAAATTTTGAGAGCTTTTCTTCTTCGCATAGTCTATGGGATAAAACGATCGTCTTCTAGATCGGATTCCTACAGTTGTAATTTTCCCAGAAACACAATAAATAAAGTGAATTTATTTATGGAAAACAAATTGGCGACTCTGCTGGGGAAAACCATCTCCTCTTCTGAGATGGCAACAACTCAATGCGACACTTCGTCAATCGGCTCGACGAAGAAGGTGATGACGATCTAATTCGATCAACTCGCCTACGAAGAAATGCAGTGGGCTAAGAGTGGCAAGCCCACTTCAGCCTCCATCATCACTGCCAAGTCGAAGGGACACTCTGTCTATGTCCCTAAGATTCAGTTGGCAGCCAATGGTGAAGTCTCTGCCACAGTGTCTACTCCTAATACTGGCAAAGACTCTACTGCAAGCTCGCACACTCTTGTGCGCTCGAAGATGACAGCATTCAAAAGTCATGCTGATAGTACTGGCTCCTTAGCCAAGTCTGTTCCAGCGTGCAATCTCACATCCAAAAGTCACGCTGACAGTATTGGCTCTTTAGCCAAATCTGTTCCAGCGTGCAAATTCAATCCCAAAAGTCACGCTGACAGTATTGGCTCCATAGCCAAATCTATTCCAGCGTGCAAATTCAATCCCAAAAGTCACGCTGACAATACTGGCTCTTTAGCCAAATCTGTTCCAGCGTGTATTTCCAAAGTCAAGAAACACGCCGACAGTACTGGCTCATTAGCCAAATCTGTTCCAGCGTGTATTTCCAAAATCAAAAATCACACTGACAGCACTGGCTCCTTAGCCAAATTTGTTCCAGCGTGTAATTCTAAAATCAAAAGTCACGCTGACAACACTGGTTCTTTAACCAAGCCTGTTTCAGCGTGTACATCATCTAAGAAGAATAGCTCTTTAGCTATCTCTTCCTCTTTGCCAAGTTCTACTAGAACTGGGGGTGGTCTTCCACACAAAGTCCCTTCAAAAAGAGATAACTCTTTAGTTGTTTCTTCTGCTCCTGTAGTTTTTACTTCAGGAACAGCTTTGACTGACAATTTTGTTCGTCAAAGAAAAGAAGATGGTCTTTTGACTACTCTTCCTCTTGGACATTCTATGTCTCAAAACTTGAATAAGTCTAAGAAAAAACATTCTGTAATGTCTTCTTTTATGACTTCTTCAAATTGGGCACAGAATTTGTCTATGAAAGAGGGTCTGTTACCAACTCCTAAACAAGGGGGTGGTTCAACTCTTCCTTCTCTGCAAATATCCAAATCAATGGAAGGAAAACTCCAAGTTTCCAAAACCAATGTGTTACCTCAAACTGATTTAAGAACAAAACTTAATCAAATCCGTTTGGGAAACACTTCTGGTGTTAAGAAACCACATCAATCGGAAATGAAAATAAAAGATCCGGATGCAGAGTATGCTAAAAATTATGTGGCTCATATTAATCACTCCCTATATAATCAAGAGCCATCAAGACCCAGGAACAAGAAATATACTCCTAAAAATACACAAGGAGTGTTCTCTGATGTACCTCAATCTTCACAAACAGATTTACGAGAACACCTTCAACAGAAAAGAAGGAGTAATTCTGTGACAATGGACCATGCTGAATGTGACTTCCAGCCAAAAGTCATAATTCAATGCAGATGTCAATCAATGGTTCAAGACTATGTTGATCATGAATGTGACTTCCAGCGAGAGTCACAATGCAATGCAGATGTCAAACAAAACGACAATCTGTCTTCAATCGGATTCAGTGTGAACCTATGCCTGATGAAGATGAGCCTTTGTTTACTTCAGTCAACATGACCTCTTGGAATACTGGGGGTAGAGATGATAGTCCAGATGGAGTATATAGAGGCACAAGAGCAAGAGTCCTGGCCTCTAGTCAGAGAACTTTGATCTCTGAAGATGATTCTGAATTCCTTGGAGAATCTAACTTCCCACCTCTTCCTACTGGGGGTAGTTCTCCTATAATTGACTTTGATGCACAAAGCAATGATTCAGAACAAACAACATCCACCAGTTCATCAATAATCCCTCGTACAGTCACGACTTATATGGTTGATGGGAATACTGATGAACCTTCTTCTTCCTTGACTCCTCAAGAACAAAGAATTGCTTCTTTGGAACAGCAAATGAAATCCATGGCTGATACTATGAAGTCGATGTATGAACTCATGGCAACTCAGATACAAAATCGACAGACTGTACCAGATGCCATACCAATTGATACTGGTGTAATACAAGTTCCTCCAGTAGTACAATCTAATACTCCTGGACCAGCTCAAACAGATCCTAGTCTCTCTGGAGCTGGGGGTAGTGCTTATAATGCTGTTCCTCCTTCCAACTATTCTCTACAAGCTACAACTCCACAATCTTCCGGAGTTGTCTCTGAAGAATTGAAGAATCTCAAAACTCAATTTGAGACATTCAAACAGAAAGATGATTTACAAAGGTTAGGCATCAAACAACCTTATCCGATAGAATGGAAGCAAGTATCGTATCCTCCTAAATACAAGCCTCCTACTATCTCATTCTATGATGGAACCACTTCTCCAAGTCAGTTTATTAATCACTTTGAAGTGATAACTGACCAGTTGTAACCAAGCGACGCCCTCCTTACTCGGGTGTTTGTTGGATGTCTCAAGGGAACGGCTTATGCATGGTATAGAAGTCTCCCAGATGGGTGCATTACCTCATTTGCCGGTTTCAAACAGATGTTTCTTGAACGGTTCTATGAAGGGCTCAATGACATGACTATGTCTGCTCTTATTAGAATCAAGCAGAAAAATAATGGAACTACAGAGGATTTTATTAAACGGTTTCGAAGAGAAGCTCTGAAGATGCCTCTTGGAACTCCAGATGCTGTCACCATCGACACATACAAATCAAACTTGTTGCCAATCATCAGCATGTGGACAGGATCTACTCAATTTCAAGATTGGCCTTCCTTTATAGTCAGTGCCAAGGCCGTAGAAATTAGTGCTGAAACCTTCAAAGGTTTAGGAGTGCAGATGACTCCCAAAGAAACAGGTCAAGGTACTAACAATAATGCTAAAAACAATGCTCGCAAGGGAAAAGAAACTCTTGAAGTTAATCTTCAGAGCAAAGATGCATCAACTGTCCAAACTTCTCCTACCACTACAACCCAACAAACAAGAGCACCTCGCCCCAAGGAAGAATACTCTTTCGATTACGACGATGTCTTTGGTATCTTTGAATGTCTGCTGAAAGGTAATAAAATACAATTACCTGAAATCAAGAAACCTGATGAAGCTGGGAAGACAGATCATCCTAAATACTGTACATACCACAGAATGTTGGGTCACACAATTCGTACATGTTATGTACTGAAAGGAAAGATCCAAGAAATGATTAAATCTGGAACTATCTCTCTTACTCCGAAAGAGAAGACTGTCACCTCCAACGTCGTCTCTATGCAATTCGGAGATTTCCCTCCTCAATTCCTTGAAAGTGGGATCGTTCCTATTTCCAAGGCAACTCTTGAGATGGTGAATATTCCTCCTCCACAATCTGAAGGATTAGTGCCAATCACTTTGGAAACAGAAGAAATCATGTGGATTCATCCTGATCTAGTGGCAGATTTTGACTCTTCTCCTCTTCAAAAGACTACATCTCGAAAGTCCAAGAAGGCTGGAAAGATTAAGTCATGTCATATGACTTCTCTTGGATCTACCTCTGACATAGAGCCAAAAGAGAAGGAAGAAGCACTTGCTACTCGAACAGGGAAACCTTATCTAAAGGATTATTCCAAGAATCCTGAGGATACTCCTGATATCCCTCCAGCGGATAAAGATGCTCCTAATGTTCCTCCTGAAGAAGAATCATCCACTGCACCTGTTCCTTCAACTACACCGGATGAACCTGTTTCTTCTAAGCCTACGGCTCTTGAGAAAGGCAAACAACAGGCTCGGTTTGATAAACCAATCAAGAAGTCCCCTCCTCTTGGACTTCAGAAGCCTTATAACTTTGACATTTTAGCTCAACTTGCTAATACTCCAGCTAGAATGTTTCTCTTTGAACTTCTACGTCTTTCCAAAGAGACTCGAGAGACGTTAAGTGAAACACTTCTTCAAGCCGACTCTTGTCTTGCACAATTGAAGAAGCCAGATGCAGAACCTGCCACTTGCTTACATTGCAACAGTGTATTGGAGATTATCCCAAATATCACCTTTACACAAGACGACATGCTATTGGAGGATAATCGACATGATCGGCCTCTCTACTACACTGGTTATATCGATACAATGAAGATAGATCGTATCCTCATTGATCCAGGGTCTGCTATAAGTATAATGCCAAAGAGTTTGTTGGATGAACTAAAAATTCTTCTTCACAAGCTCTCCAAGACGGTTACTACTATCCTGGGATTCAATCAAAGCCGAAGCGAGCCTTTGGGAAAGATTCATCTGAAGCTTCAGATAGGTGATTTCAGATCCAAAGTCACTTTCTATGTGATCGAGATCATGGGATCCTACAATCTTCTTCTTGGGAGGCCCTTTCTTCATGAAAATAATGTGGTGCCTTCTACTCTTCATCAGTGTTTTAAGTACATTGATAATAATGGAAGAGTACAAAAAGAAGTTGCTGATATAAATCCCTTCCATAGGGTCGAAGCTTATTTCAATGATTCCCGAATGTACAAAGAAGAGTATACAAGGGTGATACAAGCTATGGAGAAAGAGGATTCACAAAGTGAGACTTTAATAATCCCTGTTAAAGGTCGAACTACTCAGCAACAATCTCCCAAATCCTCCAGAGAAGGTTCTTTCATCATTCCAGTGAGTGGACGGATCTCTCCGTTACCTCAGTCGTCTGCTCAAGATACAATGATCATTCCTGTTAGTGGGCGTAATACAGTTCCTATATCTTCACAGGATACTCTGCTAATTCCAGTTGGAGGGCGGATTACTCTTCCATCTCAAGCTTCAAGGGAGCTCACCTCTTCTGAGCCATTTGTTATCGATCTTAATCGAAACAAAGCTTCTTCTCGTTCTTCTTCTTCCCCTTTAGTCATTGACTTGGCTAAGATCTCTAAGGCTCAGCCTTCTCCCAATGTAAATATTGCTGCTTTTACATTTAATGAAAAGTCTCCATCTTTGCAGTACGCTGATGTGTGTAATTATGTTCATAGTTATTTACATTTGTTAGATGACTTGAGCACAATAACCATAGGAGTTATGCAGACTGTTCATACAGATGTATCCCTAGAACCTGTACAATCTTCATACTTTCTAGTTCCCAGCAGAAAGCCAGGAGACATTCCAATATTCTTTTACAAAGGGCCCCAAAGTCCTTCTGATTTAGAAGATGATGACAAGAATGACTATACTGGAAGATTACAACTACATCGTTATAGTCAGCAATCTAAAGACATCATTAAAAATATGGGCTATGACTTCAGGACTGGCCTCAATAATGGCAAAGGAAGAAAAATGCCTGTCCGGATTCCTCCTCTGAAATATGGAAGGACAAAATACGGATTGGGCTATATTGCTTCTACTCCTTTTATCAATATTATCCATGAAGATCTCGAGTCTGACGAAGATAAGAGATCTGATTCTTCTAGTACCACTTCTTGGGATTCCGATACGAGTATCGGTGATTTCTACTGCAATATTCTGTCTTCCAACATGGTTTCTATTGACCGTTCTGAAGAAAGTCATTAATGCCTGACGGTTCATCCGTTCGTTTATTATATCCATCCGACGGTTCGTCCATTCATTATAATCTGACGGTTAACCCGTTCATTCATTATCTAGTCATTTGATTTCCGAATCTAAAGATCATGAAAAATTGAGTTCAAAGATATCTTTATGTCGGAATCCTATTTTTCCAATCAGTATTAAACTAAGATCATTTCTGGTTTAATATCATCCGATAGAATTACAAAGTTTGTTTGTGTATTCTATTCTACTCGACGGTTCGTCCGTTTATTATAATCTGACGGTTAACCCGTTCATTACATTTATCTGACGGTTCGTCCGTTCATTAATGCCTGACGGTTCATCCGTCCATTACATTCATCTGACGGTTCGCCCGTTCATTGACGGTTCATCCGTTCACTTATCATATTCATCCGACGGTTCACCCGTTCATTAATACCTGACGGTTTATCCGTTTATGAAAAATCGAGTTCAAAGATATTTTTATGTCTGAATTCTATTTTTTTTAATCAGTATTAAACTAAGATTATTTTTGGTTTAATATCATCTGATAGAATTACAAAGCTTGTTTGTATATTCTATTCTATTGAAATGTGTCACGTATTATTTACCTCTGAACATATTTTCTATGAATCTATCATTACCAAAACATCAAAACCAAAAATCAGATCAAGAATTTTTATTTGCTTTCATTTCATAATCAAAACATGGAATACAAGTGAAAGTGAAAATGAAAAAGATTCATTTATTTGGAGTGATCAGCTCCCTGATACGATCTAGAACAGCATTCAGTTTCTCTTCATGAGTTTTTCGAACTCTTTCCGCTGCTTCAATTGTAACATTCTGTTCATCAAAAATAATGATAGCAGACTGGCGACGGTTGACTTCTTCAATCTGTTCCGCCTGCATATGTTCTCGTTCCTTCTGAAGAATTTCACAGCGTTCAGCTTCAGAGATATAAGCAGCAACAACCTCAGCTTGTTCTGTTTCCATGACAGCAATGCGTTCTTGAAGTCGAGCTAATTCCTCTTTCAATTTCTTCAGCTCTTCAGTCTTGGATGCTTTATCCTTCTCCAGAAGCTCTACTCTTTGACGAGTAGCTAATATTTCTTCCCCCTTTTCTACTAATTTCTCAGTAGAAGAGGCAAGAAATGCTTCAAGAGCTGCTTGTTGGGACTGTGCTTCATGCTCTAGTTGATTAATTTCAGTTGCAGTTAAAGATTGAAGATCTTCCTTCTTAGTCTCCCAGTATTTTCAGATAGTCACTTCCAATTCATCCAAGAGATGTTCGAAGAATATGCACTGAGATTCGCAACCAGCATGTCGCAACGCCATGAGCGGGAACTTGACCATAGTTCGAAGATCAGAAAAGGGCATAGCTTCATCCTTCAAGAAACGTCTGGAATATGTATCTAAATATGAGTAAATGATCTCCGGATACATTCCCAGGGTTCTTGCTAGCCCAGTCTCAAATCCAGGAGTCGCTGTCACCATGGAAGAAGAAGCTTGAATATTCTCTATCCTCGGAACAGAAGTATGTACGACCGGAGAAGTTAAGTGTGAACTCCCTTCATCAGCATCAGCCTGGATAAGCGGAGCATGAGTCGAACTCATTGCTGCAGCAGTTCCTACAGTTAAAGAAAAATGTAATCAGCATTTAAAGAAAAAAAGAAACAGCGGAAACAGAATTTGAAATAAAGTTCTACCTGGCTGAGGTTCATATTCGGTATGTGGAGGGAGTTTTACTTCTTCTTGTAGCCGGTCCATGATTGTATCCGATACCTGCTTTGTATGGCTGCTTCCAGCTCCAGAATTACTGGGTGCTAGAGCGTTGTTCGGTGATTGAGCAGGTTCAGGGCTAAGTTCCATTCTGTTCCCCTTGACTTTGTCTTCATCATAAGGAGTAGAGGTGCCAGCATGCCAGTCTTCTCCTCCTTCAGCTTCTTCTTCTTCTTCATCTTCAGGACGAGCTTCTGATTCGGAGTCAATGATATTCACATCTTCATGAGTCTCAGGGACAACGACGATAGCAAGCTAAGTGTTGACTGCCGCCGGTTCAGTCCTCTCTGGAATATCGGTTCGAAGAATGATGTCTTGACAAACATTCTTCAACAAATCATCAGCAGCTGATAGCTCAGACGCCGGCACATCTTCATCGCCTCTGGCCGAAGAAATATTTTCTTCCGCTTGAGTTTCAGGAACTTCTGACTGTTTTGTCACTTTTTCTGGAGCTAGTTCTTCTTCAGAGTAATCAATCTGGTCATCCAGTGCCTGAATGACGCCCTCAGTCCCATGCTCAAATGGGATCATCCTCGTCTCCGAGGGTTCAATAGCTACTCCACTTGTGGTCGGAGCAGTTATTTCCTGAGCTTGAGCAGACTCTACTTCAGTCTGTTCATCATCAGACTCGGTCTTCTCAGTAGAGACTGCTTCGTTGATTTCTGGCAAAACTCCTCCACTCATGATTGTTTCTAGGAGTTTGTTGCCCTTAATTTTACTGACAGACTTCTTGACATATTTGCCTCTCGACCTCCTTATCAAAGGAGCGTTGTCTTCATCAGTCTCTTTGTCTTTATCAGCGGCATCGTCCTCATCAACTGAGATACCGCCTAAAGATGACGTAGCAGTCACTGAGACTCCTTTCTTCTTTTTCTTAGATGTTGGAGACCTAGTACTCCTCTTGGAGATGGTCTCAGATTCATCGCTTCTCTTCCTCTTAGAAAAAGATACGAATATAGGGGGGAGAACTTCATCAGAAAAATTTCCCTCCTGAAACAATTCATACAGAGGTTCAACCTCCGTTGTTTCATCTTCGGGTTCCGGAGGGAAATATTGAATAACAATCCTCTTCTTTGACCTCTTCGATTCATCCTCCGCAACAAAGGTCTTTAGATTGAAACTCGGCCTGAAGGTGCTCGACGACACATAGAAGCGAGCATACGTGTAAAGCATCTTTGGTCCCGAGCTAGACAAAGGATTAGGCATAGAGAATACAACTTTTGTATCCCTAGCCGCAAAATATCTCCAAGCACGAGCTCCGTCGATAAGCCCTCCACGAGCAGATAGGCAAGTGGTGGCGTTCCCAATGTGGAGTTGGTCATATCTGAATTGTCTGGCAAATCGGCTTGGTAAATATGGCTCCAGATATGTCATTTCTTCATGACGGTATACTAGATGAGAAGGCCGGATCCTCTGCAACCATTGAAAGGCTACATCGTCTAGCCTGTTCCCCATATCTCTGTCCATCATATTTAAGGGCATACTCTCATAGCCCTGTGGTGGAGGGACACATTGGATAGACCAATGTGATGCCCGATTCAAGACATTTCTGCATTCTGGAAGGGTGTGAACTTTCCAGAACGTCTCTCCAGAGTACCTCTCCAGAAAAAGACTGCTACTCCCTCCTGCCCCTGGAGGTATCAGACCATCATGATGAAGGAGAAGCCAACCATAAAGATACGTGAAGGGCATCTCTATCCTTGGGAATTCTTCAGTCATCAGCCTCTGAGCAGACAGCATGTTAGTTACAAACTTCCGAAGACCTGCATTTAGCCTACAGGTCATCGCTGATAATAAGTCCAGCTTGTAACCATACACAAGACGCACCGCTGCAAAGATAACACCTCTGTGTATCCTGTCCAAGGAGCTGGAGCCAGGAACGATGAATCTCCTTAACCACAGAGATAGAAATTCGGCCAAGTGACCGTTCCTTGACAGACTCTTGCCACTCTGCCTCACATAAGAACTGAAAGTGGTTCCAGCTTTGAACTCGTACCAGTCTTCAGTGATGGTAAAATCCTTGCAGTCATATTTCTCCAGCAGATAAGTGATTTTACTTTCAGAGAGAGGCTTGAAGTTGCTAATCTGGTACCACCTCTTCTCATTTATTTTCTTCTCATCCTTTTCACGATTCATGAAAAGTTACGACATCCACTTCTGTATGTGGTTGCCTGCTTCATCTTTGGAACCCTTGTAATATAGAGTACATGTGCCAAAATGACACATCATCTCTTCAAATAGATGTACCATCTCTGGGTTCTGTTCTGACAGAAAGTTCAGCTCTTCTGTCGTGGGAACATATTCCTCATACGGCAGTGAGCCTGAAGGCAGATGTGAGATGTATTCCATCTCATGAAGGGCGAAGCCCATCTCTCCTTTCGGAGTCATAAAAGTTCCCGTCCTATGGTTGTACCTCTCAACCAAAGCCCGGAACAGAAAAGGGTTAGGCTTGAAGCCGTAGGATGAATTGACAATGGCATCATAGAGATTTATCTTCTTCAGCTCAGTTTCAAAATTCTCCAAAGCCCAGTGGACTAAAGTCTTCCATCTCACATTCTCCTGATTCATTAGACCGTTCATCCTCGACGTCGAATCGGTCGGATAGAATGCATTCTTATTGGACATGAATTCATTTATGAAAATCGGTATCCTGAACGGCATCAATATGGCTGAGTCTTCAGGTGGTATGCATCCAGGCTTCAAACCCCGAAACACTGATACATGGTCTTCTGGGGCACTGAAAAATCCCTCCTTCCTATAAATAATACGGCTTGCCTTCACCTGCTGATATTCTGTCAAATACCAGGACATCTTTCTTGGATAGTTGGCATGCATAAGTCTCATAATTGATAAACCCCTGGAAACCTTTGGCCAGTACATGGGTTGTTTTACATCCCCTTCGAAGTAGAAGCACACCTTCTCTCTGATGCCCTTCGGCTGAGATTTCTGTGCTATGGCATCTCCGAACAAGAATGTTGGTTTCTTGTGGGATACCAGATCCAGACTCTGAAAAGGTTGTCCATTCATCAAGTAGAGCAGGGTTGTATGATCTTGATTGGCCAACAATGATAGTCTTGCTTCAGGAAGATCAAATTGAGGGAATTGCACATGAGATAGATCATGCTTAAATGAAAAACTCAAGCACCCCTCATAATTCGCTTCTTCGCTTCGGATGTTCACTACAGAAAATAACAGAAAACAAAGTCAGATATATCTATGTCTATGCGTGTATTACAGTATTTGAAGGAAGTTCCAAAAGTCACGCAGACTCCATATGGATATACTACCATGACATGTTGAGTGATTTATTCACGCAGATGACTAATTCACGCAAAGTTCAGACAGATTAGGATGAAAGTCACGCATCATTACCAGAATCACATTTAAGTGAAAATGACAAAAAAACACGCTGACAGATCAAGACTAATCTCATCTAGAAGATGACTCTCAGAAGTCTGCGTGAATAATTTAATATTGACATCTCTGTCAACATATGAAAAATCACGCAGCATCATCATGAAAGCTGCGTGACTATTTCAAACATGGACATTTCTGCCAACATGAAAAGTCACGCAGAGTCATGAGAGTCATACTCCTTTGCGTGGAACACAGAGCTTCGTAAACACGAAGATGTGAAGTATGGCCGACCCTAAAGAAGGGGCATACTTTATTAATATCCTTTGCCCTAAGAAGGGGGGATATATTTCTGAAGTTTATTATCTTAAGATCCTAAAAAATTCTATGTGGAGTTCATCTTCATCAAAGTCGTCTTTAACAGTTCATGTTCTCCCATCACTTACGATGCATAGGAGCTTACGGGACTTCCTGTCGAGGAAGTCTGTCAGTAGTGGCACGCGAAGAAGTTGCAGGGGCGTTCCCCTTGGCCTGAGCATCAGCTTTCTTGGGAGACATTGCTGCTGAGAAAGGAGAAGAAGAAGTTGGGGAAGAAAGAGTTCGTCGGGGAAGATGAAGTTCTCTTCTATAGGTTCTCTCTTTCAAATGCAAGTAAAGAAGGAAAGAAGTAATTTATGGCTTATTTATAGGCTTATTAAGAATTCCAAACGGCCCATCATGATTTGCCTCGATTTAGGAGATTGATACGGGATCCTAACTGCACAGAATCCCAACAGTCCAATCATTCAGGAATAAATATCTCTTTAAAGTCATCTCAGTGTGACTAAATTCATTTTTAACATCTCGATTTCAAAGTATTTCGAAATAATTTATTATTTTTTCGAAAACTTTGAAGGGGGTTTTTGTAGGCCTTAAAAATGAACAGTCACGCTGAGTTGATCAGAACAAGGTCCAAAAGTCACGCTGAGTTGATCAGGACAATATTAAAAAAGTCACGCTGGGTGACAACTCATCATTTATCAGAAATTTCATCATGACTGACAGCACGACAGTCGAAGAATGTCTCCTCGTATGCCACGTATTCACAGAACTCGAACGATCACAGCCGACTATTGCATGATTTTTGAAATCTTCTTCAACAAGACTCAGCCTTCGTCAAGTTGGTGTACCAAAAGAGCTTCTTGTCATTTAATACGACTGACAAAAGTAATCACTGTCAGAGATTTTGTGTCAGTCAAGGCACGTCGGATCAAGACAGCTGGCAGTCCTACCTCAATCGAGCGTGGATTATGTTTCTTCCCAAAGTCTGCGTATATTTTGAGCTTTCTGTCTCAAGTTTACGTGGATTCTGAAGTTTCCTCCCTCAAGTCTGCGTGGATTTTGAAGCTTTTTGCCTTAAGTCTGCGTGGATCCTGAAGCTTCTTGCCCCAAGTTTGCGTGGATTTTGAAGCTTTCTGCCCCGAGTCTGCGTGGATTTCGTCTTCAACAAGTCTGCGTGGATTTTATCAAATTGGAGTACGTGGCAGCCATGCCACTGATCTCTCGCCTGCGTGTCCTGTAACTTGCACACGACTCATGCATGATTTTCATGTGTCCAACAGTTACAGGCCACGTCCAGTAACTGCTCATAACCTTGCGTATGTTAAATCCTGCATGATTTTCAACTAGGCAAAGGCTGTGAAGACAGTTATCCTTTCAGTTATTTTTGACTCTATAAATAGAGTTCTTTTTCTCATTCATTGTACAGATACATAGTTATCTAACTTACTGTCAAAATTTTGAGAGCTTTTCTTCTTCGCATAGTCTAAGGGATAAAGCGATCGTCTTCTAGATCGGATTTCTACAGTTGTAATTTTCCCAGAAACACAATAAATAAAGTGAATTTATTTATGGAAAACAACAATCCTCATTTCCTCTTTCCTTCTTTCTTACTCTTCTTTCCATCCTTCTCTTATCTTCCTCTCTCATTCACACCCGGACCCGCGCCCGAACACGCACCCGCACCAGTCGGCCTCTTTCGCCACCTCCGGCCGGCCGCCTGCGTCTGCTACTGCCGTCCTGCCGTCTGCGGCGACCACCACTGCCGTCCGGCCGACCGACTGCCGCCATCACCACTGTCACCTCCACCATGATCATCTTCATCTCCATCCTTCACACCTCCAAAACCTATGTATATAATCCCCCTTCTCCTTCCCCAGTTATTCTACATCAATTTAGGTTAAAATTTTGCTAAAGCATTTCAATTTTTTTTGAATTTTGGGTGGATTTAGAAATTAGGAACTAATTGGGATTAATCTAGGACTAGCTCCAAGAACAAGGCATGTCCTATTCCTTCTTCCTCTTGAAATTTTCTCTAATTTGACTTTCTAAATTATCTTAAATTATTATGGTTTAGCTACATTTCTGAAATATATGAAAAAATCATGATAAATCCCAATCTTATGAGGACGTGATATTAATATAGGCATTAAATTTAGAAAAAA
Source organism: Iris pallida (assembly GCA_029216955.1). Taxonomy (NCBI): domain Eukaryota; kingdom Viridiplantae; phylum Streptophyta; class Magnoliopsida; order Asparagales; family Iridaceae; genus Iris; species Iris pallida. The sequence continues at coordinate 2,988,535 of JANAVB010026199.1, read as the reverse complement.
CCCATTAACAGACACAATAAATGTATATAAACATAATTTGAACACAATGTGTAGGATACAAATAAATGGACTCTTCAATTCAAGTTATTTGTGAATATATATAAATATGAAGATGTGTGGACACAACCTATGAGTCGCATACATACATGACTCCTACATATCATGATACAATTTATAGACACAACACATGAGTTATTTATCATGAACAATTAAATTAAATTTTGGTACCACTTATGGGCAAAAACCCTTATACTTGTTTAAATTTAATTTTTTTACATATGGATACATCTCTAGTATGATAAGTACACGTCCGGTTAGTTTTCACTGTGTAGGATCAATAACTTTTATTTTATCATAAATATCATTTCTGTCCATACTTTAAATTATACCAAATTAACATAGTTTGACATGATTACTTAGTTAATATGGATATTTATAGGTACCTACATGTTAAGGTAACGCTACACCTACTAAGTTTCAATTTTAAATTTCCTTTCGCATCCTCAAGAAGCTAAAATATGACGAGTAGCAGGTATGAGTTGAATATTTAGATTTAATTTCGTATAAAAATTTGTGTCAAGCCAATAATACAAAGTTTATAAAATTATTTTGTATGTGATTTGGAAGCAAGATTTTGATATCATTGTGCTACTAATAATTTTGTTTGAACTTAGATAGTATTTAGCAAGTTGCAATAACTCAAGAAAATTTTCTTACTTGCTTACTTGCTTGCTAAGGTAAGAAAGTCTATATTTAATCACATTTATATATAATGCTTGCGTGAGTTTCGGTGTTGTGAGTTGCTCCATCGAAGGGGTCGGCGTACTAGGGAATTCTACGGAGAGTTGCTCCGGGTGTATTTTATATTATTTTAAAAAAATTTGGACTCCAAAATACAAAGGAAACTCTGCTAAAAATTCTAAGGAATTCCAGAGTTAGCTATTTTTGGAACACAAAATGATTAAAATCTATTTTCTAAATTTTCTATCAAATTCCTAATACAATCCGATCCTGAAATCCTTAGAAGTGTTGCCTTGGGCACACAAATTTGAATTTGACATTTTATTTTGCTAAGACAAAATTTCCTGCTTATCCATTATTCTTTTTAAAATGTGTTTTCCTATTACATGATGAACGAGGTATAAATCGAGATTAATCAATAACCTAGATTACATTGTAAGTTAGAATTGCATCAGGACAGGAGAGAAACCTTTGGATCACACCTTCGAACTATTGTAATATTATATTTTAAAAAAACTGATCAGTTCCTGTTATCGGCATTCGTACGGCCATACGTTGTCCAAGGTGAGGCTTAGCTTACTTTTCTATTTTCTATTTTCCATTGGATTTCGAATCCCGAAATCCAGCCTTGTAATATCCAATGTAGCCTGGTTTTGATATTCTTTAAAAAATTCAAGTCATCCGACAATTGTTATAACACTTGATTCTGATAACTCGGAAAACAACTCATGTGTTATCCTGATTATATCACATCATTATGTGATTCCTGATACAAATAGGACGGATAATCTAAGCACCATCCAATAAGTATAAACCTGATCCCGGGTAAATGGGATTATTGCCAAGATATTAGGTGTTGTGTGATCCAGAAGTGTTTTTCTAAATATTTGCATTTTCATATAAGATTTGTCAAAGGTTTATACATTATACCTGACACCTGAATTCTTTTAGAAAAAGATGCAAATACCATAAGGAAATTCTTATCAGTAAATCTATTTTTTTTAAAATTATCCTTTCTTCCAGTTCAATTTCGATAATTTTATCATTTTACTTTACCTTCCTTACTCCTTGAATAAGGGCTTCTTCATCGTATTAACGATCTTGTTTTGTTCATTAGGGTTTGATGAAGACCATGAGGGAATGCCAATATGCACTGAAGAGGAGCTTAATGAATAAGACAAAGTGGAGGTCGACCTTGGGCATCATCTAGTAGTATTTTGTAACTGGTTGTGTATTATATGTATTGGGTTAATAGTTGTAATCGGGTAGAATAATAAAATTTTCTAATTATAGTTTAAGAATATCCTTTAATCAACCTGTTATTTATTATTTTATGCATAATGTGACCTGTGATCAACCTATCCTAGAACCCTACAGGCGACAATCGCGAATATGGGTACTGGAGTATTCATATGTCGCGTAGCCTGGGGATGTTGTTACGTACTCGGCTCGCCGTATTTTTGGAGCGGAGCGTGATACCTAACTTGAAAATTTTCTATGTAAATATTACCTCTGAGCAAACATTTCATTTATCAACCCCTCTCTATCATGTCCACATTACCTCCAATAGTGTTCGGTGTTTCAACTTATTATGTGTACCTAGTCTAAGGTATGTTATGGATAATAAGTCTACTATTATTTTCCCTAAGGAAGTGCAATATTTTACTACGTCCATCTTACTTCGGGTTAACTATTTGCATTCATAATTACATTACAAAGAAATTGCAGCAATGAAAATTCTATTTTTTCTACAGAAGATACAAGGCATTTGTTTAAGCCACAGAAAAAAGAAAGATCATTATAGTTTATAAGATTCTCAAGTATTCATGATAAGCTCATTAACTTCTTCAGAGACTCTATCTCAAAATGTTACTTTACTTCTACTCGGCATTTAGCTTCTGCATGGCGAACAACTTCATCTTCGTGGTCTCTTTCTAGTGTGGCAAGTTGCACGTCTAAAAAACTGGAGGTCATTACAACTTCATTCGCCTTCGCAACAAAGCATTCTTTTCTACTGTGACTCGAACCAGATCAGATTCTAGTTTGGCATGTTGCTTTTGAAGTTAATTGATCTTCTCTGTTATTATGGCCATTTTACTTGATAGTTTGTCCTGTATGGCAGCGCGGTTCAGTCCAGAAGTATTTAATTGTTCATAATCCTCATTAAATAGTGGATGTCACAAATAATGATATCTATCTTCTTATTGTAAATGGACTTCTCTTGTAGTACCACAATAGTTAGTTTGGCATATTCATCGTGGATAAGAGAAGTTATATTATTGTGCCGTGCTTAAAGGATTTCAGAAAGACATTGCGCTAGCTCATCTACCAATGCATATAGTTCGTCAGCCCATGATTCATGTCCCTGGTAGATTCTCAGTGCATTTACTTAGATTTGGGCAGACTGTTGTGCTAAAGAGAATGATTTATTCTTCTCCAAAACGTTGGAGACCCCATGCATCAGAATGGTAAGGAAGGTATGGATATGGATCATGACAAACTGATCTACCTCAGCCAGAGTCGATGGCGTCATAGGTGTTAACATTCCAGAAGTCCTGACCAGTGATGGAGCAGGTGGAGCAACCATAATAAAAGTAGCTGTCATGAAATGGCCAAAATATTCCATGTTAGTCGGATTTCAAAATGAAAAGTTTAATTGTTTGGCTAAAGTATTATACTTGGAGGAGCAGGCAGAGCTGCGAAAAATGCTTGTTGTTTGCTGGCATACGGCCCATTAACAGGCCTATTATAGAAGCATGAAAAATAAAAAATAGCCTAAAGATGTAAACGCTTCAAAAGTGGAAGCAGTCCCCAAAACACTATGGTCTCTTGAATGCTGATTAAGGAAGACGCATAGTCGAAGACGAGTCAGAGAGATGCATGGCCTGTTAGATGCATGACAAGTTTTTGTCTCTTATATGAAAAGACAAACCTCGAGCAGTGTGTAGTGTTCAAACTATAAGAAAGATGTCAGTGATTATGTTACCATCATCATTACATTTTAACAGTTGTAAAGTAGTAGTTTCACGCGACTACTTTCAGAATAGTTATTTGCAGTATGCAGTTGAAAGCTATGCGTTCTAATGCACAGAGTTTTACTATTTTCCATGAAGAAATACTATTTATAGTAAGCAGTTAAAACGCTATTCGTCCAATATTATTTGATACATAGCGAATCTAATGAAGAGAACGTGTGCTAACATGGCAGTGTTTCATACAATACGTCTCAAAACAAGTGACGAGCTATACATGATTCTCGATCACGTTCACTCTCCACTAACCCCTAAGGCTCGTGTGCCTACCTAGTTTCATACGTCTGTGAGGCAGAAGACAGTGTATTTTCTACGCATACATATAGCTGTTCCAGTAAAGAAAAGCTATAAATAGAGGATAGTGTCTTCCTCGCATACACACATACAGAAAGGCTACGTTTGCTACATCTTTGCTAAAGAACTTTCAAAGAGAGAGAGAGAGCTTTCAGTGATAGATTCTCCTTTATTGTCAAGAGTTCATCAACAAGCAAGCTTCATCAACTTTTGCATCAGATTGTCAATGGAGTAAAGAAGTCGAAGTAGACTTAATCTCCATCGCCACATTCCCCAGATTATATTATACTCATAATTCTTGTTAAAGATTCTTGTTGTACTCTTTTTTTATAATTATACAAAGGATTCAATATTTCTGGACTCATTTTTTGTGTTGAAACAAAAATAGCGACTCTGCTCGAGATGACTTTCTTCACCGACGAAAAAGTGGTGGTACAATCTGGTGTAACAAAGCTTGGTTCTGTTGAGAAGATGTTGGTCGTGCAATTTGACCAACAAGCATACGAAGCAATGATATCAGACAAAGACTCTGCTCCGGCCGCCAAGGGATAAAAAATCTAAGCAATTTTGTATAAATTGGGTCCAAAATCCCTCTATGCGCTTCCTAACGCTGCCGATGGCAAGGGGAAGGCTTTGGCCAATATTGGTCAAAACAACAGTTCGGAGGCGCATGGTTCACTATCAACATAGATGTTTGCAAAGAAGTCTCTGCTGTTGAGACTCATAGTACTCGTCATGCATCTGGGAAGGGCTCTACCAATGAGCCATCGACTAAACTATGTGCTTCCCGCAGTGTAACGCCCCAGTCCCAAAATACGTAGGACTAGTAACATAGACATGCAAGCCGTATAATAAATATACTTAAGCTATAAAATGCAGTAGAACCATGATTAATCTCATTCACACAAAAATAAATGAACAAAAGATATCATATAATGATAATGGATTATCTTGGTACAATATGTTGGGCAGAAACAAATCCACTACCAACAAGTAAGAAAAAATACATGGAAATAAAATGAGTTTGGCGAGCAAAGCGAAGATGATCCAAGTGCAATCTTCTTCAAAGAAATAACTATGATCACGGCTATAGCTAGAACACATGCGAAAGACAAGAGCACACACCTGGAGAGATAACCAGGTCCTCAGAGGGACGTAACAAGACATATAATATCATGCTATATAAACTGAATAAATATTGCTCAAATAAATAAGTCAATTGAATTATAACATGGTCCAATACACACCAATTGAACTAGCTTACCATCCCCCCAACCAAACAAGGACAGGAGATGGTAAACTAATTCAAGGTGACGTATCTTTCCATGCTATGAATCCAATATGGTATCCGGACCCCAACAAGGTTCAATACCTTCTCATCGAAGTAGTAAGCCACACCTACAACCAAATGTTTGCCATTGATTGTAAAAGAACAGAACAATTATCGGAGGGCTGAACTTAGACTCACAATACAAACTCGCTCGTACAAAGAAAGCCTAGGGACGAAAACCTAGGTACAGCAGACTAAGTACGATTGTTTATTTTTGATTCTGGGGGGTAACGATAGAGGCTCGGGAAAGCGACGGCCGCTCTGCCTTACTCCTTGGACGATCGGTATGCAGCCTTGGCTCGGGGAAGATCTGCTCGGCGTTGACGAAGAAAGGCTCTTCTTACTCTCCTTGGGTTGCTCTCCTGGCTTCTCTCTCTCTGTGATTATCAAGAAAAGGGGGAGCTCTCTCTGTGTATATCTCTCTCTTCTTCTTTTTTTTTATTCTTTTTGTTGCCGACCTTTTTTACATGGGAATGATGCTGGCTATTTATAAGAGTGGGGTGGGATCATTAGGGTTTGCTGATGATTATCTATTTGGAATGTCGGCGCTCCTTCATTCTATCTGGGCCCTTGATCCTGATCTTAATGAATCTCGGCCACTAATGCGGATAGCACCAAATCATATGAGCAATTAATGCTGACTGCTTTAAATCTTCGTGATTGATTATGCCAATATTTGATTGCTCGCCACGTGTCCTATTGGCTTGATGATGAATGATATGCCCTGATCTCGGCAATTATGATGATGATGTCGAATATTCTCGTTGGGATTCTGTTACATCTTCAGTGCCACGTCTTTTTTATTTATTTATTTGAAGATCCTGCCAGGGCCGCATAAGGTGACCAACACTTGAACCGCAGGGGGATACTCCTCGTGAGCCGCATGAGTCAATGCCTTATCGAGCCGCAGGGGACGAACTTTTCGTGAGCCGCATATGCATAATCTTTGCGAGCCGCAGGGGACGATCTCTCCATGAGCCGCATATGTATAGTTTCTGTGGGCCGCATGAATTAGCGTGGTGTTGAGCCGCATAGACCGGGCTATGGGTGGACCGCATATGGCAGATTTTTGTTAATCATATTAGAGTGACTCCTCGATGAGCCGCATGAAGCTGTTCTCTATCCGAGCCGCATGAGACTTTTGCCACGTGGCAATCTAGGATTTTTTTGTCAGATCGGGTCAGAGATTTTCTTCTTTTCCCGAAGAGTCTGTCATTATGGCAGAGCCATTATGATACTTTATGTCAGAGACAGCCGTCGAGTCATGTCAGAGTATTAAATGAGGCCATTACTCCAGTGGCCAACTGTGGGGGGGGTCACACGTGTCGTCAATTGAGCTGCATATTCCTGCTGAACCGCATTCATCCCCGAGCCGCATGAGTCTGAGGGTCTTCTTTTGGGCCGCATAGGGCAACTCCAGTATGAGCCGCATGGACTTGCTACCCAAAACCGTATGGGCCATTTATGCCTTTATTCTAATATTTTCCATGCTTCTACAGGACCCCCTTCAAAGTTTTCAATTTGTAAAATTAAAACACTTTGAATAAGAAGCATGGCCCCGTTCATGCCGCATAGGATGTTCTGTTTACCTGAGCTTCCTGGCCGCATTAGCATCTCGGCCGCATAGATTCTTCTGGCCGCATAGGCTCTTTGCCACGCGCCCTGACCACGTGAGCAAATCTTCATTAATTGCCTTCGATTTGATTTGACGCCGCCTTTTGGGGGAGGATCCCAAGGGTCGGTTTTGCCTTGACCGAAGCGTTCTCGCCTTTATTTTTGGAGGCGACGCATAATCCGAGGCGTCTTTCTACTTTATGGATCGCCTATAAATAGGAGTTTTTCAGCTCTTGGGGATTTCTTTACCTCCTTTCTTTGCTTGAATTCCCTATTGCCAACTTCGCTCTTCGTTTTCCTTCTTCATCCATCGACCATGGCTCCCAAGAGATCTGCTGCATCGAAGGCCGCGAAGGGCAAGGCAGTTGCTGCTACGGCGACTGCGGCGACGAATGTAGTCGCTCCTCCGTCGGCTACTGTAGGCGCTGTCCATCCTGATGTTCACCCGCCCATCGCTGGTAAGGGGGTCACTCCGAAAAACCCTAACTGCTGCCATGGCTCTGTTGCATACTTTATGCACAAGCCACATATACGAGACGTATCGATGTGACCGCATAAGCACTTCGCCCATTATGGCCGTATGAGCTTGTCATATTCGATCAGTTTCGCATGTGTGTTTTCGACTTGGGCCGCATAAGCGTTGCCCACTTTTAAACCGCATGAATTTGATGGTTTGTAGCCGCAGCGGTTTGTATGAGTCGGGCTTAGCCGCATGAATCTATAAACCCTTCTGAATCTGAGTTGTACGGACTTGGTTAATTCAGAGCCGCATGGGGCTATGACGCGCAGAGCCGCATGGACCTATCTGCTGATGAGCCGCATGAGGCTGTGGCAACCTGAGCCGCATAGACTTCAGTAATCTTTTCCAATACTTCTGTTTTCTTTGTTTGTCTTCTGACCTTATTTCTTTTATCTTTTTCTAGTGAATCTGCCCGTGAATCCTGCGGGGAAACTTTTGGTTGGTTCAAATCAATTCGCTTTGGGTGTGCGTCTTGACGACCTAATTAAGCATGTATTGAATCAGTTCCCTGCTGATGAGCCTTTGGAGAGGTTGAACGCCATCGAGAATCAGACCCTTCATTACCTTCGTTCCATGATGAACACTGGGAGGCTGGATGGGAAATACCTGAAGCCTCTATTCCTCTTTGGAGATGCTCTAATCATAGGAAACTCTCGAGTGTTAGAGATTTCCAAGAACTAGGATTTCTCTTTGGACGGGGAGTCAATCCATATTCCTTTTATGGGACGCCATTATCCCTTATCGTGGTTTAACATGGTGCTGTTGAACAGGAAGATGGTGTGCAACTTAACCCCTACTCAATCGGGGATGTTGATGGGCGACATCCATTATAATCTGAATATACGGTCAGCGTACCCAGGTAAGGATCCCGTCCCTCGGTATATGATGGGTCTAGCCCCGGGCTCCTTCATGAATGCATACGGTCCCAACTTCTCATTTGCTCAGGCTGACACCTACTTGAATCGGCTTGTCCGTAAGAAGTCCTATCCTATTGGTAGGATAGCGTTGCCGAACTGGATAAACCCTACTTCTATGTGGGTCCAGTTGACCACCTGGGTCCTGCAGACCTACGGAACACTCTTGCGTGAAGTGGGACTTTATCATGCTGTTCGAGGGACTTGTCACGGGCTCCCTATTAATAAGCCGCTGTTCATGGCGCTCTTGGAGATGTATAGCCGGCGAACGGGGACATTCTTCTCACCAGTAGGGGAGCTGGGGCTTGCTCTTCATGAGATGTATATTGTCTCTAAAGTCCCCTGGGGAAATGAGCCTTTCGAGGTGTACACCCCTTCGAATGAGGAGTTTGAGGACTTGGACCGATGATTCCCAGGTTTCGTTACAGTATACCGGGAGTTGCTGTGCCACCATAGTGCTTGTCACCAGATGGCCATAAAGACAGCGGATAGCTCCGAAGGGACCGCTCCCCACACCATATCATGGATTAGTTACCTTTTCAAAGTTAACCCTTCTGGTGGAGTTACTCCTCGAACCCCTAAAACGCACGTGGAGGTGAAGGATTTGATGTCAGGCGTCAAGAAGTCGCGGTCCAGGAGTGACATATTTGGGAGTCAAACTGACTCTCTCAGCTACTTTTACTATGGAACCACGCAGATGTCAGAGAAGGCGCTTCTGGCTGGCTTTTTGATGATATGGTTACGGAATTGCGTCGTCTCGGGAGGAGCAGGTTCCATCGAGAGGATCGGTCGCCATTTTATTCTTCTCGCCGTTAAACTGGTGTTCGGAGTTAGGCTGGCCCTTCTTTCCGCCATGGTGTGCAGCATCCACCACGGTCTTCGGACCTTCTCATCCAAAGTTGTTGCGCGTAAGAAGACCTTGGATTTTGAGCACGTAGAATTGCCTTTCCATTACTTGATGGTGTGGTTGGCGATGCATTACAAGTCTTTGCTGGGACCCGGGATAGCGGAAGATTCTACGGATGAAGATGCTTTCCTCTTCAAATGCCATCGCCAGTCTTGGGAATACAATACTATGCCGGCTTGTCGGAGGGCGCTGGCGAGGGTAGATGGGTGTCACCTTTTTGTGTATGTTCCTCCTTTTTCTGATGAGGATGTGAGTAAGGTACACCTTGATGGTACTGGACCTCCTCACTTTCTATCTCCGGATATGCTCACCTGGTTGCGTAACATCCGTCCTGCTCATTTGGTTTATCGCAACCGCGATAGGGTGTACCTGGAGCCTTACCTACCTAGTAGGTTTTCTCGGCAGTTCGGTTATAGCCAGTTATTCCTTGATCATCCCAATCCTGGTTTGGGCTTCGAAGATAGTGTTCTTGATGGCGTCAGGGCATGGAATTATTATGATGCTTATCATACTCGAGCCAGCTTCTCGGTCCCTGATGCTCAGACGCCAAGGGAAATTTTATACGTGGTTGCTTTGTATTATGCCATGGCGAACAAGCCTCCTATTAATTTCGATCCGAGTACCAGTTTTATCGTGGGTACAGGCTTAGAGGAGAAGCCAAAGGGGGCTAAGGCCAGAAAGCAACTAGCGCTTCAGACTCCTCTTCCTGAATCAGAACCTTCCGAGTCGGCTGGGGAGGAAGATGACAGCGAAGATTCTCTTTTTGATGGAGGCGAAGAAGTAGCAGATCAACCGCTTCCCATCCCTGATGAACCGGCGGAGGGCCCATTGCTTTCTACAGAAGGTTGAAGAGTGAGGGAAGAACAGCTTCCGGCTGTGTCTGGTTCCTCACGTAAGCGAGTCAGGCACGAATCTTCTGGCAGTAGAGCGACCTTTTCCGTGAAGAGAGCTGCCGTTAAGTCTCGTGGATCGCTTATTACCGAAAGGGATGACGGTACCGATGCTACTCCGGAGGTAAGGCTAAATTGGATTTATTTCTTTGTTGTAGTTCCCTTTCCTCTCGCAGATATGATTTAATCACTTTTCTTTGTAGGCGTCCGACGGACCGGGGTCTTCTGAACCATCTACTGCCTCCGAGGTTGATCCCGCCCTTGCTGCCTTAATCAGCGATATGTGCGCCGCGGTCCTTTCTGCTGGAGCTCTCCCGGAGGCGGCTGGAAGTTCCCAGGTTGCTGAAGCATCAGCTCGGGGGAACGAAGGTTCCTCTGGGCCCGCCCCCGCGGTCGTTGAGCTTCAGCGAGATGACACCGTTCTCAGTACCTCTTCTCCCGGGGATGACTCTCTGATTCCTGATTCGGAGGCTATTGGTGAGGAGGCTGTGGTGGCTGTAAGCGAACCTCAGCCTCCATACTCCTCCATTGGTAAGATAGGCCATATATTGACTACCGAAGGGGCTTATTTGCTCTATCAACATATCCTTCGGGTCAAGTCGATTCATGGTTGCCTTGGCCCTGCAGGTCCTGACCTTTTACCTCCCGCCGCAGATATTCTCGGGGAGAGTTCGGTCGGCCATTATCCGGACGAAAGGAATGTTTCTTCTCCTCTCTCTCATGTTGAAGAGCCTCCTGCCGTCTCCGGGCAGACGGGGAGGAAGTTGGCAATGGTTTCCGCCTCGTCTTTCGCTGTTGACACGGCTCCGGAAGTCGACTTTTCGACCTTGTCGAGCATCCAAATCCTGCGGGCTGCTGAAGAGGAGTTGGCCGCTGTTCAAGCATCTTACCGCACGGAGCTGGTTTCTCTTGTGGCCGAAGCGGCAGATTCTGTTGCATCTTCTTCCGTGCTGCCGGCCACACTTCCGTTGACACCGGCCTCCTCGGAGGCTTTGAACGAGGTGACGCAGGATGTGGTTGATAGCTTCTATCGTCACTTAGGGAGGGGTGTCGACGCTGCTGTAGAACGGGGAATCCCTTTCACTATGTCTTTGAAGGGTGCTCGGGGCCAGATTGACACTTTGAAGGACCTTCCTGGCGGGATGGGGTTAGCCGCGCTCCTGGAGCCCAAGTTGACAGAGGCTGATCGACTTGTGACCCAACTACTGGCAACACGGCAGGCTGGCTTGCCCGCTGCAATTGAACGGGAGCGGGGTCGCCTCGTTGCTGCTCGGGACAAGATCAAGCTCACTCGGGATGCTACCGCGCCAGCTGTGCAGGAAGACCTTGACAAGCTCTCTGCTTCATATGCCCATCTGGGTCGTCGAAGTCAGGCTTGTAGGGCTCGTGAAGAGTCTGCTTCTCGTGGAGTAGCGGCCATACGGGAGCGGATTCGTGCACTCCAACAGGAGTTGGCCTTCCTAGAGTTAGAGCGGGAAGCTGCTCGTGCAGAGCAGGAGTCGATTGCTCGGGAGGCCGAGCGGGTTTCCCGATCCTCTGCCACCTTGGAGCGGTCTTTTAAGGAGTTTGAGGACAACTGGCGAGCCTATGCTCATCTGGAGGACCCGACGGTGCTGAATCAGGAGGCAGAGCGTCGAGCCAAACAGAGTTTTGAGCGGTCGGTCGCCTTGATAAAGGACCGCCTCACGGTGTTATGCGCCCCGGAGCAGTGATCCACCATCTGTCCTCTTCTGCTTCTCTTTTTGTTTTTCTTTCATATGTGTATATTTTTATTTGCAAGGGATGTGATCCCCACCGATGTAGCTCTTTTGAATTTTGAAATAAATGAGCATGTTTCAACTCATCTTCTCTTTCTTGTTCTTGTGGTGTTCATGGAATTGGACTTGCTGGGGGATTATTTGTGGACTTGTTACCCTGGGTGTCCCTTGGTTTTAAGTACGGATAACAAGTTTGATTAGGACGTTTTGGAGCAGCCATGGCAAAGTGGTCATGGATGTTCTTGGGGTTGGGAAAAGGAGTGCCATAGAGCAACTGGGCTCCTGGGGCACGGAAGAATGGCGGGTTTATGCTAAGGGGCTTAGCGAGGGATATTTGTGGACCTACTATCCTTGGTGTACCCTGGTTCAGGGTATGGATAATAAGGTGGAAGGAAGCCTGTCATATTTGCTCCGAGATTATGAGGACGTAGCAAACATGAGGGTTTTACCGTGGAATCTTCCTACTCAGAGGTAATGAGAACATGGTAAGGGAAGACTTCACGGAAGACTTTTCAATAATCAATAGTGGTCAACAGAGGACGTTTGTGGTCAACAGAGGACATTTGTGGTCAACAGAGGACATTTGTGGTCAACAGAGGACGTTTGTGGTCAACAGAGGACATTTGTGGTCAACAGAGGACATTTATGGTCAACAGAGGACATTTGTGGACCTATTATCCTTGTCGCACTCCGGTTATGGGTACAGATAATAGGTTGAAAGGGAACCAACATACTTGCTCAGAGGTAATGTGGACATGGCAAATATGGTGATTTCTTCGACGGAGCCTTCCCACTCAGAGGTAATGAGGACATGGCAGGAGTGGGCTCAATGAAGAAGGGGTGCATAGAACTACTCAGAAGTAGGAGGACATGGAAGTTCTATACGAGGGGGCGGTTTATTTTTGGTAGAAGTGAAAACGACTCAGAGGTAATGAGGACATGGTCGTTTCGGAAATTAGTGGATCGATTACCTTTTTTGTGCACTGGGAGCGCGGGTAGTGGATCATGAGGGAGGATCTCTTTCAGGAAGAAAGTTCAGAGGTATGATTATACGTGACTTACTATCTGAGAGAGTGACCGGAATGTAAGTACATAATTTGGATTTTCTAGAATATTGAGGAGATGAGAGTTCAGTGGCACCAGCGGGTGCATGGCTCGGTAATCTAAAATGTTGTGGATGTGGGTTCAGTGGTATCAATGGATACATGACTCGATAATTTGGAAAATGGTGGGTGCGAGTTCAGGGGTACTAAGAGGGTACATGACTCGATAATTTGGAGAATGTTGTCTAAACATAGTATTTCTTCAGAAACTTGCCGTTGACGGGCAACATAAGCAAGTCCCCATTCTGCTTGGCGAGGCGGTAGGCGCCGTTGGAGAACACGGCCTCGATGACAAATGGACCTTCCTATTTTGGACGGAACTTGCCTGCGGTCTTGTGAGTCATGACCATTGGTCTCCGGACTGCCAGAACGAGATCGCCCACTTGGAATGTTCTGATTTTGACCTTCTTGTTGAAGGCTCCTGAGATACGTGCTTGGTATAGCTCGATCCTTTGCTGGGCTAGGAGGCGCTTTTCGTCTAAGGCCTCCAACTCTTGTAATCGGCGTTGATAGTTATCATCCGTTGTCAATTGATAAGTGAGGGCGACGCGGAGTGAGGGAATCTGAGTTTCCAGTGGGAGGACTGCCTCACTCCCGTATACTAAAGAGAATGGTGTATTCCCAGTAGCTGTTCGAACCGTGGTGCGATAAGCCCATAAGCATTCGCCGAGCTTCTCGTTCCAGTCGCGTTTGTTGGAGAAGACAAACTTTTTGAGGAGTTTGATGATTGTTTTATTGAATGCCTCTGCCAACCCGTTTGCTGCCGGGTTATATGGTGTCGAAGCGACATTCTGAATGCGGTGTTTGTCGCAGAATTGATAGAATGCATGGCTTACAAACTGCGGACCATTATCATGGATGATCCTCCGCGGCAGTCCGAAGCGGTAGATGACGTGATGCTTAAGGAAGCTGATCATGTTTGAAGTCTTAACTTCTGCGAGTGGGACGGCTTCCGCCCATTTGGAGAAGTAGTCAGTGATCGCAAGTATGAAGCGATGTCCTCGGGAGGAAGGTAGGGTGATTGGACCAATGATATCCATTCCCCATGCTTCGAATGGCCAGGATGCCACCGTTGGATGTAGAAACTCGGATGGTTGGTGAATGAAGTCCGCGTGGACTTGGCAAGCCTTGCATTTTCTGGCATAGTCTATTGCGTCTGCCACCATCGTGGGCCAGTAGTAGCCCATACGGCGAAGGCGGTCCTGTAGCTTAGGGCCAGGCTGATGGGCCCCACAGACACCGTCGTGAGCTTCTCGTACAGCTTCTTTGGCTTCTGCGTTTGACAATCACCGGAGTAATAATCTGTCGTAGGATCGTCGGTACAGCATCTTTGTCTCTGTGTCGTAGAAGAATCTGAGAGAACGCTGTCTGATGGAGGTGGCTTCCCTTGGATTCTCCGGGAGGATATCGTATACGACAAAGTCAATGAATGGCTGTCTCTAGTCTGGTGTTTCGTCGACCGTCTGGGCGGAATAGCTCGCCACGAATTGAATATTGTTCTTGGGACAGACCAGTTCGTGGCCTATCACCTCAACCGAGTGATGCGCTTGGTTCGGCACTGCTAAGGAAGCGGCAAGGCCTGCTAGGGCATCGTCTTCGATATTTTGAAGTCTGGGGACGTGTTCGATGAAGAATCCCTCGAATGAGGAGATAATGTTGATTGCTATTTGGTGGTAGGGGATCATGTCTTCATGGCGGACTTCGTACGACCCCCGAATCTGATTGACGATTAATTGTGAATCGCCGTATGCTTCGAGATATTCTACTCCCAGCTCCTTTGCGAGTTGGAGGCCAATGACCAAAGCGTTGTACTCGGCCACATTGTTGGAACAGGGTTCCGTGAGAGAGTAGGCACGATTGATCACTAGCCCGGTAGGAGAGATCAATACTACTCCGACCCCGACGACGATATTTCCCTTGGGTCCGGTTCTTGAAGCGCCATCGAAGAACATCCTCCATATGTTGTCGTGGGTGGTTGTATTAGAATCGACGACCTCATCTGGGATTTCCTCGTATATTCTGGATGACCTCGATCCTGGATGGGCCGCCAAAAAGTCTGCCAGGGCTTGGCCTTTGACAGCCTTCTGTGGGACGAAGATCATATGATATGGGGATAGCAGTATTGCCCATGTAGCGAGGCGAGAGCTGAGTGCCCCTGGTTTAGTCATGAGGACCCTGAGGGGATTTACCCGTGAGATCACATGTATGGTTTGTCCTGTAACATAATGCCGCGTCTTTTGAATGGCGAATACCAAGGCGAGGCATTCTTTCTCCACGGCAGTGTATCGGTGTTCGGGTCCGACCATCATTCGGCTGAGGTAGTATATGGCCTGTTCGTGTCCTGCGTCGTTATTTTGTGCCAGCAGGGCACCGAGGGAGTGTTCCATTGCTCGTACATAGAGCAAGAATGGTTTTCCAGGGACCGGGGCCACCAGGACTGGAGGATTTGACAAATATTCTTTGATGTCGTCGAAAGCGCGTTGGCATTCTTCGTCCCATACGAATGAGACTCCCTTCTTTATGAGGTGTGTGAACGGCCGGCATCGTCCGGAGAGATTGGAAATGAACCTTCTGATATAGGCTAGCCTCCCTTGGAGGCCTCTAAGTTCGCGGAGATTTTTCGGGGGACCCATCTCCATTATTGCCTTTGTTTTCTCAGGGTCTACATGGATACCCCGTGCAGTGATGATGAAACCTAAGAACTTCCCGCTGGATACGCCCAAGAACGACTTTGTAGGGTTCATCTTCAGGTTGTGGGCTCGCATCAGGTCGAATACCGTTCTCAGATCTTGCAGATGATCCTCCTTACGGCGACTCTTGACAGCGATGTCGTCGACGTAGCATTCCACTGTTTTGCACAAATGTTCTCTGAAAATGATACTCATAGCCCGCTGATATGTGGCACCAGCGTTCTTTAGACCGAATGGCATGACTGTGTAACAGTATGTGCCGATCGGTGTTCTAAATGATGTGTGCTTCTCATCGTCGGGGGACATCTTGATTTGATTGTATCCCGAGAATCCATCCATGAATGACATACGTTCGAAGCCGCATGTGTTGTCAAACATGATGTCCGTGATCGGGAGGGGAAATTCATCTTTCGGACATGCCTCATTTAGATTACGGAAGTCGATGCAGATTCGGATCTTCCCGTTCTTCTTAAGGACCGGGTCTATATTGGCGACCCAGTCAGGGTGTTGCTCCTCACGGATGAAGCCGCTGGCTATCAGCTTGTTGACTTCGGCTTCGATCGCGTCCATGATGCCCGGGCGGAAGCGTCGTTGCTGCTGCTTGACTGGCTTTGCATCCGGCCGTATATTGAGTTTATGGAGAGCAATATCGGGATCTAATCCCGACATGTCTTCGTAACTCCATGCAAATACGTCAATGTATTCTCTGATGAGTTCCAGCAGTGATTCCCGTTCCTTGCCTGTTAGGCTTTTACTGACGAAGATTGGTTTTGGAGAGGATTCGGTGCCGAGGTTGACCTGCATAACTTTATCCTCTGTAGGAGGTTCTCTTAGCTCGAACCGCTTTTCCCATTGTGCGTCTAACTGTTGGGCCTACGGCTCAAGCTCGAGGATTTCAGGAATGTCCTCGTCTTCTTCGTAAGCGTCGGCAAATGCCATGTTGACTGATAGGACTTGTCTGAATATGTCCCTAATGCTTGTGTCTGAGTCAGAAGTTGGTGACCCGGTTGAGTGTAACTGCCAATCACATTATTCATCTGAACTCTCTGGAGTCGTTGTGGGAGTTACATACCCTAGTCCACATCGAGTTTTGCTATAGTAGTCCCGTGGTTTACCAGACGGTACTGGGGGCTTCAAAGGTAGTCGCCGTCCGGTACCGTAATTCAAACCTGGTGTAGTTTCTAGATCATATCCTTGTTTCTGCATGAGGTATTTGGACTGGGGACTATAAAGGTATAGAGGCAATCTCCCGGCATCTGACCCAAGATCGACTTCTTTTATGGTGAAGGGGTACGGATCGTCTTTCTGGCCGAAGATAATCGGGTGGTCCCCTCCCTTGACTATTCGGTAAGCGTCTTCTGCCGGAGTAAGCTGGATTGTGGTATACACATTTGTCACTTGTGTGTGTAGGTGAGTACCTATACCGTGGTCTATAGCATACATTGTACATAGCTTATTGAGCTCGATGTAATTCAAAGATAGCCCTTTATTGATAAAATAAGGCATCTTCTCGAGAGGGATTACATCATCCACGGAAGGGGTATCGGAGTGGGCAGCCACATACTTGGCTAATTCTGGTTCTTCTTCGGCCACCCCCTGTATAAATGAAGACTGAGAGAGTGACCTAGTCAGCTTGATCTTCAGAGGCTCGACCGGCGGAGTAGGTCGTGGAGTTGTTGGTAGACTAGCAACCCCCATCTTGGCATCTGACGTGGGGCGAGGAGTGGCTGGTTCGCTGGAAGTGTCAGACCTCGCGTCGGGGTGACGGCCCTTTTTAGGAAGACGTATCGTGAGCGGTCTGTCGGAGGGATTGAGTTTCTCCGCTTGGAGCTGACCGACTCTCGGTAGTCTGATGGTAAAAGGCCCTGGTGTGGGTCTCGGCACTTGGCTAGACCTCGGCAGCCAGATTCTCATCTGCTTTTTTTGCGCCGATAGACTGATTGCGTCCTTACGCAAAGTAGCCGTAAGGGGTGCAGAACTGCCCGGTTTGCGAGCCTGGAGGTAGATCGTCAGGGGTTCTTCTGATCTTGTGGTTGTCTTGGTGTGAGCTTGCACCTCCTCTTCGACCAGATGCTTCTTTGATTTTTCGTACAGACAGGAGTCTGAGTAATAAGATTCGACCCCCTTGAAGGGATCGATATCAGCAAACTCTGTCCTCACGAAGCCATGCTTATCGACATATTTGAAGCACTGGTGTAGCGTGGAAGGCACGATCATGTAATCGTGTATCCAAGGCCGCCCCAGAAGGATATTATAAGAAGTGTCGGCATCTATGACGTAGCAGGTGACTTCTGATTGGAGATCGCCAATCTGACATTTCAAGCGAATCTTCCCTATTGGGTAGCTCCTGCCCGAATTGAAACCGCTAATGGCGGTGCTTGTAGGCGTCAGGCGATGCATTGGAATGCGAAGATGATGTAGCAGACCCTTCGGAATGATGCTTATGGAGGACCCAGGATCAATATGCATTCGGTCCACCTTTACGTCGCCGATGTATCCAGTGTAGTACAATGGGCGATCGTGCAGGTTAGTTTTGATGAGCATATCCTGCGGAGAGAAGACGATATTGGGCATTGCACCTGTACACGCACTATCTTGGAGATCTGTAGGCTGATTATCTCCCGTGAGGTTGACCTGAGCCAAGTATGCGTCGGCATTTTGGAGCGCCTCACTTAGAGCCGTGCGGACATCCTTCGAGAGCCTCAGAAGTTCATATAAAGATAATTTGGCCGATGTATTGGCCAATTGAGCCAAGATGTCGAAGTTGTAGGGTCTTTCCAGCCCCTGAGGTGTCTCCTTTCGGAGGGATTTGTCGAAACGGGTCTCTTTCGGCCTGGGTTTGTCGGTCGTCGAAGGCTGAGCCGGTCCCGGAGTATCAGCATTTGTGGGCTGCTGATCATTAGTCGAATCCTCGGCCACTGGTTGGGCTTGTGCTCCATATCGAGTAGTGACGGCTGAGACTTCCTCCTCCTCTGTCGAGGCGGTACGGCACGATCTGACCTTTCCACTTTTCTTTTTAGAAGGTAAAGTGGGCTGAGTCACCTCGTGGACTAGGTCCGGATGGACCCACATGATTTCCCCTCGTGATGTGGTGAGGGGTACTAGGCCGGGAGTTTGATCACGGGCAGGCGGAAGATTAGTGATTTCTATCGTTGCCAGAAGGATGGGTATGACACCGTCTTGAGTCTCTGTTGGAGGGAAATTACCGAATTGTACGGACACCATGTTGGCTGCTACGGTTACCTCCTCGAAGTCGATAGCCAGAGCGTTCGAATCGATGAGGTTCTGGATATACCGTTTCAGTTGGTAGCAGTCGTGTGTAGCATGGTGGACGTAGCGGTGGTAATGACAGAACTTCGGATTTTCCAAATCAGCCGGCCGAGGTTCCCGCCTTGGTGGAGGAAGCTGAATTCTATCTCCTTGTATAAGCATGTCCAAGATAGGCTTGACGTGGCCGTCTTCGAAAGAATAAGTGATTTGAGGCCATTGTTTGTCTGCTGGCTGTGGCTCGGGCTTCTGGGCTGTATCGGTTACCATGGCCTGCTTGCCTTTGTTGTCCCGGTTGTTGGAGGGGCTACCCCCATTGTCGTTGCTGGCGTTGGGACGCTTCCTCTTGTTCTCTCCCTCTGAGATATGCAACCCCAGTTGGCGAGCTTTCTTCAATCGTTCCTCGGCACTTGTAGCGCTGATGATAAAGGCCTTCCAGTCCTTGAATTGACTTTCGCCCATCCAGAGACTAATTGTTGGGAGTAGTCTCTTTTGGCAAATTTCAATCAAGGAAGAGTCCGGGTTGCCAGATGGTAACTTCATTGCGGTTTGACGAAACCGCTCAATATAATTCTTTGTCAGCTCTTTCTCTCCTTGGACGACGTCCATGAGGGTAGACATCGTGACGTCCTGCCCTACCTCATAGAACCTCTCCAAGAACAAGCGCTTGAAGCCAGCGAAGGAGTGGATGCAATTATCTGGCAGGTTGCGGTACCAATCGAAGGCGACTCCTTCCAGTGCCCCAATAAATAACCGTATGAGGATGGCGTCATCATGGGACAGATGGTCGGTAGTGACCTCAAAGTAAGTGATGTACCGGCTTGCTGAAGTCTTACCATCATATGGGTTGATATTGAACGGCTTATATCTTGGGGGAAAGGGCACATCCCTCCATTCAGCAGGGTATGGTTGCCGTATTCTGAGGTCTTGAGAATTTTCTCGGGCGTGGAACATCGCTCGAAGCTCCTGAACCTCTCTCCTTACTTCTCGGGCCTCATCTGTTGCGGTAGGGGCCGTTATCTCGGGAGCATTATTGCTCGGGTTTGGTGTCGCTGAATTTGAATCTATGTTGTTTGCGGGACCCGTGCTTGTCTGACCAGGTGCCACTTCCTGTAGAGTAGGAAGCGCTGCTTTGATCTCGTCTACAGACTTGACCAAGGCATGCAGTATGGCCTCCAAAGTGTCGATACGTTGGCGATCGCCGGAACCACCTTGGCTATTGTCCGTCATGAATACCGTCCTCACATGAGGAGTGACAGAAAGAGAAGTGGCAGACATGCCCTCCGAGTCATACTCATGCATCGAGAAAGCATCAGGATATGTGGGGATGTTCTTTTCAGGTTCGGACTCGGAAGGAACAGTACCCCCAGCTTCAGAGCTTGCTTCGTTTAGGACGTCCTCGGGGACGTCGGTATCTGTTGTATCCGTCGGAGGATTTGCTTCCTCCAGTCCGTCTTTTTGGAATGTCGGGTTGTCGTAGAGGTTTGGAGGAGTGCTACCCCCAGTTCCGACGACCCCCAATGACGTAGATGGCGAACTTCCTACTGCAGCATTTTTCGTCTTTGAACGGGTGTGTTGGAATACTCCAGTAGAGGATAATCCTTTAGACGACGGCTTCTTAGCTGCAATAGTTGACACCTTTGGGCTGGAGATGCTTGTCTTCTTCCCTCTCCCCTCAACGGGGACTTTCCGTACGGAATTGCAGGAGGCAACGAGAGGTGCCTCGTCTTCCGAGCTCGGATGTTGTAATCTTTGGAAGACGGATGGCCGGTCTTCCGTTACTGCCGTGTTGTTGCAACAGCAGTTGACGATAATCTGGGTGCAGTGACGTCCCCGTGAGGACTCTCTGCACGCTGAGGCTCCTTCTCTTTCCTTGCGTTTGTGGAGGATAGCTTCACGCAGGTCAGAGGAACCACTTTGTCCGTTTGCCGCCGGGGGCTGGACTCGAGTGGTTTTATACAACTTTCCGTCAGAGGCCCGCGTGATACTCAGCGGGACGCCCCGATAGTCAGAGGTTGGGGCAGCTGTCTGGACTTGATGAGCCCGCGCTGCCCTAAACTTTTTCTTTTTAGCACTTGTGGGTGCGTAATAGGAAGAGTCCACATTAGGTATCACAGAGTCTGGATTTTCATCCAGAAAGTGATCAGAGTTAGGACCGCATGAGAGTCGGTCGAAAACTGATCGAGAGAAGTGTGGTAGAGACGCTATGCGGCTAGCGTTGGGTGCCGTGCAGGCTATCTGCATGCCACTGTCTTCTGTTGTGGGACGAGTTCTTATGCGGTTAGGAGTCACGGCCGTGCAGGCTGTCCGCATGCGGTTGGCATCTGTGGCCGCATGGGTTTTCTGCAAGCGGTTGACTTTACTAGCCGCATGAATCTCATCCGTGCGATTGGGAACTGTAGCTGCATAAGTTATGCGGCTGACAGAAGTGGCCGCATGAGTTTTCTTCATGTGGTTGACGGTTGTGGCCGCATGGATTTTCTTTATGCGGCTAATACCCCTCTGCGGTTCAGGTTGAGCAGAGACCCTCTTTGCCCCTGCAAGTCCAGCATCATAGTGTTTTCTTCTGTCGGACTTGGGGACAGCAGAGGTGTCTGTGATCTGAAATGGGGCCGCAGGAGAGTCTTTCTCGCCGTCTTGAGCGACCGAGGGTATCCCATCGAGGGCTTGGGGAGGAGCAAATGACTTCGGCCTCCACTCCTTACGAGCCTTTGTCGTGCGAGTGCGCTTCTGGACCGGGCCAGTGCTTCCTTCGGAGAGCATCTCTTCAAACGCCTGTTGGTCGAAGCGGACGACCATCTTTTGTTGTGCGAAGCCAAGTTTGGCTGCATCCGACTGCGTCACCAACTCCTCAGCCGTGGAGAAGTTTGTCCCCAGCAGAGTCGCCATCGTGTTTGCCATTGATTGTAAAAGAACAGAACAATTATCGGAGGACTGAACTTAGACTCACAATACAAACTCGCTCGTACAAAGAAAGCCTAGGGACGAAAACCTAGGTACAGCAGACTAAGTATGATTGTTTATTTTTGATTCTGGGGGGTGACGATAGAGGCTCGGGAAAGCGACGGCCGCTCTGCCTTACTCATTGGACGATCGGTATGCAGCCTTGGCTCGGGGAAGATCTGCTCGGCGTTGACGAAGAAAGGCTCTTCTTACTCTCCTCGGGTTGCTCTCCTGGCTTCTCTCTCTCTATGATTATCAAGAAAAGGGGGAGCTCTCTCTGTGTATATCTCTCTCTTCTTCTTTTTTTTATTCTTTTTGTTGCCGACCTTTTTTACATGGGAATGATGCTGGCTATTTATAAGAGTGGGGTGGGATCATTAGGGTTTGCTGATGATTATCTGTTTGGAATGTCGGCGCTCCTTCATTCTATCTGGGCCCTTGATCCTGATCATAATGAATCTCGGCCACTAATGCGGATAGCACCAAATCTTATGAGCAATTAATGCTGACTGCTTTAAATCTTCGTGATTGATTATGCCAATATTTGATTGCTCGCCACGTGTCCTATTGGCTTGATGATGAATGATATGCCCTGATCTCGGCAATTATGATGATGGTGTCGAATATTCTCGTTGGGATTCTGTTGCATCTTCAGTGCCACGTCTTTTCTTTCTTTTTTTTATTTGAAGATCCTGTCAGGGCCGCATAAGGTGACCAACACTTGAACCGCAGGGGGATACTCCTCGTGAGCCGCATGAGTCAATGCCTCATCGAGCCGCAGGGGACGAACTTTTCGTGAGCCGCATATGCATAATCTTTGCGAGCCGCAGGGGACGATCTCTCCATGAGCCGCATATGCATAGTTTCTGTGGGCCGCATGAATTAGCGTGGTGTTGAGCCGCATAGACCGGGCTATGGGTGGACCGCATATGGCAGATTTTTGTTAATCATATTATAGTGACTCCTCGATGAGCCGCATGAAGCTGTTCTCTATCCGAGCCGCATGAGACTTTTGCCACGTAGCAATCTAGGATTTTTTTGTCAGATCGGGTCAGAGATTTTCTTCTTTTCCCGAAGAGTCTGTCATTATGGCAGAGCCATTATGATACTTTATGTCAGAGACAGCCGTCGAGTCGTGTCAGAGCATTAAATGAGGCCATTACTCCAGTGGCCAACTGTGGGGGGGAGGGGGTCACACGTGTCGTCAATTGAGCCGCATATTCCTGCTGAACCGCATTCATCCCCGAGCCGCATGAGTCTGAGGGTCTTCTTTTGGGCCGCATAGGGCAACTCCAGTATGAGCTGCATAGACTTGCTACCCAAAACCGCATGGGCCATTTATGCCTTTATTCTAATATTTTCCATGCTTCTACACCAAACAAGGACAAGATGTGACGAACTAATCTGCGACAGGTTATTGTTCTAAGCCGCGATCAGATACAAGTACCCAAACCAAAAGTACTCATACCTAACGGATAAGGTAGCCTAACCATTCTAAGTGTAATGTAGTTAAGAACAATCCTTCTACGCATGGGCCCTGGCTAAAATAGGATCGGCATAGTCCTCCATTGGGGTACCAGAGGCCGAATCAATAAGAGCATAGTATTCCGCAGAACGTCAGTGGCCGTCAGTAATCATGGGTCATCAATCCCGTATCTCCAGAGGAGCTTTCGGGTCACAAGAGAAAGTGCATCGAAGCCCATACGCTAAGGAATTGTCCTCCCCGCCCAATGTCTACTATGTTGTATCCACAACAGAAAACCTCTATAACCACTAAGTCAAACTAAGCATGCAACCTCTATTAGCGGTTATTCCTATCGCACGACTTATACGTACCGGTGGTCAGCCAGTCATGCATGTCTGTGTTCTACATGCGACACACAACTTTGTGGTACAACGTGTCAAGGCCAATGAATGCAACACACAAAGGTGGTCCCTTAAATCTTGGTTTAATGTGTAAGAAAAATAATACATAACAGGAAATATAACTAAACAGTAAGTTCTAACAGGTTATGCCATGTATCACAGTTTATTTTGCATAAAGAAAATAATGAACAATGCATGAAATAGAGCTAAAATAAATAAACAGCAAATATCAAGGTGTCTTGCCTGGTAGGACGCCTGGTGTGCTTCGATGATCAAGGTAGCACGAACTGCGACTTTGGTGCGATAACTATGTAAGGTGACCTCGGGTGATGGCACGGACAGTTTCATTGGATCCAGAAGGGTCAATTTAGTTAGGTTCGACATAAGGTAGTCTAGAATTGGCAAGAGAATAGAAAAATGGGATTAGTCATGGACGGAATGATAGTCGAAGAAAATAATATATATACAAATTTAGGAAAACTATTTATAATATTCGAAAACTAGTTTGAGTCTAAATAATTATTGAAAAAAAGAAAGAAAGAGAAAAAATACTTAAACTCACTAAGAAATCATTTTTGGCTAAAAACACTAAGTTCGTTGAAAATAGAATTGGTAGAAAACTATGTTTTTAATAGTCAAGAATAATGTTAGAAATATGTAAAAAATAGTCGAGAATAATGTTAGAAATATATATATGTATATATATGTATCTATATATATATATATATATATATATATATATATATATATATATATATATATATATATAGATAGATACAATATATATATATATATATATATATATATATATATATATATATATATATATATATATATATTGTATCTATCTATATATATATATATATATATATATATATATATATATATATATATATATATATATCACGAAACCTAAACAAATGAAAAAGTAGATGAAGAAAAAGGGGGGTGAGGATTTTTAGGATGAGAGAGAGCTATGGAGAGGGAAGCAGGGAGAGCTTAGCGGGCTAGGGCAGCACGGATGGCGGTGGCACCGCCGACTGGAGACTCGGGAGGGGAGGTGGCTCGGGGAAAAGGATGGCGGAGAGAGCGGGATCGGGGTGGATATGGCGCACACGCGACGACGGCGGCTCGCCATCACGCGGCGGCGGCTCGACTTCATGACGTGCTCCCGGCGCGGGCCGGAGGGGAGGAGCCCTCATGGCGGCACGTGATCTGGGGAGGCCGCTCTGTGGGAATCGGGCGAAGCAATAGTCGTATGCAGGGGTCGGCGGTGAGGGGCCAGGTCGACGTCGGGCATGGCTCAACGGCAATGCACGCGGAGGCTAGGTTGGGTTTTTTTTTCCTTTTTATGGTGTTTGTGGAAAGGGGCGGTTGGTGGTCGGGCCGATTTGCATGAGTAGTGGTGGAAGTGCTGGTGAGGAGTCGTAGCGGAGTAGCATGGTCAGTCGTAAAGAGAGTGGTAAAGGATGGTGATGCCGGGATCGGTAGGGATAGCAGGGGAGGTCGGTGACAGGGGCGGAGTCAGACGGATGGTGGCGCTCCTGGCAATAGTGTGGGGGAAAGGCGGGGAAAAGGTGGTTGGGCTGGTGGTTGGGATTACGGCATCGTCGGAGGTTTGGGTGGTGGGAACGGTTCGGTTGTGGCCAAGGAGGCAGCCGATCACTAGGAGGGACAGTCGTGGGGTGGCCGAGGTGGCAGTTGATGACAGGGTCGGCCAGGGATGAGGATGGTGGGTACGATGGTGGTCGGAGCAGCGGTACGCCGAAATTAGGGTTAGATGGGTTTTGGTGGTTCGTGTTGGGGAATGTCCTACACGGCCTAGAGGAACGTTCGGGATTGTCGGACGTGAGAGAAAATGTACTTGTACAAGGGATAATTAGTGGATGGGGGTAAGGGACATGGACACGATGCACAAACTTGGGTTATGAAATTTGGAGTTAAAATTTATGGATGAGTACCTCATCTTATATAGGAGGTGGGAATTCCCAGTTGGATAAGGATTAGGATTTAAACCCAATTTAGACAATTCAATTATTAAATTTAAATCAATAAAACCAAATCTAAATTCAAATTAAATTCCAATTTAAATCTAGATAATCTAAACTCAGATTAAATATAATTTTTATCTTTAAACTATTTAAATTAAATCCATAAAATCTAATCAAAGATTTAAATTGCCACAATAATTTAAAATTTCTAAAAATACTTATAATAATAATTTCAAAAATTATATTATTATTTAAAAATAAACTAATAAAATACTTATGAAATATATGTATGCGCAAAGAATATTATTTATTATTAATAACTATTATAAAAGAAAGGCTTTTTATAAATAAAATAAATAATATAAATAAAATAAATAAAATAAATAAAATAAATAAAATAAATAAAATAATGAACTTGGAAATTTTGATATGATAGCTAAAATAATTATTATATATATTATTTTGAAACTATAAAAATAGAAAAATATTCTTTCTAAAATATGTACGCTCGTACATATTCGCACTCGTCGAGCAATTACGAAAAAAAAATTTTGTGCGCGACGTACAAATAAAAATATAAATCAGTACCCAATTTATTTTTAAAAATAGTAGAAATTTAGGGGTTTTACATCCTACCCAACTTAAAAGAATTTTGTCCTCGAAATTAAGAATTTTTAGGGGGTTGGAAGACACAAGGGGTATATCGGTAATGAATACGATCAAGTCACTGGACGAGGCAAAGAACCGACGTTTACTGCAAACATGCATTAGAAGATCGCGATTTCAAATAATTACGAAAATAAATCATAGATATGGCTAACAAACGCCAGAAAGAAAATAATTAGGGTTAAAGTTAAAACAAGATAACAGGCAATAAAGAATATTATAGTAACAAGAGAAAATAATTTAGGGATTTAAAAGGTATGCCTTCTTGAGAGTAGGTTGATGGCACGATTAAAGAACGAGTTAAGTTCACTCCTAAATTAAGCAATTAGTAGGTCATGATAGGGTCGAGAAAAGGACGAGTAGTTTAGGACGAAGATATAGCAACATCGAGTGATAATGATCATAGTTGATAGGAAGGCTAGAGGAAGTTCTAGTATAACGCCTTCGTCCTTCTAAAATAGGTGAAGGCGAAAGCAATAAGTAGTTCAAAGGCGATATTATCGAATACGAATATGTGATTCAAAGACGATCGAATAATTTCAAAGAAATTGTCACGGCAGTCATGGATGGGATTCTAGAGGGCAAGTTTAGCTTTGTCCTCATCCACGTAGAATGATAGATAAAAGTGAACCAAAGTGCACTAGGTTGATCAGACCATCATGCACCGATTCTGAGTAGATAATACGTTAGTGGAGGCCTTCAATAACATATGTCATGAACAAGCTTGATAAAGAATTGAGCTTGCAAAAACTAGGCTACATTAGCATCATTAGTCTAGATAGTAAAAATATATGCACGTAAGATTAAGATTGAAATAAAGTAGAATTAGTTCAACTCCTTAAGCCTTTAAGTCAAATGATGTGTTGATCTCCAAACAGTCGTCCTATAGTATCACTACCACATTTCTAGTTTGAGGGTATTTTTTTATTTTTGAATTATTTGAATTTAATATATTTTATTAGGAATTTAAAATGATTTATTTGAATGGTATGATTTAAATACTAGTTTATTTATTGCCATGTGGTTTTGGTTAGCCTAACATGGATTGGACCTAACCTAGATTAGCCATATCTAGCCTAGTTAGCCACATTGAGAATTAGTTAGTATTGGATAGCGGTTTGAGTCATGTTTAGCTAAGTGAGTAGTTTGCAACTTAACTAGGAAAGAGCCCTAGATTCTAGGCCACTCATTAGACTTGATTCATTTCTAGCCATAGTTGCCCCTAGAAACCCTAACCCTAAGCTAAGTGGCCGGCCAAGACCCCCCTTGCCTATATAATATCTCTTTAGAAAGTTGTGCCTCTTTTCAATATTCTATCATTTTTCCTAAGAACTAGGTGAGCCTCCATTCTATTTTCTTCATAGTTTAATCAATAGAGCTCCATTTTTATTGAGATTTCTTCCATAGTATTCTAATCACTGTTCTCCTACTGTTTATGGAGTCACATCTCAGATTTGAAGCAATTTGGAGATTTTGGGTAGCTTTGGAGAGCTCCTTTGAAGAGGCTTTTTGTGTTGAAGAACACACATAGGTAAAATCCTATTCATCCATTAAAATTAGGTTTTCTTTGCATAAACACCAAGCCCTAGGTATCCTTGTGCTGTAGGAATATGGTTTGCTCGATTTCGTGTCCTGTACGTGTTCGTATCGGACACGTATCAGTAGTGAGCGTAGGTGTTCGACGAAATGCCACCGTGGGCATTTCGATCGAGATTTTGAAATATTTTTTAATAGGAAGTTGTGTTTGGATGTGGCTTACGTGTTTTTGCTCGACTTACGTGTTGCTTGTGTCATGTCGCTTTGGACACGTGCACACGCGGGGTGTACCACGCGCGCGCGCGGGTAGCATTTCCCTGCTACCAGTGTGTTCGTGCTCAGTGCACAGGACACTTGGTCGCGTGTGCTTGGACACACAGGATGGGGTAATGTCTGTCATGACATCCCCAAGGCCTCGTGTCCTAATATTTTGTGTCGGGTGAGATATTTGATCCACACTGGACACATGTTCACGTAGCTTAGTGTTCTATTTAGGTGTTCTGTGTTCGTGTGAGTTCTTGGACACTTATGTCCTGTTATTGGACAAGTTACTACATGTATGACACGTACACATGTTCGACACTAAATACCAACCATTATCATAACATATTAATTGTTATTTCTATGTTGAAAGGGGAAATCCCCATTTTCTGATACTGTTAAGTATCAGTGAATTAACTCACTGTTTCTCCATTTTCGATTTGTATTTAAATGTTAATATCATGAAAATAAATGTGGATTAGTTGCTGTTACTTTTAGTTAACAAGTTAGGGTTTGTGTTTATCATAGATATGTGTGTTAGAATTTACATTTGGGTTTTGACAATCGATTTTCTAGTTCCTGCAAACTGAGTTCATATTACTTCTTATTTTATGTTACTATACAAACCTAGTTGTGATGCTACTACAGTTGATGCAATGCTGGGTTTGGGATTGGTATACATATGTATACACATACTGAATTGTTTCTCACACTGTTGTAAAACCTGAACATATTAGCACACACTGCCATGCCAAACCTGAGATTATGTCTATGCCACACATTCACTGAAATCCATTCCTGTCACATATATCTTGATGAACACACACCTACACAAAACCTGGGAACATTGAATGCTAACCTATACACACATGTCTACATACTGAGTACTGCAGCCTTGGTGACTAAACCTGAGATATCACAGATATACCCATACCACACACAGAGACACTGTCATACTCTAAGAGACCTGAGTTTAACTTGTGGAGAAATCTGAGTATAGTTGCTAATAAATAAGTTTCTTGGACTGTTAAACTGAGAATTGACTTCATCCCAAGAACCTGACATTGATTTCCTTTCCTTAGCTAAATTCAAATAGGTTAGTTGGCTGTAATGGTTAGCTATTAGTTGATTGGTTGGTTTACTATATTTCTGTTAATGTATATCCAGGATACTACTCCCTGTTTTCCAGGTTAACACACACAAGCTATATCATGATCGTAGGACCGTTGAGCACCTCTAGAGGGGGGATGAATAGAGTGTGTGCGTGTGCAGCAAAAAATAATCACTAATTAAAAATATTAAGTAATTATATATTATGGCATATAAAAGACGGTTAATAAAATGCGATAAAGTAAGAGTCAAGAATTTAAACTCACTGAACACCACGATGTATACTGGTTTCCCTCTGAGAGGACTAGTCTAGTCGCGAGTACTCTTGCTCGCTGTTAATCCACTATGACACAAGCTTTAACTGAGTGCCTGCAACTCTTACAATACCGTGCTCGGCGACAAGTACACGACCGACTTCACAACACCGTGCTTGGTGACGAGCGCACGACCGACTCCAGAAGGCAATTGGAAAACTGGAACATTTTCTGAATACAACCTCCGATACAACTCTTCAACACCAAACTCTAGATTAAACAAAAACTGTACTGGCTTGGCTAAGAGTCGTAAAGGCTTAGATATGAAAGTAAAAGCTCAGAACACTTTAGATAGAGAAGAGAAGAGATAAAATTGGATTGTTGAGATGAATGATAATCTCAACTCTATATATAGTATTTTTAGGGAACCGAACTCGGGTAGAGTTCGGGCAGAGTTCAGATGCTAGGATTTCGCATACGAACGTTGCATGCAGATTTGGAGGCAACAAATATTTGAATTTAAACAGACCGAACTCGGGCCGAACTCGGACCGAACTCGGTCAGAGTTCTGTCAGAGTTTTGCTGGTTCAGAACAGTAGAAACATGATAGTACAATAAATCAATCAATACATAATATAATTATAAGTAGAAACATGATAGGGATTACATGAATATTAGTGACATCATTATGTTAAACTTAATTGATTAGCCATATTCAAAAACATGATATAATTATTGGGCTAACAATCTCCCCCTTTTTGATTATGGCAAATCCTTTAAGTTTAATACATATACAATAGATGCATGTATCACTAATAAACACGTAATATTAGAATATTGAGATATATACAATAGATGTATGTATCACTAATAAATACGTACTACTAGAATATTGTGTGCTAACTTAAACTTATTTCTCTTCCTTTGACATGATAAAAAATAAGCGCTCTCCAGTAATAAGAGATGAAACGATCAAGCATAAGTACAGCATGAAGGCAAAAAAATAATCATGATCAAGGATTAGGAGAACAGTGAAACGACAAGTTTAAAAAATTGCATAACTAAAGTAGAAAAATTTGTCAACAGAAATACAATATAGTTGGTTGAACGTAAACATTGAAATCAATCAATACATAATTTACCAACTAGAAATCCAAAAATGACATTCAAAACACATTTTGTTAAATAAATAAAACTGTAGTTTTGAAATTGATTTTAATAGGTAGATATCAATAATGCAGAATTCTATTATTGGTCATAAATAAATCATGAGGAATAGAAATTCGTAGATCTAGTATTGTAGGTCCTAAAAAATCAAGTTGCACCTATTAACAAAGTCAGAAAATCAATAAATACAACTTTCAAATGAACTGCGCAGACATCAGATTGCGCATCATTCAGATTGCGAACACCAGACTGCGCACACTTTCAACTGCGCAGGCTGACGTGGCAATGTCATCATTATCTGACAAAATCAAATCTTTCTGACAGCTGATAGCACAAAGAACGAGGAGACTGTTCATTTATTGTGCCATACAGCGCTCGAGGGCAGTTGGACAGTTGTACATGCAGCGCAATCGGCCAGGAATTCTGTTGCGCAATCCAATCTCGCGTAATCTGAAGTCAGCGCAATTCAGGTTGTGCATTTTATCATGATGATTGAGAAAAGTACACGTGGCATTCATACCATCAATTTCTTACTACATGACAACCATCTATGCACGATCATGCGCATTTCAATCAAATAATGCCATGTGTCCAAGACAGTTGGCCCATGACCAGACAACTGCCTGTGTAGTCTGATGTTGCGCAATCTAATCCATGCGCAATCCAGCATGCGCCATTCAGAATAACTAAAAGTTAGTTATTTCCAGAACTCTATAAATAGAGTTTCAAGTCTTCATTCATGGGGATCAGACATAAAGTTCAAAAATATCAGAGAGTCCAGGAGTTCTTGCCCAAGTGCTGCTGCATTCTTCCGAGGCTTTTGCCTTCAACTTTAGAGGCTACCGTCTTCAAAGTTCACATCGTCCAAGGGATAAAGCAATCGTCTTCTAGATTGGATTCCTATAGTTGTACTTTCCCAGAATTCTTGTAATCTTTACAAAGTTTGTATCAATAAAGTTCAATACTTTTGTTTTTGCAAACAAAATGGCGACTCTGCTGGGGACGACTTTCTCCTCCGACGAGGAAGTGACAACTCAATGTGACGTTGCGTCTATTGGAAAGACGCAGAAGACGCTGGTTGTGAAGGTCAACCAGACGGCCTACGAAGCCATGATCAACTCCAGGACCACCCCTCGTACTGCAATAACTTCTGCCACAAGCAAATTACGCCCAGTGTGTGTCCCTAAGAATGTTGCGCAGTCTGTTCCTTCTGCTAAGAAGACTGCTGTGCAGTCTGCTGATTCTGCCTCTAAGACAGTTGTACATTCTAATATTTCTGCTGTCAAGGATGCTGCACAATCTGCTGTTGCCAGTGCACAAGAGACTTCATATGCTGCCCTATCAAGGTGCAAGACTCCTCTGCCCCTGGCGCAGTTGGCTGCCAATCTTCCTGCGCAAACCAACACTCCAGCAATTAGAGTGCATCCCAAACACTCTGTGGCCAGAACTCCTGATGCGCAAATCACAGTGTCTGTGGCCAGAACCAGAAAGTCATCTGCCAAAGACTCTCCTGCACAACCTGACAGTGCGCTATCAACTCATGCGCAAACTGAGCCTGCACAATCTAAAAAAGACAGCCCTTTGGCTAACCTTTCTTCTTTTCACAAACAAAGGAAAGACTCAACTTCTTTTCCCAAGCACCCTGCTGCTCCTGTACAATCCACTAGGGATAGTATTTTGGCTATTCCTCCTCCTCCTCCTCAGAACAAAGAAAAAGGCCCTTTGGTCGTTTCTCAAACTTCCTCGTCTCTTGACTTGGAAGACAACAGAGGGGAACGCTCTTTAGCTAACCCTTCTTTACAAAACAAAGGAAAAGGCCCTTTGGTCTTTTCTCAGTCTTCTTCGGTCTTTACCGTAGAGGATCACACTGAACGTGCCTCGGCATCAGTCAGTACAAAAACTCTTTCAAACAAGGATTCTTCTCTCCATGTTAAAAGAACTTGTACTGATCAGAGAGGTATTCTGCTTACCCCGGTAGCAGAGTTCCAAGATCTCCCAACCCTCAAGATCTTCCGTTCAAGACAGAGAAAATTGCTGGTGTCTCAGATTGAAACCCCTGGGGGTGAGTTTGCCGATCTAAGAACTTATCTCAACAGGCCAACTTCGGTGAAACGTAAACAGCCAATGCCGAAGACCAAACATCATCAGAAGCAAACTTCCAGGATCAAGAATTCGGACACCTATGCCAATAAAATAAGCACTTCCCTGTATACTCAAGGGACAAAACATTTGAAGAACCGGAACCATGTTCCGAATGTTATTAAAGAATATATCCCTCGAACTTCTTCTCGTCCCATTTCTATTCCCGATCTCCGAGAACACCTCAAGAAAAGGCGGGACAACACTTCAACACTTCCAATTCAACCAAGTGATCATCATCATTGTAATCACAAGGTTGTCATCAAGTGTTGTTGTCAAACAACCATACGATCTGTCTTCGATCGTCTGAACTTTTCTAACTCTGAACCTATGTCGAAAGATGAAGATGAGGTTCTGTACGCTTCCGTCAACATGACTTCCAAAGACACTGGGGGTAGGAAGTGCTCTAAGCACGGGAAGGCTCGCAAGCCAAGCCAACGGTATTTGGATTTACTCTAAGAATCCTCTGAAGGAGTATTCCAACATACCAGATCCCGAAGCCGAGACACAATCGGTCAAAGGAATCTTCAAGATTCTTCTGAACATCTTCTTCCTTCTCACTCAGGAGATGATTCTTTCTCCGACTATGATGCTTACAGCGAAAGCTCAGAACAAACAGGGTCCTCCACTGTACCCAGAGAAGTGACAACTTATGTTGTCAATGAAGATCCTGATGCTTCCAGTTTAGCTAGTCAAGAACAAAGAATAGCTGCACTAGAAGATAAGCTGAAGACAATAGCAAAAATGGTCGCAAGTATGTATTCCATCATTGTGGCCCAGCATACAGTCCCACCGACCATACCTCCTACAAATCCTGAAATCATAGCATCGTCGGTACCTGTCAATGCAGGGTTGGGGGTAGCATCTCTTCCAGTACCTCCTGTGCAAATCCAATCTACACCCAGTCAGTCAGGTGCTAGGGGTAGTGCTTATCATGGTGTTCCTCCTCCTAACACTGTGGTTCAGCCTGCTCCTTCTACATCAGTGGAAGATGCCAATGAAGCTGTGAAGCTCCTACGAACTCAGTTCGAAGCTTTCAAAGAGAAGGATAACTTGCAAAGATTGGGGATCAAGCAACCTTACCTAGTTGAATGGGAGGAAGTTCCGTTTCCTCCAAAGTACAAGATCCCAACCATTTCATTGTTTGATGGCAGCACATCTCCCAGTCAGTTCATTAACCACTTTGAGGTTATGACTGTCCAACTTCAACCAAATGACGCTCTTCTTACCAGAGTATTCGTCGGCTGTTTAGCCGGCATAGCATACGATTGGTATAGAAGCTTGTCCGATGGTTGTATCACCTCCTTCTCTGGCTTAAAGCAAATCTTTTTGGAACAATTTTACGAGGGGATCAACGACATGACTATGTCAGCCCTTAATAAAATTAAACAAAGATAAAATGAAACTGCTGAAAGTTTTATAGAAAGATTCTGCCGAGAAGCCTTAAAGATGCCTCCAGGGACTCTGGCTGCTGTCACCATAGACACCTGCAAGGCAAATCTTTTGCCTATCATCAGTATGTGGACAGGGTCAACTCATTTCCAAGACTGGCCATCCTTTATTGTCAACGCTAAAGCAGCTGAAGTTAGCGCTGACAAGTTCAAGCAATTAGGGGTACAAATGTCTAACCCTGATCGTAATGAACATCAGACGTCAAATAGCGGTAATCGCCAGAACAACCGTAAGAATAAGGAGACTTTGAACATCAATTTGAAAAGCAAAGAGTCTCTGGCTGTCAATGTAGCTCCACCTACGTCTACATCTACTCCTTCTGTACCTCCACCAAGGGAACCTCGCCCTAAAGTAGAGTACTCCTTTGACGGAGAATGACACTGCTAGCATCTTTGATTGTTTAATCAAAAGCAACAAGATTCAACTTCCAGATCCAAAGAAGCCTGACGAAGTCGGCAAGACTGATCATCCCAAGTATTGTGTCTACCACAGGTTCATTAGGCATCCTACTCGAGCATGCTATGTGCTCAAAGGCAAAATTCAAGAACTGGTCAATGCTGGTGTTGTCACTCTACAATAAGATGAGAAGACTGTGACTGCAAATATGGTTTTAGTTCAATTTGGTGATTTCCCTCCGCAGTTGGTGCAACATGGCGTCATCCCTATTCCCAAAGCTACTCTTGAGATTGAGAATCTCCCTCCTCCACGAAATGAAGGTCTTGTTTCCTTGTCTCTTGACAATGGCGAGATTATGTAGATTCATCCAGATCTTGCTTCGGAGTTTAAACTTCCCTCTTCATCCAAAAAGAAAGACCGCTATAAAGGCAAGACAAAAACTTGTAACATGGTGTCTTTGGACCCCATAGTTGATGAAGAAATTCTGTTAGGCACCAGATCAGGAAAAGCCTATTTGAAGGATTACCCTGAAACTCAAGAGAATCCTGCCTCTTCTTCTGAACCTGCTCCAGTGCAACCTGCTTCTACTGAAGATGTTCCTTCTGCTTCTTCACCTGTTGTGATACCCATTCCTCCCAAGCCGACAGTCGCTGACAAAGGCAAACAGCAAGTCCGCTTCGACAAACCTTTGAAGAAGTTATCTCCTTCTGGACTTGAAAAGCCTTACAACTTTGATATTTTGGCTCAGTTAGCCAATACACCAGCCAGGCTATCCATCTTTGAGCTCTTACATCTTTCTAAAGAGACTCGAGAAACTCTAGTGAAGCTCTCATGCAGGCTGAAACTTGTTTAGCTCTTCTGAAGAAGCCAACAACAGAGCCAGTCTCTTGCCTCCACTGTCATAGTATTCTGGAATTGATTCCAAACATTATCTTCACTCAAGATGACTTGTTAATGAAAGACAACAGGCATGACCGTCCTCTCTACTATACAGGATATATCGACTCGATGAAATTCGATCGTATTCTGATAGACCCAGGGTCTGCTCTTAGCATCATGCCGAAGATAATTTTAGATACGCTGAAGATCCCTGTACATAGTCTCTCCAGTACAATCACCACCATCCTTGGATTCAATCAAGGAAGAAGTAAACCTTTGGGCAAGATTCGCCTAAAACTCCAAATAGGCAATCTTCGCACAAAGGTGACCTTCTATATCATCGACAATCATGGTTGTTCTTATAATACTTTGTTGGGGAGACCATTCCTACATGAACACAACATTGTTCCATCAACTCTTCATTAATGTTTCAAGTACGTTGATGACAATGGAGAAGTCCAGAAGGAGGTTGCTGATCTCTATCCTTTCAAAGGCGTTGAAGCATACTGCAATGATGCTCGCATGTATAAGGATGAATTTATGAAGGTTGTATTGGCTTTAGACACTGAAGAAGAATCAGAAGCAGTACCCAAAGATACCCTTATAATACCTGTTAAAGGGCGTGTCTCTCGTCCTTAATCTTCCCAGCCACTGGCTAGTTAACTTGCCAGTTCAGAAGAAACCAACAAATGATGATCAAGATCAAAGGGAGCTCACCTCTTCTGAGCCACTTGTTATCGACTTACGTCGTAACAAGGATAAAACGCAGCCTGCTTCTTCTGAACCCCTTGTTATTGATTTAACTCATAACAAGGACAAAAGGGAGCTCACCTCCTCTGAGCCACTTGTTATCGATCTCCGTCGTAACAAGCCTCCTCCACGTTCTTCTTCTCCCCCTCTTGTAATCAATCTGACCAAGCCTGCTAAGGCTAAAGGTCCTGTTGTAAATACGAATGTACAAATCAATGAAAAAGCATCTATTTTCCAGTATACTGATGTTATTTATCATACTAAATGCTATTTGGATATGTTAGATAGCTTCCAATCATTTACAATGGGAGTTGTACAATCTCTTCAAATGGAAGTCTCTTTTGAACACCCAGATGATTCATATCGAATTGTTCCTGCTCGAAAGAAAGGTAAAAGTCCAATACTTTTTAGTAAAGGACCAGAACAACAATTCAGCTATACAGATGATAGTAAAAGTAACGATACAGGACATCTCCAGCTCCGGTGTTACAGTCAACAATCAAAAGACATCGTCCGAAAGATGGGTTATGACTTTAAAAGTTGCCTCAATTAAGGCAAGGGTAGACGAACCCCTATCCGTACGACTGTTCTAGAAGAAAAGTCAGAGTTGTACTATAGTAGGACCAAAAGAGGTCTTGGATATGCTTCTCCTCCAATGTTATCCCCAGCAGTCTCTGACTCTGATAGTGAAGAGCGATCTAACTCTCTGATTCCAGGTCATGGGATTCTGACATCAGTATCGGTCTAGTTCATCGATTGATCATATCATCCAACATGGTCTCTGTTGAACTTCCAGAAGGATACGACGAAGACATAGAAGAAAGTCCTGAAGCAGATCCTTGGGCTCAACGAATGGATACCCAATGGGAACTCTGATTCGAACAAAGAGAACCCCTACTGAAGATCAATTAATTCAAATCGATGTAGGAGAACACGGGTCACCTCGTCCAATATTCATCAGCAAGAACCTATCAGAGACAGATAAACAAGAATTAATTCTTCTTATTAAAGAATACATTGATGTCTTTGCCTGGAGTTATGAAGACATGCCAGGTCTAGATCCTAAAGTTGCTAATCATAAATTGAACATTCTGCCGAATGCAAAACCAGTCAAACAGCAACAACGGCATTTCAAGCTAGAAATGATAGATACAATCGACGATGAAGTCAAAAAACTCATTGCTTGTAGTTTTATCCGAGAAGAACAACATCCTGATTGGGTAGCCAATGTTGTTCCAGTTTTAAAAAAAACTGGCAAAGTTCGAGTCTGTATCGACTTTCGGGATCTTAATGAATCATGTCCAAAAGATGAATTTCTTCTCCCTATCACAGATGTCATGATCGACAATACTTGTGGATTTGAACGGATATCCTTCATGGATGGATTCTCTGGATATAATCAGATTCGGATGAATCCTGAAGATGAAAAATACGCATCTTTCCGTACTCCTCGTGGAGTTTATTGCTACACAGTAATGCCATTTGGTCTCAAGAATACTGGTGCAACTTACCAACGAGCTATGAGTACCATCTTTCGAGATTATCTTCGTAAAACAGTCCAATGTTATGTTGACGATATCGCTGTCAAGAGTCGTCTAAAAGAAGATCACATCCAAGATTTGAGAACTATCTTCAATCTCATGTGCCAACATCAACTCAAAATGAATTCCACCAAGTGATTCTTGGGTGTCTCTAGTGGTAAATTTCTTGGCTTCGTTATTACCTCTAAGGGTATACACGTGGATCCCGAGAAAATCAAAGCCATTCAAGAGATGCGTCCTCTACGCAACCTAAAAGAGCTACGAGGATTCTAAGGTCGACTTATGTTCATCAGGAGATTCATTTCGAATTTGTCTAGACGCTGCAGACCGTTCACTCAACTCATGAAGAAAGGTGTATCTTTCATTTGGACTGAAGAATGTCAACGAGCATTCGAAGATATCAAGCAATATCTCATGAATCCACCAGTCTTGGTGCCACCAATCTCTGGCATACCATTCTTAATGTATGTCCGTGCTATGGACCATTCATTGGGTGCTTTACTTGCCCAAAAGAACAAAGAAGGTCATGAACAGGCCATTTACTATCTTAGCCGTACTATGATTGGTGCCAAACACCGTTATAGTCCGGTCGAAAAAGAATATTTAGCTCTTATGTTCGCTGTTCAAAAGACTCGGTATTACATCATTGGTCAAACCATTCATGTTATATCCCGAGTCAATCCTCTTCGGGTACTCATGAAGAAGCCCAGTACACTCAACTCTCGACTTGCTATGTGGGCCATTCTGCTAGCCCATTATGACATGGTGTATGTTCCACAAAAGTCTATCAAAGGTCAAGTGCTGGCAGATTTTTTAGAAGCTCATCCTGTTCCAGAGACATCCAAACTCTATGATAAAATTCCAGATGAGACATTGGAAGTCAATATGATCTCAGAAGAATTTTCTACTTGGCATCTATTCTTTGATGGTGCATCCAGAATCGGATCAAATGGTGCTATTGTAGCAGAAGTTGGAGTTGTTCTCGTTTCTCCAGACGGATCAACTATTAAAAGAGCTTACTCTCTAGATGAACCATGCTCCAACAACGTAGCAGAGTATAATGCTTTACTGATCGACCTTCAATTAGCCAAACAATTGGATGTCGAATATCTTGAAGTCTATGGCGACTCTAAGCTGGTTGTTAATCAGATTAGAGGGACCTATGAAGTTCATCATCAAGATCTAATGCTTTATCATGAAGCAGCAATCAGCATAGCTACATCATTCAAAGCTTTCTTCATAGACTATGTTCGACGAGCTTGCAATACTGAAGCAGATACCTTGGCCAATCTTGCGGCAGTCTTAGCTATCCCTATCAAAAGACAGCAAGTAGTGGTTATCTCTAATCGAGAATTGTTTTGCATTGAGAACAATCGTAATATTGAATTCAGTAATTTCCCTGAAGTCAATGTTATCAACGAAGATTGGAGAGCTCCTTTCATCGACTTCGTGGTTCACGACATACTGCCTGAAGACCCCAAGGAGGCCACGAGTATTCGTCGACGTTCTCTCCGATTCTACTACAACCAAACTACAAAGACTCTCTATCGGCGGACTTATGACGGTCTTCTTCTACGTTGTCTAGCTGGTGATGAAGCAAAGCAAGTATTACGAGAAGCTCATGACGGCGTCTGTGGAGCACATCAACCTGGTCCTAAACTCCAGGATCATATCCGACGCATGGGTTACTACTGGCCCTCTATGGTATCAGATGCCATTGAATATGCAAGAAAATATCGAGCTTGTCAAATCCATGCAGATTTCATTCATCAACCTTCTGAATTTCTACATCCGACGGCTGCTTCCTGGCCTTTTGAAGCTTGGGGCATGGACATTATAGGTCCCATCAATCCTTCTTATTCTAGAGGACATCGGTTTATACTAGCAATAACCGACTACTTCCCTAAATGGGCTGAAGCTATACCTCTGGCTGAAGTCAAGACCAGTAGTGTCATCAACTTCGTCAAACATCATGTCATCTATAGATTTGGTGTACCTCGAAGGATCATCCATGACAATGGACCACAATTCATCAGCCAGAAATTCACAAGATTCTGTGATGATCATCGAATTGACAATATTGCTTCTACAGCCTACAATTCTGCCGCTAATGGATTAGCTGAAGCTTTCAACAAGACTATCATTAAGCTTTTCAAGAAGTTTGTATCCACTAACAAACCAAATTGGAGCAAGAAACTTGGTGAATGTCTTTGGGCCTACCGAACTACGGTCCGCAACCCTACAGGCTTTACACCTTTCTCTCTGGTGTACGGTTGTGAAGCGGTTCTTCCTCTGGAACTTCAAATCCCTTCTTTGAGGATTGCCATTGCTATCGAGCTCACTACAGAAAGCAACGATCTTCTTCGACTTCAAGAATTAGAAGCGCTCGATGAGAAGCGGCTATTAGCTCAACAGCATATTGAGTTATATCAAGCCCGCATCTCGAAGACTTTCAACCGCAAAGTTAAAGTCAGAGCCTTTCAGCAAGGAGAACTCATTTTAGCAGTCAGACGCCCTATGACTATGACTCATTCGAGTAAAGGCAAGTTCGATGCGAAGTGGGAAGGGCCTTATGTTGTCAGCAAAGTCTTTTCAAACGGAGCATATCAACTTACAGAATTAGATGGTCGAGTTGCAATGATGCCTATCAATGGCAAATTCCTCAAGAAATATTATGTGTAAATGTAACAGAAATCTATGTAAATATGATCAGACAATTCATAAATAAAGTTTGATTTTTATTTTATCATAAGTGATGTTATATGATATCAAGGAAGATCACTATCGTCTTTCTCAACATTAGGACGCGGACCACTGCCGTCCTTATCAAAGACATAATCAGCAAAAGAACTGAGGACTTCTTTGCTTGAACCTACCAAGAATTTGCAAGCAGCCATCCTCATGGCCTCTTCCTCTTCAGTCTTTCCTGGTTCAAGCAAGAAATCCAGGATATCCCACGGTGGTTTGGGTGCAGACGAACCTTCGCCTGCTTCTACCTGTTTTGGCTGAACTGGTTCGGCAAGATGTTCTTCAATGCCCGCTTCAACCTTTGGGGTGACTTCAGCCTTCTTAGATGCATCTCCCGACGACATTTTTATGTTGAAAAGTGAAATAATCATTCCTTCCAGATTTTTGTTCTATTTATAGGCAGAGATTCTCAAAATAATAAAACGACACATACATCAGACGGTTCATCCGTTCATTCATATTCACCCGACGGACCCGACGGTTCATCCGTTTATTCATATTCATCAGACGATTCATCCGTTCATTCATATTCACCCGACGGTTCGCCCGTTCATTCACATTCATCAGACGGTTCATCCGTTCATTCACATTCATTCAACGGTTCGCCCGTTCATTCACATTCATCCGACGGTTCGCCCGTTTATTCATTATCATTTGACGGTTCATCCGTTCAACATCACCTGACGGTTCATCCGTTCATCATCACCTGACGGTTCATCCGTTCATCATCACCTGACGGTTCATCCGTTCATCCTCATTCGACGGTTTATCCGTTCATTACGACGATTCATTTTTTTCATACCTTTTGACGATTCATTTTCGTTCATTTAATCATCCATATCAGCAACTTATCATCCTTGATTAAGTTGTCTATTGAAATAATAATATTCGATAAATTATATTCTGCCACGTCCACATTATCTCTGAGCAGATATAATGAATATAATTATTTTCTACAAAATCATCAAGAAATATATCATGTCCTGCACCTCTGAATATATTTTCTATCGCTATTATTTATATCTGAATAAGATATGCAAGAAATAATAGAGCCACAACAAAATGTCTTTTATTGATCAAAATTTAAGACATTACATACATAGCATAAAGAAAGATAAGAAGATACAAGATGTTCTTTCTACTGAGACGGAGGCGTCATCAGATTAGCAATCTGTTGTTTCAGAATCTGCAACCGTTCTTCGCAAGATGACATCACTCTCCTCCTGGCCTCTTCCATCCCAGATTCTTCATTAAAAGTGGGCATGGTTACCATTCGTCGAGTGATTTCAACATCATGAGCTGCTACATACTCGTCTCTTTCCTAAGTTAGAGCACCAAGTTGTTGGACTGCAGTCTGATGCTCGATAACTTTATTTTCCAGTTCCTCTTGGAGAGGAGCAATCTCCACTCTCAGTTCAGCAATTCTTCTCTCTTTTCTCTCAGCAGTTGAGGTCACCGATTCCAACTTGGAATTATACTCAGCAGATTTAGTAGAATAGGCATCCAAGAGATTCTGGAAGTTCACTCTTTCAACTGCAGCTGCCTGAGCCATCTGTTCAAACTTTGCTTGCATTAAGGGTTCTACTTCCCCCTTATTGAGCTTTTTATAGTTCTTTATTGAAGCTTCCAGCTCATTTAATATATGGTCAAGGAAAGTGGCCTGGGGCTCGTCACCTTGCTCCCGGATGGCCTTTACGAAGAAAGAGGTCGGACCTCTAACCATGTAAAAGTCAGCGTCTTCTTTGTCCATCATTCTATTGATCAAAGGCCCCAAGGACTCGAAGAAGCATTTAGTGAATGATTGGATGATGAGCTGATTAATCGCCAGAGCACCAGGAGTCGCAGCTACTCCTGTTGATGACGAGGCAGTAGGACGTTCAATTTCTCGGATCTGAACGGAAGGCTCTTTGAATAAGAGAACTAAAGTGGAGCTATTTGCTTCTCCTGGTTGTTCCTCTGTAAAATTAAATATTGTCACTTTGCCTGTCATTGGCTATTGATAAAGGGAATCAAAAGTAAAAATAGTCTTACCATGGTTTGATCCAGTAACGGGCCTGTCATCTGCAGGAACAGACTCTAGCTGAGCAGAAGTAGCTTCAGACACTACTGCCTGACTACTTCCTGCTTCGGAGCCACAGGATAAATGACGACTGCTACTAGCAATTGCCGTCGCAAGAACTATGTCCATGCACACTGGAGGTACTGGAGAAGCTTTGATTTCTGATACAAATAAAGATGTCAGCTATCAATCTATTTAAAAGAAGATCGCTAATTTCATTTTATACCTTGGAGATTAACAGTGGGAGTTTTCTCCAGAGTTGTTTCTTCATCTACTATCTTTTCCGGAGATGCGTGTACTTCAACATCCTTTTCAGGATCTAAAGAGTCATCAGCATCTCCGGGAGACATCTGTACATTAGCATCCAAGGTGTCGTCAATTACTAAAGGAGATACATGCCCTTCCTCATCTCCTTCAAGATTTTGCATATCTTCATCAGTTTCGGATGATGTGCTCTCCTCATCTTCCGTCGGCATCTCCTCACTGGCAGTTGCAGTGGCTTGGTCAACATAATCCTCCTGTGAGCCGAAGTCACAGTCTTCTAAAGCCTGGATCATCAAACGAACTTCCTCTTCACGGGTTGCTCCCGGTGTGGCAGGAAGATGAGTTTTCGCTGCTGCTGGCAATGGTGATTGCAGAGGTTCATGCTCTGTTTCTGCAATATTGTCTCTAGGCTCTATGGCCTCATCTCTCCGGTCAATTTCTTCTCTCTCCTCAATCTCCCCCCTCTTTTCTGGACTAGGAGTTTTATGTCCAGCCTCAGAAACAGGAGTTGGAGATGGCATAGTGAGC
Organism: Iris pallida; assembly: GCA_029216955.1. Lineage (NCBI taxonomy): Eukaryota > Viridiplantae > Streptophyta > Magnoliopsida > Asparagales > Iridaceae > Iris > Iris pallida. The sequence goes on along the minus strand of JANAVB010026199.1, from coordinate 2,944,926 downwards.
CCAGCTACATCGTTCTCTACTATCGAAGACAAAGTCTGTCTGGGAGGAGAAACTGTTATCTTTTGTCTTCTGTGAGCCAGCTTCTTCCTTCTATGTAGAGGCCTCTCAGGGCTCACTATGTTTACTACATCGACTTGTTTCTGAACAGAGGTTGTTGTAGCGGCTTCTTCTTGTTGGATTGTCTCGGCCAGCTGCCGAGATTATGATCTCGTGGTAACCTTCTCTGAAGAATGTTCCAGGATTAATTTCTTCTTCACAATAGGGGCAGGAGGCTCTTCCCTTCTTCTTTTCTTTTCCTTGGCCGGAGATTTAGCAACCTTCAGAGAGACTTTTATAGGTTGATTAACTTCCTCAGGGAAATTGGCTTCCCTGGAAGCCTCCAGTGGATCATCCACTGGTTCATGTTCCTCATCATTATTAGGAGCCAGTATATCAGTTGCTCCCTTCCTCGGACGGTTTGCCATCGCAAAACTATCCACAAGGCTATAGTTCTCGGCAAAAGTGTTTGCAGCTGTATAAAACTGTGAATATGTGTTTAGCATTCTTGGACCAGTATTATTCCTGTGTGGCATTGAGAACACTGCCCGTGTGTCTCGAGCATTGTAGTAAGCCCACGCTCTAGCTCCGTCGATCAAGTATCCCGTTCCTCGTAAGCAAGTTATTGCATTGCCCACATGGAATTGGTCATATCCAAATTGTCGAGCGAAGCGACTCGGCAAATATGGCTCCAGAAAGCAATCTTCCTCAAATTTGCATACTAGATGCGATGGTCTGATCGTTTTCAACCATTCAAAAGATGTTCGACCTATTGGTTGCCTCCCAAGGTCGATCAGATTTGCTGCCATATGCTCATAACCAGTTGGAGGAGGAGAGCAAAGAAAATTCCATCCTTTACCGAGGTTCAGGGTTCGTCTGCAGTCCTTCAGGCTAGTGTATAACCACCTGCTCTGTGAGAATCTGTGCAGAAAACTGCCACCAACTGCGCCCACGTCAGGGTTCATCAAGGATGGATGATGCAAAAGCAACCACCCGAACAAATAGGTGTAGGACAACTCCAGTCTTGGGAAGTTCCCTTTCTCACCTTTCCACTTGATCATTTCATCGATATATAGACGAAGACCTGCATTTATCCTACAGGTCATCGCTGATAACAAATCCATCCGGTAGCCGAAGACTAACCGGACGGCAGCAAAGAGAACGCCGCGGTGGAAGCGGTCCACGGCGCTTGCTCTAGGTACAACAAATCGGCGGAGCCAATATGTCAAAAATCCTTCTAATTGAGCTTCTTTAGACATGGCCCTGTAGCCCATTCGTATAAAGCTCTCAACATATTCCCCAGGCTTGAGTAGAGGATATTGGTGTTCATCTGTAACTTCAATATCCATCCTCTTATTCTCTTCCATCAACTTTATCACTTCACTATGGCTGAGAGGTTGGAAGAAATCAGGATTGCAGGAGTCGTGATCTTTGGTCTTCTTCTCAACGATATGGTTAAGAAAGAGATAAGGCAGCCATTTGGAAGAATAACATGTGCTGGAGGAGCCGCTCTCATAAAACAAAGAGCATATGTTATAATGGCACAGAAGCTCATCAAAGACTTCCACCATCTTTGAGTTCTTTTGACGAAGTCTATCTAATTCGTCATTAGTGGGGACATACTACTCGTAAGGAAAGTCTGCCATTAGTAAATACAAGATATACTTCATCTCGTGGAGGGCCAATCCCATTTCTCCGCAGGACGTCATGAACGTCCCTGTTCTGTAGTTATACCTCTCTGCCAGAGCCAAAAATAGATAAAAATTTGGAAAGAAGCCGTACACAGTAGCGTGTACCACATTGTACAAATCAATCTCTTTAAGCTGATCTTCAAATTGAGCCAATGCCCAGTTGGCTATGTAGCTCCATCTTTTGATGTCCGGGTTAACCAAACCGGTCAGCCGGATGTCTTGATCCGGATATCAACCCTCCGCCTTGGCATACTCATTGGCAAAAATCGATGTCCTTACCGGCAGCAATAAGGATGAATTCTCAGGGGGGATAACACCTGGCTTCAACCCTCTTAATAAAGTACTGTGTCTTTCGGAAGAACTATAGAACATGTCCTTATTGTTCCGGTCCTTCTTGACACAGATCTTTCCGGTTCGTGCCTGTTGAAGGGGAGTGATGTCCCATTCCATCCTTCTTGGATGGCTTGCATGAGCATATCTGGTTAAGGGAAGGCATCTAGCTATGACTGGTAGCTGGATCAGTTTCTCCTTCCATTGAAAAGTTCTCGACTCAACTCGGGGTCTTGGTTGAGAACTTTTATCAATAGCGTCACCGAAAAGGAACATAGGCTTCCTGTGGGTGACAGCGTCAGCAGATTACAAAGGCTGTCCATTTATCAAACTTAGCAGAGTCTCATTATCCTGTGCTATCAAAATAGCCTGACGAGAAGATGGGAGTGCATACTGCGGGAAGAGTACATGAGATAAATCTTCTTTGAAATCTGGTTCAGCTAACGTTCCTACAAATGTTTCATATTCAGGATCTTCTCTGGTATTCACTGCATCAAAACAGAGAAAACAAAAATTTAGCACAAGTACAAGATGTTATTATCAGATTGCACAACCATCAGATTGTGCAACCATCAGATTGTGCAACCAGCAGATTGTGCAACAATCAGATTGCGCAACCATTAGATCACGCAACCATCAGATGGCGCAACAAACAGTTTGTGCCAGCATCAAATTGCGCTGGTAGTCTTGCGCAAATCAGCAAATTGCGCTGACTTTTGCCAGCAGAGTTCAACCGATTGCGCAAGAAGATATTCTTCATAAAAATGAAGAATAAACAGTTTCATGCAACCAAAACCCTAAAAAGGGTGGCGCAGTATGATCACATCTCTAAAAAGAGATAGATTTTGAAGATCAGTAAAGTCGAAGAACTCTAAAGAGAGTTTTTCGATTGAGTCATCTACCTAGCAAAGCGGGATGCGCGGTCTCATGGCGAGAAGGACGGGACGCAACCCTAGCCGAAGACTCGACGGGGGCCTTGCCCTTGGCAGCGGTGGAGGATCGCTTGGGGGCCATGGAGATTGATGAGGAGAATCGGGAAAGCTCAAGAAGTTTCTCTTTTGAAAATTCGAAAGCAAGTAAAGAATGACAGTGAGAGAATGGGGAACTATTTATAGTTTTTCCAAAGAGAACGGCCGCCTCAGATTGCGCCGAAAAAGTAGGGCTGATTCATCCAATTGCGCAGACAGCTCACATATGCGCAACTTGATTTTAAAATTTGAAATTCAAAGTATTTCGAAACTTTGAATAAATTCAACTTTTGAAAACTTTGAAGGGGGTCTTGTAGGTCCTAAAAAATCAAGTTCCACCTATTAACAAAGTCAAAAAATAAAAAAAATACAACTTTAAAATGAACTACGCAGATATCAGATTGCGCATCATTCAGATTGCGCACACCAGACTGCGCATACTTTCAACTGCGCAGGCTGACGTGGCAATGTCATCATTATCTGACAAAATTAAATCTTTCTGACAGCTGACAGCACAAAGAACGAGGAGACTGTTCGTTTATTGTGCCGCACAGCGCTCGAGGGCAGTTGGACAGCTGTATATGTAGCGCAATCGGCCAGGAATTCTGTTGCGCAATCCAATCTTGCGCAATCTGAAGTCAGCGCAATTCAGGTTGCGCATTTCACCATGATGATTGACAAAAGTACACGTGGCATTCATGCCATGAATTTCTCACTACGTGACAACCTTCTATGCACGATCATGCGCATTTCAATCAAATAATGCCATGTGTCCAAGACAGTTGGCCCACGACCAGACAACTGCCTGCGCAGTCTGATGTTGCACAATCTAATCCATGCACAATCCAGCATGCGCCATTCAGAATAACTAAAAGTTAATTATTTCCAGAACTCTATAAATAGAGTTTCAAGTCTTCATTCATGGGGATCAGACATAAAGTTCAGAAATATCAGAGAGTCCAGGAGTTCTTGCCCAAGTGCTGCTGCATTCTTCCGAGGCTTTTGCCTTCAACTTCAGAGGCTACCGTCTTCAAAGTTCACATCGTCCAAGGGATAAAGCAATCGTCTTCTAGATTGGATTTCTATAGTTGTACTTTCCCAGAATTATTGTAATCTTTACAAAGTTTGTATCAATAAAGTTCAATACTTTTGTTTTTGCAAACAAGTATATATAAAAAAAATCAAAAATATAATGAGACTTTCAACAATGATCACAAAAAATATGATTCATAATTTGCCCATACAAATTAGTGAATCAATTCCATAAAGAGTATAATCATTGAAAAAAAATCAAAAGACGTATACTAGAATCTATGCAAAATCTATACCAAAGTTCATGCATTTGAATTCAATTACCATAGCATGATAAATAAATATCCACTAGATAAAAATGAAGGTAATAAAGACAAAATACTTGAGAAGGAGAAATTCAGTCGACTTGAATGCTCCTCCGCAAAGTATGATCAGTCTAAGTATAGATAATCATGAACTTTGAGATAAAATCTCAATAAGAAATACGAAATCAATTTAAGCTCAAAGGAATCATTAATAAGGATAATTAAATATATTTGGCAAGATAACTTTTATAAACTCATAAAAGGAGAGAAAAAATAAATAATAATAATCATATATTTTCTCATAAACTTACTCAAATAAAAAAAAATTATGAACAAATCAACAAGATATTTAACTAAAACAATATAAGTCCATGATGAACTTGGTATACCACATATTAAGGGCATAAAATAATTGAAACAAATAATTTGCTCCCCCTTAAAATATGCGTATATAGTTCAAAAATAATTTAATAGATAAAATAAATAATCATAAGATATAAGGGATATCCAAGATATGCATCTTTTCTTTCCTTTGATCATATGCATAAAAAATTCCAAACTCAAAACAAATATCATCTTTAGGCAAGAAAAAGAAATATCTAATAAATAAATGCTTAAAGATGAAGAAAATATGTTTTCAATAAATATATATAAAAATATTTAAAGATATTAAAAGATTTTAAAAACTGTCTATAATAATAACATTTGATTACCGGACAGACGAAATCAAAAAAAAACTTTTCAAAAATGTGGAAAACAATTTTAATAAAAGAATCCATAAATCATAAATAAATCCATTTGAACAAATAAACTAAATCAATGTCCAAAGAAAAATGTATTCTAGATATATGGCATATCAAGGGGATAATTGATTTGATTAACAATTAACTGCTCCACCTTTACATAGCTATATCCAAAAAAAATGGTATTGACAGAAAAAAATTCAAAGACATATTTCCAGAAGTAGAAAATTAATTAAAAAATATTAGGTCTTCTTATCAAAGTTCATTTCTTTTCTTTTAAAGCCTTAGCACGGTGTCCATCAGATAACCGTAGGGTTAAAGAGAAGAAATGCTTTGAGAAAGAGAAATTCAATATACTTGACTTCTCCCCGCAAAGAATTACTGCTATAGGCAGTTAGTAACTTGAATAAGAAGATAATAATATAAAGCTCAAAATCTTTGAATATTACACAAGTTAAAGACGAAATCACAAGACCATAATATTCAATGAGTAGTCACAATATCAAATCAAGTTTAAATATAGAATAGAGTGACAGAAAAATAAATATATCAAAAGATGACAAACATTAACCTACGAAGATCAATATATTTTACCTTTTGTAAAATTAAATCATTAAATTATATTATCCATCAAATCTAAAATTCAAAATCCATCAAATAATAAATGCAACTAGATCTAAGTAAACCATTAGTTTATAAAGTGTTGACCAATCTTGGGTTAGCTGTAGAGGTACTGTCCCATCTAACGGAGGTTCACCGGGGAATACTTAAATACCGCTTTGCTTCGACCGTAGTCGTGGTGACAGACAGACCCTTTGTAGGCTTGTACCCAAAATAAATCTTTTCTTTAATAATCGAAGATTTAAGAAGAATTAGTGCAATATGAAATAAATTATATTCTATGGACTTAAAAAAATCTTAGAACAATGCAGCATACAACATAAGATGTATCAATTACATTAATCCATATGTGCTACAAAATCATTGGATAACAATAAAATATAAAATATTTGTAAATCAAAAAGTAAGACCTAGATACGTTGATGTATTCTGGAATCTAGGGGACTGGGTTCAGTACCTTGGATCCAGAACTAGATGATAGTTGCAAGTACACCTTAATAATCTTAAGTCTATAAAGTATTGATCACTTCGGGTTAGCTGTAGAGGTCGGTTCCCAACTAGCGGAGGACCTTTTCGGCTTATTCCCAAAATGATTTCTACTCTTAAGAACTTAGATTCAAAGGAATATATGCAGTATCATCGAAGATCATCGAAATCCAGAATCCCTAAAAGTATATACCCAAGGAATGGTTTATCAAGATCAAGATATTAAAAATTTATCCAAAATGTCAACCAAAAAGCCAAAAAAAACATACATCATTAAAAGAGGCTTTGAGGAAGAAGATAATAAAGAGAAGTACATGAATTTGTTCAAAAAAATAGCTTACATATGAGATAAGTATAAGTTTGAAACTACTTTTCAAAATAATATAATATAGAACTTGAACTTAACTCATATATCCCCATAAAGATATTTATACAATATAAGAAACATATGAGCAATATATGATTGATAATGAATTATTCATGTATCATTAACAAGCATAAAAAATATCACAAGATCAAAAACATGAATAAATAAACTTTATCAGACAAAGATGTAATTGATTCATAAGAAATTAATCAAATTAAATTATGAGAATCAATAGTGAATATATTATGCAAGCACAAAGTTAACATAAAAGTATATGTATATACTTTTCAAGAAAATAGGAGACTTGTGCTAAACATACATACTCACAAAATACCGTTCAAAGTAAAATGTGACATGTTAAAGACAAATCGATAAGAAGTGACCATTAAAAATATTAAAGGCAAAGAGTCAAAAGCATAAACCAAAAACTAAAGCTTCTATGGACTAGAGTGGTATGCATCTTCATATATAAATACTAAGAGTAAAGAGCATACTTGGATAAATGTGTCACACTAATAAAAGAAAGACTATATAGTGTGAAATGATCATTTAAGCTAATCAACTAGTCGTGCTATGATTATAACTCACATAAATGATAAACAATTAAACGATATCAATGAGAGCTAATATCAATACATCAATAAGAACATGCTAGATATTAAAAACTATTTAGGAAGCATGTTACCGAAGTGGTTCTAGTGACCACACTTATGTTGGTGTAATTGCTTGGAAGATGACCGTTGTAGATTTGCAATCACCAACATGCTCCATGGTTCTATGGTTCATCATAAGTAGCTCCACCTGAAATGTTAGGTAAAGACTTTGGTATCCAAAACTTGGATACATATTTGTTAGCTTTGGGAACCCATTTGCACAAGTTCATATCAACTAGCCTTCTAATCTGACAATGATTAGAAATGTGTCCATTCATGCCGCAATAATGACAAAAAGTATTAACATTAGGTCTATGTACGGAAGTATGAGAACGTGCGGTGTGATATGTCATGCGTGATTGTCTACAATAAAAAGTATGGTTATTTTTAACCTTAGCTTCGCGTGCTTCCTTTGTAAAAGATCTGTCGTGTGTGACTTTGTGATGTGTCACGTGTCTTGTGTTAGACTGAGTCATAGGTTGTACTACCTGCTTTCCCAGTCTAATCTTTAACTTTTTAGAGTTAGCACAGATCTCATCATATTTAGCAGTAAGAGCATCAATTCTACATAAAGCAATAGAATACTTCTTCTTTTCTGATTCTAATTCCTCCTTAAGTTTAGCATTTTCTTGAGTGCTTTTCTCAATACATTCAAGTACCTCATGCAATCTAAACTCAAGTATGAAAATCTCAGTAGGATTATCAGAAGTAGAAGTGTTTCTAGCATCATTCAATAAGCAAGTATGCTTTTCATTCTCAAGCTTATAGCAGAGAATATCCTTTCTAGCTTGCTTATACTTATCTAATACTTTCTTGTGTTCTTTCAATAGATCACTGAAAGCATCAGATAGGTCATCATAAGAAAATTCACTCTCTGCAAAAATAGAGTTATCTTGTACCTCGTTGGATAATGCCATTGAGCATATATTTGTAGCTTGACGAGGTCTCTCTTCTTCTTCAGATTCGCTTGCCTCACTTTTGTACCATATGCTCGTGGTAGCGTACTTGTGAGATGATGATCTTTCTTCTTTTGATCGTTCATAGTGACTCTTATTTCTAGCAGTAGTATAATCTTCTTGGATGTGGCCTATCTTCTTGCGGTTGTCACATACAAGCTCTTCTTCATATATAGGGTTGTGTTGAACCTTAAATCTCGATGCCATCATGTACATATTTGCATCATTATAAATACTATCCTCCTCTCTGGAGTCGCTAACACTACTTTCGTACCTGCACTCATAAGTAGCTTCAAGAAGTTTCCAAATTTTATGAGATGTTGTACAAGTAGTAATGAGATTGAATACATTGAAGTCTACAGCACAATAGAAAGCATGCTTTGCTTTTGCATCAAGGCTAGCTAACTTCTTCTCTTCCTCTGTGTAACTATAATAAGGCTTGTTGATTATAGAGGATGTGAGAATAGAAGTGATAGTAGGCTTTTTGTAGCCATTGACAACAATTAACCATAAGTCAAAGTCTTGAGACTTCAGGTACAAGCTCATCCGTGTTTTCCAATAACTATAGTTCGTTCCATCAAATAGTGGGAGTCTATTTGTGAATTTTCCTTCACCGTTGAATATTGATTTCACGGCTGCCATATATACTCTCTGAGGTTTGTTATATTAGAATATAACTTACTTTGATACCAATTGTAGGACCGTTGAGCACCTCTAGAGGGGGATGAATAGAGTGTATGCGTGTGCAGCAGAAAATAATTACCAATTAAAAATATTAAGTAATTATATATTATGGCATATAAAAGACGGTAAATAAAATGCGGTAAAGTAAGAGTCAAGAATTCAAACTCAGTGAACACCACGATGTATACTGGTTTTCCTCTGAGAGGACTAGTCCAGTCGCAAGTACTCTTGCTCGCTGTTAATCCACTATGGCACAAGCTTTAACTGAGTGCTTGTAACTCTTAGAATACCGTGCTTGGCGACAAGTGCATGACCGACTTCACAACACTGTGCTTGGTAACGAGCGTACGACCGACTCCAGAAGGCAATTGAAAAACTGGAACGTTTTTTGAATACAACCTCTGATACAACTCTTCAACACCAAACTCTAGATTAAACAAAAACTGTACTGGCTTGGCTAAGAGTCGTAAAGGCTTAGATATGAAAGTAAAAGCTTAGAACACTTTAGATAGAGAATAGAAGAGAAGAGATAAAATTGGATTGTTGAGATGAATGGTAATCTCAACTCTATTTATAGTGTTTTTTGGGAACCAAACTCGGGCAGAGTTCGGATGCTAGGATTTCGCATACGAACGTTGCATGCAGATTTGGAGGCAACAAATATTTGAATTTAAACAGACCGAACTCGGGCCGAACTCGGACCAAACTCGGACCGAACTCGGTCAGAGTTCTGTCAGAGTTTTGCTGGTTCAGAACAGTAAGGAATAAACCAAATTTGCATAGATTTTGGGCCTTTTGGAATTATGGATTTTTGGGATACGTAGGTAGGCTTATTTTTGTTTGTGGACTGAGAAAAACCAAAGCCAGTACCGATCTGATCAATCTCACATTATTCCTAGACTCAATAAAAGAAAAAATACAGAATAAATAAGAAAACCAATAGCCCTTTTGATGACGTCTTTTTTCTGACATTGAAGACGCATTTTTTCTTGACGGCAATCGTCCAAAGATAAACAGATCTGAAAATCTGAATACCTTTCGAGGGCGGTTCAGAGAAATCTTCTTGTATAACACCGTCTTTGGCCTATTAATAATTCTTTGTTGCATATGTCCTGGTTTGATCATGCTTACTGCTTGTCTGCAAATACATGTTAGACGAACAAAAAAATATGATGCAGGTATAGCAATATGATATATAACATTTAGGACAATGCTAAGTATAAGTAGAAACATGATAGGGATTACATAAATATTAGTGACATCATTATGTTAAACTTAATTGATTAGCCATATTCAAAAACATGATATAATCTTTGGACTAACAATGATAACACTCTATGTGACACTCACACATACACACACTCTTGTCACTCATACACACACAGCTCACATATTTTCTACACACACATATTCCTCATTAACACACACACATGTTCCTCACATTGCCATGTATCATGTACACATACAATCTCACAGTTCACACACACTGTTTATTTTTCTTGTCACATATTCAGTGCACTCACATACCAACAATCTCTTGTAAACTAACACAAATGCCTATAGTTATATATATAAGTCTAACCCAATGTGATTATGTGAATGGTAGAGTAGGATATGGAAATTTCTATATGTGTGATAGCTAATGTGCTAGGCACATTTCTATTTGTATATGTAGATATATATATACATTCATAATGTGAATAGTGATATATATATATATATATATATATATATATATATATATATATATATATATATATATATATATATGTGTGTGGTATTGGCCTATGGTGTGTCTGTTAGACTAGTGAGAGCTTAGTTAGACTTGTTTAGTCTTGATTAGGCCTAGAATAGACTAGTTAGACTAGTATAGACTTGTTTGACTTAGGTTTGACTTGGTTGACCTAGTTTGACTTCTAGGGTTGACCAAAGTTGACCAAGAGTTGACTTTGGTCTAGATTGTCCTAGAATCATGTAGAATGCATAGTAGAACATCATGTTATCATTTTAGACATGTTGTGACTTGTGCTATTCTGATTAGGAGCCAGACACCTCCCCTCGGACAGTATATTTACTTTGGACATTCAGACATCAGGCGAGTACATTCTCTGATCATTTTATATCTTGTTTAGGATTATATTTCCTGGTTTAGATTATCTTACTTGATGCTGACACATTGGTAACACGGATTAGTACTATGTGGATCCCTTCATGAGATGTTATCCCTCTCGGGAGCATCAGATACTCTTGTCTCGTGTGTTTCATTTACATCACGTATCTCATGCTTCTATTATCATGAATCTTCGGGAATCAGCTAGTGACTCATGTACTCTCATGATCACCGAGCCTTCACGAATCAATTCATGAATCACCCTATACGGGTTAAGTAGTTTAGTCACAAATCTTAACGTAACTTGACTGGATCCTTGTGTATTGATTGGGATACTGGGGAGTATGAATGGTCATGTGAATAGATATCCAAAGTAGTATAGTCATGAATCACTCTTAGTGTAGTCATGTGTCAACCCTTTGACCATTTTTTTTCTTTATTAATAAGTTATGTCATTCTTCATTGTCTCATATACATATTTGCCATGCTTTATATTTTGTTTTCCCTAAAATACACAAATGGGGACCAAGGGGTAATAGAAGTATTGGCAGGGACTGTTGTGCAAAATTTTTCTTTTAAATTCAAATTCTTGGCCGATAGAGAACTCGGTTGTTAAGGATATCATCAATCAAATTTCAAATTTGATTCTTCTCAAATCTATTCGAATTTGGGATGAGTTTCAACTCTATAAATATGTGGGTAGCCGCCTGGCTCTAGAGGAACCCTAGCGACCATCTGATCGGCTCAACAGAGGAAAAACGAAGAGAAATGGAAGATCCTTGAAGACAGCCTTTCGACAGGAATCAGGCCTCGACCCTTCATACGACAGGTAATCCTCTAATCGCATCAATTATTTTTCTCAAATTAGTAACCTTGATCATGTCCCCAATGGAGTATTAGGTATTCGGGAAAATGCCTAGTAGGAACTAAATAAGATATGGATGTATACAGTTGACACATACATGACTGATTAGGGATATCCAGGAATAGACACAGACAGTAGCAAACTTGAGCCTCTGTTCATGAGAAAATGTTTAGCATGGACTTCTCTTGATACACATTAGTTAATAATAGATGAACTTCCCTTTATACTCAAAGTGTTACCGAGACACTTGTGGCGTATCGTATTTTAGATGGCCCTGTAGGTTCAGTCCTGGGTGGGTTATTGACTACCATCTTGTCCCAAATATCTGTGCACTAGTGTTCCTGTGGATACATGGGTTAATACCAGATGAATAGGATCTTACGTCAAACTATTGGTGCAATAACAGGACCTAACATTAAGGAAATGCCTGGTGTAATATTGACTGTTTGAAACCAGCATATGGTAAGATACATGAGACATGTGTTCAAGTTTTGAGAAGGTGAATACCATTCCAGTTAGGTTGGCTAATCGTGTACCAATTGAAAATCGAGTAGCCTTAGGATATCTATCATCTGGGAGCCCAAATATGTAGGAAGCAGCTAGGTTTCATTTCCTGATGTACACATGAATACATCTAAGTTCTAGAATTACTGAAGTATTGGGAACAGAAGGAATTTGTACTGCATTCAAATTTACTAATATGGCAATGGTGATTGAGCGGGGTGCCTCCTTTGAGCCATATGTATTTACATCATATTTTTCTGTCATGATGCTTTGTTGACACTGGGTTTCAGTTTGTTTTTTTGTTTTTCTTTAGATACTGGGTTTCAGTGTGTGCTATCACTATGGCAGTTTTCTTGAACTAGTGCTGGATACCCATTGTGTGTTAGCACTTTGGGTTTTTTTTATGATCATCCTTATTTCATGATCTTATCTTTAATGCTGGATACCCAGTTTAACATGCTTCAAATATATTTGATTCCAGTGCTTCAGTGTCATTGTTTGAACATTTCATTCCAATGCTTCAACTTTGCCTTAATATCTGTACTGGGTTCCAAAAGACATTGACAGTTATATTGGGTTTTAATCCATGCTAATTCATGTTAAATTCTTGTGAATAGGCATAATTTTGAATAGGCATTGATTCAATTTCCAGGCTAATTCATGTTTATTTCCTGCTGTAATCTAGTAGAGAGCCGGTACTTAGTTATGTCAACTAGATAAATTAAGGATATTAGTTCAGAACAGTATAGATGGAGGTTGACTTCCTCTGAAGGATACAGCGGTTCAAATTCGAGGATAGGGATTTAGACAAACAAGTATCACAGAGTATCAACAATACGTTAAAGATACTTTTCAGTGGAGACTTAAAAACTTGATATGGGTAGATACAAAGAGTAGTCAGAGTATGAATACCTGTTGGACAGGAAGTAGACGAAGGGGATGTTGCTTACATGTTCGAGTATGTGGAAGTACAGCAGCTGTTCAGTAAACAATAGGGAGCCTAATGTGTATCCAATGTATGGATAAGTCTCGTACCCCTCTGAACCTTAGGAATCAGATAATGGGTCTACCAAACCTCACCGTCTTTTAAAACAAAATAATGATGCGTACACTAGGCATTCCTGGAGAAGCCTATTGGTTCTAGTTCTCTATTGACAGACATTAGTAAGAAACCTGATGTGGAAATCAGCCAGCAAGTTTATTATACATTGGTTTTGTGTAATTCGTCTGAGTCCAACTTCCTGTCAGGTTGTCGAAAGCTTCCACATATGACACATACTCATCTGTGTCTTCGACTCCCAATCCCTTCCTTAATATCAAGCAAAACCGAGCATATCATATACCCTAAAATTGTACAAGTTCCTACACCACTGGATACCAAGTAAAATGGTGTCAGTTTCTAGTTTAAGGCTATAGGTTGACGAGTAAATCGATTAAAAATAGAAGTTTACAGGGACTACTATAGGATAGCATCCCCAATACTACAAATTGGCATACAAAATATATAAAGACACCACTGACATTCAAGTCAGAACATGTACAAGGGAGCCCAGCCTTGTACCCACATTAGCAGCTGTAAACACACGTACCAGGTATCCAGTTTGGGAGTACACCATAAGGCCAACTATTGACAGTTTGTATCAGCCAACTATGCGAGACAGACAGGTGGAGGATGCAAGAAGTATCAGGAAAAGATATCTAAGCCAATACTATCAGCTGAAATCTCCTTGTATATTAAAGTGTATTAATCTGGGATAGGTGGGTTAGATGGTTATGTGTGTGAGTGTAAGGTATGAGGGTGATGCTAGCCTGCGAGTCCACACTAGGGACGAGGGTTAGTAGTAGATGCTAGCCTGCGAGTCCATACTAGGGATGAGGGTTAGTGGTATAGGGTTACGCCCGCGAGTCCACACTAGGGACGAGGGTGATGCTAGCCTGCGAGTCCACACTAGAGACGAGGGTTAGTAGTAGATGCTAATCTGCGAGTCCACACTAGGGATGAGGATTAGTAGTTCAAACCTGCGAGTCCATGCTAGGGACGAGGGTTTGAGTATTCGATTTGGTTATCCGTCTTGACATGAGTTCTCTAGTTCTTGTTCAGCAGTTCATCTATGTGTAGACAGTGTATAGTTTCGTGCTTTATTTATTGCTCAGTTTTACTTGTTTATTCTGTATCTTTCTCCATGCATAATAAACTGTTAGAAAGGCTCGTTTATATGTATCTTGCTAGTCCTCTGAGGACCTGATGATCTCTTCAGGTTAGCCGAGCTTAAGTTAGGAGCAGACCAGAGGGTTGAGCCAGCATCAGATCGCATCGCTTGCACTTGAGGTGGACTAGATTAGCAGTTTTTATTCAGTTAGTACTCCATGTATTCTTCTATTTTCTTTCCGTCTATTGGTAGTGGATTTGTGTCCACCGGACGTGACAGTGATTCTTGATATTCAGTTTATTCATTATTATTCAGTTCATGTCTTTTCATTGATCTTGACTGTGAGATGATTATTCCTGTGGATGAGATTTAGTTTACCATGTGAATCTAGATTGTCGTGACTTGTATTTAGACAGCGTACTACCGCCGACACTGCGGCGTAGGCTGGGCTTGGACACGTTTCGTATCCCAAAAGCGGGTACGGGTCGTGACATCATGAACCAGTCCTAAGCCATTCACATGTTCATCTTGTACTCTGAATCACTAGCACGGTCTCTTTTATATATCATAGATATTTGCTTACTGTCTTTCTCTTACATTATGCTATTCTTCAATTTTCTGTATTTTATTCTCTAGCATGTTTATATTTTCTTTCCTGCTATGACTTGTTGAGATGTATTGTGCTCGCTCCTATCCTGACTAGACCTGTTGAAATATTACAGTGGATGAGGAGTTTACTTACAACAACAGTTTTCAGGCCAGCATTGAGATATCACCTTTCGGGGCTCTGTACGGGCGTAGGTGTCGTACACCATTATCTTGGAATGATGTTGGTGAGCGAGCTTTACTTGGATCAGAGATGGTTGTTGACGTAGCCGAGAAAGTGAAGCTCATCAGGGACAGACTTTGCGTGGCACAGGACAGACATCGGCACTGGGCCGATAGCCACCGGTGGCCCTTGGAGTTTGAGGTACATATTAGAGTAGGATTAGATTTAGGTTTGTTTGTTGTGTTTAATTGATCATATTTGTTTATCATAGTTAATTTGAGACCTTGCTTGTGTTTAGGTCGGGGACATGGTTTTTCTGCGAATATCTCCGACTCGTGGTACTATACGTTTTGGTGGAGGTGGGAAGCTTAGCCCGTGCTTCATCGGCCCTTTCGTTATCAGCGAGAGAATCGACGACGTGGCTTACAAACTAGACTTGCCACCTGCACTTGTAGGTGTCCACAACATATTCCATGTATCACAGTTGAGACGGTACGTGGCTGACCCTAGTATGTGCTTGATCATTCGGAGATTGAGGTTGGGCCTTCTCTCAGCTATCCAGAGCAGCCATTGGAGATTCTGGATCGACGGAAGAAGGTTCTAAGGAACAAGGTGATACCCTTGGTACGCATCGTATGGAGGCATCATTCTCTAGGAGGGTCTACCTGGAAGCGGGAGGATGAGATGCGCGAGCGATACCTATATCTTTTTGGACCGTGAGGTATACTTTCTATCCTTCTCATCAGTTGCATTTCACCTTTCAATTTCGAGGACGAAATTTTTTTAAGGAGGGTAGATTTATCACTACCATATTTTTAGTTTGAGGGTATTTTTGTCATTTTTGAATTATTTGAATTTAATATATTTTATTATAAATTTAAAATGATTTATTTAAATGGTCTGATATAAATACTAGTTTATTTATTGCCATGTGGTTTTGGTTAGCCTAACCTGGATTAGACCTAACCTAGATTAGCCATAGCTAGCCTAGTTAGCCACATTAAGAATTAGTTAGTATTGGATAGTGGTTTGAGTCATGTTTAGCTAAGTGAGTAGTTTGCAACTTAACTAGGAAAGAGTCCTAGATTCTAGGCCACTCATTAGACTTGATTCATTTCTAGCCATAGATGCCCCCTAGAAACCCTAACCTAAGCTAAGTGGCCGGCCAAGACCCCCTTGCCTATATAATATCTCTTTAGAAAGTTGTGCCTCTTTTCAATATTCTATCATTTTTCCTAAAAACTAGGTGAGCCTCCATTCTATTTTCTTCATAGTTTAATCAATAGAGCTCCATTTTTATTGAGATTTCTTCTATAGTGTTCTAATCACTGTTCTCCTATAGTTTGTGGAGTCACATCTAAGATTTGAAGCAATTTGGAGATTTTGGGTGGCTTTGGAGAGCTCCTTTGAAGAGGCTTTTTGTGTTGAAGAACACACATAGGTAAAATCCTATTCATCTATTAAAATTAGGTTTTCTTTGCATAAACACCATGCCCTAGGTGTCCTTGTGCTGTAGGAATAGGGTTTGCTCGATTTCGTGTCCTGTACGTGTCTGTATCGGACACGTATCAGTAGTGAGCGTAGTTGTTCGACGAAATGCCACAGTGGGCATTTCGATTGAGATTTTGAACTGTTTTTGAATAGGAAGTTGTGTTTGGATGTGGCTTACGTGTTTTTGCTCGACTGAGGTGTTGCTTGTGTCGTGTCGTGTCGCTTTGGACACGTGCACACGCGGGGTGCACCGCACACGCGCGGGTAGCATTCCCCTGCTACCAGTGTGTTCGTGCTCAGTGCACAAGACACTTGGTCGCGTGTGCTTGGACACGCAGGATGGGGCAATGTCTGTCATGACATCCCCAAGGCCTCGTGTCCTAATATTTTGTGTCGGTTGAGATATTCGATCCATACTGGACATATGTTCACGTAGTTAGTGTTCTATTTAGGTGTTCTGTGTTCGTGTGAGTTCTTAGACACTTGTGTCCTTTTATTGGACACGATACTACATGTATGACACGTACACATGTTCGACACTAAATAGAAACCATTATCATAATATATTAATTGTAATATCTATGTTGAAAGGGGAAATTCCCATTTTCTGATACTTTTAAGTATCAGTGAATTAACTCACTATTTCTCCATTTTCGATTTGCATCTAAATGTTAATATCATGAAAATAAATATGGATTAGTTGCTGTTACTTTTAGTTAACATGTTAGGGTTTGTGTTTATCATAGATATGTGTGTTAGAATTTACATTTGGATTTTGACAATCGATTTTCCAGTTCCTGCAAACTGAGTTATATTACTTCATGTTTTATGTTACTATACAAACCTAGTTGTGATGCTACTACAGTTGATGCAATGCTGGGCTTGGGATTGGTATACATATGTATACACACACTGAATTGTTTTTCACACTGTTGTAAAACCTGAACATATTAGCACACACTGCCATGCCAAACCTGAGATTATGTCTATGCCATACATTCACTGAAATCCATTCCTTTCACATACATCCTGATGAACACACACCTACACAAAACCTGGGAACATTGAATGCTAACCTATACACACATGTCTACACACTGAGAACTAAAGCCTTGGTGACTAAACCTGAGATATCACAGGTATACCCATACCACACACAGAGACACTGTCATACTCTAAGAGACCTGAGTTTAACTTGTGGAGAAATCTGAGTATAGTTGCTAATAAATAAGTTTTCTGGACTGTTTCACTGAGAATTGACTTCATCCCAAAAACCTGACATTGATTTCCTTTCCTTAGCTAAATTCAAATAGGTTAGTTGGCTGTCATGGTTAGCTATTAGTTGATAGGTTGGTTTACTGTTTTTCTGTCAATGTATATCCAGGATACTACTCCCTATTTTCCAGGTTAACACACACACAAGCTATATCTTGATAACACTCTATGTGACACTCACACATATACACACCCTTATCACTCATACACACACTGCTCACATGTTTTCTACACACACACATATTCCTCATTAACACACACACATGTTCCTCACATTGCCATGTGTCATGTACACACACAATCTCACAGTTCACACACACTGTTTATTTTTCCTGTCACATATTCAGTGCACTCACACACCCACAATCTCTTGTAAACTAACACAAATGCCTATAGTTATATATATAAGTCTAACCCAATGTGATTATGTGAATGGTAGAGTAGGATATGGAAATTTCTATATGTGTGATAGCTAATGTTCTAGGCACATTTCAATTTGTATATGTAGATATATATATACATTCATAATGTGAATAGTGATATATATATATATATATATATATATATATATATATATATATATATATATATGTAGAAAAAAAAAACAAAAAATATATATATATATATGTGTGTGTGTGTGTGTGTGTGTGTGTGTGTGTGTGTGGTATTGGCCTATGGTGTGTCTGTTAGACTAGTGAGAGCTTAGTTAGACTTGTTTAGTCTTGATTAGGCCTAGAATAGACTAGTTAGACTAGTATAGACTTGTTTGACTTAGGTTTGACTTGGTTGACCTAGTTTGACTTCTAGGGTTGACCAAGGTTGATTAAGAGTTGACTTTGGTCTAGATTGACCTAGAATCATGTAGAATGCATAGTAGAATTTTATGTTATCATTTTAGACTTGTTGTGACTTGTGCTGTTCTGATTAGGAGCCAGACACCTCTCCTTGGACAGTATATTTACTTTGGACATTCAGACATCAGGCGAGTACATTCTCTGATCATTTCATATCTTGTTTAGGATTATATTTCCTGCTTTAGATTATCTTACTTGATGCTGACACATTGGTAACACGGATTAGTACTATATGGATCCCTTCATGAGATGTTATCCCTCTCGGGAGCATCACATACTCTTGTCTCGTGTGTTTCACATACATCACGTATCTCTTGCTTCTATTATCATGAACCTTCGGAAATCAGCTAGTGACTCGTACCCTCATGATCACCGAGCCTTCACGAATCAATTCATGATTCACCCTATACGGGTTAAGTAGTTTAGTCACGAATCTTAACGTAACTTGACTGGATCCTTGTGTATTGATTGTAATACGGGGGAGTATGAATGGTCATGTGAATAAATATCCAAAGTAGTATAGTCATGAATCACTCTTAGTGTAGTCATGAATCAGTCCTAAGCTATTCACATGTTCATCTTGTACTCCGAATCACTAGCACTGTCTCTTTTATATATCATAGATATTTACTTACTGTCTCTCTCTTACATTATGCTATTCTTCAGTTTCCTGTATTTTATTCTCTAGCTTGATTATATTTTCTTTCCTGCTATGACTTGTTGAGATATATTGTGCTCACTCCTGTCCTGACTGGACCAGTTGAAATATTACAGAGGATGAGGACGAGGCGTGCTGTCCCACTTATTATGGGGCTACCCTAGATTACAGTACAGACTTGGACCAGCAGCATGAGCCTTTAGCTGTGGATGACACTCCTCTATACTAGGATGTTTCATTTATATTACTTTATGGATGACTGTATATATTGATACTTGGGATTTGTGATGTATTAGACACTTTGACTCTCTGTTTGTACTTGTGGATTTCCTTTCATTTCAGCAGTATCTATCTTTCTATCTCATCTTTCTGCCTTAGTTGTGATTTAGTTTACTTTCTGCTATATCACCCCTATTCGGGGAGTATAAAATGTTTAGCATTATATTGTTAGATGTTGTGACCTAGGATAGCGTTCTACCGCCGACACTGCGACGTAGGCTGGATGTACCCACGTCTCGTGCCCTTACTCTAGGGTGTGGGTCGTGACACGTTTTTAGTAGTGGCCCATGCAGGTCTAGTTTAGAAATGTAGTGGTATTCGAACTAGAATATCACTGCAGCCTGCAGTAGGATTAGGATAATTTGAAGGTACTCAATCACATTAGGAAAAAACTCTTTATCAGATTCCGTATATCTAAATTTTGCTGCTTATTATCTTCCTTTGAATTTAAACTATCCTCCCTTGATATTTTGACTCATTCTCAGCAATTATTCTTTTTGATCTGTCTCCAGAATGGTTGAGACGAGATCACATCGCCAGGGCCAGGGGGACGCCGATGAGAGGTCTGCCACCTCTCATACTCAGCAGCCTGCCCCTGGTACCGCAGCCGCAGTCATGCCAGCTGGGGTAGGCGTTTCAACTGCTTTCGGATGAGTCCCTCCACCTGTGAGGCATGAGCCGAGTTCGATGATTTCGGATGTGCTTCAGCAGCAGCAGCCACCTTCAGGGACGGTTGACGCCGTTCAGCTGTTAGCCTTCTTCCGGCAGTACATGAAGGGTCAGTAGACCCAGCAGCAGAGGCACACAGCAGAGCTCATACGAGGCATTGATCTGGTCGTGACTGCGGTAGAGAGAGTTGTAGCTCAGCCAGCGGCAGCCCCGCAGCCGTACCAGCCACGGGAGAAGGGCATCCAAGATTTTTAGAAGATGCACCCGAGGGACTTTCGAGGGACAGAGGGGATCTTTGTATGCCGACGAGTGGATTGAGCATATGGAGGAGATATTCAGGTTGGCTGAGATCCCTACGAGGCTCCAGATTGAGGCAGTGGCCAGCATGATACAGGATCTTGCCCGTACGTGGTCCCAGATCGACCCGAGGATTGGTACTGCAGGATAGACTTGGGCAGCATTCAAGAAGCTGTTCAAGGAGAAGTTCTTCCCGAATGTAGTGCTGGGAGCCCTCGAGACTCAGTTCGAGGCCCTAGTTCAAGGGAGCCAGTCTGTGGAGGAGTACGCAGGAGAGTTCTGCCGCCTGAGCAGATTTGTAGAGGGCTTGTCAGAGGCAACGAAGGCCCGGAGGTTCCGGAAGGGCTTGGTAAAGAAGGTCAAGTCCTACACCAAGAATGCCCGCAGCGCTACCTTTGAGGAGATCCTAGTGGACGCGTTAGCTGCAGAGGATGATCTTGAGCTTAGGCTCAAAAGGGGGCGAGACTTCCAGGGAGGTAGCAGTAGCAGAGGACCGGCCAAGAGGCCGCACTTTCAGCAGTAGCACCAGCAGCACCACCACCAGCAGAGGTTCCAGCCGCAGCAATTTCAGCAGCCGAGGCATCAGCCAGTACAGCATCAGCAGCAAAGGGTACAGCAGCAGGCACCAAGCAGCAAGCCACCACCTGTGCTTATTACAAGAAGCCAGGGCACGGGTGGGATGAGTACAGGAAGAGGTTGGGTAGATGCCTTCTTTATGGAGCAGCGAACTATCAGCTGAGGGACTGCGCTCAGTATATTGGCATGATAGCACAGAGAGCAGGAGCAGGAGCCAAGGCTCCAACAGGACAGCAGCACAAGGGACCGTTGTCGACCCAGCAGTAGTGGTTCGTACAGCACCAGTAGCAGGCCAGAGGAGGAAAGCAGGGACGAGCCTTCACCATGGCGGCTGAGGATGCAGAGGTGATAGGAGAGCTGATCACAGGTTCGGTTCTTCTCGACTCCAGTCCAGCTTTTATATTATTCGATTCCGGTGCTTCGTATAGTTTTATATCAGTATCATTTGCGATTAGACATGGTATCGTAGATGAATCGTTGCCTAGGACTTACAAGATCACGACCGGGGGTGGAATTATTCTCGTGAGTGATGTTTGTAAGGGTCGAAGTGTTGTTTTGGGAGGCCATGAGTTGGAGGTGAGCCTGCTCGTAATGCCATTACCGAACTACGATATAGTACTCGGTATGGATTGGTTGAGCAGGCACCACGCCAGCATTGATTGTAGAGTGTAGAGTTCTCTTCAGAGTGCAGGGGGAGCCAGAGTTCGAGTACTCCAGACGTCAGGCGGAGCAGAGCAGCGGAGTTTTCTGCGGAGTCTCGGTTGAGGAGCAGACGATTCTACACCCCTTGAAAGCAGAGTATATGGATGTTTTTCAAGAGGAGTTGCCTGGATTGCCACCGGACAGAGACATTGAGTTCTCGATAGACTTGGTTCCAGGAGCGGAACCCATCTCTCAGCATGTCTATCGAGTGAACAACAGTGAGTTGGTGGAGCTGAAGAAGCAGGTGGATGAGCTGCAGGACAAGGGCTTCATCCGTTCGAGTTTGTCGCCATGTGGTGCACCAGTATTGTTTGTGCCAAAGAAGGATGGGTCAGTACGGATGTGTATTGACTACCGGGCACTCAACAACCTGACGATTAAGAACAGATACCCACTGCCGCGGATCGATGATCTCTTTGATCAGTTGAGCGGAGCTCGGGTGTTCTCCAAGATTGATTTGAGGTCAGGTTATCACCAGGTAAAGGTAAAGAGGGAGGATATTCCCAAGACCGCTTTCAGGATGTGGTACGGGCAGTTTGAGTTTTTGGTTATACCGTTTGGGCTAACCAATGCACCAGTAGTGTTTATGAACCTAATGAACAAGGTGTTCCACCAGTACTTGGACAAGTTCGTGGTGGTGTTCATTGACGACATCTTAGTATATTCCAAGACTGAGGAGGAGCACTTAAGGATAGTACTGGAGACTCTCAAGAGGGAGCAGCTTTATAGGAAGCTCTCCAAGTATGAGTTCTTCTTGGACCGGGTTGACTTTTTTGGGCATGTGGTGACTGGAGATGGGATCTCAGTTGACCCCAAGAAGATCGCAGCAGTTGAGGCATGGGCAACGCCGACTTCAGTGGCAGAGATCAGAAGCTTCCTGGGGCTGACATGATATTATAGGAGATTTATGCAGGATTTCTCCCGGGTTGCAGAGCCGTTGACTCGATTGACCCGGAAGGATGCTGAGTATGTTTAGTCAGAGGAGTGTCAGGCAGCTTTTAATGAGTTGAAGAAGCGGTTTACGACAGCTCTGATTCTGACATTGCCTTCAGGATCAGGAGGATTCACTATTTATAGTGACACTTCAGGAAAGGGGCTGGGTTGTGTCTTGCAGCAGCATGGGAAGGTGATTGCCTATGCTTCCAGGTAGTTACGTTCCCATGAGAAGAACTATCCTACCCACGACCTAGAGCTGGAAGCAGTAATATTTGCTCTGAAGTTGTGGAAGCACTACCTGTATGGAGAGAGGGTAGAGATTTTCACAGATCATAAGAGCTTAAATTATGTGTTTACATAGAAAGAGCTCAACATTAGGCAGCGCAGATGGCTAGAGTTGATGAAAGACTTCGACATATCACTTCAGTATCACCCAGGAAAGGCCAATGTGGTTATCGATGCCTTGAGTAGGTATCCGACAGCCATGTGTTTGACCATGGACCGTCACTTGCTTGCTGATTTCGAGAGCCTTTGGATTGAGGTGATCGTGCCCGGAGTTCAGATGCAGTTATGGGGCCTGCAGATTCAGTCAGACTTGGTGGAGAGGATCAAGTCGGCACAGTTTGAGGACGTTGCTCTGCAGTGTCTCTGAGAGCAGGTTCGAGTAGGGCTGGTGGATGACGGGTTTTCTCTTGCAGAGGATGGTGCCTTGAGGCACGGTTCCAGGTTATGTGTGCCCAGCGGAGAGCTCAGGGAACAGGTTTTGTAGGAGGCCCACAGATCTCAGTACTCTATACACCCTGGTGCCAACAAGATGTACCGAGATCTGAGGAAGCATATTTGGTGGTCCGGGATGAAGCGGGAGGTGGCTCGCTTCGTAGCTAGGTGCTTGGTCTGTCAGCAGGTCAAGACAGAGAGGCAGAGGCTCGGTGGATTATTGCAGCCGCTGCCCATTTCCGAGTGGAAGTGGGGGCATATCACTATGGATTTTGTATCTGGATTGTCACGTACACAGGAGGGAAAGACGCGATTTGGGTCATCATTGACAGGTTGACCAAATCGGCCCACTTCTTGCCATTCAAGGTGGGTACGTCTATATAGAGGCTTGTGGAGATGTACATACGACAGATAGTCAGGATTCACGCAGCATCGTCTCGGATCGGGATAGTCACTTTACTTTCTATTTCTTGAGGAGTCTGCAGATTAGCTTGGGCACTCAGCTCAAGTTTAGTACTACATACCACCCCCAGATGGACGGACAGTCAGAGAGGACTATTCTGACACTTGAGGATATGCTGCGGACATACGTCTTGGATTTTGGAGATTCCTGGGAGGATCATCTATATTTGGTGGAGTTTGCTTACAACAATAGTTTCCAGGCCATCATTGAGATGTCACCCTTCGAGGCTCTATACGGGCGTAGGTGTCGTACACCCTTATCTTGGGATGATGTTGGTGAGCGAGCTTTACTAGGACCAGAGATGGTTGTTGACGCAGTCGAGAAGGTGAAGCTCATCAGGGATAGACTTCGCGTGGCGCAGGACAGACATCGGCACTAGGCCGATAGCCACTGGAGGCCCTTGGAGTTTGAGGTACATATTAGAGTAGGATTAGATTTAGGTTTGTTTGTTGTGTTTAATTGATCATGTTTGTTTATCATAGTTAATTTGAGACCTTGCTTGTGTTTAGGTCAGGGACATGGTTTTTCTGCTGATATCTTCGACTCGTGGTACTATACATTTTGGTGGAGGTGGGAAGCTTAGCCCGTGCTTTATCGGCCCTTTCGTTATCAACGGGAGAGTCGGCGACGTGGCTTACTGGCTAGACTTGCCATCTGTACTGGTAGGTGTCCACAACGTATTCCATGTATCACAGTTGAGACGGTACGTGGCTGACTCTAGCCATGTGCTTGATCATTCAGAGATTGAGGTTGGGCCTTCTCTTAGCTATCCAGAGCAGCCAGTGGAGATTCTGGATCGACGGGAGAAGGCTCTAAGGAACCAGGTGATACCCTTGGTACGCGTCGCATGGAGGCATCATTCTCCAGGAGAGTCTACCTGGGAGCGGGAGGATGAGATGCCCATATCTTTTTGGACCGTAAGGTATACTTTCTATCCTTCTCATCAGTTGCATTTCGCCTTTCAATTTCGAGGACAAAATTTTTTTTAAGGAGGGTAGATTTGTCACTACCATATTTCTAGTTTGAGAGTATTTTTGTCATTTTTAAATTATTTGAATTTAATATATTTTATTAGGAATTTAAAATAATTTATTTGAATGGTGTGATTTAAATACTAGTTTATTTATTGCCATGTGGTTTTGGTTAGCCTAATCTAGATTGGACCTAACCTAGATTAGCCATAGCTAGCCTAGTTAACCACATTGAGAATTAGTTAGTATTGGATAGTGGTTTGAGTCATATTTAGCTAAGTAAGTAGTTTGCAACTTAACTAGGAAAGAGCCCTAGATTCTAGGCCACTCATTAGACTTGATTCATTTCTATCCATAGATGCCCCATAGAAACCTTAACCCTAACCTAAGTGGCCGGCCAAGACCTCCCTTGCCTATATAATATCTCTTTAGAAAGTTGTGCCTCTTTTCAATATTCTATCATTTTTCCTAAGAACTAGATGAGCCTCCATTCTATTTTCTTCATAGTTTAATCAATAGAGCTCCATTTTTATTGAGATTTCTTCTATAGTGTTCTAATTACTATTCTTCTACTGTTTGTGGAGTCACATCTCAGATTTGAAGCAATTTGGAGATTTTGGGTGGCTTTGGAGAGCTCCTTTGAAGAGGCTTTTTGTGTTGAAGAACACACATAGGTAAAATCCTATTCATCCATTAAAAATAGGTTTTCTTTGCATAAACACCAAGCCCTAGGTGTCCTTGTGCTGTAGGAATAGGGTTTCCTCGATTTCGTGTCCTGTACGTGTCCGTATCGGACACGTATCAGTAGTGAGCGTAGGTGTTCGACGAAATGCCACAGTGGGCATTTCGATCGAGATTTTGAAATGTTTTTGAATAGGAAGTTGTATTTGGAAGTGGCTTACGTGTTTTTGCTCGACTGAGGTGTTTCTTGTGTCGTGTCATGTCGCTTTGGACACGTGCACAAGCGGGGTGCACCGCACGCGCGCGCGAGTAGCATTCCCCTGCTACCAGTGTGTTCGTGCTCAGTGCACAGGACACTTGGTCGCGTGTGCTTGGACACGCAGGATCGGGCAATGTCTGTCGTGACATCCCCATGGCCTCGTGTCCTAATATTTTGTGTCGGGTGAGATATTCGATCCACACTGGACACATGTTTACGTAGCTTAGTGTTCTATTTAGGTGTTTTGTGTTCGTGTGAGTTCTTGGACACTTGTATCCTGTTATTGGACACGATACTACATGTATGACATGTACACATGTTCGACACTAAATACCAACCATTATCATAACATATTAATTGTTATTTCTATGTAGAAAGAAGAAATCCCCATTTTCTGACACTGTTAAGTATCAGTGAATTAACTCACTGTTTCTCCATTTTCGATTTACATTTAAATGTTAATATCATGAAAATAAATGTAGATTAGTTGATGTTACTTTTAGTTAACATGTTAGGGTTTGTGTTTATCATAGATATGTGTGTTAGAATTTATATTTGGGTTTTGACAATCGATTTTCCAGTTCCTGCAAACTGAGTTCATATTACTTCATGTTTTATGTTACTATACAAACCTAGTTGTGATGCTACTATAGTTGATGCAATGCTGGGCTTGGGTTTAGTATACATATGTATACACACACTGAATTGTTTCTCACACTGTTGTAAAACCTGAACATATTAGCACACACTGCCATGCCAAACCTGAGATTATGTCTATACCACACATTCACTGAAATCCATTCTTGTCACATATATCCTGATAAAACACACACCTACACAAAACCTGGGAACATTGAATGCTAACCTATACACACATGTCTACATACTGAGAACTGAAGCCTTGGTGACTAAACCTGAGATATCACAGGTATACCCATACCACACACAGAGACACTGTCATACTCTAAGAGACCTGAGTTTAACTTGTGGAGAAATTTGAGTATAGTTGCTAATAAATAAGTATCCTGGACTGTTAAACTGAGAATTGACTTCATCCCAAAAACCTGACATTGATTTCCTTTTCTTAGCTAAATTCAAATAGGTTAGTTGGCTGTCATGGTTAGCTATTAGTTGATGGGTTGGTTTACTATATTTTTGTCAATGTATATCCAGGATACTACTTCCTGTTTTCCAGGTTAACACACACAAGCTATATCATGATAACACTCTATGTGACACTCACACATACACACACTCTTGTCACTCATACACACACAGCTCACATATTTTCTACACACACACATATTCCTCATTAACACACACACATGTTCCTCACATTGCTATGTATCATGTACACACACAATCTCACAGTTCACACACACTGTTTATTTTTCCTGTCACATATTCAGTGCACTCACACACCCATAATCTCTTGTAAACTAACACAAATGCCTATAGTTATATATATAAGTCTAACCCAATGTGATTATGTGAATGGTAGAGTAGGATATGGAAATTTTTATATGTGTGATAGCTAATGTGCTAGGCTCTATTTGTATATGTAGATATATATATATATATATATATATATATATATATATATATATATATATATATATTCATAATGTGAATAGTGATATATATATATATATATATATATATATATATATGGTATTGGCCTATGGTGTGTCTGTTAGACTAGTGAGAGCTTAGTTAGACTTGTTTAGTCTTGATTAGGCCTAGAATAGACTAGTTAGACTAGTATAGACTTGTTTGACTTAGGTTTGACTTGGTTGACCTAGTTTGACTTCTAGGGTTGACCAAGGTTGACCAAGAGTTGACTTTGGTCTAGATTGACCTAGAATCATGTAGAATGCATAGTAGAACTTCATGTTATCATTTTAGAATTGTCGTGACTTGTGCTGTTCTGATTAAGAGCCAGACACCTCTCCTTGGACAGTATATTTACTTTGGACATTCAGACATCAGACGAGTACATTCTCTGATCATTTCATATCTTGTTTAGGATTATATTTCCTGCTTTAGATTATCTTACTTGATGCTAACACATTGGTAACACGGATTAGTACTATATGGATCCCTTCATAAGATGTTATCCCTCTCGGGAGCATCACATACTCTTGTCTCATGTGTTTCACTTACATCACGTATCTCATGCTTCTATTATCATGAACCTTCGGGAATCAGCTAGTGACTCATGTACCCTCATGATCACCGAGCCTTCACGAATCAATTCATGAATCATCCTATACGGGTTAAGTAGTTTAGTCACGAATCTTAACGTAACTTGACTGGATCCTTATGTATTGATTGGGGTATGGAGGAGTATGAATGGTCATGTGAATGAATATCCAAAGTAGTATAGTCATGAATCACTCTTAGTGTAGTCATGAATCAGTCCTAAGCCATTCACATGTTCATCTTGTACTCTGAATCACTAGCACTGTCTCTTTTATATATTATAGATATTTACTTACTGTCTCTCTCTTACATTATGCTATTCTTCAGTTTCCTGTATTTTATTCTCTAGCATGATTATATTTCCTTTCCTGCTATGACTTATTGAGATGTATTGTGCTCGCTCCTGTCCTGACTGGACCTGTTGAAATATTACAGAGGATGAGGACGAAGCGTGCTGTCCCACTTATTATGGGGCTACCCTAGATGATAGTACAGACTTGGACCAGCAGCATGAGCCTTTAGCTGTGGACGACACTCCTCTAGACTAGGATATTTCATTTACATTACTCTATGGATGACTGTATATATTGATACTTGGGATTTGTGATGTATTAGACACTTAGACTCTCTGTTTGCACTTGTGAATTTCCTTTCATTTCAGCAGTATCTATCTTTCTATCTCATCTTTCTGCCTTAGTTGTGATTGAGTTTACTTTCTGCTATGTCACCCCGATTCGGGGAGTATAAACTGTTTAGCATTATATTGTGACCTAGGACAACGTTCTACCACCGACACTGCGGCGTAGGCTGGACGTAACCATGTCTCGTGCCCTTACTCTAGGGTGCGGGTCGTGACATATAGTCTTCTTGTCCAAGTCTTTGGTTGACCAGATGGGTTAGGGTCCTCTAAATTCTTGAATATAAGTAAACTTGCTAATATAGGTCACAGGAACAAAGGGATTGCTAGGTCATAAGGCATTCTACCCAACTTAAAAGAATTAAACTAATGGTGTTTTGGGACAAAAAAACATGTCCAATTAGTAGGGGTCACCTGTCTAACCTCTAGCACGCACGAAAGGAAGATCAGAATTTATGATAGAAGGAATCAAGTAAGATGCAATCGATGAGTCGAACGGTAGTTCGAATATGGAATCGAGGAAAGAGGTCAAGTATGTGGATAAGATCCTAGACATCTAATCCTATTCACAGGCTTGCTTGGCACGATAAAGTAACCAAACAATTTATCTTGACCTGCATAGGCCACCACAAAAACATGTAACGCCCTAGTCCCAAAATACGTAGGACTAGGAATGTAGACATGCCAGCCGTATAACAAATATACGTAAGCTGTAAAATGTAATAAAACCATGACTAATCTCATCCACACAAAAATAAATAAATAAAAGATATCATATAATGGTAATGAATTGTCTTGGTACAATATGTTGGGCGGAGACAAATCCACTACCAACAAGTAAGAAAAAAATACATGGAAATAAAATGAGTTTGGCGAGCGAAGCGAAGACGATCCAAGTACGATCATCCTCGAAGAAATAGCGATGATCATGGCTAGAGCTAGAACACCTGTAAAAGACAAGATCAGACACCTGGAGAGATAACCAGGTCCTCAGAGGGACGTAACAAGAAACATAATATCATGCCATATAAACTGAATAAATATTGCTCAAATAAATAAGTCAATTGAATTATAACATGGTCCAATACACACCTATTGAACTAGCTTACCATCCCCCCAACCAAACAAGGACAGTAGATGGTAAATTAATTCACGGTGACGTATCTTTCTATGCTATGAATCCAATATGGTATCCGGACCGCAATAATGTTCAATACCTTCTCATCGAAGTAGTAAGCCACACCTACAACCAAACAAGGACAAGATGTGACGAACTAATCCGCGACAAGTTATTGTTCGAGGCTACGATCAGATACAAGTACCCAAACAAAAAGTACTCATACCTAACGGATAAGGTAGTCTAACCATTCTAAGTAAAATGTAGTTAAGAACAATCCTTCCTACGCATGGTCCCTAGCTAAAATAGGATCGGCATAGTCCCGCCTTGGGGCACCAGAGGCCCAATCAATAAGAGAATAACGTTCCGCAGAACGCCAGTGGCCGTTAGTAATCATGGGTCATCTATCCCGTATCTCTATTGGAGCTTCCGGGTCACAAGGAAAAGTGCATCGAAGTCCATACGCTAAGGAATTGTCCTTTCCGCCTAATGCCTACTATGTTGTATCCACAATAAAAAAATCTCTATAACCGCTAAGTCAAACTAAGCATGCAACCTCTATTAGCGATTATTCCTATCGCACGGCTTATACTACTGGTGGCCAGCCAGTCACGCATGTCCGTGTTCTACATGTGACACACAACTTCGTGGTACAACGTGTCAAGGCTAATGAATGCAACACACAAAGGTGGTCCCTTAAATCTAGGTTTAATGTGTAAGAAAAATAATACATAGTAGGAAATATAACTGAACAGTAAGTTCTAACAGGTTATGCCATGTATCACAGTTTATTTTGCATAATAAAAATAATGAATAATGTATAAAATATGAGCTAAAATAAATAAAGAGCAAATGACAAGGTGTCTTGGCTGGTAGGATGCCTGGTGTGCTACGATGATCAAGATGGCATGAACTGCGACTTTGGTGCGACAACTATGCAAGGTGACCTCGGGTGACGGCACGGACAGTTCCATTGGGTTCAGAAGGGTCAATTTAGTTAGGTTCGACATAAGGTAGTCTAGAATTTGTGAGAGAATAGAAAAATAGGATTAGTCATGGACGGAAGGATAGTCGAAGTAAATAATATATATATAAATTTAGAAAAACTATTTATAATATTCGAAAACTAGTTTGAGTCTAAATAATTATTAAAAAAGAAAAAAAGAAAGAAAGAAAAAAAATACTTAAAGTCAATAAGAAATCATTTCTGGCTAAAAACACTAAGTTCGTTGAAAATAGAATTGGTAGAAAACTATATTTTTAATAGTTAAGAATAATGTTAGAAAAATATATATGTATATATGTATATAGAAAAATTATCTAAGGCTTAGGACTAAACTTTTGAAAATATATATAGGGCCAAGCCCCGATATGATCTTTTTGTTGCAAAAATAACTTTTTAGGAAATTATTTAATATGTATATTTATATTTAAAAGATAATAATAACTGCATATAATAATCTTTGGACATATTAATACTAATTACTTATCTTAACATAACAAAATACATAAATATATATACTATCAATAATACCACTGAAATAAAAATATTTAGTACTATAATGCCATCAGCAGAATATTTTCAGATACGAATTAAATACAAAAAAGAAAATAAAAATGATATAATAATAATAATAATAATAATAATAATAACGATAATAATAATAATAATAACAGTAATAACCCTATCCATCTTGTGCTTCCTCGGGAAGCAACCAGTAATACAGAGCGGGTTACAAGCAGAAAAAACCAATGTCAAATAATGGTTTCTGTGCTTCCTCGGGAAGCACGAAACCTAAACAAATGAAAAAGTAGATGAAGAAAGAGGGGGGTGAGGATTTTTTGAATGAGAGAGAGCTATGGAGAGGGAAGCGGGAAGAGCTTAGCGGGCTAGGGCGGCGCGGATGGCTGTGGCACCGTCGACCGGAGACTCGGGAGAGGAGGTGGCTCGGGAAAAAGGATGGAGGAGAGAGTGGGATCGGGATGGAGATGGCGCACACGCGACGACGGCGGCTCGCCATCACGCGACGACGGCTCGACTTTATGACGTGCTCCCGGTGCTGGCCGGAGGGGAGAAGCCTTCATGGCAGCACAGGATCTGGAGATCGCCGCTCTGTGGGAATCGGGCGACACAATAGTCATACACAGGGGTCGGCGATGAGAGGCCAGGTCGGTGTCGGGCACGGCTCGATGACAGCGCACGCGGAGTCTAGGTTAGGTTTTCTTTTCCTTTTTCTGGTGTTTGTGGAAAGGGGCAGTTAGTGGTCGGGCCGGTTTGTATGAGTAGTGGTGGAGGTGCTGGTGAGGAGTCGTAGCGGAGGAACATGGTCCGTCGTAAAGACAGTGGTAAGGGATGGTTATGTCGGGATCGATGGGGATAGCAGGGGAGGTCGGTGACAGGGGCGGAGTCAGACGGATGGTGGCGCTCCTGGCAATAGTGTGGGGGAAAGGCAGGGAAACGGTGGCCGGGCTGGTGGTTGGGATTACGGCATCGTCGAAGGTTTGGGTGGTGGGAACGGTTCGGTTGTGGCCAACGAGGCAGCCGATCACTAGGAGGGGTCGATGTTGTGGCTGGGACAGTCGTGGGGTGGCTGAGGTGGCAGTTC
Organism: Iris pallida; assembly: GCA_029216955.1. Lineage (NCBI taxonomy): Eukaryota > Viridiplantae > Streptophyta > Magnoliopsida > Asparagales > Iridaceae > Iris > Iris pallida. The sequence continues at coordinate 2,912,266 of JANAVB010026199.1, read as the reverse complement.
ATGACGGGGGCGGCCAGGGATGAGGATGGTGGGTATGATGGTGGTCGGAGCAGCGGTTCACCGGAATTAGGGTTAGATTGGTTTTTTTGGTTCGTGTTGGGGAATGTCCTACACGGCCTAGAGGAATGTCCGGAATTGTCGGACGTGAGAGAAAATATACTTGTACAAGGGATAATTAGTCGATGGTTGTAGGGGACACGGACACGATGCACAAACTTGGGTTTTGGAATTTGGAGTTGAAATTTATGGATGAGTACCTCTCCTTATATAGGAGGTGGAAATTCCAAGTTGGATAAGGATGAGGATTTAAACCCAATTTAGATAATTCAATTATTAAATTTAAATCAATAAAATCAAATCTAAATTCAAATTAAATTCCAATTTAAATCTAGATAATCTAAACTCAGATTAAATATAAATTCTATCTTTAAACTATTTAAATTAAATCCATAAAATCTAATCAAAGATTTAAATTGCCACAATAATTTAAAAATATATTTTCTAAAAATACTTATAATAATAATTTCAAAATTACATTATTATTTTGAAAATAAACTAATAAAATACTTATAAAATATATGTATGCATGAAGAATATTATTTATTGTTAATAACTGTTATTAATGAAAGGCTTTTTATAAATAAAATAAATAAAATAATGAACTTGGAAATTTTGATATGGTAGCTAAAATAATTATTACATATATTGTTTTGAAACTATAAGAATAGAAAAATATTTTTCTAAAATATGTACGCTCGCACATAATCGCACTCGTCGAGCAATTACGAAAATAAAATTTCGCACGCGACGTACAATACAACTACGCGACATACAAATAAAAATATAAATCAGTACCCAATTTATTTTAAAAAAATAGTAGAAATTTAGGAGTTTTACATCCTACCCAACTTAAAAAAATTTCGTCCTCGAAATTAAGAATTTGTAGAGGGTGGGAAGACACAATGGGTATATCGGTAATGAATACGATCAAGTCATTGGACGAGGCAAGGAACCGCGTTTACTGCAAACATGCATTAGAAGATCGCAATTTCAAATAATGACGAAAATAAATCATGGATATGGCTAACTAATGCCAAAAGGAAAATGATTAGGGTTAAAGTTAAAACAAGATAACAGGCAATAAAGAATATTATGGAAATAAGAGAAAATAATTTAGGGATTTAAAAGGTATGCCTTCTTGAGAGTAGGTTGATGGCACGATTAAAGAACGAGTTAAGTTCACTCCTAAATTAAGCGATTAGTAGGTCATGATAGGGTCGAGAAAAGGACGAGTAGTTTAGGATGAAGATATAGCAACTTCGAGTGATAATGGTCATAGTCGATAGGAAGACTAGATGAAGTTTTAGTATAACGCATTCGTCCTTCTAAAATAGGAAAAGGCGAAAGCAATAAGGAGTTCAAATGCGATATTATCGAATACGAATACGTGATTCAAAGAAGATCGAATAATTTCAAAGGAATTTTCAAGGCAGTCGTGAATGGAATTCTAGAAGGCAAGTTTAACTATGTCCTCATCCACGTAGAACAATAGACGAAAGAGAACCAAAGTGCACTAGGTTGATCAGACCATCATGCACCGGTTCTGAGTAGACAATACGTTAGTGGAGGCCTTCAATAACATATGTCATGAACAAGCTTGATAAAGAATTGAGCTTGCAAAAACTAGGCTACATTAGCATCATTAGTCTAGATAGTAAAAATATAGGCACATAAGATTAAGATTGAAATAAAGTAGAATTAATTCAACTCCTTAAGCGTTTAAGTCATATCCTATGTTGGTCTCCAAACAGTCATCCTATAGTCTTCTTGTCCAAGTGCTTGGTTGACCAGATGGGTTAGGGTCCTCTAAATTCTAGAATATAAGTAAACTTGCCAATATAGGTCACAAGGACAAAGGGATTGCTAGGTCATAAGGCATTCTACCTAACTTAAAAGAATTAAACTAATGGTGTTTTGGGACAAAAGAAACATGTCCAACTAGTAGGGGTTATCTGTCTAACCTCTAGCACGCACGAAAGGAAGATCAGAATTTATGATAGAAGGAATCAAGCAAGATGCAATCGATGAGTCGAACGGTAGTTTGAATATGGAATCGAGGAAAGAGGTCAAGTATGTGGATGAGATCCTAGACTTCTAATCCTATTGGCAGGCTTGCTTGGTACGATAAAGTAACCAAACAATTTATCTTAACCTGCATGGGCCACCACAAAAAACATGTAACGCCCCAGTCCCAAAATACGTAGGACTAGGAACGTAGATATGCCAACCGTATAATAAATATACGTAAGCTGTAAAATGTAGTAGAACCATGACTAATCTCATCCACACAAAATAAATGAATAAAAGATATCATATAGTGATAATGAATTGTCTTGGTACAATATGTTGGGCGGAGAAAATCTACTACCAACAAGTAAGAAAAAAATACATGAAAATAAAATGAGTTTGGTGAGTGAAGCGAAGACGATCCAAGTGCAATCATCCTCGAAGAAATAACGATGATCACGACTAGAGCTAGAACACCTGCGAAAGACAAAAGCACACACCTGGAGAGATAACCAGGTCCTCAGAGGGACGTAACAAGACACATAATATCATGCCATATAAATTGAATAAATATTGCTCAAATAAATAAGCAATTGAATTATAACATGGTCCAATACACACCTATTGAATTAGATTACCATCCCCCCAACCAAACAAGGACAGGAGATGGTAAACCAATTCACAGTGACGTATCTTTCCATGCTATGAATCCAATATGGTATCCGGACCCCAACAAGGTTCAATACCTTCTCATCGAAGTAGTAAGCCACAGCTACAACCAAACAAGGACAAGATGTGATGAACTAATCCGCGATAATTTATTGTTCCAAGCCGCAATCAGATACAAGTACCCAAACCAAAAGTACTCATACCTAACAGATAAGGTAGCCTAAACATTCTAAGTGAAATGTAGTTAAGAAGAATCCTTCCTACGTATGGGCTCTGGCTAAAATAGGATCGGCATAGTCCCCCATTGGGGCACCAGAGGCCCAATCAATAAGAGCATAATATTCCGCAGAATGCTAGTGGACGTCAGTAATCATGGGTCAGCAACCCCGTATCTCCAGCGGAGCTTTCGGGTCACAAGGGAAAGTGCATCGAAGCCGATACGCTAAGGAATTGTCCTCCCCGCCCAATACCTACTATGTTGTATCCATAACAGAAAATCTCTATAACTGCTAAGTCAAACTAAGCATGCAACCTCTATTCGCGGTTATTCCTATCGTACGGCTTATACGTACCGGTGGCCAGCCAGTTACGCATGTCTGTGTTCTACATGTGACACACAACTTCGTGGTACAACGTGTCAAGGCCAATGAATGCAACACACAAAGGTGGTCCCTTAAATCTAGGTTTAATGTGTAAGAAAAATAATACATAGCAGAAAATATAACTGAACAATATGTTCTAATAGGTTACGCCATGTATCACAGTTTATTTTGCATAAAAAAATAATAAATAATGCATGAAATATAAGCTAAAATAAATAAAAAGAAAATGACAAGGTGTCCTGTCTGGTAGGACGCCTGGTGTGCTACGATGATCAAGGTGGCACGAACTGCGACTTTGGTACGACAACTGTGCAAGGTTACCTCGGGTGATGGCACGGACAGTTTTATTGGGTCCAGAAGGGTCAATTTAGTTAGGTTTGACATAAGGTAGTCTAGAATTGGCGAGAGAATAGAAAAATGGGATTAGTCATGGACGGAAGGACAGTCGAAGTAAATAATATATATACAAATTTAGAAAAACTATTTATAATATTCGAAAACTAGTTTGAGTCTAAATAATTATTGAAAAAGAAAAAAAAGAAAGAAAGAGAAAAAAATACTTAAAATCAATAAGAAATCATTTTTGGCTAAAAACACTAAGTTCGTTGAAAATAGAATTGGTAGAAAACTATATTTTTAATAGTTGAGAATAATGTTAGAAATATATATATGTATATATATATATATATAAAATAAAATATATATATATATATATATATATATATATATATATATATATATATATATATAATTTTTTTAATATATATATATATATATATATATATATATTTTATTTTATATATATATATATATATATATATATATATATATATATATATATATATATAATATAAAATATAAAAAATTATTTAAGGCTTAGGACTAAACTTTTGAAAATATATATTGGGCCAAGCCCCGATATGATCTTTTCGTTGCAAAAATAACTTTTTAGAAAATTATTTAATATGTATATTTATATTTAAAAGATAATAATAACTGCATATAATAATCTTTGGACATATTAATACTAATTACTTATCTTAACATAACAAAATTCATAAATATATATACTATCAATAATACCACTGAAATAAAAAATATTTAGTACTATAATGCCATCAGCAGAATATTTTCATATACAAATTAAATACAAAAAAGAAAATAGAAATGGAAATAATAATAATAATAATAATAATAATAATAATAATAATAATAATAATAATAATAACCCTATCCATCTTGTGCTTCCGTAAACCCCCTAAATTTTTACTAAAATTTTTTTATTTATAAATTTGGTTTTATATTTTGCCTTGTATTGTACGACGCATAGTCGTATTGTACGTCACGTACGAGTTCGTATTTTTGTATGCCTCGTCGAGTGCGAATATGTGCAAGATACATATTTTTGTAAAATATTTATTTTAGAAGCTTGGGTTTTCAAATAATAAATATTTTCGATTACTTAAAATGGTAAAATGCGTCGCATTGGAAATTTCCAAAACTTATTTTAGAAAACTATGTTTCAGTGCATATGAGATGCATAAATTTAGATTTCATATATATAAGTCTAATTTCAAAATTAATTAATATTAATATTTTATTAATCAAAAAGATATTTAAAAATACTTATTATTTTCGAAATTATTATTATTGGTATTTTTGGAAAATATATTTGAAAATTATTGTGGCCATTTTAAATCTTGATTTTATTTTATGGTTTTAATTTAAAAAGTTCAAAGGTAGAATTTATATTTGAGTTAGATTATCTACGTTTAAATTAGAATTTAATTTAGATTTGATTTTTGAATTATTTAAATGGGGTTTAAACAAACCCAAGCCTTATCCAACTGGGAATTTCCACCTCCTATAAAAGGAGAGGTTCTCCTCCAGAAATTTTTTATCCACAACCACATTGTGCATCGTGTCTGTGACCATCCAGTATTTTATTCCATCAATTACAATTACAATGACTTCACCGTGTCAGACATCCCGGACACGACGACAGCCTCCAACCAGCAAACCCAATGTAGACCACATCCAACACCGCCACCACCACCGTGGCCTCGTCATCATCCCGATCACCACCCAGGCCACTCCGGCCACCCCCAATACACCGCCACCGCCAACCACTGCTGCCATCACCACCCCAGATCTCCGACCACCTCTTTTGTCGTAACTACACTGCCAACTCCTGCCCAGTCCACCTCCAGACCACAACAACCCACTTTCCGACAACCATCACCACCACCAACATCCTCATTGCCGCAACCCAAACTCTCCGCCATCATCTCGGCCGACCCTGGTCCTAAACCCACAGAACACCACCGCCATCATCACCCAGGAACACAAAATAGGGGAAAGAAATCCTCACTTCGGTCGCGGATCCATGCCGCGCCAGCCGCCCATCTGCGGTGTACCGCCGCGCATCCGCGAGTTTGACGCCACCCCCACGCCCGAATGCTGGCCTCCGCCTCCGTACGGCGTTTCGCCCCGACCAGTGAGCCTCACCCCCTGGCGCCTCTGCCAGTGTCGCCGGTGGCCGCCGCCCGCTGCAACCGACGCCTCGTCACACCTGTCCCAGATCTCCGTCGTTCCCCGACGGCCTTGACACCGCCCTACTTCTGTGCCGCCTCGGTCCAGATCTGGACTCTCCATGCGCCGGCGCCCGCCGCGCAGCATCACCGCCGACCCCTCTTCCTCGGTGAGCCTCTTCTTCTTCACTTCTCTCACTCTCTCTCTCTCACATTAATTCGATTAGGGAAGCACAACAAATGAGCTGTTGTACCATTGGGGAAGGTTTATAAGTAATAAAAGTTTTTATTATTATTTATTATATTTATTATTATTATTATTATTATTATTATTATTATTATTATTATTATTATTATTGTAGGTATGGGTATAATCTTTACTATTATTATTATTATTATTATTATTATTATTATTATTATCATTATCATTATGAGTATTATTATTATTATTATTATTATTAGTATGATCATTATTATTATTAATATTATTATTACTGTTATTATTATTATTATTATTATCTAAATTACTAGAATGGTGTAAATTATTTTATATATTAATTTGTTGTTATGTTAAATATATTATTTATATTATTATTATTACTATTATTTTCTAGCAAAATTTTAAGTTAGTTTTTAAACACTGAAATATTCTTTTCGATTTGACCAGTTATACTTTTTGGGCTAAATAATTTAGAAATATTCTAACTGTTTATCTAAAATATATATTTTAAATTGTGAAATATAGTATCTACCTTAAATCATATTTTACAACTTAGAATATTTTTGACTAATAAGATGAAAATTTCAAAATTATTACATATTAATATTATCAAGTATTTTTCCTACAAATCCTTTTGACTAAGGAAAACATATTTTTAAAAATAGTAGAAATTTTTTTCTAAAATAATCTAAATACTCTTCTCCTCAAATTCCTACTATTTGTAGACATTACTTAAGGCTAAATCAAGTTTTCCAAAAAAAATTTTGCAACCTCGAAGCATTACACCCCAAACATGGCTATTGGACAACCGAAACTTGCCAGGTTATTGTACCACACTCGGCGTCATACCAGGCGACACATAAGACAAGAAACCTTGCCTTTACTATTTAATTTCTTGCTCAATATCATGCATGCTTTTTTTATGTTTTTCTTTCAAAACTATATATAGATGCAAATTATTATACTGTATGCAATTGGCTTAAAGTTAAAGGACCACTGTATGTTTAGTGCATCTCATGAATTGTCACGATGTGCTACGGATTGTGTGAGTTATGAGTCGCATATAGATGCAGACTTGCGTCCTGACTAATCATTGGTGCGTACAGGCCGTGCGTTAGGATATAACTGTTAATAGATTTATTTAGAAGACTTGGCAGTTATTAAGGATTAAACAGTGTCGTGGAGTCGACACATGTATAGTACCATTGGGGGAAGGGGACAGCTAATAGCGTAGGGGCTACATTTATTTTTACGCACACTTTGGACCGAGGGTCACTCTTATGAGCACTACCTTCTGCCCAGGGCCGATAGTGTCTCGGATGAGCACTACTTGACGGCCACTCTTTATTACTTGCTTGTGTGAATCCGTTACAGCCCCTGCATAGAACGTTGTCCTCAAAGTGCATATCACATAGAATGGTTAGGAACCTTTACTCATACATACTTTTCTGTTGAGCTTTATTATTCAGTTTATTGGCATGATATTATGTGTCTTGTTACGTCCCTCTGAGGACCTGGTGACCTCTTCAAGTGTGTGTTTCATAATTTTTGCAGGTGCTCTAGCTAAGGCCATGTTTTCCTTCCTTCGTGATGATTGCTCTTGGACTCGCCATTGTTCTAGCTTGCTAAATTCTTCCTTGTATATTTTCCATATTTAATTTAGTTGGTAGTGGATTTGTCTCCGCCCAACTATTGTGTACATGACAAACTCAAAGTTGCTTTTATATCATTATTTATCTTTGTGGATGAGATTTAGTGTCTTGGCTTTCTACATTTACAGTTATGTATACATACGAGCCGTATATTTACTCGTATGTATACAGCTGCCATGATACGTATCCAGTCTCAAGTATTTAGGACAGGGGCATTACATATTTTTGTGGTGGCCCATACAGGTCTAGTTTGCCATTTCGGTTACATGACTGTACCGAACGGGCCTGCAATATAGGATTAGAGTCTAGAATCTTATCCACCTACTTGACATCCTTTCTTGACTTCAAATTTCTGAACTCTCGTTCGACCTCCTTGATCTACATCTTGCTTGACTTCTTCCTACCGTAATCCTTACTTCCATATTTGATAGGAAGATGACTACCCTAGTATATGTTCATAGGTCAACCACATGGCTAGAAGGACTACATGGACAATTGGAATACGTTGAGACCCTAATTGAGTTATAAAAATATTTTTCTAGAAGTATGATCTTAAGGATTAGTTTATTCCAAGTTGGGTAGTAGCAACATTAATAACTTTGAAGGATTTTTACTTATTTGGATCTACAAAAGGGATAGTGGAATCCATATACAATTGAGAAAGAAAATTGAAATAAATTTTGAGTTTTGATTTTTGAAGGTCTCTAAAAAATATTTATGATTCATTTGATTATAGCTATACATCTTTGAAGAGATATAAATTTAGTTGCAAAGGATTTATAAATTTTCATGCTACTACAAGATTTATAAGTGAGATTGATAAAATTTGGTAAACTCTTAAGGTTTTAAATTGAGTCGTACGATCTATGCTTAATAAGTTTAAAATTTTGAGTTTTAAGTTTAAGGTGGAAATATATATATATATATATATATATATATATATATATATATATATATATATATATATATATATATATATTATTTTTTTCTTTTATATATATATATATATATATATAAGATTGAGGATTTATTTTAAATGTTAAACTCTTGAATGAATTACGGATGTTAAACCTATTTAAATTTTAAGTTTAAGATTTGGATTAATGATATATGGAGATTGATTTGTGGCTGAATAAAAGTTTATTCAAGATTGGTTAGACAATTTGAGAAATTTTAATTCATGATTTTGTTGCCACTAAATAAAGGAAAGTCTAGTTTATGACATCTTTTGAGGAAAAAAATGTGTGTTATGATAAAGGTTACCTTGAGGTGGATTAAAGAAATTTAAATTATGGTTATGTTTGGCAGCTTGGAATGATAGGATATTAGATTATTTTGAGAACAATATTACGAAATGTTTGAGGAACTCAAATTTATAGATTTGAAATCTTATTTTGATAGGCAACCAAGATAGACAACAGTAGTCCACATTAATTACCATATCACCCATGACCATGATAGTCGTATATACTCAAATGCAGTTAGTCATCTACCAACCCATGTGATTATATTTCAATATTGTTTTACTCAATCTTTCATCGTGATCTTCTAACCGTTGCAATTTAAAAATGATTTGATCGTTCCTAGAGACTATCTGCTCTGGAACTGTGCCCTGAATCTATTTTACCATGATCTGTTAGATTCCTTAATTATCCTTACTTCGTGTTGTATCTTGATTTTATTTTTGTGCTCGACAACTAAATACCTTATGAAATTCCCACCTTCTATTTTAAATCCTTTTGTGCCCTTTACCATGTCTTGGATATTTGGAGCACAACACTAGACTTTTTCTTCCAACAAATTTCATATGCAATACCTAGAAGAGCCCACCTTCATGTAGGTATATCATGTCCCACTAAAACACATCCCCTTGTACTCTATTTTTATGATGCGACTTTCAGGTCATAAGGACTAAATCATAACCCTACTATGATACCGATATACTTTTTCGACCACAGATAGGGACTAAATCTCGACTAAATTATTTCAAATCGATATGTGATGATGCTCTACTTGAATTCCTTTAATGCTTAATTTTGTGCCTTACCTTGATTATTTAACTCATTATCCCATCACACTACTAGTTTAACTCTTGTAAGTTGGGTATAATACCTCACGACCTAACCAACATTTTGTTGACCACATTGATAGGTTCACTTGGACCATAGAATTCAGTGGACCCTAACTTATTTAGTCAACCAAGCCGGTTGTATAGGCCCAAACCTTGGGCAAGACTTGATTTTAAAGAATCTAGGACTATTTAATTCTCCTTTATCAAGGTTCCCTACTTATACTTTGACTATTTTTAATGCTAACTTAGCATAAATTTTGCAAGTTTATTTTCTTATCAAGCTTGATCATGACGTATCTTATTGGGTCTCTCCCACTAACATACTGTCTAATCAGAACCGGTACATGATGGTCTGATCAACTTATTGCACTGTGGTTCGCCTTTCGTATATCATTCTACGTAGATGGAGACATAGTAAACTTGCCCCTAGAGTCTCCTCCGCGATTACCTTGGCAATTCTCTTAGAATTGTACAACCACCTTTGAATCACATATTGTCATACGAAAACATCTCCTTTGACCTCTTGTTGGCTTTCGTCTTTTAACTATTCTAGACAAAGCTTGTGATTGATAGATAGACCAAACCATTCTCCTATGTCCATGATATTTGTATGTACATGGGGACAATTAACCACTGACAAACCACTATGACTATTCCTGTCTTGAGCTATTTGCCTTTTTTTTCGACCTTAGATTCAACTTTCATGACCTTTTTGGAATTTGACGGTGATTCAACTCTAAACCGAGACAACCCTATATCTCTTATCGTGACCCTAATCACTTAAATGATTCCTATCATCCTTTTATTTGTGCCCTCAACCTAGACACTTACCATGCAACCTTCTTCGAAGAGCCCTAGCCCCCAAGTCCCCAAAATATCCACTTAAGCTACTTCCATCGTACTATCATGATTTTTACCGTAACTAGCAACCCTCGTTCAATTCCAAAATCGTGAATTATTTCGTCGTTATCAAAATCACGATTTTTCTAAGGCATATTTGTCGTTTCATTGCCTCACCCAATTATTTTTGTTGCCTTACCCTCGTACCTTCTCACCCCCTACTTATTCTTAATTTTGAGGACGAAATTCTTGTAAGTTGGGTAGGATGTGAACCCCCTAAATTTTTACTAAAAATTTTTTATTTAGAAATTTGGTTTTAATTTTTGCCTTGTATTATACGTCGCATAGTCGTATTGTACGTCGCGTACGAGTTCGTATTTTTGTATGCCTCGTCGAGTGCGAATATGTGCGAGATACATATTTTTATAAAATATTTATTTTAGAAGCTTGGTTTTTCAAATAATAAATATTTTCGATTACATAAAATGGTAAAATGCGTCGCATTGGAAATTTCCAAAACTTATCTTAGAAAACTATTTTTCAGTGCATATGAGGTGCATAAATTTAGATTTCATATATATAAGTCTAATTTCGAAATTAATTAATATTAATATTTTATTAATTAAAAAGATATTTAAAAATACTTATTATTTTCAAAATTATTATTATTGGTATTTTTGGAAAATATATTTGAAAATTATTGTGGCCATTTTAAATCTTGATTTGATTTTATGGTTTTAATTTAAAAAGTTTAAAGGTAGAATTTATATTTGAGTTTAGATTATCTACGTTTAAATTAGAATTTAATTTAGATTTGATTTTTGAATTATATAAATGGGGTTTAAACAAACCCAAGCCTTATCTAACTGAGAATTTCCACCTCCTATAAAAGGAGAGGTACTCCTCCAGAAATTTTCCATCCACAACCACATTGTGCATCGTGTCTGTGACCATCCAGTATTTCATTCCATCAATTACAATTACATTGACTCCGCCGTGTCCGACACCCTAGACACGACAGCAGCCTCCAACCAGCAAATCCAATGCATACCACATCCAACACCGCCACCACCACCGTGGCCTCGTCATCATCCCGATCACCACCCAGGCGACTCCGGCCACCCCCAATACACCGCCACCGCCAACCACTGCCATCACCACCCTAGATCTCCGACCACCTCTTCCGCGACAACTACACCGCCAACTCCGGCCCAGTCCACCTCCAGACCACAACCACCCACTTTCCGACAACCATCACCACCACCAACATCCTCATTGCCGCAACCCAAACTCTCCGCCATCATCCCGGCCGACCCCGGTCCCAAACCCACAGAACACCACCGCCACCATCACCCAGGAACACAAAATAGGGGGAAGAAATCCTCACCTTGGTCGCGGATCCACGCCGCGCCAGCCGCCCATCTGCGGTGCACGGCCGCGCGTCCGCGAGCTTGACGCTGCCCCCGCGCCCGAACGCTGGCCTCCGCCTGGAGCGTGTCGCACCATTTCCCAGCGCCGACGAGCACCTCCACCAAGCTCCGATCGCCCATTCCGGCGAAACCCTTCTCCTCGTCGCACCCAGCACGGCCAACCTCTGTCACCGCCTCCGTCTGGCGTTTCGCCCCGACCGGTGAGCCTCACCCCCTCGCGCCTCCGCCAGTATCGCCGGTGGACGCCGCCCGCTGCAACCGACGCCTCGCCGCACCTGTCCCAGAACTCCGTCGTTCCCCGACGGCCTTGACACCGCCCCACTTCTACGCCGCCACGGTCCAGATCTGGACTATCCATGCGCCGGCGCACGCCGCGCCGCGTCACCGCCGACCCCTTTTCCTCGGTGAGCCTCTTCTTCTTCTTCACTCCTCTCACTCTCTCTCTCTCTCACATTAATTCGATTAGGGAAGAACAGCAAATGAGCTGTTGTACCATTGGGGAAGGTTTATAAGTAATAAAAGTTTTTGTTATTATTTATTATATTTATTATTATTATTATTATTATTATTGTAGGTATGGGTATAATCTTTATTATTATTATTATTATTATTATTATTATTATTATCATTATTAGTATTATTATTATTATTATTATTATTATTATTATTATTATTATTATTATTATTAGTATGATCATTATTATTATTAATATTATTATTACTGTTATTATTATTATTATTATCATTATCTAAATTACTAGAATGGTGTAAATTATTTTATATATTAGTTTGTTGTTATGTTAAATATATTATTTACATAATTATTATTACTATTATTTTCTAGCAAAATTTCAAGTTAGTTTTTAAACACTGAAATATTCTTTTCGATTTGACCAGTTATACTTTTTGGACTAAATGATTTAGAAATATTCTAACTGTTTATCTAAAATATATATTTTAAATTGTGAAATATAGTATCTACCTTAAATCATATTTTACAAATTAGAATATTTTTGACAAATAAGATGAAATTTTAAAAATTATTACATATTAATATTTTCAAGTATTTTTCCTACAAATCCTTTTGACTAAGGAAAACATATTTTTAAAAATAGTAGGAAATTTTTTCTAAAATAATCTAAAAACTCCTCCTCAAATTCCCGTTATTTGTCGACCTTACTTAAGACTAAATCATGTTTTCCTTTTTTTTTGCAACCTCGAACCATTACTCCCCGAATATGGCTATTGGACAATCGAAACTTGTCGGATTATTGTACCATACTCGGCGTCACACCAGGCGACACATCAGGTAAGACATCTTGCCTTTACTAATTAATTTTTTGCTCAATATCATGCATGTTTTTTCTTTAAGTTTTTCTTTCAAAACTATATAGATGCAAATTATTATACTGTATGTAATTGGCTTAGAGTTAAGAAACTACCTTATGTTTAGTGCATCTCATGAACTGTCACGATGTGCCACGGATTGTGTGAGTTGTGAGTCGCATGTAGATGCGGACTTGCGTGCTGACTGATCATTGGTACGTACAGGCCGTGCGTTAGGATATAACTGTTAATAGATTTGTGTAGAAGACTTGGCAGTTATTAAGGATTAAACAGTGTCGTGGAGTCGACACATGTATAATACCATTAGGGGGAGGGGACAGCTATTAGCATCGAAGCTACATTTATTTTTACACATATTTTGGGCCGAGGGTGACTCTTATGAGCACTACCTTCTGTCCAGGGCCGATAGTGTCTCGGATGAGCACTACTTGATGGCCACTCTTTATTACTTGCTTGCGTGAATCTGTTACAGCCCCTGCGTAGAACGTTGTCCTCAAAGTGCATATCACATAGAATGGTTAGGAACCTTTACTCATGCATACTTTTCTGTTGAGCTTTATTATTCAGTTTATTAGCATAATATTATGTGTCTTGTTACGTCCCTCTGAGGACCTGGTGATCTCTCCAGGTGTGTGTTTCGTAATTTTTGCAGGTGCTCTAGCTAAGGCCATGTTTTCCTTCCTTCATGATGATTGCTCTTTGACTCGCCATTGCTCTCGCTTGCTAAATTCTTCCTTGTATACTTTTACATATTTAATTTAGTTGGTAGTGGATTTGTCTCCGCCCAACTATTGTGTACATGACAAACTCAAAGTTTCTTTTATATCGTTATTTATCTTTGTGGATGAGATTTAGTGTCTTGGCTTTCTACATTTACAGCTTATGTATACATACGAGCCGTATATTTACTCGTATATATACAGCTGGCATGATACATATCTAGTCTCATGTATTTGGGACTGGGGCGTTACAGCTTCCTTGGGAAGCAACCAGCAAAACAGAGCGGGTTACAAGCAGAAAAAAACCAATGTCAAATAATAGTTTCTGTGCTTCTTCAGGAAGCACGAAACCTAAACAAATAAAAAAGTAGATGAAGAAAGTGGGGGGGTGAGGATTTTTAGGATGGGAGAGAGCTATGGAGAGAGAAGTGGCGGGAGCTTAGCGGGCTAGGGCGGCACGGATGGCGGTAGCGCCGTCGACCGGAGACTCTGGATAGGGGGTGGCTCGGAGAAAAGGATGGCAGAGAGAGCAGGATCGTGGTGGAGATGGCGCACACGTGACGACGGTGGCTCGCCATCACGCGGCGGCGGCTCCACTTCATGACGTGCTCCCGGCGCTGGCCGGAGGAGAGGAGCCCTCATGGCGGTACATGATCTGGAAAGCGCCGCTCTGTGGGAATCGGGCGACGCAATAGTCGTACACAGGGGTCAGCGGTGAGGGGCCACGTCGGCGTCGGCCATGGTTAGACGGTAGTGCACGCGGAGGCTAGGTTAGGTTTTTTTTCCTTTTTCTGGTGTTTGTGGAAAGGGGCGGTTGGTGGTCGGGCCGATTTGCATGAGTAGTGGTGGAGGTGCTGGTGAGGAGTCGTAGCGGAGGAGCATGGTCCGTCGTAAAGACAGTGGTAAGGGATGGTGATGTCGGGATCGATAGGGATAGTAGGGGAGGTCGGTGACAGGGGCGGAGTCAGACGGATGAGTAGTGGAAACGGTTCGATTGTGGCCAAGGAGGCAGCCGAGCATTGGGAGGGGTCGATGTTATGGCTGGGACAGTCGTGGGGTGGCTGAGGTGGCAGTTGATGACGGGGTCGATCAGGGATGAGAATGGTGGGTACGATGGTGGTCGGAGCAAAGGTTCGTCGGAATTAGGGTTAGATGGGTTTTGGTAGTTCGTGTTGGGTAATGTCCTACACGACCTAGAGGAACGTCCGAGATTGTCGGACATGAGAGAAAATGTACTTATACAAGGGATAATTAGTGGATGGGAGTAGGGGACACGGACAAGATGCATAAACTTGGGTTGTGGAATTTGGAGTTGAAATTTATGGATGAGTACCTCTCCTTATATAGGAGGTGGAAATTCCCTGTTGTATAAGGATTAGGATTTAAACCCAATTTAGATAATTCAATTATTAAATTTAAATCAATACAATCGAATCTAAATTCAAATTAAATTCCAATTTAAATCTAGATAATCTAAACTCAGATTAAATATAAATTCTATCTTTAACAGAGGAAAATACTATGATGCCAATGATTCAAATGTTGGAACTTCTACCTCATACTCTGTCAATCAGGAGACCAGTTCTACCTCAATGCAGAATCCTAGATGCATGACTAAAGACAAGAAGTCCGTCTTCCACAGACTTTCTCTTTCGACAGATTCTATGCGTCACAAAGAGGTTCCAGTTCATGCTCCTCTCCGTGTTATGCATGCATACGATAGAAAATTGTACAAACTGAAATCAATGCAACCTAGCCTTCCATCAGCTTCTCCTTCACATGTTGTGAACTCATGTGCATTGTCTCGTAACGTACATAAAATGAGTTTGCATGTCAAAATATTTTAAGACCTAAGTACTGGGTGTTCCCAAGTATATAAAATTGGTCGACAAGATTATAAACCAACTTTTCCATGCGCAGACTCTATCCAGACGCATAAGAAAGGAAAGAAGGTCATACATCCTTCTGTTGATCTGCACGATATGCTTCGACAAAAGCGTAAATCAAAGGAGATGGTATCAAGCACGGATGTGTTATGTCACAGACATTCCTATGCTAAGATTGTTATCAACTATTGCTGCTCAAAAATGCTTGATCAATCAACTAGGCAATCCATTTTCCAGAGATTGTAACCAAATTTATCAGACTTGTCATGTCTTGGATGACAACTTTTTGATAATGAAGATGAGTTGTTGGTGGCCTCAGTTTATGCGACTTCGAGTCAGGGGGATGATCAAGCATCTTTAGCTTCTTCATCTAGAAGACAAAGAACTCCTTTACCAGAAGGAGTTTATCAATGAACTCGTTCCTAATCTAGATAGTCTTCTAGCATGCTTCACCTCCAGAACAGGACAATTCCATTCTCATGAATGATGGACTTCTAAGAGCTTTGTGAAGCCACTGCACTTTTATGAAACGTCTAAGGACTTTCTGAGAGCTCTTTGTGATTAATGACGCCCCTTTGTGTCTGCTGAGTCAACGTATCTTTAATTACAACCGTCTTTTGGAGAATTCAAGGAGTTCATGTCCTACGATTCAGTCAAATGAACCTATTGAATGAGATTCATTGTGCTGAGTCCTAGGTTCATCCTATTAATTTGGGGGTCTTTGACCGATGGCACGTGGTGTTTGGGGTTGGACCACACTCAGTCAATGTAGAGGGAAGCTTTTCTGAGGAGCTATGTCCATTGTTTCTTAGCATTCCCACCGTCATGCTCGGTCCCGACTTAGCTTTAAGCGACCGTTGGCCTTGCACAAGTCGACTATTAGTTGTGGATCTCTTCGTTCAAAGAAGCTGCGTCCTTGTAGAAGAACGGCTACTGGGTTTTGAGATGCACTTGAGCGTTTGGCATAAGGAGTTTAAACCTGAACAATATCTTGCAGGTCTTCGAGGTCTAAGCTACTGGGTTTAGATTTATTGCCAACCCGAAGTGCCACATGTTGTGCTCTGCCTTGCTCAAGAGCCGCAGTAGTGTTGCGAGCAGGAGCTGCATTCTTGCTCGGGCCAATAGCTGCTTCATTAGCTATGTTGTGCTCTGCCTTGCTCAAGAGCCACAGTAGTGTTGCGAGCAGGAGCTGCATTCTTGCGCCTGGCTAGAAAGTGGCTTGCTCTGACGAAAAAGTAATTCGCTCTGACACTGCTGCACATTTGGAGGACTGCTCACTTTCTGAAGACTGCACACTTGTAGACTTTAGATGTTTAGTCTTTATATGTAATCATGAAGAATCTATAATAGATCTTTGTAGACATGATTTTAATAAATAATTTTCCTTTATGTACGGTCTTTGTACGTCTCCTGTGATTTGTCATTATCTGCACTTTTGAGCAGCTGCGCTTTTGTGAAGTTATATATAGTGATTGTTGTCACCTGCTCTTCTGTGATTGCTGTATTTTTATTTTTCATGCTTCTACAAGACCCGATTCAAAGTTTTTCAAACTTTATTCATGTTCGAAATACTTTGAACAGAAGCATAACATCTGTTCTTTGAAAAAATAATGCTCAGCACGCTTGCTGATGGGCTGTCGTCATGCTTAGCCTTCAGTATTAAATGTCTTGGGCCAACGTTTTATTAAAAGTTGATGATAACTCCTCATTTCTAGGAAACGGTCATCATGATCTCAACTTCTAATTCCTACTACGTTCGAAGAGTCTCTTCGAGTTTGAAGCATTTCGCTGACGTGGCTTCCTCTTAGAAGTAGGAGGCTATTTGGAGAGAGAACTTTTTTCTTTTTTCTGTCCTCTCTTCCAACCGAAGCTTTTGTCAGATTGTTCTTCTTCATTCAAACCCTAGCTTTCCCGCCATGGCTCCCAAGAAATCAAGAACCCCGAAAGCTCCTAAAGCGACTGCAGCGAGCGCGAAGAAGGGCAGAAGGAAGCGGCCAGCTTCAGAGGTCATCAACATTGATGACTCTCCGGCCGTCGGCATCATAGTTCATAATGACGTGCAACTGCCTGTCGCAAGTAATATACTTTGACCTTTCACTTTACAGATGCGCATGAGCGTCTACTCCTCAAAGTAGCATCTTGTAGATGTGTTGAAGCTCTTTCTACTCATGTGAATGGGTGTTGCTCTTTGGAGAAGTGTCTGTAGATGCAATGAAGCTTTATCAACCGATGAGCATGGTCGTTACTTTAACAAAGTAATAATTGTAAGATGTGCTGAAGTTTTGTTGACATGTAGGATTACTGTACAGTGCCTGTCTTACTGACACGCTGTACTATGAAGCAGTACCTACACGGATGCCAGTTTGCTGAAGCACAGTACTACTGGGTAGTCGTTACATGGATGCTTTGTTTCATAAAAATATCTCAGACTTTCGTTCTTGTTTTTGTGTAGTTTCCATGATGAATCCCTCTTTAATGAGGTTCTCTTCGACTCCTCTATCTGCGAACTTGGAACAAATGTCGATAAAGAGCTCGTCGAGCCGGCTAGAAGATTGATTTCCAAAGATCAACCAGCAGGGTGACTGGATCAGATACAAGAACAACGTCCGGGCTACTTCTGTCATATATTAGATTAGGGCAGCTAACACCCTCTCTTCAAGCCGGTGCGGGGATGCTAAAGCCTTATTTTTTTTGGTGACCAGCTAGTTTTGGAGGAGACGAACCTCCTAGAACTCAAGTCGGACTTGTGTATTGAGAACCATGGCCTTCCCTTATATGTTCTAGCGACCGACCGACACTTATCGCTGTCGGTCTTTTTCTATTTTGTCGAAAGACAGAGTATGGAGTGGAACCTGACCCCAAGTCAAGGGGGTTTAATCATGGGTCGCTTCTTGGCAGACAAGAGTTCCAAGAGGAAGGATGCTTTTACATATGCTCGGGGCGGTACATCGTATACCTTGCGGGTGTTGCTTCCTGGTCATAGGTTCATCGACCTTACTACAGATGTGCATCCATTCGGGGTTTCCATCTTTGCCAACAGGCTTCTGGCGGTCGGCTGTACATACCCGATGAGAACGTATCGAGTCGAGGGTTGGGTTCACCCTGATAAGAAGTGGAGTGAATTGACCCAGTGGGTATTGGGTACCTTTAAGGAGGATCTGAGTAGTACCGGCTTGTGCCGTCCATAAAGGCTACTGAACATGGTATCCCCATCAGTCAGTCTTTGTTCTTGGCTTTGCTGGAGCTATACAATCACTACACTGGGACTTTCTTCATGTCGTATGGAGAGATGGGATTAGCTTTCTACGAGATGTTCGCTATTTCGAAACTGCCTTGGGGTGAGCACCCGTATGAGGAGTACACCCCTAGCCAAGATGAGGTTTTGGGGCTGGCAAACAAGTGTAGGACCGTTGAGCACCTCTAGAGGGGGGGTGAATAGAGTGTGTGTGTGCAGCGGAAAATAATCACCAATTAAAAATTAAACTATGGCAGAGCTATAAGAGACAGTAAATAAAGATAGAGAATTCAAACTCAGTGACACAGCGATATATACTGGTATCCCTCTGAGAGGACTAATCCAGTCTCGAGTACTCTTGCTCGATGTTAATCCACTATGGCACAAGCTTTAACTGAGAGCTTGCAGTCTCTTACAACACCGTGCTTGGTGATGAGCGCACGACCAGCTCCACAACACACACCGTGCTTGGTGACGAGCGTACGACTAGCTCCACAACAGGAAAAGTTGTTGAACTTGGAACGACCTCTTTACAACTCTTGAAACACCAAAAGATTCTAAATCAACTCTGATAGTACTGGCTTTTGGCTAAGAGATGTATAGGTATGATTTGAAAGTCTTAGATCGTTTGAAAACACTTGAGTAGTAGAGAAGAGAGAATGAAGAATGAATGAATTGAAATGAAAAGTTCTTCTCTATTTATAGGTGTTTTCTCGAACCGAACTCGGGCAGAGTTCGGGCAGAGTTCGGATGCAAATATCTCGCAAAGAGACGTTGCTCGCTGATTTGGAGGCAACAGAAGTTTGAATCATTTTTGACCGAACTCGGTCAGAGTTCAGACCGAACTCGGGCCGAACTCAGTTACGAGTTCTGTCAGGAGATATTTGAAAATCATTTGTAAAAACAGTTTTCAAAATATGTTTTTGAAATATTTTGTAAATAAAATACAAATGGTAAATAGGTAGGCTTTTGGAATGTGGACAGTTTTAACCCTAAGCCAGTATTACTAAAACTGATTTTACAAAATAAATCCTAGACTCAATAAAATATAAAATACAGAATAAAATAAGAAATGAGTCTTCTGAAGATTTGATGATGTTGACGCTTTGTTTGATGCAGTACATCGTCCGTTGAATTTGATTTCATGTATCCTGAAATGATTAGCAGCATTTTCTATATTTTGTGTATTGACTTTAGTGTATGTTGATTATCGAAATCGGGTGTGACCATGGAATGGGCCAACAATCTCCCCCATTTTGATAATTGACAAACTTGAGTCTATTCCAAAATATATTTATATGAAATAGAACAAAACACAAAGTACCTGAAAAAAATGAGATGTTTTGATTTTGTTTTTGGATTTGTATATGCTTTGCTTTTTGGTATTATACTCTTTTTCTCCCCCTTTGTCAAGTAGTAAAATGACTTGGCTCCCCCGTAATATGTGAAGCCAACAATAGACAAACATAAGACAAAGTGAAGCAAAAATACATAATCACAGCATAAGACATACGGAAACAACTAATATAGAAAGAAACATCTCATAATAAACTGAAATAATCATGAAAATTTCCACTAATAATCCAAAAGTATAACTGAAAATGTCTAACTAATCAGTTTAGACATGAAATAAAAAAAAACTACATCAATTGATCATCATCTAACAAATGTCCACTAGCCCATAGTTGAATCCACGTCACATCGTAGGGTTGTCCGCACCAGGAGCCTCATGAGGAAAGTAGGCTATAGTCAGGTTGAAATACTGAAAGGAAGCCTCATCAGTAAATTGAGGACCCGGAAAGGTAGGGTGAGGTAAGATGGTGACTGGATGGACAGGATCATGAGCCAGGCTGTAGTGGAGGTCAGTAATGCCATTCCTCAGCACCTGGGCCTGAGAAATGTGCCGGAACTCCTAATCCAGATGACGTTGCGTAGAGACAGCAACAAAGTCATCAAAGCACTTATAGAACGTCTGATCAAATCCTGGGACAGGGGCCGGAGCAGGAGGAGCATCAGCAGGAGGGACCTCAGCATCAGCAGCTGGAGCAGGATGAGCTCCAAGAGGCAGAGATGGAGCAGGAAATCGACGAGATCTAGTCAGCTCGACAGGAGTGGAGGAGATGGCACACGTCTCAAGATCAATCTCGAAACGTCGAAAGATAGAAGCTAAGTGCATTGGATATACTAGATTCCTACCTGCATTTCTACAGTTAAGCATCCAGGACATCACAGTTTTAGGAATAGAGAATGGGATGCCAAAGTGAATATGATACAAAGCAGATAGTTCCATAAAGGTTACTTTATCAGTAGAACCTTTCTTTGGAAGAAGGACGGAGAAAACCATAGGATGAAGTTCATAGAAGGTTTGGTTCAAATTTTTGGCAAAAATTCTACGGAGAACAGGGTTAGGATGACAGATTAGTTCCCTGAAGGAAGCAAGAGTGACATCAGCAGGGAATTGAATATGATAGATGTCAACCAAGGCATCACCAAGATCAGGAATATGGAAGAATTCGCTGATGTCGGTGGCGCTAAATTCCAATTCTTGCCCAGCAACGCAAGAATAGAAATTTTCGTTTGGTTTTACTTGCAGGTTGCAGTAAAACATACAGACAGCGTTGTCATAAATATTTTCTTGTACCTCGAAGAAATCTCGGTACCCAAGTTGGTTAAAAGTTAGAGCATACGCAAAGAAAGTAGTAAAATTTACAAAAACTCCAGTACAAATACGACGACCAAAAAAAGAGTCGAACCAGAGATCCAAAAAATCTTTGTCCGGGAATAAAGTAGAGTCATATTCATCGGGATCTCTAGGTTGTGCTGGACTGAATAGACTAGCAGGGGTGTATTCAGAAGAAGAGGAGGCACCTTAGGAAGTGGTTCCTCTATGACGCTTGGGGGCCATGAGAAAGTAGAGAGAAAGTACCTTTTTGAAGAAAAAGGAAGGAGGAACAAGATGATCGCCCACTAGATCTCTTTAGAACCTTGCTAGGATGACGGAGGAGAAGCTTCTAGGAAGAGAGGAGTGATTTCCACGAGTTGTTGTGTAGAGAAAGTAGAAGAAAAGATGGGTTTTATAGGCACTAGGGCCGGCTGTTCGGTTCTGGAATTAATACAGCACCGACCGAACTCGGTCCGCATTCGGTCCGAACTCGGTCAGAGTTCGGGCCGAGTTCGGCCACTTGCATTCCCGAGACAGTCAATGCATTCTGGTAGGTTTAAAAGTAGAATTTAATAACTTTGACTGTAACATTAAATAACGACTGTTATTTTTGGGTTAACTGTAGGGCTTGTCCCAGCTAACGGAGGTTCACCGGGGAACTCTTAAATACCGCTTCGCTTCGACCGTAGTCGTGGTGACAGACATACCCTTTTTAAGTTTGTACCCAAAAACAATTTTTGTTAAATAAATAATAAAGTATCAAGTCATAAATTCAATTTTAATTACCATATACATTATGAGTCTGAGAATTCAAGAATGCCGAGCTCATGCCTCAAAATGTTAAAACGGTCTTCAGACAATGGTTTAGTGAATATATATGCTAGTTGATGATCAGTGTCAATTAATTCTAGGCAGATATCCACGTGTTGTTGATGATCACGAAGGAAATGATGTCTAATTTCTATGTGCTTTGTGCGTGAATGACAAATAGGGTTCTTAGTCAGATTTATAGCACTAGTGTTGTCACAATAAATAGGAACATTAGTGTAGTATAGAATGTAGTCCTCTAAGGTTTGCTTCATCCACAAAATCTGAGCACAACAATGTCCTGCGGCGATATACTCAGCCTCAGTTGTTGATAATGCTACTAAATTTTGTTTCTTGCTAAACCAAGAGACTAAGGCCTTTCCTAAGAAATGACATGTGCCACTTGTACTTTTACGGTCCACTTTGCATCCAGCAAAATCCGCATCCGAGTAACCTATAAGGTCAAAGGATTTGGTTTTGGGATACCATAAGCCAACTGTAGAAGTTCCTTTAAGGTATCGAAAGATACGCTTAACGGCACTAAGATGTGAATCCTTAGGGTTTGCCTGATAACGTGCACAAATGCAAATGCTAAACATAATATCAGGATGACTAGCAGTTAAGTATAATAAACTACCAATCATACCTCGATACTTATGCTGATCAACAGGTTTGCCACTTTCATCAGCATCAAGCTTTGTAGATGTAGCCATAGGCGTCCCGATTGGCTTTACATTCTCGAAGTCGTACTTTTTCAGTATGTTCTTCGTGTATTTAGCTTGGTTGATGAATGTTCCGTTCGAGTGCTGTTTGATTTGAAGTCCTAGGAAGAAGTTTAGCTCTCCCATCATACTTATCTCAAATTCACTCTGCATACACTTGGCAATCTTGACAGAGTTTTTCATTAGTAGAATCAAATATAATGTCATCTACATAAATTTGCACTAGAAGAATATCATCATTCATGGATTTAATAAATAAAGTAGTATCAATCTTTCCTTTCGAAAATCTATTATCAAGTAAGAAGGCGCTTAGGCGTTCATACAAAGCACGAGGTTCTTGTTTGAGTCCATAAAGTGCTTTCTTAAGCTTGAAGACGTGACCAGGTTTTTGAAAATCTTCAAAACTAGGGGGTTGTTTCACAAAAACCTCTTCTTTCAAAAATCCATTTAAAAATGAGCTTTTCACGTCCATTTGAAAAAGTTTAAAATCATTAAAAAATGCAAATGCACAAAACATGCGGATGACTTCTAGTCTAGCAACAGGAGCATAGGTCTCATCATAATCAATTCCTTCTTCTTGATTATAACCTTGTGCCACTAGACGTGCTTTGTTGCGTAGAACTTGTCCATCTTCACTGAGTTTATTTTGGAACACCCATTTGGTACCAATTATAGATTGACCAATTGGTTTAGGAACAAGTTCCCAAACTTGGTTTCTCTCAAATTGATTAAGTTTCTCTTGCATGGCAGAAATCCAAAACTCATCAGTAAAAGCATCATCTACATTCTTAGGTTCTATTTTTGAAATAAATGCTATATTTGCTGCTAATTCAGAATCTTTAAGAGATGAACGTGTACTTACACCTTTGGATACATCACCTATAATGAGAGTTTCTGGATGATCTGGCTTGAATCTTAATGATTCAAATCTTTGGGCCATATCTTTCACAAGGCTCTTCTCAGTTCCTGCATCTTCGAAACTTTTATCAGTCCTTGCCTCTTGGGTCAGATCTTTCTCAGAACTCTTCTTAGTCTTTGTATGTGTATCTTCATCATCACTGCCGCTAGATCTGTGACTATTTAACTCATCAAAGGTAACATTAATAGTCTCTTCAACAATCATAGATCTTTTATTGAAAATTCTATATCCCTTACTCTTAGCAGCATATCCGAGAAATATCCCGTCATCTGCTTTGGAGTTAAACTATCCCAAGTTATCCTTGGTGTTCAGGATAAAACAGCGACAACCAAAAAACTTTGAAATAAGAAATCTTTGGAATTCTTCCAAACCAAAGCTCATATGGTGTTTTCTTCGAGATTGGTCGAATTAACACCCTATTTAAAACATGACAGGCTGTACTAACAGCTTCTGCCCAAAAATATTTAGGAAGATTATACTGATTCAGCATGACTCTAGCCATTTTGCTTAGAGTACGATTCTTCCGCTCCATAACACCATTCTGTTGGGGAGTTCTAGGATAAGAAAATTCATGGTAATATCCACTATCATCATAAAACTTTTTAAAATCAGAATTTTCGAATTCGCCACCATGATCACTTCGGATACGAGTAATCATGAAGCCTTTTTCGTTTTGTACCTTTTTGCAAAATATCTGAAATTCAAAAATTACATCACTTTTGTTTGATAAAAAATAAACCCAAGTAAATCGAGAGAAATCATCAACAATAACAAAAGCGTAGAGCTTACCGCCAAGACTAGCGACTCTGCTAGGACCAAATAAATCCATATGAATTAATTGTAAAGGTCTCGAAGTACTTACAGCGTTGATGGATTTAAAAGTAGACCTATGTGCTTTGTTCTTTTCGCAGTCAGCACATACCATATCTCTCTTGAATGGAATTTTAGGGAGTCCTCTTACCAACTTCTTTGTATTTAGACGTGAGATGGTATCCATGTTTGCATGTCCTAGTCTCATGTGCCATAGCCAGCTTTCATCTTGATTGGGCACCTTCCTGCATTATTAGTATTCTCCAAAAAGAAAACATAAATGTTGTCTTCTCTAATCCCTTTATATACGGGATCACCAGATGACATATCATATATGGTACATTTATCTTTCACAAAATTGATACCATAACCGTTATCAGCCAAATGACTTATGCTTAATAGATTATGTTTCAATTCAGTTACTAGACAAACATCCTTTATTATTGGATAAGGAGAAATACCTACAGTACCATTACCTATTATATCACCTCTCAAGTTATTTCTGAAGGAGACGTATCCTTCTTTCTTCATCGATAGCGGAGCAAATAAAGATGCATCACCAGTCATGTGTCACGAACATCCGCTATCGAGGATCCATTTACTTCTAGCATGAGAGGGTTGAGGGTCCACCTACAAGACAAGTAGATGAATCCTTTGGTACCCATTTTCTGAAAGGTCCACTCAGATTAGCTTTAGGTCTCCAGCCTAAAGTATGGTTGTCAACAAGCTTTCTTGCAAGACAATATTGTGATATGTGTCCGTACGTACCACAATATGTACAAGTCAGTTTAGTGGTAGAAACTGTGTTTGCAAGATTGTTTTGTTTGGAGAACCTATAAGTGAAAGCATGATGATGTTCGTGTTTCTTCTGTGCTTTCTTGTGTTTAGTCCTTTTAGGTGTATGCTTAGCATTAGGACTAATCTTAGGCTGTGTCACAGGTATTGCCTGTTTGCCTAACTTGATTTCTAACTTTTTAGAAATTGCAATAGACTCTTCGTATCTAGCAGTCATATCTAGGAGTCTTTGTTCAGTTACTAAGTGCATCTTTTTCTCTATGTCATAAAGCTTTTGTACTTTGACATAGTCCTTTTCTTTCTTTTCAATATTGAGGATAGCCTCATGATAGTCTACCTTGAGTTTGGCTATCTCTTCCGTGTTACCGGTAGTAGATGTCTCTTTAATATCTTCAATCAGATTGGACAGTCTAGCTATCTCGGTTGTGTGTGCCTTAATCTCTTTTCGAGATTGCTTATACTTATCGAGCACAGTTTTGTGATCTTCAAGTAGTTCGCTAAAGGCATTCTCTAATTCATCGAAAGTAAAATCATCAAACAAAGGGTTAGATGATACCTTATCAAATGCCATGAGACAAACATTTGCATTGTCGCAGGGTCTGTCTTCTTCTTCTGTATCATTGGCATCGCTTTCGTGCCAGATGCTTGTGTTGGCATACTTTCGACCAGATGTTGCTTTTCTGCTTGATCTTGATCTATCGTATGGACTGCTTTTCTTGGTGGTTGGACAGTCCTTCTTCATATGCCCTGACTTCTTGCATCCAAAGCATATAGTTTTATCTTCGTTGCTTTCTTGGACATCTTTTTTCTTTCTGCTTATGAACTTTAGATATTTCTTGAAGTTCTTCACAAGTAGGGCTCGTTCATCACCACTTGACCATTCTTTATCGGAATCGTTGTATATTGATTTTCTTGCTTGAGCTTTGAAGGCAATAGATTTCTCCTTTGGTGTTGCTTCTTCAAAATCTTGTAAGTCGAGTTCATGGGTCATGAGTTTGCCCATCAGCGTTTCCAGAGTCATAGTGGTGAGATCGTTTCCTTCAATGATTGCTGTGGCTTTTGGATTCCAGTTCTTTGTTAGAGCCCACAGCACTTTTCTGATCTTCTCGTGATTGCTGTAATCCTTACCAAGAGATTGTAAAGGATTAGTTATATCAAGGAAACGAGTAAACATCTGTGTAATTGACTCACCGGGTTTCATCTTAAAAGATTCATACTCCTGTGTCAGTCTACTAATTTTAGATTCCTTCACTTGGGAAGTCCCTTAATGGGTTACCTCAAGGAGTTTCCAAATTTTGTGAGACGTCTTACAGGTTGAAACTCTGTTGAACTCGGTTTTGTCAATTGCACAGAAATGTGCATTGATGGCACGAGCATCTAGGCTAGCTTTAGCCTTTTCAGCTTCAGTGTATCATGGGTCTTTTCTACCAGCTGGCCTTCAACCACTGTTGGTGCTGGTTTCTTATAACCATCAATGACTATTGACCAAAGATCAAAGTCGAGAGACTTTAGAAAGAAAGTCATTCGTGTTTTCCAGTAGGTATAATTTGTTCCATCAAATAGGGGAGGTCTATTTGTGGATTGTCCTTCACCGTTGAATATAGATTTCACGGCTGCCATATATATACTCTCTAAGGTATGTTATATAAGAATATAACCTGCTCTGATACCAATTGTAGGACCGTTGAGCACCTCTAGAGGGGGGTGAATAGAGTGTGTGTGTGCAGCGGAAAATAATCACCAATTAAAAATTAAACTATGGCAGAGATATAAGAGACAGTAAATAAAGATAGAGAATTCAAACTCAGTGACACAGCGATATATACTGGTATCCCTCTGAGAGGACTAATCCAGTCTCGAGTACTCTTGCTCGATGTTAATCCACTATAGCACAAGCTTTAACTGAGAGCTTGCAGTCTCTTACAATACCGTGCTTGGTGACGAGCGCACGACCAGCTCCACAACATACACCGTGCTTGGTGACGAGCGTACGACTAGCTCCACAACAGGAAAAGTTGTTGAACTTGGAACGACCTCTTTACAACTCTTGAAACACCAAAAGATTCTAAATCAACTCTGATAGTACTGGCTTTTGGCTAAGAGATGTATAGGTATGATTTGAAAGTCTTAGATCGTTTGAAAACACTTGAGTAGTAGAGAAGAGAGAATGAAGAATGAATTAATTGAAATGAAAAGTTCTTCTCCATTTATTGGTGTTTTCTCGAACCGAACTCGGGCAGAGTTCGGGCAGAGGTCGGATGCAAATATCTCGTAAAGAGACGTTGCTCGCTGATTTGGAGGCAACAGAAGTTTGAATTATTTTTGACCGAACTCGGTCAGAGTTCGAACCGAACTCGGGCCGAACTCGGTTATGAGTTCTGTCAGGAGATATTTGAAAATCATTTGTAAAAATAGTTTTTAAAATATGTTTTTGAAATGTTTTGTAAATGAAATACGAATGGCAAATAGGTAGGCTTTTGGAATGTGGACAGTTTTAACCCTAAGCCGGCATTACCAAAACTAATTTTACAAAATAAATCCTAGACTCAATAAAATATAAAATACAGAATAAAATGAGAAATGAGTCTTCTGAAGATTTGATGATGTTGACACTTTATTTGATGCAGTACATCGTCCGTTGAATTTGATTTCATGTATCCTGAAATGATTAGCAACATTTTCTATATTTTGTGTATTGACTTAAGTGTATGTTGATTATCTAAATCGGGTGTGACCATGGAATGGGCCAACAACAAGTACCCCGAGATAATGGCGATATACAAAGAACTTCTATGCCATCATCAGGTGTGTGTGCGTTAGGATTCTGCGAAGGGTCATCCTCATTTTAATGCATGGAAAAAGTATTTTTTTAAGGAGGAGCCGTCGGAGCCCGGAACGGTTTATTTTACCACTTGCAGGGCATATACCACTGATGAGGTAGTGATTATGATGGCAAAGGAGAAGGTGTCAGCTCCTTCATTGGACATTGAGGGAAAATCCACCTCCATAGTCTATAATTTTTTCTGCCAAAACTTGACCGCCGTGAGTCAGAAAGCGGCATTGGCTGCCTTTTTGATGATGTGGCTGAGAAAGGCTATGGTTTTTGGAGGCTCGGGCTCCGTGGAACGGCCCAGTAGGGAGCTTATTCTGCCAGCTGTGAGGTTGGCCTTTGGGCATTCTCTTGTGTTGCTTCCTGCAATGGTATGTGACACACTTTGTGGCCTGCAAGGGCTTTCGAAGAAATAATAGAATATCGTGGGTGCGATAAAGCGTTCTCCAGTGCGGAACTTTTCTACCATTATTCGATGGCTTGGTTAGCGCTGCATCACACTGATTTAATTATTTCCGCCACTATTGACGGCTATGAGGAGGGAGATGCAACCTTACGCAACTACCATAGGGCAAAGTGGGTTCACGATGGCGTCCCTACCTATAGACGGGTATTAAACCGCTTGGACGGCTATAGTTTCAACAAGATCGTGCCTTCTCACGAAACCTATCTGGCAGGTGATGAGTTGGTCGATCAGACGGGAGAAAGGGACGAGCTAACCACTGGTGCCTTACGTTGGTTGTTATTTATTCGTCCTTCGCACCTAGTGTACCGAAATCAGAACAAGGTATGCCTGGAGCCTTATCTGCCGAGCCGCTTCGCGTGACAGTTCGGCTACAGCCAAACAATCTGAGCCCTTGTCTTGGTTATGAAAGCAACTTATTGGATGGTGTCCGTGCATGGTGTTAGTACTATAATGCTAGATTTACTAGGGCAACATTTACAATCCCGGAGATGCACGGGGAGACCCGTATCTTGTATTCCGCCGTAAAGTTTTACTGCTTGGTGAACAATTTCTCTTCAGGTTATGACCGAGAGTGGAGTTTCATCGTGAGCATGAAGTTTGAAAGGCCCCACGGACCCCTCGAGAGTTCGAAGCTACTGGCGGTAGGTCCTTGGATGGTTCCAACGCCTCTCGGGAGTGAATGTATGATGCGACGCCCATAGATTCCCTGTCGAAACGTCGGGCTTCTCCGACGATGAGTCCTCCTCCTGGAAAGAAGATCAAACGGGTGGCATCCAAGCGTCGTGTTTCATTGAAGCAGAGTGCACCGCCTGTGGCATCGTCTTCACAGTTACATCTCAGTTCCTTTTTTATTCGAATTTTTACCTACGACTTTTTGCTTATCCTTATTTTACTGGTGCAGGAAAAAGAGTAGTCGGGGCATTCGAAGACTCTCAGGGAGCTTCTTGAGGAGGATCCGTCAGCTGCAGCAGCTGAGATGGTTCGGCCAGAAGAGGTTCCGTCGCTTGTCTCGTTTTATTATAAGACTCGAGAATTTTCGAAGCTTATGGCCTCGTACCAAAAAGTGGCTTCTGTAGTGATACCCGGGGTTGGCCCTGCGCTTCACGAAGGCATAGTTCGAGAACCTCAAATTGAGATGGGTCATTCGGTCGAGGGTGCTGAAGGCATTGCCGCTGGTTCCCCTAAGGAGCCTCCTCTCTACGGATACGAGAAAAAAACAGTGATTGGAGAATTATCCCTGGCGTACATCAGACCTCGGCCTCGACAGGTAGTTGAAGAGGATGATGAAGGATTAATGGTGGAAACCGTTGACGAGCTAGGTGGCCGAGCTGTTGAAGAGCCAGTCCAGATGACTATCGAGCTGTTAGTCGATGAGGTCATTATAAAAATGGCCTATGAGGCTTTTGAGGAGTTGGCTGATATGGTCCTCAGAGAAATGACCGAGGAAACTAATACAGAACAAGTTGATGCAGCCGTTGACGCACCGATTATTGAGGTTCCAGCCGAGGTGGCCACTAATATGGTGATCGATGGTGCGGCAGATGAGCCTGCCGATGAAACCATAAAAAGCTCGATCAAGGAGACTGTAGAAGAATTGATCGAAAAGACCACCGAGGAACCAGATGTGGAAGGGCCCTTTAGTGCAGTTAGCACAGGACTGCTCGGAGAGGCTGTCATCGCATCGGCTGCTATAGACTAAGTTGAGAAGACCGCTGACGAGCCAGCTGCTGAAGCACCGATTGAGAAGTCCACTGAAGGGTTGTTCACAACAACCGTGAAGCATTCGGTCAGTGAGATTGTTCAAGCGCCAATTCACATAGCTTCGGTCGTAGAAATTATTGAAGAACAGGTAAGGAAGCATGTTGAAGAGTCAGCTCTGCATCAGATAGTGTTGGTTTATGCCGTCTCAGCAACGCCGCTGGTCTCCGTTCTAGTCATGGCAGCACCTGCTCCAGCTGTAATACCTAGACGCATATTGGCTGCCGCTACTGCTCCGGGTCCATCTATTGCAGTGTCTCTGGTGACTCCAATGGTTTGGCTGTTAATGCGTACTATGCCAACCTTATTCTGGGCACCGCTTGTCAAGACTTTAAGTGCGTGATAGAGGGTGTCTGCGGACAACCAATCTCTTAGACAGGCTTAGTCTGCCGTAATAGCCCAACTGGTGGCTTTGTACGACTATCCAGGGTATGAGGCGAAGGCGGATGCGATAGAGGCCCTCATCGCAGAATTGGAAGCCACCGTCTTAAAGCTTTAAAATCTTGAACACGATCTTTTGTCCCTGGCTGTTGCAAAATTTGAGAAGATGGCCTCCAAACTTTGTCAACACGAGCAAAAATGTCAGGCCCTGACTGACAGACTTACTAAGGTTGAGGCCAAAATTGAAGAAGTGACCGACTCCGAAGAGGTTCAAGTCTGCCATCGCACAGCCTTGGAGGAACATTGTGAGGTTCTCCGGAAGCAGATTCGACAGTTAGAAGAGACGTTAGCCCTCGTCTAGAGTGAGTTAGATAAGTCAAGGGACCAACAAGAGGTCCTTTGCCAACAATCCGAGACCCTGGCTCGGGAGAGAGAAAGTATTTGCGTTCGTCAAACAGAGTTAGACCTTGTACGCCAAAACTTGTCCCACCTCGAGGATGAGGCCGTTCGACACCATGAGGTAGAGTTTCGAGCCAAAGAATTGGTTGGGCCCCAAGTTGCTCTTTTAAGGAGTCGACTGGAAGAACTCCTGTATCGGTCGTCCCAATGCTGACGTCTTTTTGTTTCTCTCTTTTTGAGAGACCCTTTTGTAACAAAGAAAAAAACCTTTCCATTTTATGAGTGAAAATTTTCAGTTTTGCTTCTTTGCTTGTCCATTTGTTGTGAACATTCTTATACAATAATGAGAATTCCCTCAGAGGTAGTATGACATGAAGGGATAGAGGTAACTCCGCTGGGGATAGGGTGTTTACTCATAGGTAATATGGACATGGTAAACATGAAATTTTTGGTGGTAGTATTTTTCTTACTCAGAGGTTATATGGACATGGCAAGGATAGACTCTACGGATGTATATAACGACTCAGAGGTAATATAGAGGTGAAAGGTTCTATAGATAATTATGACAATCACGGGGGTTTGTTATGGAAGAAATATCTACTCAAAGGTAATATAGACATGGTAGGCACGATCTTCACTGGGGTGTAGAATAACAACTCAGAGGTAATATGGATGTAAATATTTTTCTACTAGGGAATTATAAAAGAAATGAACTCGTTAATAAAATTCATGAACATCCATGGGGGATATGGAAATATATGCCGGTTTAGACCTCAGACATTATATTTTTTAGGAATTTGCCATTGATCGGCATCATTAGCAAATCACCGTTAGGTTTGGCCAGTCGGTAAGCACTATTGGAGTAAACCGTCTCTATGACGAACAATGCTTCCAACTTGGGTTCGAACTTCCCAGCCGTCTTGTGAGTCATCACCATCGGTCTTTGAACTGATAAGACGAGGTCGCCCACCTGGAATGTTCTTTCTTGGACCTTTTTGTTGAAGGCCCCGAAAATCTAAGCTTGATAGAGCTCGATCCATTGCTGAGCTAGCAGATGTTTTTTGTCCAACGTCTCTAACTCTTATAGTCGTCGGTGTTGATTGTCTTCATCAGTCAGCTGGTTGGTGATAGCTACCCTTAAATACGGGATCTGGATCTCCAGAGGAAGCACTGTCTTGCTTCCATAAATAAGAGAGAATGGTGTATTGCCCGTGGGTGTTTGAACAGTTGTACCGTAAGCCCACCGACATTCGCCAAGCTTCTCATTCCAGTCGTGCTTATTAGAAGAAATGACTTCCTTGAGCAGCTTGACAATAGTCTTGTTGAATGCTTCGGCTAGTCCATTTACTGCAGGATTGTAAGCCTTTGATGCTACATTCTGTATTCGATTCTTATCATAGAACCAATAGAATGCGTGGCTCACGAACTGAGGGCCATTTTCATGGATAATCCTTCTCGGAACTCCGAAGTGGTATATGACGTGATGCTTAACAAAGTTAATCACGTTCAAGGTTTTCACATCCGCCAGCGGTACTACTTCCACCCACTTGGAAAAGTAGTTTGTGATGGCGAGGATGAACCAGTATCCTTTAGAGGACGGTGGGCTAATCGGCCCAATGATGTCCATTCCCCATGCTTCAAAAGGCTAGGCGGACGAAGTGGGGTGTAAAAACTCAGAAGGTTGGTAGATGAAGTCAGCATGCAACTAACATACCTGGTAGTTCTTCGCATAGTCAACTGCATCAGCCGTCATATTGGACCAGTAGTAGCCAATGCGACGCAGTCGGTCCTGTAACTTAGGACCAGACTGGTGAGCCTCATAGGTACAATCGTGTGCCTCTCAGAGTGCTTCTCGTGCTTCAGTCTTGGATAGACATCGTATGAGGAGTCCGTCGTATGAGCGACGATACAACATTTTGGTAGCTGTGTCATAGAAGAATTGGAGCGATAGCTTTTTATAGAAGTTACTTCCTTCAGGTCTTCGGGCAGGACTCTGTTGACTGCATAGTCTATGAGCGAGAATCACCAATCCCGATTGTCAACATTAGTGTCTATTTGTACTAAGTAACTCAAACACGTATGTAGATTGTTCTTCGGGCAAACTATCTCTCGACCCATCATCGTGACGGTATATTGGGTTCTGGTTGGAGCTGCCAAAGAAGTGGCAAGGCCAACGAGTGCGTCGGCCTCTTATAATCTAGGTACATGTTCTATAAAGTATCCTATAATGTGGAAATGATATCGATTGCTGCCTAGTGGTAAAGAACCAGATCTTTATATCGGACCTAGTTATCCTTGAACCGGGTTGATGATCAGTTTTGAATAGCCATAGACCTCGATGCAGTCGACCCCCAACTGTTTAGCGAGCTGGAGTCCGATGATGAGAGCGTTATACTCAGCAATGTTATTGGTGCATGACTCCATGAGAGAGTATGCACGGTGGATGACCAGACCGTCAGGAGTGATAAAAACCATTCCGACTCCTGCGATGATCTCGTCTTTGGGTCCTGTTCTTGAAGCACCGTCAAAGAACATACGCCAAACAGGATTGTCTGAGACTATAGTGGACTCCAAGACTTTATCCGGGATATCTTTGTAGAGTTTTAAAGTCTCCGGTACAGGATGTGCCGCCAAGAAATCGGCCAATACTTGTCATTTAATTGCCTTTTGTGGGACAAAGACCATGTCATAAGGAGTTAAAAGTATTGCCCATGTGGCTAATATCGAGTTTAGGGTCCCTGGCTTGGTCCTAAGGACTCTGAGGGGATTGACTCGGGAGATGACGTGGATTGTCTGTCCAGCCACATAATGGCACATCTTTTGGATGGAGAAGAGTAGAGCGAGACACTCCTTCTCCACAGGATAATACCGATGTTCGACACCAATCATGGTCCTGCTAAGATAGTAAATTACCTATCCGTGGCCTTTGTTGCTTCTTTAGGCTAGCAAAGTACCAAGAGAATGGTCCATAGCTCGGACGTACAACCGAAAGGGCCTTCCTACGACCGGTGCTACCAGTACTGGAGGACTAGTGAGGTACTTCTTGATGTCGTCGAACGTGCATTGACACTCTTCAGTCCAGACATAAGAAACTCAGTTCTTCATCAGTTTGGTGAAAGCTTGACATCATCCAGAGAGATTTACTATGAATCTTCTGATGTATGCCAAGCGTCCTTGTAGGCCTCAAAGTTATCGGAGATTCTTCGAGGGAGCCATGTCCAAGATCGTCTTAGTCTTTTCAAGGTCAATATGAATGCCCTTGGCCATGACGATAAAGCCCAAGAATTTACCACTGGAGAGCCCCAGAAAAGACTTAGTTGGGTTCATCTTCAGTCGATATGTACATATCAAGTCAAACACCGTCCTCAAGTCATCCAAATGGCTGGATTTTCTCTTGCTTTTGATGGCAATGTCATCAACATAACATTCTACCATTTTTCGGAGGTGTTTACAGAATATAGTACTTATAGCCTGCTAGTATGCTGTTTCCGTATTCTTCAACCCGAAGGGCATCACTGTGTAACTATAGATCCTTTTTGGAGTGCGGAATGAAGTGTGCTTTTCATCTTTAGGGAACATGTTGATCTGGTTGTAGCCTGAGAATCCATCCATGAAGGACATACGCTCGAAGCCACAAGTGTTGTCAATCATCACGTTGATAATCGGGAGGGGAAACTTGTCTTTTGTACAGGCCGAGTTGAGATCCCTGAAGTCTATGCAGACCCAAATCTTCTCATTCTTTTTAGTGACTAGAACAATGTTGGCCACCCAATTCGGTTGTTTTTCGCTATAAATGAAGTCACTCTCTATGAGTTTGTAGACTTTTTTCTCGATAACATCTATAATGTTAGGGCGAAAATGACATTGTTGTTGTTTGGCATGCTTAGCCTTGCATAAGATGTTGAGACGGTGCATTATGACTTACGGATTTAAATTCGGCATGTCCTCATAGCTTCAAGCAAAGACATCGATGTACTCTTGGATAAGCTATATCAGAGACTCTCTGTCTTCTTCAGTCAAGCTTTTATTGATAAAGATGGGTTTAGATGAAGCCTCATCTTCTAGTTCGACTTTTACGACCTCATCTTCCATGGGAGGTTCTCGCTGTTCGAAGCGCCATTCCTATTGGGATCCTAGGCGTTGAGCCCACAGTTCATCCTCAAAGAATTTGCATATTTGGCCTTCATCCTCGACTTGGGGATCTGTAGAGACTATATTGGCAGACAGTATTGAAGGTTTGGTCGATACTGGTATTGGAGTCCCGGGTTGAGGAATTGGAGGAGTATGAATGCATCATGGCCTCCGGCTCTGAGCTCTCCAAAGTTGTTATGGGTGTAGCATAACCCAACACCGGTGAGTACGCTTATAATAATTTTAGGACTTTTCCTTTGGAGCCTGAACCCATAAGAGAAGGTGTCGGCCTTTGCCATAGTTCAGTCCTCCATCGTTGTTCAAGTCGTAACCTATCTTCTGGATAAGGTGTTTGACTTGGGCCGTGTTTTGTAGAGTTGCATGTTACCGTTATCGGGTTCTGGTTCTGTCGAAGTTAGCCGCTGAGGGTGCTCCAATCGACCGAAGATGATGGGTTCCTCCTCCTTCTTCCCCGCTGGAACCAGGAAGTAGGCGCCCTGGGAAAAGACAACTCGGCTTGCAAGATTAGTGGTTTTCACTTGTGTTTGTAACATATACAGAGCATTGTATAAGAAATACATAGTGTTCCAGTGTGCACAAGAGTAATTCAAAGACAACTTTCTATTAATGAAATATAAAATTTTATCCCGAGGGATTACATCATCTAAAGAATGTGCCTCAGCATTGGCGCATACGTATTCCCGTAACTCTTCGTCAGTGAGAACTGGGGCTGCCATGGAAGAATGTGGAAGTGGTCTCCGCTTTAGCTTGACTACCAAGAGGGTTGGAGTCAGAGGTTCCTGCGATGTTAGAGTTGTTTTAGAGACCCTTCAGAAGAGCCTTATTTGCATAGGCTCCTAGTTAGTTGCTGATGCCGTTGGGGGCGACCGAGCAGGAGCCTTCCCTCGAAGCTTGATGACGAAAGGTGCTGATATTTGGGAGGCTTCTCCTTCAATCAAACCCTTAGTGGTTCTTCGGCCATACCCGCACTTTCTGATGCAGTATCTGCCTCGTCGTCGGCATCATTGGCCTCCTCATCCATGTGACTGACTTGTATAAATCAGCATCCGTACAGTATGCTTTGATTCCTCGGAATGGGTTAATGTCAGCGAACTCAGTCTTGATAGTCCCGTCGCTAACAACATACTTCATGTATTGATAGAGAGTGGAGGGTACAATCATGTATTCGTGAATCCATGGTCGACCCAATAACATGTTGTAGTTTATATCAGCATCAATGATGTTGCAAGTCACATCTGTCTGGAGATTACCTATTTGGCATTTCAGGCAAATCTTGCCCAGGGGTGCATTCTTTTCGGTGTTGAAGCCGCTGATTCTAGTATTTGGCACAGTCAGCTGATGCATCGGGATCCTTAAAGTTTAGAGTAAACTGCGAGGGATGATGATAAAATAAGAGCCATAGTCGATGTGGATACGATCGACCTTAATGGCACCAACATACCCCGTGTAGTATAGGGGCCTATTGTGTCGGTTGTTCTTTAGTAGTATGTCATGCTTAGTGGAGGTTATGTTAGGAATCGCCTCGACCATACTAAAACAATGTGGACACGCAGCAGGATCCTCCCTGGACGGTTGCCCCTGGTTGAGAAAGGAGTCACCATTCTGTAAAGCTTCACGGAGGGCGTCCCGAGTCTCTTTGGAGAGATGGAGGAGCTCGAATAGTGACAGTCGAGTTAGAGTATTGGCAAGTTGTGCCAATATATCGAAGTTGTAGGGCTTGATCGGCCATATGTTGAGTCTTTTCTTAGGGGTATGTCGAAATGAACCTCCTTCTGTCTTTGTTTATCTGCCGTAGGGGCTTGAGATGGGCCTTCTTCTGATGTATCGGAGGTGGTGGTCGTAACAGGTGGAGGTGTTGTAAAACCCCTATTTTCTTTAATTATTTTTTTACTAGACTTAAAAATAAATTTATGCAATTTATGATTTTTTTTAAATGACCTTAGCTATTGTTGAGTTTTGGAGCACTAGACGACCATGAACTTAGGCACGGAAGACGTAGCAGTGTGCCTTGACTAGTATACTAGCCATGCTAGGGGAAGTCTTGCCATGGGGATGACCGAATTAGGAAAACCAGGCCAAATTATGAATTGACTTATTTAAAATATTTTAATTAAATATTATTTTATACATTGATTTTTTTGGTGACCCGGTTTGTCCAATTCAGTCCGAACTGGGCCCAAACCAAATTTAATCCCATGTAGGCATGTGGTGTGACCAAGGTGGCCATGTAGGCATATTTTATGTACGTAGAAATATTTCCTAAATTATTCTAGAATTTTATGTACAATTTCTAATTATTTAGTTATATGTACAATTATTGGTATTTTTTTATTAAATAATATGTTACAAGATTGTAGATTTTCTAGACCCGGATAAGAGTGTACGGTATTGATTCACCCATTGGGACAAGTTTATTATTTTATTATTATTATAGTTATTTTGTGAAAATTTAATAAACATGTTTTCCTATTTAAATATTATTATTTTGAGTTAATTTATTAAGGATTGAATTTATATATATATGTAGATATATTTAAATATATTGAATATTTGGATATGTGACATCTAAATTAATATTTGGATTTAAATAGATTTAAATAGATTTTTATGGATATATACATATATATTTATAGATATGTATATAAAAAAAATATTTATAGATATGTATAAGTATTAAAAGTATAGATAAGAAAAGAAAAAAATAATAATAAAATAACAAACCTTAAAAGTAGCCGCCCACTTTTACTTGTTCCCACGCCACAAATAGCAGCTTGTGCGCCCTCCATATTAGAGTAACAGTAGCATGGCCACCCCCTTTTCCAATAGCAACAAGCAAACTCTAATAAGAGGCCGAAACCCCCCTCCCACACATATATGTATATAAATTATATATATAAGTGTTGGAAAAACCCTAAAATTTTCTTCCACCTCCTTCCTCCTTCCCACTCCACGACGAAGCTCGGACGCACCGTGGCGAAGCCGTGCTCGCAAAGAAGACAAAGAAACCATCGACAACAACAAAAACAGATTCCCACTTTAAGGTATTGCACTTCCCCGATCGATTTCTCTGTCAATTCTACTCCGTTTTTGGATTCATAAATTTGTGTAGAAAGCCCACATGACCCTCTTCGAGATCCCCCAGGTGGATTTCAACATGGCCATCCAACTTGCTCGAAAAATCGAGGCGAAGTTGGAGAAAAACCCACTTTTCTGAATATTAAAAACTGTTTCAAAATACCAACTTGTCGGCCACTTTTCCTGCTGTCCATTAAGCTTTCGTAAAAACTAATTGAAGTCAGTCAAAGACAACCTAACCGAGATTGTAACACACCTTTTGGATTCACTTTTCATTTAGTATGTAGAAAGTTACACGTTGTTAAAGTTTTTCGAAAAACTGTAAATTCTGTTTTCAAAAAGTAGAGAAACACTCCGATACGGCGTCTGTCCCGACAAACCGGGCGACGTGGTCGTGCACTATATGCATCAAAAGGCACGTATGGATGTTGTCGACGTGTGGAAACTGACGGAACTCAATTTCATTGCATGTGCGCGACGAAATCATTGCGTATCCGTCGAGATACCCCGTATCGACTCTTTGCAAATTAAGTCACAACTTTGTGTACACTCATCATATCACGATAAAACTTGCGCCATTTGACTCAAAATATTTTTTTGGTCCTGTGAGCCAAGTTTGGTCCGATTCTGAGACCGTTGATCGGGACGCTATTTTTGGCGGGCCCACAATCCCACTCAACGGACGATTTTGTGCACATCCCACCGGAATCCAAAATTGGACATACTGTTGGGTTCGTCTCATCAAAACAAATTCGTAGACATATAGTTTGACGACTTTAGAGGCCGTAGATATTGACAAGCATTTCGGTGCAAGACGGGTCCAACGGCGGACATCGTTTTGACCCAAACTTATGATTTTGCCCCTGTTCTAGAATTTAACTTTTGGACAAGCGTTTCCTAGGTATATATTATATTCCAAACTCGTTCGTGATGTTTGTTGCATCATCCGAAGTCATCTGCAGGATTTGGCTTTTCTTGCTTCGTTTATTTATCTGTTCGAGCTACTGGATTATCCTCTTTTGCACATAACCTCAGGCAAGATACCTTGCCATTATACTATTTATATTCAGTTGCATTTTATTACATATCACTGTTCATTTATTTCCAGTTCTTACAGTTCCTGATTTACTGCCTGCTCAGTGATATTAGATGTACTTTGTTATTATCCTTTGACTGCATATGGACTTAGAGTTAAGAGACTACCGTCTGTAGTGTATCGCATATACCTTGACACAGTTATAATACGAGGATGTGTAAGATGAGTACATATAGAGGTTCTTGTGTGTGGGCTGATCCCCCATGCGCATGCGATAGGGCTAACTGCTAATAGAGGCATGTTAGGAGACTTAGCAGTTAGTAGAGGTATATGAGACATGGATGTGACTCTGTTAGGCATTGGGTGGGAAGAACAGTTCCTTGACGTATGGGACAAGTATGCACTTCCCTATTGCCGGTTATCTCCGCGGGAGATACGGTCCTGGATCCTGATACTGATTTACTGCTGGCTTCTGACATTCGATGAATGTTATGCTTTGGGGTCCCTGGTATCCTGATGGGCCATACCTGAGATTACTGCTACTGAGCCAGAGTGCCCATGCGTTGGAGGTTTGTTCTTAACTGCATAAATACTGTAGTACGGTTAGATTACCTTATTGTCGTTTTGTCACTTATTTCGGTTTGTGAATATTATATATTCAGTTTATTATGGCATGTTTATTGTATCTTGTTACGTCCCTCTGAGGACCTGGTTATCTCTCCAGGTTTGTGTGCTTCTATGATATTGCAGGTGTTCTAGTCGAGGCCATAATCTTCTCCATCCTTTCGAAGTTGATTGCACTTGGCTCGTCTTGTTATTTCATCTATTCCTTCTTGTATATTTTATTTGAGATGGTTGGTAGTGGACTTTGTCTCCGCCCAACGATTGTATACATGACAAATTCAAAGTTGCTTTTATATCATTTATTTATCCAGTGGATGAGATTTAGTTATTATGGTTCTACTGTATTTTACAGCTTATGTATACATACAAGGTTTCCACATATTGGAGTGTACTTTGTATGTATGCAGCTAGCATGGATACGTACCAAGTCCTAAGTATTTTGGGACTGGGGTGTTACAGGTGTTTCCTACTCTGGGGCTTGGTTATCTTCTCGCTTGTGAGCCGAACGAGTGGTAACCAGAGTATCATCAGTCGATGTAGAAACTATGCGACATGACTTAACTTTCTTATCCTTGACAGATTGCGCTGAAGACATCATCATGTCTGGGGCGAGATCAGGGTGGATCTACATAATTTTGTGTAGTGGCCCATGCAGGTCAAATTGCCATTTCGGTTACCTGACTGTACCGAATGGGCCTGCAATATAGGAATAGAGTCCAGAATCTCATCCTCCTACTTGAAATCATTTCTTGACTTCAAATTTCGAACTCTCATTTGACCTCCTTGACTTGCAACTTGTTTGACTCCATCTACCGTAAATTCTTAGTTTCATGCTTAGAAAGATGACTACACTAGTATATGCTCATAGGTCAAACACATGGCTATAAGGTTACATTAACCATTAATATGCATTGAGATTTTTTTGAGTTATAAAGGCATTTATTTCCTAGAAATATGATCTTAAGGATTAGTTAATTCCAAGTTGGATAGTAGCACAATTTTGCTTTCAAAAGATAGTTGGAATTTTATACTGATATTACAAGGTGGTATACACAAGAAGATAGCAAGATCGAGAAAACAAATTGATTTGGTTTGTGTTTTTGAAGGTCTTTGAACATTTATGATTTATTGAGTTATAGCTATACATTTTTTGGAGGGATATAAATTTGAATTGAAAAGGATTATAAAATTTTAAATATGGAAGTATGATTTACGATTGACCAAAATTTGAGGATGATTGATAAATTTTGGTAAAATATTTTTGAATTAAATTACGTCATATGATCTATGATTTATAAAGTTTTTTAGATTTCTAGTTTAAGGCCTTGATTATGGATATTTAAATTGGTGAAAAAAATTATTTTTGAAGAGTAGTTGTGATTTATTGGAATCTAGATATACACATTTGAAGGATATAGCATTTAAATTCGGAAGTTATTTAAATGTTCCATTCTTGTATGAATTTTGCTGATAAATTTATTTAAATATTGAGTTTAAGATTGGAAAAA
Source organism: Iris pallida (assembly GCA_029216955.1). Classification (NCBI taxonomy): domain Eukaryota; kingdom Viridiplantae; phylum Streptophyta; class Magnoliopsida; order Asparagales; family Iridaceae; genus Iris; species Iris pallida. Next base: position 2,870,053 of record JANAVB010026199.1, on the reverse strand, counting down.
AAATTTATTCGACTTGCGATATACAAGGGTTGTTCCGAGATTGACTAGCGATTTAAAATTTTGATTAAAGTTGACAGCCTAAGATGATAGAAAATTTTGGTGGAGTATCTTGGGGAATTTTATTGAGAAACTTTCGAGGAACTTGAAATTTTAGATTAGATCATATTGGTAGAGGACCAAGAAGCAAGTAAGGTCACCCTAGTGAGATAGAAGTATTCCACATTATATTGCCATACCACCTATGATTATGATATTGCATATACACAAGTATAGTTAGTCATCGACCATACCGATGAATATATCTTTGACTTACTCGACCTTCCCTCAAATCTAGATCTTTATTCGTGACCATCTAATTGTTTAAAATTTACAAATGATTAGAGTCATTGCCTTGACCATACCCTTATCTATGAGACTACCTCCACTCTAGAAACTGTGTCTCTAACTTATTTTACCTTAATCTACGAGATTTCCTAATTATCTTTATTTCGTGCTTTAACCTTTTATTTTTGTACATTAATTAGTACCTTATGAAAACCCACTTTCTATTTTGATCATTTGGCATTCCCTATCGCGACTTTGATATGTGGAGCACAACACTATACTTTTCCTTCCAACCGATTTCACATGCAAAACCTAGACGAGCTCACCTTCATGTAGGTTTATCATGTCCCACTAAAATACGTCCCCTTGTACTCTCTTTTTATGATATGACTTCCGGGTCATAAAGACTAAACTATAACCCTTACCATGGTACCGATATACTTTTGACTACAACTACGACTCAATCCTTCGACCCAATACACAATTGTGATTTACTTAAATCCTTAAATGCTTAATCTTGTGTTTTATCTTGATCGCTTAACCATTGTCCTTTATTTTTCATTTACTTGGAGACATAACATCTTTTTGCAATATTAGCAACCCTTACCTCTCTCCCTTCCAATTAAATTGCTTTATTTATATTTTACTATGATTCCTCCATAGTTTATACAACCTTGTTCCTTGTATGATTCCCTTATGCGAAATAAAATTTGATCATGACAATCTTAGGTTAGTAGAGGTTAGATTAGAGAATCCCACACCATGGATAAATAATCTAGTTGGTTAAGATAATTACGAGATTACGAGGTATAGTTTGGACATAAGTGAAAATGTGCGATAAATCCAAATAGATGAAGTAAGGAATGTTATATTGTCCGTTGATAAAACACTCAAAGGTAAATAGACTTCTCGAATTTCAAAATTTGTCGAGTGAAGAATTTTCTAAAGTATTGGTGGTTTAAGAACCAAATTATATATTAAATTCATGGAAGCCAATTTTTGATAAAGACAATGTTGACGTTGCCTTCGATAACATATAGCGTTATGATGATATTAGTTTTCAAGGATAACCAATTGTTGAAGAAAGAAACCTTTACATTTTTAATGCATGGAGAATTAAGTTCGAAGATGATTATGAATATGAAGTTAAGATGAGTTTCATTTCTACCATCAACAGATGAGATTTTTGAATTCAAATTTTCGAGAGAGACTAATAAATATTATAGGAAATTTTTAATTATGATGATAGAAGATTGAGTATACTGTTAGTTTTCGAGATTTGTCAAACATTGAAGACGGACTTTTATTTTGGTATCTATGGATGCATTGTACATTGACCAATAAATATAAATTTGTAGTAAGAAGATTTTAACTTTTACTTGGGCCAAATTGGTTGAAAGTTTTAGGAATTTTAAATTTTAGAGGAAATTATAACTTGGGTATATATATATAAGTAAGCTAGTATAATAGAGATTATGGAATTCTAAAATTGAGACTATTCTATGACGAGATAGAGGAAGTTAGAGTACATTTATAATCATATTTGTTTTGTTAAATTTTTAAGGGAACATGGAACGAAAGTAATTTTTGGAAAGAACAATTTATGATAAGAGAGATTACATGAATATTGATGATATCAAAGGATTAAGGAGTTTATTATCTACTTATGAGGTTGCCCCTTTTTAAGGTTAATGTTAGGGTTGATCGAGCTTAGTCATTGATTGGTTGTCATATACATGATCGTGATCTAAACTGAAACCATCGAATTTTTTCAATCAAATGACATATTGCCATTGAAATGTCGCTCGCCTCCTCGTCAAATATTTTGTTTGCATTCTCGTCCCAAGAAGATCTCGTAAATCTATTCGAATAAACTCCCGTCATCCCCTTCACCCTACCTACCCTAATTACTCCTAAATTTCTAGGGCAAAATTCTTTTAAGTTGGGTAGGATGTAAACCCCCTAAATTTCTACTACAATTTTATAAAAATATTTTGTATTTATTTTGTACTTCGTATCTGCACATCGCATACGAATTCATATTATTGTAGCGTACGAGAATTGCGTTTCGTATTTGCTCGACGAGTGAGAATATGTGTCGAGATACATATTTTAGAAAAATATTTTATTTATAAATTTTATTTTATATAGGAAAGTACATGTTCAAATAAATGTGATAAATATTTTATTTTGTATAAAAGAGTTATTTTGTTCGCCATTTAAAAATAAGTAGTGATTTGTAAATTGTGGTTTATATTAAATGTATTCCAAATATTTTTCAAAATTTGAAAATTTTTTATTAATATATTTTGTTATTTATAAAAGCTATTCTATGAGTTAATATTTAAATAATTATCTGGATTTTTGAAATTAATTAATGCTATATTTTAATATTTATGAAAAAGATATTTAAAATTTTGTTTTATTTAATATTTGAACTATTTTGATAATTTAAATTTGGAGCAGATTTTATTTTAAATAGACATTAAATTAAAGGAAGTTAACTAGATTGATTGGATTTTGATTGCTTAAATTCTAAATCGATTTAAATAAAAGATGGAATTATCCATCGGGGTTTAAACTAATGCGAGTCCTTATCCAACTGGGAATTCCTACCTCCTATAAAAGGAGAGGTACTCATCCATAAAATTCTACCAAACCAATCTCCACAATTCGTGTTGTGCATCGTGTCTGTGACGCAGAATCTTATTCCAGTGCTTTATAGTCATCCACGTCGTGTCTACAGCTCGAACACGACGATAATAATTACACAACCGATACCACCACCACCCAATCAAACCCCGCCATCGCCTTTCCATCACCATCACCTCTTCCTCGCCTCGCCATTGCCGGCAAACCCGCACCACAACACCAGCCACCACCACCTCCATCCCACGCCGCCGCTACGACCAATTTTTCGACCACCCTGGGAGCCTAACCCGAATTCCCCACCTTCACCATCTCTATTGCCAATATTTTCGCTGCCGCACTCATGGACTGCCACGACCACAATCGCAACCATCATCACCAGCATCACCCATAAAATTAGAAGAGGCAGAAAAATCCTAACCTGATCGCTTACGCCACCGTGCCACTTGGCGTGCCCAACCGCCGTCAGAACCCTGTGCCGCAACCCAGCTCTCCGCGACCGGAGCTCTTCACCGAGTCCGGCCCGGATCTGCCAGCCTTCTCCGTCGGCGAGGAACCCTTCCGCACCGTACGGCCCAACCGAGAACCTCCGACTTCCCGTCGTGCCAACGGAACCCCTCCGGCATCGTGCTCCAGTGAAGAGCCCTCCGGAAACCCCCGTCCGCGTCCGCGCGGCCAGCCCCGCTGTCGTCGCTCCACGTCGACGCCAACCGCCGCCTTACCGCTCTAAGCCCGGTGCCCCGCCGTGTGCGCCACCGCGCACAGGAACTCCTCCGCAGTCGTCGCCGCTACTGTGCCTCTCTCGGACAGCCCGCGCTTCCCCTATCCCGCAGGAACGGCCGTTTCGCATACCGCTGTGCCAGTCCCGACCGCCTCCGACGCCACCTCCTCTCAGCTTCGATCTACAGCCGGAGCTCCACCGCGCTTCGCCGCCGACAACCCCTCGGTGAGTCACTTCCCCCCTCTCTCAAACTTCTGTCCCTCTCGGATCTCCTCCCCTCTCTCTCTCCCTCGTTCCCTTTTCTTATTTTTCCTTTTGATTATTCTCTCTCTCCTTTGGGAGAAGAGAACAAAGTTAAATCATTATTATTATTAATGTTATTTCAGTATTATTATTATATTTAATTTTCTACTATATTATTAAGTAATATGTACTGTATAGCTAACTATAGGTTATTATTAATATTTCTGTTATTAATAAAGTTTGTTGTTATTATTACTTTATTGCTATTATTATTTTATCAATATAAAGCAGTATATACATATATATGGTATATATTTTGTTGGAATATATGGTATATATAAATATTTGTATTATTATTTTTAATTGGTTATTATCATTATTCTATTATTGATATTTCTAAAACTTATGTGTATAATAAAAATATAGACTTTGGCTCAACCTAACACACACACACACACACACATATATATATATATATATATATATATATATATATATATATATATATATATATTACTAAAAAAATTTATGGTATTCTAAAAAAGTGGGTTTTTATTTATTTTCCAAAATTTAATTAGTAGTTTTGATCAAAATTGATTTTTCTAGATTTTTGAATATTATTATTAATAAAGAGTAGATACCAAATTTATACAAAAAGATTTTCGAATAATTTGAAATATTTATCTAATAACCTATTTTTGACTAATAAAATCTATTCTTCAAGTAATACAAATATTTTCTAAAAATATAGTATAAGTATCTACTCTTCGCAGAATTTATTTTTCTTGTCGTCACTAACTGCTCATTCGTTCCTATCACCTCGCGGATTCAGACCTCTCTCCATCGACCACAACTATTGGATACTTCAAAACTTGTCAAAACATCACACCGAACCAGACGTCACTCCAGGTAAGACACCTTGTCCTTACTGTTTAAATTTTTTTGCTCAATATCATGAATGTTTTGTTTATTTTCAAGTTGTTTCTATCTAAATTATATGTAGATGCAAATTACTATATTTTTATGCAATTAGCTTAGAGTTAAGGGACTACCATCAAATTTAGTGTGTCTCATTGACTTGTCACGGTTGTACACGAGTTGTGTGTGAGAGTTGTGAGTATCATATAGAGGTCACTTGCGTGTGGGCTGATCCCCCGTTCGCCTGCATAGGAATAACTGTCAATAGATGCATGTTAGAAGACTTGACATTTATCTATTATAAAACAGTGTGGTAGAAACGACACGTGTTTGTGTGTCATGGTTACGACACACGTATATTATCTTTGGGGGGAGGGGACAGCTACTAGCGTAGGGGCTACATTTATTTTTACACACATTTGGGAGATAGTGTCTCGGATGAGCGCTACGTGTTACCCGACCGATAGTGTCTCGGATGGGCGCTACTTGTTGGCCATTCTTTATTACTTGCTTACGTGAATCCGTTACAGCCCCTGCGTAGAACGTTGTCCTCTAAAGTGCATTCCACATAGAACGGATAGGAACCTTTACTCATGCATAATTTTCTGTTGAGCTTTTATTATTTAGTTTATTGGCATGATATATGTCTTGTTACGTCCCTCTGAGGACCTGGTGATTTCTCCAGGTACCTGTTTTGTGGTTTCTTGCAGGTGCTCTAGCTAAGGCCATTCGTTTCTTCGAGATGATTGCTCTTGTACTCGTCATTTGCTTCGCTCGACTAAATCATTTATTTGTATATTTTTTCTTATTTAAATTTGTTGGTAGCGGATATGTCTCCGTCCAACGTTTGTACAAATGACTGTTTGATCATATCATTAAAACCTTAGTAATTGTGGATGAGATTTACTTAGTTTGTCATGGCTTTCTACATTTCACAGCTTATGTATACATACAAACATCTCTTATACTCGTATGTATACAGCTCGCATGATACGTATCTAGTCCCGTGTATTTTGGGACTGGGGCATTATATTTTGCCCCGCGAGGTTGTAAATGAGACGATGTCTTGAGCATTGTCATGGGCTGGTGGAAGATTGACTACTTCTATTGTCTCTCTCGGGATGGGGACGATGCCGTCTTGAGCTTCTGTCTTCAAAAAACTTCCGAACCGGAGGGTGACCATATTGGCAGTAACAGTCTTTTCCTTGTAGTTTAATGAGATGACCTTGCCATCGATGAGGCACGGGATCCGCCTCTTCAACATGTAGCAATCGTGTGTTGAATGGTAGACATACTGGTGGTAGTGGCAGTATTTTGGATTGTCCATCTTTTCTACTTCATCAGGGAGCTTTGGAGGTGGGAGTTGAAGCTTGCCACCCTTTGTCAATATATCGAAGAGTTTTAGTGTGTCTTCGTCGATGAAGGAGTAGGTCTCTTTCGGCTTTGGTGCTTCAGTCGGCTTCTGGTTTATTGTCACTGAACCGTTAGAGATCCAGATTTGGCACGCATGTATTGGAATATACCTATACTAGGCACCGTCATCTTGCTACCCCCAGATCGGCCCTTAGATTTATTGGCTGAAGCGGAAGGATTCTTGGAAAGCTTCTTGAGAGAGGAAGAACCCCACGTCGTATTGTATGAAGCAATACGGGGTTCATCTTCTTCTTCACTTGATGATCCTTTATCGAGTCTCTGATGTACAGACGCCATCGGTCGCAGTCTTTGGAAGGCAGATCGCCTCTTCGGTGGCGATGCGGTTGTTTGGCAATAACAACAGTTGATGGTGATCTTGGTGCAGGCGTGCTTTTGTTTTAGACATGTCCTACACCCCGAACTCCTCTATCGTTTTACGCTTGTGGGAAATCATCTTACGTAGATCCAAGGACATCACTTTCATACTCTTTTTGTATACAAGGAAGCTGCGTAAGAATGAGGATGTAAATGTAGCTTCCCTCTTCTCAGTTCCTGCACGTGATATACGCTTAGGTCCTGATCAAAGAGTTTCTGATGAGGCATACTCACTCCATGCTTACAGCAACGCTACTCGTACGAGTCTATCTCCACAGTATGTACCCCCAGGCTTGAATCGTGCGCACGAGTGCTCAAGTGACAGCAGAGTTTTACGGGTTGAGACATCGAAACACTTGAACCAGTTTTGTATAGCTTTTCATCGGTTGTGCGCATGACTGTCAACGCAGGCCTTTGGTCAGCTGTTGGCATAGCACATTGATCGTGCAAGACACGTGCTGCCTTAGATTTCTTTCTACTACCCCTAGAAGGTGCGTAGTATTCAGAGTCCAACTGAGTGGTCAGCATGGCACTTTGATCTCGCAAGGCATGTGCTGCCTTACATTTCTTTGTGCCATCCCTGGAAGGTGCATGGCATTCAAAATCCAACATGATTGTTGGCATAGCACGTTGTTCGCATAAGGCACGTACTGTCTTGGGCCTCTTCGCGTTACCCCAAGAAGGTGTATAACGGTTAGAGTCCAACATAGCCTACCCGATGGATAGGCAATTTTGCCAAATACAGAAGTTCTCACCTGCACAGCTGTCGTCGTACGCGGGTGTGCGACTGTACGCTTCCTCTGTCACCTTTATTTTTTGTTATACGTCTTTCCAGTATACGTGTACGGAATCCTGACACGTATTTTTACTTCTTCTGCCTTGCTAGCTAATTTTGGTTTAATCTTGCTTAGGTTCATCAAGGCATATCATGGTTTAACTTAGTTCATTTTGGGTTGGCTTGGTTTATTTTCCTTGGTTCAACATGTTAAACCCCCCCATTTAAAGCCCACCAACCCACTATCTCTCCTCCATTACTTCTTTATCTTCTTCATTTACTCCTTCCACCTACACCCAAGAGCTCTAGGCAAGTACAACTTACTTTATGATGGATCTTCGATTTTATTGTTCCAATGTCTTCCTCTTCTAGTTTTAAGCCACTTTAGAACTTGTCATTTTTGGTTTTGATGGATAGATTTGGTAGATCTAGGTTTTGCCCTTTCTCATAATTTTTTTGGTTTTGATCTATTGAAACTTGGTATTTTCGAAAACTAATTGTTCCATGTTGTTGGAAAATTCATTCTATCCAATTTTGACCTTTGAAAAGTTGGATTTGGACTTGTTTTGACCAAGTTATAGACTTTTGAAGCTATGGGTTCAAACCATAGAAATTCTTGCTGATTGGAGAAGGCAGTGAGCAGTGTGCACAAGCTTTTTAGCTTGCGCCACTGTATTACGTGCACTTTTTAGCGAGGCGCAGCCTGACCTAGTGCGCCCGCTCCTTAGCACGGCGCAACCTGAGTCAGGCGCAACCTGAGTCAGGCGTAACCCCAATCAGGCGCAACCTGACCTGACGTACCCCAGTCAGGCGCAACCTAACCTGGCGTACCCTAGTCAGGCACAACCTGACCTAGCGCACCCCAGTCTGGCGCAACATGACCTGGCGTACCCCAGCCCGGCGCAACCTAGCCTCGCGCAGCCTAGTGCCTGGCGCAACCTGACTTGGCCCGACTTGTTCTAGCGTAACTCAGCCTGTCTTGGCCCGACTTGTCTTGGCACAACTTGACCTGACCTGGCGCACCCCAGTGCCTAGGCGCAACCTAATGTGTGGGCATATGCACCCCCTTTGGGCGCATGATGTCCCCAGGTTCCCCTTTCTTGATTTTTACACCCATTTTATATCCTTACGCCATTTCGATATGAACTCGACATGAACACGATGTGAGCATGACATATTAATGGATTGATAGTGTAATGCCTGTGGTTCGTATTACGTATTTCTGGAATACGTGTACGTATTTATTCTTGTATTGCATGATTTCCTTGCTTAATTTCCTCTCTGGGCTTGGTTTATTCTTGGTTTGGGTTGGCTTGGTTCGGTTTGGGGTTGCTCTTGGTTCATCATGAACCAAAGGGATGAACCCCCTACCTACCACCACCACTACCATTTATTAACCCTTCTCCTTTCTCTCTCTTCATTAATCTCTTCTTCTTCTTCCATTACTTCCTTACCTTCCAGAGAGAGGGAGAGAGAGGTCTAGGCAAGTGCAACTTGCTTCATGGAGGAACTCTAATTTTATTGCTTCATTCTTTTCCTTACAACATTTTAACTAACTTTAGTACTTGGCATTTCCACTTTCCATGTCTAGATTCTTGTAGATCTATATTTACCTTATTTTTGGATTTCTTGGATTTTGATCTACTTAATCTTGTTATTTCTGAGTTTTGATGGTTCCATGTTGTAGAGAATTTCGTTCTACCCCATTTTGACCTATGGAAGTTCGGATTTGAGCTCCGGATGATGGAGTTGTGGAGCTTGAGAACTTGGCTCTCATGGTGTTCTTACTCTCAGAAATTTGGAGAAGATGAACTGTGCTTAGACTTGACTTGACCGCATGACAATTCATGCGGCAAGTGATTCGGCCGCATGGGACTCTCAGCCGTATAGGCTGGATCTCACTTCCTGAGCCGCATGGGCTCATTCCCCATCGGCCGCATATGCGCCCATCTCCTTGAGCCGCATGAACTCTAGCACTTGCGGACCGCATAGGCCCTGATCTTCGAGCCGCATGAGAACCCCCAGACCCATCCGCATGGACTTCTTAGTCCGGGCCGCATGACCCTGATTAATTCCAGCCGCATATGCGCCCGTCATTCCCTAGCCGCATGAACTTGCTCCCTTCCAGCCGCATGAAGTCCACTCTTCCGTTGGTCGCATGAGGCCCAACATCTTGGAGCCGCATGCGTCCTCGTCCCCTGGCCGCATGCCCCTCCCTTCTCACTGGCCGCATGGGGATTGGCTTCCTGGCCGTATGCGCCCTTGCACTTCCAGCCGCATGTGCCCCTTGTCTTGGCCGCATGGGATCCAGTGACCCTGGCCGCATGTACTTTCCTAATTGGGCCGCATGTGTCTTACCCTTCTTCCTGACCGTATATGACTTAGCCGCATGGCTCTTCTATAGCCCTGAATATTGATATTTTATTAGATATTTTACGTCCATTTTATATCCTTACGCCTTTTGTCCTGAACTTAAAATCATGAATTTATTTGATATGTTTAGAATTGATAATTGAGCATGACGTGATAGTGACCCGTAGTGGTGCACTCCTGACATAATAACCTGACATGACCTGATAGTGGCCCATCGTGGCGCACTCCTGACTAGTACACTTGATATGATAAACCTGACATGATTATCTCGATCAGCTGTTGCGACGGCTACCTGACATGACATGACCTGTATAATTACCTGGACACCGTGGGCGATTGTGCTTGTACAAATAATCCAGTCCTGTCTTGCATCATGTCTAGGAGGGGACTCCTGAGTACCACGGTCAGGAGTACCTACTGAAATAGACTAAGGCTAAATAACTAGATTAATACATTAGTCATAAATAGATCTCCCAGCTACAGGCAATCCCGTTACCTGGGCACGCCTGCCGTCGAGTAGGGCATATTTCCAGCACACTGTCATGTGTTGCACCCTTCAAGCTACCTAAGGGTACATTCGTTTCCTGGACGATGTACCCACCTGAATTCAACTCTAATCTTTCAACCCGGGTAACCTGGATGGACTGCAGGGCTTGTGGCTGTGGAATAATCTTACTGCATCTTGTTAGTAATTAGGCTTGTGACAACCCTAGTTAGTTAAAGTATCAAGCCGTAATTCTTGCTTGGCCGTGAAGTGATTGGATGGAGTCTAACCAGTCTAGTCTTGCCCTGATCCTGATTACTGCATGACCAGAATGCTTGTATTTATTTTATCGATAAATGGTGAGAATTCCAAGTTCAGTTCAGATGAAGGGTTACAATCCCGGTCCTTGTTTGGTTTACGGGTTGTAACCTGGTTATCTGAATAGTTCCATGGTTATCTCGTCGTATATCATCATGATGTATTTTCTTTATTTCCAGTTCTTACCTTTATTTATAATTGTGCTGATTGCTGGTTTTAGTTCCTAAGTGAAGCTTCCTTTGTGGCACTTGCTCTTTCTGGGATCTGACCAAGCTGGTTTTGTGTGGCCAGATTTCGGAGCAGCTCCAGAGGATCTACCGACCTTCCAGCCAGATGGTGGCCACTAGACAGAACCCTGGCAACGAGTGGGTTATTTTTGGCTCTCCCACTCTATTATAAAAAATATTCTTTTGAGGCGTTTAGCCGACGAGCACCTGTTTAGCTCGATTGTACTTTACTTACCGTCTGCCTACGGGCTGTAACATGATTGACAGATCCTAGGGTTGATCATGTATGACTAAACTCTTGCTAGTCCTAACATTTTGTAATGACTAGCTTCATGATCAGCTGAATATGTAATATTTGGAACGCCTTATTATTGTATATTTAATGATCATACATCTTGTAACATTTACTTACTTGCTTGTGATTGAGACATTAGGCTTGTTCATGACCATAGGAGACTGTTGGCTTGTAGTAAACCCTCATGTATCTAGACAGCCATGACCGTATAGCGAGATGGATTCCATTTCATATACGTAGCTGGCTATGTCTGCCCCCGCTCTCCAGTATTTTGGTTCTGGGGCGTGACAGATAGCACTTGATGGTGGCCGTTCTGGCACACCCTTGATAAGAAATATTGACATGGTAATCTGTACACGACATGATATGTGAACACGACATGAGACAAGAACATGACAGGCCAGTACATGATAGTGGCCCGTCGTCGTGCACTCTTGACAAGTAAATATGACATATAACCTTGAACACCGTTGCGACGGCTACCTCGACTCGATAAGTAAATCCTTGTCTTGACACCGTGGGTGCTTGCTTGAAACTTGTTTGTATAAGCTACTAGTCTAGTCTCGTCTTGCATCATGTCTAGGAGATGAGTCCCTGGTTACCACGGTCAGGGATTCATACTGAATCTGACTAAGGTTAATGACTATATTGATCAAGTAGTTCATTCTAAGGGAGATTTTTTCAGTTACAGGCTATCCCGTTATCCCGGCCACACCAGATGGACTTGTAGCCTGCCGTCGAGTAGGGCACATTTATAGTCCACTGTCATGTGGGACACACTCATGAAACAAGTACAAGGCACACTGTTATGTGTAGCACTCTAAGCCATCTAATAATTCTGGATAACTTTGGTATTCAACCTTGCCTAGATAACCTGGATAGCTGCAGGGCTTGTGATTACTAAAACATCTAATTGCATCTTGCTAGTAACTAGGCTTGTGATAACCCTAGCCAGTTAAAGTATCAAGCCGTACTCTTTTATTTGGCCGTGATTGATGGACGTAGTCCAGTCTAGTCTTGTCTAAGCAATGCCAGTCTATGATTATTTCAGCACATGCTTGTTTATGCTTTACTCTTGTCGATAATTGGTTGGAGACTAAGTTCTGTTCAGGTGAATGGTTACAACCCCGGTCCTTGTTTGGTTTACGGGTTGTAACTTGTCTACCGGAAGGGTTCCTTAGTCGTCTTATCGTTTATCATCTTATTTTTCTCTAACTCATGTCTTTTATTATCCTTTATGTCTCATGTGCTAATATGCTAGTTTTAGTTCTTAAGTGAAGCCTCCCTTGTGGCACTTGCTCTTTCTGGGGTCTGACCCAGCTGGTTTTGTATGGCCAAATTTTGGAGTAGGACCCGAGGATCTCCCAGCCTTCCAGCCAGATGGTGAACACTAGGCGCAACCCTAGCAACGAGTAAGTTTTATTTTGCTCTCCTACTCCATTATAAATTATTCTTTTGAGGCATTTAGCCACCGAGCAAGTGTTAGCTCATGTTAAATTTACATTTTTGTCTGCCTAAGGGCTGTAACATGTTTGACAAATCCTAGGGTTGATCATGTATGACTTAAACTCTTGCTAGTCTGCGCATTTTGTATGACTAGCTTCATGATCATCTGAATATGTAATGTATGGGACGCTTTACTTTGTATGTCTGATGATCTACCATCTTGTTACACTTACTTGCTTGCTTGAGATTGAGACACTAGGCTTATTATTGACCATAAGAGACGGTTGACTTATAGTAAAACCCTCATGTATCTAGACAGTCGTGACCGTACATCAAGGTGGATTACACTTCAATATACGTAGCTGGCTGTGTCTGTCCCCTGCTATCCAATATTCTGGTTGTAGGGAGTGGCACGGTTTAAGTGGTGGCCCATGCATGTCTTGTAAATTAAGATATACGAGAGTTTCACTGAATAGATGTCTCAATCACCACTCGCCCTTGATCTCTACTCGTGTCTTTTAATCTTTCCGAAATCTTGATCTGATCACATGCTTATATCCTTGATCTATCATGATCCTTCTTTATTGTTTCCCATGTCGTTTCTTTCACGACATTATTTCTGGTCCTACCGATCGACAAGGCGGAGCACCACCAGTGAACCAGCAGCAAAATGGAGACCAAGCCCAGCATTCAGGGGTAGCCTCCAGAGTCATGCCTATCGGGGGTCAAGAGCCACCTGTTCAGCCTGTCCAGCCTATAGAGCCTGACAATGGAACCCTGGTTGGACTCATCAGGGAATTGCTTGCATCTCAATATCGTCGAGGTGACGCTTTGTACCCGATAATGCAGGATGCTATGGGTGGAGATGGTTACCAAGGGAACAATACGTTCAACAGCTTCAAGCGCTTGAACCCTCATTTCTTTGATGGCAGTGAAGATGCTATCGCTGCTGATGCAAGGCTTCAGGACACAGTGGTTATCCTGGAGGCAGGTAGGATTCCTGAGGGTGAGAGGGTGGCCGTCGTGCGCCTGCAGTTGTTGGACTTAGCCCGCAGCTGGTGGGCGATGTAAGTAGTTGGATTGGCGACGCCTGTCTTATGGGTGGTATTCAGCAACATATTCCAGATGAAGTACTTTGATGCAATAGCTCGGTATGATCTGCAGACCAGATTCAGCAATCTCAAGCAGATGGAAAGGATGGTCGATGGATATACAGCTGAGTTTTCAAGACTAAGTCGGTTTGCACCCACCTTGGTGGCGACCGAATTGGACCGAGCCCAGCGGTTCCAGTAGGGACTCCACCTAGAGATTATTCTACCTGTGGAGCAGTTCGAGCACCAGACATTTGATGTCGTATTGTGAGCAGCGAAGAGGCATGAGTATACCTCCTAGTGGATAATTGATCGAACGGGAGGACGTAAGAGGTCTTAGGGACAGTTGTCCCAGTCATCAATACCAGCCTCGGCAGCTAGGACTTTGACCATTGGAGCTCCTAGGAGGGCAACCACAGTTTTGCCGGTTCAGCACTCGACACCGACGTACCTCAGAAGCAGAAGCAGAAGCAGTCTTCCATGATAGGCTGCACACATTATGGGAAGCCAGGACACGTAGTCTCTGAGTGTCGCAGAGCACAGGGGTTGTGCTTGGCATGTGGGGCACCGGATCACATGATAAGGTCCTGCACACAAAAAGCCAGTTCCTTTTTATCAACCCTAACCTATCCATCGGTTAGGGTACCAGCACCAGTGCAGCAATAGTACCAGTCTCCGAGGCCATTTCTACCTTAGGCTCAAGTTTTCCAGTAGCAGAGGCCTCAACAGTATGCTCAGGCCCAAGCTCAGATTCAGAATAGGCAGAGAGGTCACCACCAGAGGGGACCAGTCCCGAAAGGACAAGGTCAAGCTATGGCTCTGACCGTGGCAGAAGAATTGGCATCATGTGAGGTGGTGGCAGGTACCATTCTCGTCAACTCTTTTCCTGTATCAGTATTATTTGATTCGGGAGCATCGTATTCATTCATGTCTGGATAATTTGCAACACGGATAGGACTGGAGCCCGAGTCACAAAGTCACAGTCAACCAAATATTGACTATATTGACCAAATAATACTTGTATAAATTCAATACGACACACGACGACTGCATTCAGTTCAAGACAGATGACAGCTCAGTCTTCAGCTCTCAGTGTGTTCTGGAGTCTGTATTTTATGATTTCATTGAGTCTAGATTTATGTACTCTGAGTTATGCTGAGCTCTTGGAACTTAGTATACAAGCCTACCCAATATCCCAAGCTCCACCAAAACCAAATTGCCCACAAGTCCCTCTTAGGATCATTCTGTGCTCTGGAGACAGAGTTCGGGCCGAACTCTGCCTCCACACAGAGTTCGGGCCGAACTCTGTCCCCTAGAAATCAGGAACCCTAATTTTAGGGTTAGCTGTTTGCTAGCTGTCCAACGGCCAAATTTTTGAATTTCCTTACCCGAATTCTGGCCGAATTCTGTCCCTAAAATCAGTATAAATAGGGCATGAATTCTCTCATTTTGAATCAATCAATCTTCTCTTCTCTTCTCTCCTACAAGCTCTATAAGCCATACCCTTCCCATCTACTAGCCACAAGCCTCCTAAGTCTCGAGTGCTCAGCATCTCTCATTTAGGATTCTTGTGCAAGAGTGAAGAAATCGCTTGGACAATTCCAAGCAAATCGCCACTGCGATTCTCTGTAAGAAGTTTACGTGCTCTTCTGAAGAAAAGGCACGGGTTGTAAGCTACTATTTCACAAATAGTGGATTTAATCCTGAGCTAGAGTTCTCAGGCCTGGACTAGTCCTCCACGAGGGAAACCAGGTTAAAATTGCTGTGTTTGCGTATGCTCTCTTGTCTTTCATTTACATTCCGCATTTTACTCTGACTATTCATTGTTAGTGAAAGAGTTAATTTTTTAATTGGTCATTATACATACATACTCTATTCACCCCCCCTCTAGAGTTGCCAAACTGTTCTTCAATTGGTATCAGAGCCAGGTTCTCTTTATAAGGACTAACATCCTAAGAGCTGATCCATGGCAACCACACAATCCTTGATCTCCAATCATGGTGAAGGTCAGTCCACTCATAGGCCTCCCCTATTTGATGGGACTAACTACACATATTGGAAAACAAGGATGAGTTTTTATCTGAAGTCTCTAGACTTTGACCTGTGGACTGTCGTAACTGACGGTTACAAAAAGCCCGCCAGAATAGTTGTCGACGGTGACCTCACTGAGAAGCCACACGACAAATATTCTGTCGAGGAGAAGAAACAGGCAAGTCTAGATGCTAGGGCTATTAATGCTTTATTCTGTGCTATAGACAGGAACGAGTTTAACAGGGTCTCTACATGCACCACTGCTCATGAAGTATGGAGACTTCTGGAAGTGACGCATGAAGGAACCACTCAAGTCAAGGAATCAAAGATAAGCCGTCTCACTCAAGAGTACGAAGCCTTTAAGATGAAGCCAAATGAGACGATCACTCAAATGTTTACAAGATTCCTCGACATCATCAACCCGTTATCCTCGCTCGGTAAGCAGTACTCAAACCATGAGAAGATCCGCAAGCTACTCAGAGGGTTACCAAAGATTTGGAACCCTAAGGTGACAGCCATCATAGAAGGAAATGATCTCACAAGCATGTCTATGGAGACTTTGATGGGCAAGCTCATGACTCACGAGCTTGACCTCAAGGACTTCGAAGAGCCTGCTCCGAAGACCAGGGAGATAGCACTCAAAGTCCATCGACGAAAGGTTGATCACGATGAGACTGAAGACGATATCTCAGATGATGAAGACCAAGCTCTCATGGTACGTAACTTCAAGAAATTCCTTCGCTTCAATCAAAGAAAGAAGGAACCACAAGAAGACGATGAAGAAGAGCCAACTTGCTATGGTTGCAAAAAGACTGGACACGTCAGAAGAGACTGTCCGCTCTTAAAGAAGAGCAACCGGTATGAAAAGCCCTACAAGAAGAACTCATCAAAAAGATATGCCAACACAAGCATTTGGCATGAAAGCGAAGCAAGTGACTCCGAGGAAGAAAAGAACTCTCCTCAAGACAAAGCAAATGTTTGCCTCATGGCAAATTCCACCAAGGTATCAAACGAAACTTTAGATGACTTCTCTTTTGATGAACTTGGCGATGCTTTCACCGATTTACTTGATGATCACAAAAAGATTATCGGTAAATACAAGCATGCCAAGGACAAAATCAAAAGTCTAGAAGATGAGATACAAAGAATTTCCTTGCTTCTTAATAATGTTAGAAACACATCTCCCACAAATGACACTGATGAAGTATCGAAGCTTAAATTAAGCTTACATGATGCTGAAGCACGCATTGAGCAACAAACTCAAGAAATCACTACTCTCAATACATTGCTTGCTGAAGAAAAGAGTAGACACAAGATTTCTCTGACTAAGATCTATGGCTTGAATATTAAAGTTGATGAATTACAAGCTGTTTCTAAAAGATTAGAAATCAAATTGGGAAAACAGGTGGCTAAACCTCAAACCCAATCACATGAGCACAACACCACTCATGCTAGTCAACCACGTCACCCTCATACAGCACATAACCATGCATTTATATACACAAACTTTCACAAACCACATGCACGTAAAAATACTCCTCATACTCATCATATTGCACAAAGACACAACCAATATCACTCTACACATAGACAAAGTCATCATACCATACCTCATCAACATGCCATGCCACGTAGACAAAAACATCATGTTATGCCACATAAGCAAAATCATCATATCATGCCACAACATCACACTATGCCATATAGACAATTTCAGCATGCCACTCCTCACAGTCAATATCATCATGCTATGACACACAGACATCATCATCATGCCACTCACTCTAAGCATAGTCATCATTACCATGCTAATTCTCCATATCATCCTCATCCTGTTGCTCATAGATATCATTCTCATGCTCCTAGTATAAATAAAAATGCCATCTGTACTTACTGTGGAAAACATGGACACATCTCACCACAGTGTAGAATTAGAAGACTGGTAGACAAGAAAATATATGCTTGGTTTCCAAAAACTAACTTTTCAGGACCCTCAAGAAAATGGGTACCAAAGGTCACATCTACTCTTGATGTAGGTGGACCTTTCCTCCTCAACTGAGAGTAAGTGGATTCTCGATAGTGGATGCTCGCGACATATGACGGGAGACGCAAATCTTTTTGCATCACTATCGATGAAAAGAGAAGGATACGTATCCTTCGGTAACAATCTCAAAGGGCACATAATAGGTAACGGTATCATTGGACATCCTCCTTCTCCTGTTATAAAGGATGTCTGCCTAGTGACCGAGTTAAAGCATAACCTGCTCAGCATTAGCCATCTTGCTGATCATGGATATGATATTAACTTTGGACAAAACTGTTGTTATATCTACGATAGGTCAACAGGAGACATTGCTTTTGAAGGGAAAAGAGAGGACAATATATATACTTTCTATCTCTCTACAAATACTAACCATGCAGGTAGATGTTTATATGCCCACAAAGACGAACGACTACTTTGGCACCAGCGTCTCGGTCATGCCAACATGGATGCTATATCCAGGCTTTCTACCAAGAAGCTAGTGAGAGGATTGCCTGATATTACATTCAAAAAGGACACGGTATGTGCCGAATGTGAACTAAACAAGGCAACTAAATCCTCATTTCATTCCATTAACTCTGTAAGTACTACTAGACCCTTGCAATTACTCCATATGGATTTATTTGGTCCTAGTAGAATAGCTAGCCTTGGTGGCAAACTTTATGCTTTTGTTATTGTTGATGATTTTTCGAGATTTACTTGGGTTTTCTTTCTCGCTAATAAGAGCGATGCTATCTCTGTTTTCAAAGTTTTTGTAAATAAAGTTCAAAACGAAAAGGGCTACATGATTACTCGAATCCGAAGTGATCATGGAGGCGAATTCGTAAATTCAGATTTTGAAAGTTTTTGTAATGCAAATGGTTTTGATCATGAATTTTCTTGTCCTAGAACTCCTCAACAAAATGGTGTTGTGGAGCGGAAGAATAGGACTCTTGGCGATATGGCTAGAGTCATGTTGAATAAATTTTCTCTTCCGAAATATTTTTGGGCAGAGGCTGTTAGTACAGCATGCCATATTTTGAATAGGGTGCTGATTCGTCCCATTACGAAGAAAACACCCTATGAGCTTTGGTTTGGGAGAACCCCCAATGTTTCTTATTTTAAAATTTTTGGTTGTAGATGTTTTATCCTTAACACCAAAGACAACTTAGGCAAATTTGATGCCAAAGCTGACGATGGTATCTTTCTTGGGTATGCCGCCAAGAGTAAGGGATATAGAGTTTTCAATAAACGCTCACTTATTGTGGAGGAGTCAACTAATGTGACTTTTGATGAAGATAACAGTGCAGTAAGTACTCTTGATGATGATGTTGTGCCACCAACTTCCTCTACTCCAATGAATACTTCAACTGAAACTAATTCTCTGGAGGGTTTGCCTAAGAAATTCTCATTCAAACCTTCTCATCCAGAAAATTTAGCCATAGGTGAAGTTTCACGTGGAGTTACTACTAGATCATCATTAAGAGACTCTGTTGCTAGCACTGCCTTCATTTCACAAGTAGAGCCTAAAAACATTTCTGAAGCTTTTACTGATGAATTTTGGATCTCTGCTATGCAAGAAGAACTCAACCAATTTGAAAGAAGCCAAGTATGGGAACTAGTTCCTAAACCGGCCAATCATTCAATAATTGGTACCAAATGGGTGTTTAGAAACAAAGTAAATGAAGATGGTTCAGTCACACGTAACAAAGCTCGTCTAGTAGCTCAAGGATACAACCAAGAGGAAGGTATCGACTACGATGAGACATATGCTCCTGTTGCTAGACTTGAATCCATTCGGATGCTTTGTGCTTTTGCCAATCATCAGAACTTTAAATTATTTCAAATGGATGTTAAAAGTGCTTTCTTGAATGGCTTTATTAAGGAGGAAGTTTATGTCAAACAACCCCCTGGCTTTGAAAATCACAAATTTTCCGACCACGTGTTCAAGCTAAAGAAAGCGCTTTATGGCCTTAAACAAGCTCCCAGAGCTTGGTATGAAAGGCTAAGCAGCTTCCTGCTTGAGAAAGGTTTTTCTAAAGGGAAAATTGACACTACACTGTTTATCAAATCTTTCAAAGACACCATTCTATTAATTCAAATTTATGTTGATGATATTATTTTTGGATCTACTGATGAAACTCTTTGTCAAGAATTTGCCAAGTGTATGCAGACAGAATTTGAGATGAGCATGATGGGAGAGCTCAACTACTTTCTTGGCCTGCAAGTAAAGCAACTGGCAAATGGAACTTTCATCTGTCAATCGAAGTATACCAAGGACATGCTGAAGAAGTTCGACCTTGACAACGTCAAACCAATTAGCACGCCAATGGGTACTTCAACCAAACTCGAACCAGATGAGAGCGGCAAACCTGTTGATCAACGTAAGTATCGAGGTATGATAGGCAGCTTACTTTATTTAACTGCTAGTCGCCCCGATATCATGTTTAGTGTTTGCCTATGTGCTAGATATCAAGCAAATCCTAAGGAATCTCACATGACCGCGGTTAAGCGTATCTTTCGATACCTTAAGGGTACGGTTACAGTGGGCCTATGGTATCCCAAGTCAACATCATTTGACCTCATCGGTTACTCTGATGCTGACTTTGCTGGATGCAAGGTCGACCGTAAAAGTACGAGCGGCACGTGTCATTTGTTAGGAAAGGCTCTAGTCTCATGGTTTAGCAAGAAGCAGAACTCTGTCGCACTATCCACAACAGAAGCTGAATATATAGCAGCTGGGCGTTGTTGTGCACAGATTCTGTGGATGAAGCAAACCCTTGAAGACTATAAGTTATCTTTCATGCATATTCCTATATTCTGTGACAATACTAGTGCCATCAATTTGACTAAGAACCCTGTCTGTCACTCACGCACTAAACACATTGAGATCAGACACCACTTTTTGCGTGATCATCAGCAAAATGGCACGATTAACTTAGAATTTATTGACACTGATCATCAGCTGGCAGACTTCTTTACTAAGCCACTATCCGAAGAGCGCTTCAATTTTCTTTGTCGTGAACTTGGAATCTTAGATGAAGCAGTCATAAATTGAAACTCACCTGCGTAAATATCGAGTATATTGTGGTTCCTTACAAAGAATTTGGTATGGGTACAAGCCGAAAGGGTCCTTCTGACAACAAGGCGTAAAAGCCTAAGCGACACGGTGCACTAGTCCTCAGGACTACCGCTAGCTGGGATCCGGCCCCTGCAGCTAACCCATGGCAAATTTGGACTATTGAACCACAGTATATGTCCTTATTTATTATATGGCTTGTTTCAATTTAATATTGCCTAATTGACATTTTCTAAAAGTTCATTCTATTTTCTGTATACCTCTCTATCTATTTCTTTCATTCAACACTCTTTGTTATTCCCGACTGTCATTGAACATTTTCTTCCTGACTTTTGCCTTTTTCAGTTCTGGACTATTGAGCCAGAACTCGGGCCGAACTCTGCCCCTATCAGAGTTCGGGCCGAGTTCGGTACCTAGGTTCCAGAATCGGGATCTGGCTCCACCGTTGGATCTTTTCTAATCCTATGGTCAATATTTCACCCGACCAAAAGACAAAACCCTACTTTATGTCAGGATTCTACCTCTCTCCTTCACTATTACCACCTTTTCTCACCTATACACACTCTTTCCTTGAAACCCTAACCCTAGTTTTTGATCCAGAGTACCCCATTGCTTCTCAAATCAACAAAAAGGTGTCTCCTCTCCATTATCCTCCATTGCTCTTTACCTGGTTGAGGTATCATTCATATTTTTTTGTTAAAATCTTTTTATGGCTCCTTGCTTGTTCAATCATGGGAAGAGGATTCGCATTGAGAGTATTTCCTCTTCAGATTCTTCTCCATCAATTGAACAAATCATTGAACTACCTCAACCACCTCACCCTTTATTCAATCCACCTCGTCCTCTACATCCTTCCACTTATGACAATAGACTTTTTGTCTCACTTGATGCATCAAACAACTGGTTTAGTGACTTTCGGAATCGTCAGGTATTCACAGGACATCCTATCATTTTTTCAATATTCTCTCAATATGATTCTTTATTCCATGACCTTTATATTGATGAACTTGTCACTACATCCTCTGCTATTTATCGTCATGCCATTCAAATGTTCTACTGCAACTTAACCTTTGATAATCTTCGTATTTATTCACGAGTTGCTGGTATCGATATCTCATTTGATGACTTTGAATTAGCAGAATATCTTGATCTTCTTGAGCCAAGTTCTTGGGAAAGGCTCGTTGATGCTCGCTCGTTTCATTTTCCCAACGGACTTTCTCTTGAAAGCTTCAAGGACGATTTGTGCACTCCTTACACACGTCCTCGAAAGCTCATGACAAAATATCTCAACCCATATTTTTCTGATCTTCATTGGATCATTTCTAACACCATTCTACCCAAGATCGGTTCCCCTGATGAAATCACTTATCTTGAAATTTCTGCTCTTTATCATCTTCACTTTGGAATTCATTTCAATCTTCCACGTACTATGATGGACTGGATGATTCGCTGTAGGAGGAAACCACGAGCTTTGGTTTATCCTCTGTATCTTCCTATGATCTTTCGTGCTTTTCATATACCACTTGATGCTTGTCCGTTTCTGCCGGCACCTACCTTTCTATCTCCGGCACGACTCCTTCAGCCTGTTGCTGCTACTGATTTGTCTGCTGATGAGGAGCCTAACGCCCCTCCACTCGGTCAGACTGCACCTCCTGCCACCTTGGATTCACTTCAGACTATGCTTCGCGATCGTTTTGCTATTGAGGATGATCGCTGGACGCAGCATGATTACCGTACCACTCTGCAGATTAGTGCCCTTGGGAACTCTCTGCATGATATGCGGTATTCACTTGCTCGTCATCCTGATCTGCATGTGCCTATTGAGCGGGATCCAGCGCGCGCGGGTTATCGCATTGATGATCCGTGGGTCATGCAGTATATGGATCCAGATGATACTTTTGTGGATCTTCAGATGTTCCAGGACCTTTTCGTTGGATTTTCCCTGGTCCATCAGATGTTCCAGGACCTTCTCGTGCTCCATGATGGAGACTGGCTACTATCTGCTGCTGCTGCTACTGCTGATGGTCTTAGTTATTTTTGCTTTCAGTTATTTAGTTTCTTATGGATTCATGTAGCTGGTTTTATATACTATGTTTATGAGTTGGCCACTTGGTTTGGTGGATGACATTATCTATCTTTATTATCATTCTATGTCAATGCTTATTTTGCTCCATATTATACTGTTTCTTCTCTTAGTGTGGTTGCATTACTATTCATTGTTTCTTATATTGCTAACTGCCAAAAGGGGGAGAAACATATGTATATTTTGTGCTTGTTTTGGGATACTATTACTGGCTCTATGCATTCGTATATCTGTGCTTCTTGCTCTGGAAAATATCATCTATCAGATCACAGGAACTATGCAATTTGTACGGGGGAGAGCTATAGCTTCTAGCTCGACACCGCTCATGGTTTACGGGGGAGCTATTTTCGCTTAGCTCAGGCATCGTTTATGGGGGAGCTATGGAGCTATATTACAATCAACTGTGTCCAGGTATGAATATTGAAATATACATATATTATTTTGTCAATTATCAATATGGGGGAGATTGTTGACACAAAGTCACAGTCAACCAAATATTGACTATATTGACCAAATAATACTTGTATAAATTCAATACGACACACGACGACTGCATTCAGTTCAAGACAGATGACAGCTCAGTCTTCAGCTCTCAGTGTGTTCTGGAGTCTGTATTTTATGATTTCATTGAGTCTAGATTTATGTACTCTGAGTTATGCTGAGCTCTTGGAACTTAGTATACAAGCCTACCCAATATCCCAAGCTCCACCAAAACCAAATTGCCCACAAGTCCCTCTTAGGATCATTCTGTGCTCTGGAGACAGAGTTCGGGCCGAACTCTGCCTCCACACAGAGTTCGGGCCGAACTCTGTCCCCTAGAAATCAGGAACCCTAATTTTAGGGTTAGCTGTTTGCTAGCTGTCCAACGGCCAAATTTTTGAATTTCCTTACCCGAATTCTGGCCGAATTCTGTCCCTAAAATCAGTATAAATAGGGCATGAATTCTCTCATTTTGAATCACTCAATCTTCTCTTCTCTTCTCTCCTACAAGCTCTATAAGCCATACCCTTCCCATCTACTAGCCACAAGCCTCCTAAGTCTCGAGTGCTCAGCATCTCTCATTTAGGATTCTTGTGCAAGAGTGAAGAAATCGCTTGGACAATTCCAAGCAAATCGCCACTGCGATTCTCTGTAAGAAGTTTACGTGCTCTTCTGAAGAAAAGGCACGGGTTGTAAGCTACTATTTCACAAATAGTGGATTTAATCCTGAGCTAGAGTTCTCAGGCCTGGACTAGTCCTCCACGAGGGAAACCAGGTTAAAATTGCTGTGTTTGCGTATGCTCTCTTGTCTTTCATTTACATTCCGCATTTTACTCTGACTATTCATTGTTAGTGAAAGAGTTAATTTTTTAATTGGTCATTATACATACATACTCTATTCACCCCCCCTCTAGAGTTGCCAAACTGTTCTTCAATTATCAGTGAGGCTCAATATACTAACTGGTAATGGTCTTATGGGAGTAAATAGAGTCTTTTTCTCGTGTAGAATTGTTGTTAGCGGTAGAGAGTTCCCCGCTAGGTTGATAGTGTTTTCGATAGCCGACTATGATGTTGTCTTAGGAATGAATTAGCTGAAGGATCAGTATGTGAGAATACACTGCCATCTTGGCAGGATTATTTTTGGTATTCCCGACGAGGCAGAATTTTCATTTTCCAAGGACAAAGTAGAACCTTCTACCCCGGTCATGCGGATGGCAGTTGCAGCGGCAGTTTAGAGATAGAGATAGTTGAAGAGTTTCTTGATGTGTTTCTCAAAGAGCTTCCAGGTATGCCCCGGGAGATAGAGATAGAGTTCACTATCGACTTCATTCCAGGGACTGCACCAGTGTCAGAGAGAGTCAACAGAATGGCACCATCAGAGTTGGAGATCCTGTACAAGATGATTGAAGAACTCAGAACCAAGGGATTCATTCATGCTAGTGGATCACCATGGGGAGCCCCGATGCTTATTATGAAAAAGAAGGATGGTACGTCAAGGTTATGTATTGATTATCGTACCTTAAATTTCGTAACAATCAAGAACAGATATCCTCTACCAAGGATAGATGATTTATTTGATAAAATCAGTGGGGTAGTAGAATTCTCAAAGATTGACTTGTGGTCGGGGTACCATCAGATCAGAGTCAGAGAGCAAGTTATCCCGCAGACAGTATTCAGATCTAGATATGGGCATTGGAAGTTCCTTATTATGCCATTTGGAGCGACCAATGCGCCAGTCGTATTCATGGACCTCATGAATCATATCTTCATGCCCTATTTGGACCAGTTCGTGATAGTGTTTATAGACGACATCTTGGTCTATAGCAAGAATATGGTGGAGCATGAGCAGCATCTTCGTGTTGTTCTTCAGATTCTCAGAGAGCACCAGTTGTACGCGAAGTTCAGTAAGTGCGAGTTTTGGTTGGATCGTATCTCGTACTTGGGTCACATCATCACCAGAGGTGGAGTGGAAGTAGACCCCCAGAAGATAGTGGCTATAGAGTCATGGCCAGTTTCCAGCACCGTCGTCGGTGTTCGTAGTTTTCTTGGATTTGCCGACTATTACCGGCAGTTCGTATCAGACTTTGCTCGGATTTCAGCACCATTGACGTAGTTGATCCGCAAGGATGTGTAGTTTGCTTGGACAGTAGAGTGTCAGAGTTCATTCGAGAAGTTGAAGCAAGGATTGATGATAGCACCCATTCTCATACTTCCAGATGGGACTGGAAGATTTTCAGTTTATTGTGATGCTTCTGGCAGAGGATTGGGATGTGTCTTAATGCAGCATGGTAAGGTAGTAGCTTATACGTCACGTCAGCTTCGTGATCATGAGAGGAATTATCCAACCCATGACTTGGAGTTAGCAGCGGTGGTTTTCGCACTTAAGCTTTGGAGGCATTAGTTATATGGAGATCGGGTAAAGATTTTACCGACCACAAGAGTCTTAAGTATGTGTTTACTCAGAAGGATCTCAACATACGTCAGAGGAGATGGCTAGAGCTACTTGTGGATTACGACATCAACTTGCAATATCATCCTGGGAAGGCCAACGTTGTAGCAGATGCATTGAGTGGAAGGCCAATGTTTACTCACAGTTCGCTGTATTCGATTCATCCCGACGGTATGAAGATGTATCGTGATGTCCGTCAGTATTTTTGGTGGAATGGCATGAAGAGGGAGATGGTCCGGTTTGTCTCTCGTTGCTTAGTTTGTCAACAAATTAAAGCTGAACATCAGAGACCGGCTGGACTTCTTCAACCTTTACCGATCCCAGAATAGAAATAGGAGCACATTACTATGGATTTTGTAACTGGATTACCTAAATCTCCAGCTGGGAAAGATGCTATCTAGGTTATAGTTGATCGACTCACGAAAATAGCTCATTTTCTTCCTTTCAGAATTGGCCAGTCAATGGATCAGCTAGCAGGGATGTACCTCAGGCAGATAGACAGATTGCATGGAGTACCAGTTAGTATCATATTAGACAGAGACTCAAGATATACATCTCACTTTTGGCGGAGTCTTCAAGAGAGTTTGGGGACTCGTCTCAAGTTCAGTTCAGCCTATCATCCGCAAATAGATGGTCAGTCTGAATGCACAATTCAAACTCTTGAAGATATGTTAAGATCATGTACACTTGACTTTGGTGGTTCGTGGGAAGATCACTTGTACCTAGTAGAGTTTTCGTACAATAACAGTTTCCAGGCCAGTATTCAGATGGCACCTTTCAAGGCATTGTATGGCAGGTAGTGCAGATCTCCTTTAGCCTGGGATGATGTAGGCGAGAGGTAGATGCTTGGTCCCTAATTGATTTCACAGACTATTGAGGTGGTCAGACGAGTCAGAGATCATCTTCGAGTTGCGCAAGATCGTCATCGTCATTGGGCCGATTCTTATCGACGTCCTCTTGAGTTCTCTATCGGCGACCACGTATTCTTTAGTATCTTGCCTGCCCGTGGCGTCATTCGATTCGGCGTACGGGGAAAGCTTAGTCCTAGGTATATAGGGCCGTTTGATATCCTAGAGCGGGTAGGTGATGTGTCCTATCGTCTCGCTCTTACGTCGTCGTTACGTGAGGTGCATGATGTATTCCATGTATCCCAATTGCGACACTATATCTCGGACCCGAGTCATATCCTTGATCATTCGGAATTGGATGTTGGTACCAACCTTTCGTATGAGGAGAGACCCGTGTCCATATTGGACCAAAGATAGAAGATACTAAAGAATAAGACTATCAGTTTAGTCCGAGTTGCTTGGGGTCATCACTCTTTGGGTGAGTCAACGTGGAAGTGTGAGGATGATATCCGATCACGATATCCCGACCTATTTGACTCATAAGGTGTAATATCTTTCTTATGCCTTATGCTTTAATTCCTTGCTTGCATGGTTGATTGTATGATTGATTGCTTAGTCATATATTGCTTGCGATTAGTATAACTTGTCCCGACATCTCTAGTCTCTTGATTAAAATTCCGAGGACAGAATTCTTTTAAGGTGGGTAGAGTTGTCACCTCCATTTTTCATTATACGTCTTTCCAGTATACGTGTACGAAATCCTGATACATATTTTTTACTTCTCCTGTCTTGCTAGCTAATTTTGGTTTAATCTTTCTTAGGTTCATCATGACATATCATGGTTTGACTTGGTTTATTTTGGGTTGGCTGGGTTTATTTTCCTTGGCTTAACATGTTAGAACCCCCCATTTAAAGCCCACCAACCTACACTCTCTCCTCCATTACTTCTTTATTTACTCCTCCCACCTACACCCAAGAGCTCTAGGCAAGTGCAACTTACTTCATAATGGATCTTGGATTTTATTGTTCCAATGTCTTCCTCTCCTAGTTCTAAGCCTCTTTGGAACTTGTCATTTTTGGTTTTGATGGATAGATTTGGTAGATCTAGGTTTTGCCCTTTCTTATGATTTTCTTGGTTTTGATCTATGAAAACTTGGTATTTTCGAAAACTAATTGTTCCATGTTGTTGGAAATTTCATTCTATCCAATTTTGGCCTTTGAAAAGTTGGATTTGGATTTGTTTTGACCAAGTTATAGACTTTTGAAGCTATGGGTTCAAACCATGGAAATTTCTGCTGATTGGAGAAGACAATGAGCAGCATGCGCAAGCTTTTTAGCTTGTGCCACTGTGTTGTGCGTGCTCCATTGCGAGGCGCATCCTGACCTAGTGTGCGTGCTCCTTACAGCGGCACAACCTGAGTCAGGCGCAACCTGAGTCAGGCGCAAACTGACCTGGCGCACCACAGTCAGGATCAACCTAACCTAGCATACCCCAGTCCGGCGCAACCTAGCCTCGCGCAGCCTAGTGCCTGGCGTAACCTGACTTAGCCCGACTTGTTCTGGCGTAACTCAGCCTGTCATGGCTCGACTTGTCTTGGAGCAACTTGACCTGACCTGGCATACCCCAGTGCCTAGGCGCAACCTAATGTGTGGACGCATGCACCCCCTTGGGCGCATGATGTCCCCAGGTTCCCCTTTCTTAATTTTTACACCCATTTTATATCCTTACGCCATTTCGATATGAACTCGACATGAACACGATGTGATCATGACATATTAATGGAATGATAGCACTTGATGGTGGCCGTTGTGGCGCACCCTTGACAAGAAATATTGACATGGTAATCTGTACACGACATGATATCTAAATACGACATGAGACATGAACATGACAGGCCAGTACATGATAGTGGCCCGTTGCGGTGCACTCTTGACAAGTAAATATGACATATAACCTTGAATGTCGTTGCGACGGCTACCTCGACTTGATAAGTAAATCCTCGTCTTGACACCGAGGGAACTTGTTTGAAACTTGTTTGTATAAGCTACTAGTCTAGTTTCATCTTGCATCATGTCTAGGACATTAGTCCCTGGTTACCAGGGTCAGGGATTCATACTGAATCTGACTAAGGTTAATGACTATATTGATCAAGTAGTTCATTCTAAGGGAGATTTCCCCAGTTACAGGCGATCCCGTTATCCCGGCCACACCTGATGGACTTGTAGCCTGCCGTCGAGTGGGGCACATTTCCAGTCCACTGTCATGTGGGACACACTTATGAAACAAGTACAAGGCACACTGTTATGTATTGCACTCTAAGCCATTTAATAATTCTGGATAACTTTGGTATTCAACCTTGCCTAGATAACCTAGATAGCTGCAAGGCCTGTGATTGCTGAAACATCTCATTGCATCTTGCTAGTAACTAGGCTTGTGATAATAGCTAGTTAAAGTATCAAGCCGTACTCTTTACTTGGCCGTGATTGATGGACGTAGTCCAGTCTAGTCTTGTCTAAGCAATGCCAGTCTATGATTATTTCAGCACATGCTCGTTCATGCTTTACTCTTGTCGATAATTGGTTGGAGACTAAGTTCTGTTCAGGTGAAGGGTTACAATCCCGGTCCTTATTTGACTTACGAGTTGTAACTTGGCTACTGGAAGGGTTCCTTAGTCGTCTTATCGTTTATCATCTTATTTTTCTCTAACTCATGTCTTTTTATTATCCTTTATGTCTCATGTGCTAATATGCTGGTTTTAGTTCTTAAATGAAGCCTCCCTTGTGGCACTTGCTCTTTCTGGGGTTTGACCCAGCTGGTTTTGTATGGCCAGATTTCGGAGTAGGACCCGAGGATCTTCCAGCCTTCCATGCAGATGGTGAACACTATGCACAACACTGGCAACTAGTGGATTTTATATTGCTCTCCCACTCTATTGTAAATTATTCTTTTAAGGCATTTAGCCGTCGAGCAAGTGTTAGCTCGTGTTAAATTTACATTCCTGTCTGCCTTTGGGCTGTAACATGATTGACAAATCCTAGGGTTGATCACGTATGACTTAAACTCTTGCTAGTCTTCGCATTTTGAATGACTAGCTTCATGATCATCTAAATATATAATATATGGGACGGTTTACTTTGTATGTCTGATGATCTACCATCTTGTTACACTTACTTGCTTGCTTGAGATTGAGATACTAGGCTTGTTATTGACCATAAGAGTCTGTTGGCTTGTAGTAAAACCCTTATGTATCTAGACAGCATAGTCCCCTCTGTCGTTCTACTCGTCGCAGCAGCCTTTGGAACCCAGGTACGCTGAGTCTTCTTCAATTTTACGAACCGCTTCGAAGGACTCGACTTCTTTTTAGAGAGGAGATCTTCAAAAGTTTGCTGGTCGACACGTACGACCAACATCTTTTGAGAATATCCCAGCAAGTTGTCGTCAGATTGCGTCACACCTTCTCGTTGGAGGAGAAGGAAGTCTCAAGCAGAGTCGCCATCTTATTTGCTATAACAAAAAGTTGAACGAACTTTTGTATTCAAACTTATAAAAAGTACAAAAAGAACTCCAAAACAGGAGATTTAAGTACAAGAATTTCTGGGGAAGTATGACGGTGGAGATCGAGTACTACAGCGGCTCCTTTACTCCGTTGACGATTTGACGACGAGTGGAACTTGCTCTGATTTTTTGGTGCTCGTGAATAGAATTCTGGGCTGCCAATCAAGAAATTACTGACCTTTTTAATGAAGGAGAACTCCTTATATTTATAGGCCTGGCACATATACGATGTGCTTGAGATTTATTGGACGTGCAAGAGCGCTGCACGTTGAGATGTGAGAGAATCTTTTGTCTTTGCACGGTGAGGGCAGCTGCTGAGATGACATGTGGTGGACATTGAGATTCTCTTCTATCAAGATCTCGGGTGGTTATCAGCATAACCGAATAGAAGACACGTGGCGTGCATCTATTGCTCAAAATATTTTGTTCATATGAAGCCGACTAGGTTTGGCTCATATCCAAAATGTTGAGTTTTGTCTCTATCTTTGGGGAAACAGTTTAAACAAACCGATTGGATGTTGCCCTTATCAATAGAACCAAATTTCATTCTTATCTTTGGAGAGGTGGTTTAAACAAAACAGATTGGATATTGTTTCTATCAACAGAACTAAACTCCGTTCTTATCTTTGGAGCGATAGTTTTAAATAAACCAGTTGGGTAATATCTGAAAAGATATAGGTGCCAGACTGGCTACGTGGAACAATACCACCTTATAGGATTACGCATCTATCTGAGATGCACTTCTGGTGAGGCTTCAATGTCACTGCGCTTTTGGGCGACGAGGAGACTGTGTTTCAAAGACGACGGGTCACTGCGCTTTTGGGCGACGAGGAGACTGTGTTTCGAAGACGATGGAGTCACTGTGCTTTTGGGCGACGAGGAGACTGTGTTTCAAAGACGACGGAGTCACTACGCTTTTTGGGCGACAAGAAGACAGTGTTTCGAAGATGACGGAGTCACCGTGCTTTTGGGCGACGAGAAGACTGTTTTTCGAAGACGACGGAGTCATTGCGCTTTTGAGCGATGAGGAGACTGGTTTTTCGAAGACAACTGAGTCACTATGCTTTTTGGGCGACGAGGAGACTGTTGGTGGGGTTCTGTGAAGCCACTACGCTTTTACGAAGCAATGAGGGACTTCTGAGAGCTTTGTGAAGCCACTGCGCTTTTACGAAACGTTTCAGGACTTTCTGAGATATCTTTGTGATTAACGACACCGCTTTGTGTCTGTTGAGTCAAAGTATCTTTAATTACCGCCATCTTTTTGGGGAATTCAAGGAGTTCATGGCTTATGATTCAGTCAAATGAACCTATTGAATGAGATTCATTGTGTTGAGTCCTAGGTTTACCTCATTAATTTGGGGGTCTTTGACCGATGGCATGTGGCGTTTGGGGTTGGACCACACTTAGCCTATATAAAGGAAAGCTTTTCTGAGGAGCTACGTCCATTGTCTCTTAGCATTCCCACCATCATGCTTGATCCCGACTTAGCTTTAAGCGGCCGTTGGCCTTGCACAAGTCGACTGTTGGTTGTGGATCCCTTCATTCAAAGAAGCTGCATCCCTGTAGAAGAACGGCTACTGGGTTTTGAGATGCACTTCAGCGTTTGGCATAAGGAGTTCGAACCTCAACAACATCTTGGAGGTCTTCGAGGTTCAAGCTACTGGGTTTGGATTTATTGCCAACCTGAAGCGCAACAGGTTGTGCTCTGTCCTGTTAAAGAGCCGCAGTAGTATTCCGAGCATGAGCTACGGTCTTGCTCGAGCCAATAGCTGCTTCATTAGCCATATTGGAGTTCCTCTGCGCCTGGCTCGTAAGTGGCTTTCTCTGACGAGGAAGTGATTTGCTCTGACACTGCTGCGCATTTGGAGGGTTGCTCACTTTCTGAAGGCTGCACACTTGTAGACTTTAGACGTTTAGTCTTTATATGTAATCATGAAGAATCTGTAATAGATCTTTGTAGACATGATTTTAATAAATAATTTTCCTTTATGTACTGTCTTTGTACGTCTCTTGTGATTTATCATTATCTGCACTTTTGAGCAGCTACGCTTTTATGAAGTTATATGTAGGGACTGTTGTCACCAACGCTTCTGTGATTGCTGTATTTTATTTTTCATGCTTCTAGAAGGACCAAGAAAGATGAACCATTCGTGGTTGACCTTTGTCGAAACATGCAACTAGTGCAATCGGATGAGCCCCTGGAGGTCGATCTGATTCATGCTATGATCACTGCATGATTAAATGTTGTAAATAAACCTCCATGTATTAAACTTCCTGAAGATGTTTTCTGGAATAAGAAATTATGTACATACTTAATGAAAGAGGTTCTGCATTTGATTACTTTAGTGTTCCTGAGATTGGTCTAAAAACTATAGACTCTTTGTGTTCACTTATCACATATACGAAGCTGTCATTGCCTGTAATATTTTTTCTCAAAATAGTACTCCGTGTCTGTCATACGAAGATTCTTACTTTGTAGTACCAGCTAGGTCGATTGGCGAGACATCGATCATTTTTTTCAAGCCGAAGTTATTAAAGAAACTTTAATTGACGATCCTGAACCAGATTCTGGTTGAATGCAGTTTTACCGGTACACTCCTCAAGCGAAGAATATCATTCAGAAAATAGGCTATGATTCTCACGACCCGCACCCAGTGTAAATGTACGAGAAGTGGTTACGTCCAGCCTACGCCGCAGTGTCGACGATAGAACGCTGTCCTAGGTCACATACATCTAACAGTTATAAGTTACATGTACAATTTATACACTCCGAATGGAGGTAACATAAATAAGTACAACTCAATCACAACTAAAAAAGAAAGTACGATATGATAGAATAGAAGAACATAGAATCCACAGATGATAAATACAAGATAGAGAAATAGCTGAAATCTAAGATAAACATTTTCACTAATCCAGAGTACAAACTCCCAATATATACAAGTGTATCTGACATAACATGAAGATAAATAGAACTAGCCTAGCTAACTAGCTTAGTCTATAGGGGTAGTGTCATCAGCAAGTGCTGGGTCCTCCTGAGGGTCCAGCTCAAGTGTGTCGTCTAAACCTGCTCCGTAATAGGTGGGACACAGCTCCTCAAAGTCATCTGTAATATTTCAACAGGTCCAGTCAGGACTGGAGCGAGCACAGTACATCTCACGCAGTTCATATCATGACAAGAATAAAATACAGGCAATAGAGTAAGATACATGAAACGCTGAAGAATATACATAAAGAAAAAGAGAAGAGTGTAATGAAATATTGACTATAAGTAAAGAGCTACAGTGAACTAGTGATTTAGAGTACAAGCTAGACATGTGAACGGCTTGATAATAAACATGAGAGTTTGTACATGACTACACTACTTTGGAAATTGTCCACATGACTATTTATACTCTCCCGTACCCCAATCAATACACAAGGATCCGTTCAAGTTATGTTACTGCACATGAAATTCACATGGGGACCCATAAATGGGTGCACATGAATATAAACATGGGGGCTCCGTGAACATGAGAGTACATGAATTACGAGAGTGCACATGAATGTTGAAAGCACAAGAATACATAATAAAATTGAAACGCACATGACATGATGTATCTGATGCTCCCGAGGGGGATAACATCGTATGAAAAGATCCATATAGTACTAATCCGTGTTTCCATCGTGTCAGCATCAAGTAAAATAATCTAGAGCAAGAAAATACTCCTAGCAAGTATGAAACGGTCAGAGAATGTACTCGCCTGATATCCTGAACGTCTGAATGAAATACTGCCTGAGGAGTGGTGTCTGGCTCCTAATCAGAACAGTACAAGTCATAACATGTTCAACTAATAAAGTAAGCTACTATGATGAAGTCTACATGATATTGGGTCAATTCTAGACCAATGTCAACCCTGGTCAACTTCAGTCAACTAACTAGTCAATGCTAGGTCAACTAGGTCAACCTAGACCCAATGAAGTCTCACTAGGCCTAACCAGTCTACCCTAGCAGGTATACACCATACACAAGTCTATATGACTACTCATGTGCATATTTACCATATGCCAAGACCACACAAGGATACCATAGGCTATGTTACCTAGGTTATATGCCATAGGCTATACACATACAATCCATATATTTATATACACACTATATCAATAGGAATTCTATATTTTATCACATTAACACATTTAGCTATATATAATATATATATTATAGAGAGGGATAGAGGGAAAGAGCATGTGAATGTGTGAGTGTGTAGCTAGGATACATGTGACAGGGACTTACCCATGTGTGTCTATACATAGGCATGTGTGTGTATAGGTGAGCTAAAATTAGTGTGTACATTTGTGTAATAGGTTAGCAATGATTCCATGGTATGTGTTTGTCATTAGGTGTCATAAATGTGTGTGTGAATGAGTGAATAGGTAGTTAGGAAACAGTGTAATGGTCTTCTCAGATTTTGTAAGGTGAGATATGTATATGGGCTGAAATAAATGTGTGCAAGAGTGGATATAGGCAGTGGGTTAATCCCATCTCAGATTTTAGTGCCTCCAAAGTTTTAGTTTCCAGATTAGTGTAGGTGTGTGTGTCTTGTGTACATGAGAGTATAGAGGGTTAATATCAGTTAACAGTTCAAGAGTGAGACATAGGTTAAGGCTACATTCCATATAGGTTCAATCCTTAAACAGTGTATCAGTGTCAAGATAGTGCCATGTGTGACAGTTTATATGGGAATCATTCCCAGATTTCAAACAAGTGACAAGAATGGATAGGTGGGTGAGTGTTCTATAAACTAGAACAAGTCCCAGGTTTGCCAAAATAGGAATTTCAGTATGAATGTTCCCAGGACATCCAGATTTTTGTATGTGTGTGTTTGGGTATAAATCAGTATGTGCTTGGATGAACCATGGTCTAATCTCAGGAATATGTTTATCATTAATGTGTATTTGTTTGTGAACTTGTGTAATGTGAATTGAATGATAGAAATTATGGGAACACCAATCCTCATTTCAATTTGAGAGTTTGAACAAAACAGTATGTGCAAACAGTGTCCTATGTGTGTGTGTAATGTGTGCAGTGACAGCAATGAGATAGGTGGGTGAGTGTGTAATACACATGAGTGTGTGTATTGGTTAGCATAGGGTTAATCCCAGGTTTGTTTCATGTTCTCAAGATTCTCAGATTTCACTACAGTGTATCAGTTATTGCAATCCCAAATCAATACACAATTCGAATATGAATATGAACTATTCTCCATGCCAACCTAACCCTAATATGTTATCTGTATATTACAGTAACTAAACCACATTAGATACATGATATCAACATTTAAATGTAAATCGAAAATGTTGAAAACAGTGTTAAGTCACTGATACCCGACAGTATCAGGGAAATAGGGATTTCCCATTCGAATTGAAATAACTGTTAATAAGCTGGGTTAATGGTTGATATTTAATGACTAACATGTGTATGTGTTATACATGCAATATCGTGTACAAAAATAGGACACGAACGTGTCCAAGAGTTCACAAACCCAACACACTGAACTGGGTTTAGACTGTAGTGAACCCGTGTCCTGTATAAGTCGAATTTCTCACTCGACACGAATCCATTGGACACGAGGCTTTGGCGGTGTCATGTCAGACATTGCCCCTCCCTCTGTGTCCAATCTTACGTGTCCATGAGCCCTACAACACCCGCACGAGCACCTGAGTAGCAGGACAACCCGACTGTGCGCGCGCACAGGGCGTGTCCACGATTTCAACACGACACGAACTGGACTCGAATCCAGCTCAGTCTCAAAGAAAACGATAAGACACATTAAAATACAAATTTTTATTCAAACACAATCCGAAAACAAAGTCAAAAAGCCCACTATGGCATTACGTCGAACACCATGGCACGTAGGCTGATACGTGTCCGATACGGACACGTAATGGACACGACTCATCACAAAATCTATTCCTACAGTTAGAGGACGCCTAGGGCTATGCAAATATGCCAAAAAATCAGGAAACTAATGGCTAAATAGAAAGTTACCTATGTGGTGCTCCTTCTCAGGAAAACTCAAAGATGAAGATCCTCTCTAGCTAGCTCAAAGCTCCACTAGAGACCAAATCTGAGATTCACCTCCACCAGCAGTAGGAGAACAGTATTTAGGTTATAATACAAGAGATTTGAATGAAAATGGATGAGTAATGATCAAAATAGAAAAGGTTGAATGAACAACAAAACTTTGCTCTTGAAAATGGAAGAATGAACAAAAGAGGCAAGAAAACTTTGGGAGACATTAAATAAGGGGGTGTGGATCCCTAGTGGCCGGCCCATATTCTAGGGTTAGGGTTTTAGGAAATCAATCAATGGCTCTCTTAACATCTAGTCAAATCAAGGGTCCAAAATCTAGGTTTACATACCAGTCTAAGTTGCATTCTAGTTAGCTCTAACTAACCATGACTAACCAAAATTAATCATAACTAACTAATACTAACCATGGCTAACTAAGACTAACTATGACTAATCTAGGTTAGGTCCAATCTTGGTTAGGGCTAATCACAACACATGGCAACTAATTAAATAATATTAAAATCACACTATTCCAATAAATATATTAATTTTCAAAAATTTCAAAATGACAAAAATATCCTCAAACTAGAAATGTGGTAGTGACAAATCTACCCTCCTTAAAAGAATTTTGTCATCGAAATTGAAAGGCAAAACTAAATAGATGAGAAGGATAGACAATCATACCTCAAGGTCCAAAAAGATAAGGGTATCGCTCGCGTATCTCATCCTCCTGGTCCCTGTAGTGCCCCGTCCCTACATCGTGCCTCGTACTCTGTCCACGGGGTACGCGAGAAAGGAACACTGTCGCTATCGATTCGGTTGGGACCGATAGGTCGGGATCGACCGAGTCGATCGAACGAGAACGGTTGAATTAAGATCCATTCCTCGTTATGGAATGTCTTCTTCGGAACCAAGTCCTATATTCAGCGGGTTGCGCCTCGAGGATTGACTCTGCGGCTGAGTCGGGAGAGACCTTCCGTTGCTCTACTTTTCACGCCGCTTGCGTTGGTTTTGGCTTTGTTTTCTGAATGCATTTTCGTGAATATTTTCGATGGTTTTCATGGCTTGAATTTCGAACTCGCATTTCCTATCGAACAACTTGAATAAAGCAGTGTTCTAATCGGTTGCTTGTGCGATTTCAGGTAATCGCGTAGGCGACGTCTAGCGCGACCAACAAGTTCTCTCGTCGAAGTAAACTCAAGGTGAGTGGCTGACCCTTCTCTTCTAGACCCCTTCTTAGGCAAAATCGATAATGTTGTTGCGAATGAAAAGATAAATGCAAGTGCACGAACACGAATGAATGAACAAGTTTTCAAAGAAAAGGTAGGCTATGTCTTAACAACTAAAAACATGTCTTTGCACGGTCGTGGACAACTTGTCGACAAGGTGAGCGTTTCCCCGCACGGCAACCCGAGGCCACGGGACCGTTAGGGGCAATAAGGGAAACAAATAATTAGCTGTGCTGGGCACGAGTTAGACGAGGACTTGCAGCGGGGCTCGCTACTCAAGCTGAAAGGACCCCGTCTAACAAAAGCTAGAGGAGTCCACAATGGCTCTGGGAGCCAGTGACCAACCACACGAAATATTGCACTTGGTATGAAAATGATAACAATTAACAGGGAAGAACATGGTAAGTTTCATAAGGCACGGCACGGTCCGCCGCGGTTAAGTTCAACGTAAACTTCATTATGCTTGTCATATGCTTGTTTGAAATTTATTAGGATGGTTAGAAACATTCATGAACTAAGTCATATAAACCCATCAACCAAATGAGAGCTTGGAACTTAATTTTCCACACACAAGTACAAAGTGTAATGTACTGATCCTCGCTCTCCACGCAGGTACCCCGAACCACGAAGGGCATGCCACCTAAAAAGCTCAAGGCAACGTGAACCCTTTTGAAGCCTCGTCAGCGTGTAAAGGCTAGTTTCTGGATTCCTTTTGAAGAAGACCCGCACTCAGTCCAAAAGAAAAGATGGTGACTCGACTTCCCGCGATAGCAGGTGAAAATGTGTAATGATTTTTACTTATAAAAAGGGATATAATGTATGGAACGACTATCTCATCGGTGTTCATTTTGTAAGTCGAGTCATGTTGTGGCCCGCGCGGCAATAATTGTAAAGAAGTCTATCTAATGTTTTATTATTATCAATGAAAAAGTCTATTTATATTTCAAATGTGTCATTCAATTTCTCTGCGTACTCTAACTTGATGTTGTGTTTTGGATAACCTTATGTCTATGCCTTGTGTGATCGCAACTTAGGTTCGTACGGCATCACGCCCGGGGGACGACTATCGATAATACGGAATCGGGGCGTGACATAATGGTATCAGAGCACGGCTTTACATCCTTTGGCCTCACGTCTAGAGTTCCAAACCTTTGACCTTGCGTCGATGAGATAAGTTGTTCCATACAATGAGTCCGTAATAAATTGAGACTGATGTGTTTGCGTTCATATTGTAGAAGTACCGGAACCCACGGCCGAGCAAGAACAGAGCGCTTCTAGCGGCTCTTGTAGTTCGCATCATCTGCGGGCCGGACCTTCTAATGATACCATCGAAAGGATGCTGCACATGATGGAGGCACAGCAAAACCAGTCCGAGAACCGGCATCAACAGGTAGAGAAACGACAGGCTTAGTTCGAAGCTCGCTTCAAAGCTCGCTTTGACGCACATGCCAAACTTTAACAAAAGCTGCTGGATACCCTGCAGCAGATTGTACAGACAATGGCGGCCAACAGAAATTCTGCGACTGCATCCACCGTTATCGCACCTGCTGCCACCGTGCCGACGATCCAACCCATTTAAGTCGATACGGAGGAGCCCAAGCGTCAACCAGCGGCACCGAAAAAGTAAAACTTTGAAGTGTCAGAATTCAAGAAGGCGTGCCGTACTTCCTTCAGAGGTACTGAAGGCCCTTCCATGGCGATCGACTGGTTGGAAAAGCTAGAAGATCACTTCGAGCTTCTCAGCATTGAAGAATCGAAGCATGTCTCCTGCGCACAACTTTAACTACGGTTGAACGCGCATGACTGGTGGGCCGTGCGCAAACGAGCGATCCAACCGGACAACACTACCGTGCCGATCTCTTGGGCCACGTTCTGCCAAGCTTTTGAAGTCCAGTACCTTCCGTCAGCCGTTCGTCAAGCGAAGGAAAATGAATTCATGCAGTTGAAGCAAGGGAGCCGGAGAGTGGAACAGTATGCCGCAGAATTCAACAAGTTGTCTAAGTTTGCTAGTCAGTTTCTGCCTACTGAACACTACTAAAATAACCCAGATTAGCGACGTCAGGAGACGTCGCTAAATACAGAAAATACGTCGCTAAAAATGATCTGTGACGTATTTAGCGACGAAAAACGTACTTCGCTTATAGGCAAGTCGCAGATGATACTTTCGTCGCAGAACGTCGCTATTTGCGACGCGGCGTCCATTGTCGCTAGACGTCGCCAAATGAGCGACAGAGAGCGACGTATCAGTATGTCGCCAACATTACGACGTAAAGCGACCACTAGCGACGCTTCACTAGTTTATAAATGATGACGAGGCATGGCATCCACGTGGCCACGTGGGCAACTTAGTGACGTATATTAACGACGTCGAGCGACGTAACGTCGCTAGTTAGCGACGTATAGCGACGTCTATTTGCCGTCGCAGTACGTCGCAGAACGTCACTATACGTCGCTAATGTTAAAAAAAAATTAAAAAAATATAATTGATATTTTTATTATGCTGTGTTTCTGTGTTTACAGTGTGTGTGAAGTGCAGTGTTCGAACCATCGACAGTTTCGCTTACTGTTCTATGTTTTATCTTGGATAGAAAGAGCAACAGTTCAGGGTGCACTTCTCAGAGCTTCCTCTTCACGTCCTTCACCTTCTCGGGAACCTTTACGACGTCCAAGAAAGTAAAGGACGTGAAAATGAAGCTCTCAGAAGTGCACCCTGAACTGTTGCTATTTCTATCCAAGATAAAACATACAACAGTAATCGAAACTGTCGATGGTTCCGAACACTGTATTTCACATTCACTGTAAACACAGACACACATCATAACAAAAATACATAATATATTTTTTTAAAATTTTGGCAGCACCTCCTTTGTATATCAGATCATCGCTTATAACCCAGCGTAGGTATATTTGTCATCCCGTCGCAGATATCACAAAGTAAATATCACAATAAAAATAGGAGGCAGTGTAAAGTAAATATCACAGACACACATCCTCACAAACATCCAATAGAGTCAAATAAAAAGAAAGATGATAAAAAGTCTCCCACCAAGTGTATAAACAACAGTGTATGAATAAATAATTTGCCCATAGGGCCAATACATACAAGTCATAAAAAAACCAATAAAATCACTGCGGACCCCTGCCGCGCAACTGGGATAGAATGTAGTCATACTGCTCCTGGGTGAGCTGTACCGTAGGGGCAGTAGGAGGCAGTACAATGTCTGGAGTCGGCGCCGGAGGCAGTGCAGTATCTGGAGTCGGCGCCGTCGATGGACCCGGAGGACGTACCTGCTCCAGCTCTCGCAGTCGCTCACCATACGCAGCAAGGGTACTCACCACCTTCTCAGTATACTGAGCGAGTGAGGCAGATAGGCTCCTCTGCGATCCCTCCAGCTCGACCTGTCTACGCTCTGTGCGCTGCGTAGACTCGATGAGCGTCTGCAAGTTGGCAGCTGCAGCCTGATGCAGACTCATCAGGTCCTGTATACTGCACTCGACCGCATCAAATCATCCGGTGACGATCGGAGGGTCGGATCGTCGCTCGACCGCATCAGAAATCTGCTGGTGCAACTCGCGACGCAGCTCCTCGATCTGACGATGAACATCCTCAGCTCGTGACGACGCCTGCGTAGCCGGAGACTGCGTACTGACAGAGGGGGCCCGGGATGACTCCGAAGCCAAATACGCGCCGTAGGATCCCGTACCGTAGTACGTACCCTTCTGAAGACCGCCAACGACGGTCATCCAGAGCTCGTCCGGCGATGGCTCTACAGGCGGCTGGAAGGAAGTACCAGCCCCTCCCTCTGCTTGCGCACTAGCAGCAGCAGCAGCATCAGCCGCCTCCTTCTGTAGCCGAACAAACTCGGCCTAGAACATGTTTGCTAACGTGTAAGTATTTACTAAAGTCTATATTGATATCTATTTTCCTGTTTTCTAAATTATAGTCAGTTAATATAAAGAATAGAACGTACATATGCCTACATCTCCCTCTCGTCAATGAAGTCTCCAGCCCTCCGATGGGTGAACAGGAAGACGGTCACCATGTTCGGGTCCTCACCCTTCTTTACCTGTTAAAATATATTATCTATTATTAATATTAAACATTATATCGAACTATATATAAATTAATGTCCATCATAGGAAACGTACTAAACGATGAAAATGCTCCGTCATCGGAATGGAGCCACCACACCACTTACCGGCGCTCGACCGCGCCACCTTGGCCTTCTCAGACCGCTCCTGGTACTTGGGCTCGCTGAATCTAGCCTTCATCGCAGTCCACTGCTCTGGCATAATCCAACCCTGGATCGGCTGTCCAGAGCGATCACGACGCTTCTGGTCGTCGATCGTATCACGGATGAGCTTGGCTATGATGGCAAAAAATTGGCCCTCGATCCTCGCCGCCCGGTGTGGTGGACAGAAATAGGTCCTCTACAAGAAGTAAAATACAAAAGTTGTATAATATACACAAATGATTATTAAAATTTAAAAATAAACAAATTTTTTATCATGAAGTGGGCGAACCAAAAGGCCTTCCTATCTGCGGGAGCATCTGAGTAGTTGAGCCAAGGCCCACCATAGTTCTGCCTCACAAATGTCCCCAGCTGTCTCTGTACTGCAGAAGGCCGATATCTATACAATAATAATTTTTCATTAATATATATGTACATATAATCATTTGAGAAATATATAATAATTAATTAACTTACTTCATAGGTCCGTCCGTCCAAATCTCCATACGCGTCTCACCCGGGGGAGCGCATGGAGGGTCGCTCTCACCTCCTGTCTGGGCAGGATCAGTCTGATCGCCGTCCTCCATATGATCGGCGTGGGCTCCCTCCATAGAGCCGTCGACAGTAGGAATGCTGGACGGGGGATCAGGGATGCTGGACGCGGGATCAGGAAGGCTTGACGACGAGGGAGGAGTCGCCAACCTGCTAGAACTGCCCTGTCCCGGTAATGGACCGGGAACAGAACGGTACACTGGCGTACTCGGAGATGAGGATGAGGGTACGGAACTGCCCTCTCCATCCCCAGCCTGAGGCTGACGGGGCTGCCTAATATATAATCCTCCGCATCGTCCAGATGGTCTAGTCATACCTGACAATAAAACAAAAAAACATATTTATATGATAGACATCACAGATTTTTGAAAAATATCATAGTCAAAAAGTGTCACTAAAGTGTCAATAAAAGTGTCAATAAAGTGTCACTGAAGTGTCACAAATTTATATGATAGAAGTGTCACTAAAGTGTCAAATATGATGATAAAACAAACGTACATATTTAATCCTCTTCTGAAAATTCATCTAGTTCGTTTAGCTCATCTACTTCTTCTTCTTCTTCTTCTTCTTCTTCTTCTTCTTCTTCTTCTTCTTCTTCTTCTTCTTCTTCTTCTTCTTCCTCCTCTACATCTTCACTTTCATCTGCATCTTCCTCTTCAGATAATTCTACTTCTTCTACACAATTAGATGTGTAATAGGGAACTTTCGTCGTGTCCACTTCTATAATATTTGTTACAAGAGGTAGTTTATCCTCTTGATAAGCTATATCGTCAACCTCAAAGGTATTTCTAGCTTTGGTCTTACATACTACCCACCAGTCCGACCTTATTGTTGTTCCCCGTTTAGGATAACTTGTGAAGTACACGAGCTGAGCCTGACTTGATAGGACAAATGGTTTATAGGCTTGATATCGACGCCGATAGTTTATATCAAC
The DNA here is from genome assembly GCA_029216955.1 of Iris pallida. Lineage (NCBI taxonomy): Eukaryota > Viridiplantae > Streptophyta > Magnoliopsida > Asparagales > Iridaceae > Iris > Iris pallida. The sequence goes on along the minus strand of JANAVB010026199.1, from coordinate 2,826,856 downwards.
AAGACCGTGCTTGTCTACTTTCCAACCTTGACCTTCAATCGGATCGAACCAATCACACCTGAATAACATAATCTTAGCAGGCTCTATTCCATAACTATATGTCAGCTCCACGATCTCCCGTAACACGCCATAGAAATCATTGCCCGCATCAACATCTTTGTAGTTCGAAGATATGATACACAAACAGCTATTTTTGGTAGAATCGAGATCCACAAAGTTGTCTCTGATCGGGCAAGTTGTTGACTTGAACCTAAACCCATTAACACAGTAGCTTGGCTATATTTTTGCAGCATAAATTGGTCCCTTGGCTAGCGTTCTAATAGACTCATTCTCAAGTCTTGCGTATGGACGATCGACCTAAATACCACGAAAGAAGCAATTAAGCTCATTCTCAATCAAGTGCATATACAAAAAGGTAATTACAGAGTTCTCAAGTCTTACATATGCACTCAACCATGATGGAAAATAACGCCTCATTTCTTGTTCTAGTTCTTCTTCTGTTATGTGTGGCCTACCCGACCTCACATCATCATTAAATATGCTGAAAACAATATCGTTCAATTAATGTAATAGTATAATAATTAATACTATTAAAATAATATAGACGTATTAATTACTTACCCCTCCAGTTTCTCTACTTCCTTCTCGTCGCAGTTGAGTAATACATACACCTGAGCAGCCCTTAGCTCATCATCGTTCAGATATCTCTTTTTCATCTTACCCGATGGCTTTCCTGGAGCATTGAATACCGTCAGTATTGTATCATTACTTTCATGATCTCCCTCGTCGTTTCTGGAAGCTCTCGTTCTATTAGTTGCAACATGAGGCTTTAAATACATCGAACAAAAGTTTGTAATCTCCTCGAGAACATAGGCTTCACAAATAGAACCCTCGACCCGTGCCTTATTTTTCACCTTTCTTTTTAGGTGATTCAAATGTCGCTCGAATGAGTACATCCATCGATATTCGACGGGTCCACCAATACGTGCCTCATAGGATAGATGAATCGGCAAATGCTCCATAGAGTCGAAGAATCCAGGAGGAAACACCCTCTAGCTTGCATAGTGTTACCGCAATGTCCTTCTCTTGCTTTTCTAGACGATCAACGAGCAATTTCTTAGAACAAAGATCCCTGAAGAATATGCTAAGCTCCGTCAATGGATCCCAAACTGCCTACGGTAAGAATTCCCGAAATGCAATCGGAATTAACCTCTCCATGAATACGTGACAATCGTGGCTCTTCATACCCGTCAATTTGTTTTTCTTCGGATCGACACATCTTCTCAGATTTGACACATATCCGTCTGGAAATTTTAGGCCCTGGATCCACCGACAAAGTCTCACTTTATCCTCCTTGTCCAGCGAGAAAATTGACTTCGGCAGGAACTGTTTTCCATTCTGCTGTATCAAATGCAACGCAGGGCGTTTGCATATTTCTTCTAAGTCCAACCTGGCCTTGGGATTGTCTTTCGTTTTTCCCTTTACGTCCATCACAGTATTAATTATGTTATCAAACACATTCTTCTCAATATGCTTGACATCAAGATTATGTCTGATCAGATTGGTACTCCAGTATGGCAGATCCCAGAATATGCTCCTCTTTGTCCAGTTATGAACTCTACCAAATCCATCGTACTTGTACCCAGTTGTAGGATCTTCTATAGCACTTGGAAAATCTTTAACCTCCTCCCATATCGTGGCTCCGCACCACCTTGGCGGTGGATCACCCTTCTCTACAACGCCGGCACGGAAAGCATTCTTGTTCCTTCTGAACGGATGATCTTTTGGCAAAAATGCCGATGACAATCAAAGAAGTACAGTTTTCCGTCGTGTTTCAAGCGGAAAGCCTTACTACGGTCCATGTAATACGGACATGAGAGACGGCCATGAGTGCTCCATCCAGATAACATTCCATAGGCCGGAAAGTCGTTGATGGTCCACATAAGGGTTGCCTTCATCTGAAAATTCTGCTTCCTGGAAACATCGTACGTATTAGCGCCTACTTCCCATAACTGATTCAACTCATCTATCAAAGGCTGTAAGTACACGTCAATGTTCCTCTTGGGATTGTTCGGACCAGGAATTATAACGGTTAGAAATATGTACTCAGTCTTCATGCACATCCAAGGCGGTAGGTTATACGGAGTGACAATCACAGGCCAGCACGAATACTGGGATCCCGAAAGACCAAAAGGAGTAAAACCGTCAGAAGATAGTCCCAACCTGACATGTCGCGGATCTGAAGCAAAATCTGGATACACTCGATCAAAGTGCTTCCACGCTTCTCCATCGGATGGGTGATCCAACACTCCTTCAATCTGTTCTCGCATGTGCCAACTCATATTTTCGGCCATCTCTTTCACCATAAATAATCTTTGTAACCGCGGCGTTAAAGGCAAGTAGTGCATTGAATCGGTCGGTCTTCTTGCACCGGTAGACCTTCCTGTACTAGTTGTCTTATAGCGATCAGCACCACAAAATCTGCACACATCTGCGTCCTTGTCGTCTTTGTAGTACATCATGCACCCATTACGACAGGAATCGATTTTCTCGTATCCCATCCAGAGCGATCTCACCATCCTCTTAGACCGGTAGAAGTCTTTAGGCAACTTAGCACCCGCCGGCAAGATCTCTATAATCAACTCCAACACTCGGTTGTAGCATTCTTGCGACATGTTAAAATCTGACTTAATGCTCAACAGTCTTGTAACCACCTCCAACGGTGAATGATCCTCACAACCAGGATACAATGGAGTCCTTGTATTCTCCAATAACTCCATGAACTGTGCAGCATCGACGTTCGGTGCCTCCTCAGGTGCATCATGAACGAAACTAGGCCCCGCAACGTCGAAAACCATGTTCACGCACCCGTCGTCGTATGCATGATTATCTGAAACAAAATTAGATCCCGCATGCATATACGGCTCAACATAAGGCTCCGGCTCTAATGCTAAAGACACAAGTTCTCCGTGTGCGGTCCACTGATAGTAATTAGGCGTGAAACCCCTCGAGTACAAATGATATGTCACTTCCACTTTTGGATAATATTTTACGTTATGACATTTCACACACGGACACTTAATTTTGGTGCCGTCCATGTACTGAGGGAACGCCTTAGCAAACTGCAGGAACTGCTCTACTCCCGCTATGTATTCATCCCGCACACCACACATATCATCAGGACGACGATTGTACATCCATGAACGATTCCGTAAGTAGTAATTCATATCCATTTGGAAATAATTCTGCAAAGATGGACACACATTATCCAACAGGCACAAATTCGTATATTATGTCTTATTATGGGACACACATTAGTAGCGGACAGTTACTAATAACAATGATATGCAATCTAGGTCAAACTAGGTTGTACTAAGTCAAACAAGGTCAAGCTAAGTCAAACAAAGTCAAAAAAAGTCAAACAAGGTCAAACTAGGTCAAACTAGGTTGTACTAAGTCAAACAAGGTCAAGCTAAGTCAAACAAAGTCAAACAAGGTCAAACTAGGTCAAATAGTCAACCTTGGTCAAACAAGGTCAAATCTAAGTCAAATATCCTATTTCTAGTCATGACCTACCAAGGTACCCTTTACCTTATCGCTATTGGTATCCCAATACTAGCTAGCACACACCATTCAAGGCTATACAAGCCTAACCTATAATTCAAGTACCAATAATGACCAGAGTCAACTCAAGCTATCTCATACACACAAGTAATATCTGGGTGTCATTTGTTTAGTCTTAAAAAAACACAATCAACTAAAACTAGTACCAAGTAATGAGCAATAGTGAGTTACCAAAGCAAACTGAAACTAAAACTAGTATCTGGGTGTCATTTAACAAACATGAAGACAACAAAGTCAAACAAGGTCAAGCTAAGTCAAACAAAGTCAAACAAGGTCAAACTAGGTCAAGGGTTGACCTATAGTTGACTTTGTCAACTCTTAGTCCAATCTAGGTTAGATGTTTACTCTATTTTGACTTTCAGTAAAAATAGACACCCTCTTGGGGGTGACTACTATTTCATATAATTTTAAAGTATCGGTCGATACCGATCCGATACGGCCGATACCGATACGGTTTGGCATGTTCCGATCCGATACTGACCGATACCAAATATTGACCGATACCGACATTGGGGGTCTTTGTTCCGATCAATTCAAGTACCAATAATGACCAAAGTCAACTCAAGCTATCTCATACACACAAGTAATATCTATATAGATATATACATATAATATATATATATATAGGCATGTATATACTATAGGCCTATATTACAAGACAAGGCAACTTTCATGCATTCATATATTTAGACACTCTAACATAGGCTATATGCCTATATCACATATGAGTTACATGATATAGTTATGTATATATGTATACAATACCATCTATCAAACATATATATATATAGAGAGAGAAGTAGAGAGTGGGTGGTGTGTGTACATGCACATGTGAATGGGGGGTAAGTGTGTTGACTGTTACATGTGACAGTTACATATACGTGTATATGAGGGAGGCTAACATGCTTGTATTAGGCTATATGCGTGTGTGTACCTAGGAAAGAGTGAGTGAGTGAGTGAGTGATATGAACTATCGGTCAGTCCAATCTGGATAGTAAGGGGATTTACTGTGTTCAGTCAAATAGGAAAAGAAAAGAAAGGAAATCAGTTCATTTCACACAACATTACATACTCCTATAACATATTTCAGACCCATTCACCTCAAACCCAAATCGAGAACCAAAACTCTAACCAAATTACCCCAAACTTGAAATTCAGTCAGCACACATATAGATACACTACACTAGGGTTTTAAACATCTAAATTAAAGCATTAAACTAGGTTAAAATGGTTGTCAAAACTGGGTTTTCAAAATTAGAAAATACAATAAATTAACAAGGTATCAGTCAACATAGGGTATTTAGAAATTGATATATAAAAACATGTTAAAATAGAAAACAAATGGTTGGTAAAGGATCTAGGCTATGTGTACGTGTCCGACATAGTGTCTCGTGTCCACCACAACATGACACAGTGTGTCCAGTGTGTGTGTGTGTGTCCATCTGTGTGTGTGTCCGTGTGATCCGCGTGTGTGTGTGTGTGTCTCTGTGTGTGTGCGTGTGTGTCCGTGTGTGTGTGTGTGTGTCTCTGTGTGTGTGTGCGTGTGTGTCCGTGTGTGTGTGTGTCCGTGGGAGAGGAGGAGGAGGAGGAGGAGGAGGAGTTAGGTTAGGGTTTACCTGAGCTCGAGGAGGAGGAGCTCGACGGGGGGGTACGGGTCGCCGAAGGAATCGCCGGAGGGGGGGAGTAGTGGAAAAAATTGGAAATTTCGAGTGAGTGGGAAAAACGAAATGCTGTGCCCTAAGTAAAAATATTAGCGACGTCACATGAGGACGTCGCTAAACGTCATAAACTGGCGACATATTTTAATAATCCAGCGACGTAACGTCGCTATTCCGCGACGTAATTTTATACCGGTCGCTGAACGTCGCTATTCAGCGACGTTTTGCGATGTTTATAAAAAGGAGTCGATGACTTCCATATATAGCGACGTAATTTTACGCCGTCGCTAAATTACGTTGCTAATAGATCATATTTTAGTAGTGGAAGAGTGCCGTGTGCGACGGTTCGAAGTGGGTCTGCGACACTCTATCGGTGCGCATGTCGGGGTCCCGGAGTACAACACCGTAGGCAAGGCTCCGAATCACGCTCTTTGCCTTGCAAAACTGTATCCTTCCGGTGCTGACGACGTTGTGCGCCACTCTAATCACAAACATCCTAGCTATACGGGAGGCAACAATGACGCGTCAAAGCGTCCAAATAACGGCGGCTACAAGGGTGAGAAAACGATACCTGAGTGCACCAATTGCAGGCGACTTGGACACCGTGAAAGACACTGCTATTACCACAATGTTGAATGTTACGCTTGCGGACAAAGGGGCCACTTCGCTCGAGATTGCACGAACCCCAGACTTACTCGAAACGTTCCACCACAACAAAACCGTCAAGAGAATCGAGGACAGGTGCCCCGACCTGCTCAGCCCACTCAACTCAACAACCAAGACCGTCGTCCTAATGCACAAGGGCGCGTCTTCGCCCTGACTCGAGATGAGGCATTTGCTTCTGATTCTGTCGTGACAGGTATATTGAACTTCAATAATGTACCTGCTCGTGTGTTATTTGATTCAGGCGCATCGCATACTTTCATATCGGCGGACTTCACCGCCGAGCACAAATTTTCTGTAATGTTGTTAGACCTTGATCTTAGCATAAGTATGCCTTCGGGCATGCCACTACTCACAAATTTAGCCTGCAGGGGAAGAACCATATGTATTGGGGGTCAAAAGATCGGACTTGATGCGATAGTTCTAGACATGAAGACTTCGACATCTTACAAGGCATGGATTGGCTCGATCCTTGCAACGCAAACATTGACTGCGCAGGAAAGAAGTTCATCTTCCGCATACCTGGAGTGCCCGAATTTTGCTATTCGTTTGGTGAAGCATCGCCGACCTGCATGGTGATCTCGGTAATCTCGACTCGAAATCTGCTGTATAACGGATGCGAAGGCTACTTGGCGTTCGTTCCTGACATGAGACAGGATGGTGCAAATACTGGTGAGATCGACATTGTGGCAGAATTCCCAGACTTGTTCCCGGACGAGCTACCCGGCATGCCGTCCGATCGAGAAATAGAGTTCACCATCGACACATTCCCCGACACCCGGCCGATCTTGAAGGCTTCGTACATAATGGCCCCTGCAGAACTGAAGGAAATAAAGGCACAACTACAAGAATTACTCGACAGAGGGTTTATCCGTCCGAGTGTCTCGCCGTGGGGAACGCCCGTGCTATTCGTGAAAAAGAAGGATGGATCGATGCGGCTCTGCATCGACTATCGGGAATTGAATAAAGCCACTGTCCGAAACAAATACCCCCTGTCCCGTATCGACGACTTGTTCGACCAGCTCCAAGGGGCAACATTATTTTTGAAGATTAATCTGCGATCGGGTTATCACCAACTCAAAGTCAAGCTAGATGACGTGCCGAAGTCTGCCTTCCATACTCGTTACGGCCACTACGAGTTCTTGGTAATGCCGTTCGGTCTGACAAACGTCCATGCCGTCTTCATGGATCTAATGAATCGGGTGTTCCGTCCGTTCATTGACAAGTTCGTAGTAGTCTTCATCGACGACATCCTCTTCTACTCAAAGGATCGAGCATAACATGCAGAGCATCTGCGGACGGTACTCCAAACTCTTCGAGAGAATCAGTTGTTTGCGAAGATTAGCAAGTACGAATTCTGGCTGAACAGCATCTCATTCCTTGGGCACATCATATCCGTCGCGGGCATCGCAGTCGATCCAAAGAAAGTTGAGGCAGTCGCTAATTGGAGACGGCCCGTATCAGTTAGCGAAATTCGAAGCTTCCTAGGCTTGGCGGGATACTACCGATGCTTCATGAAGGACTTCGCGAAGATTGTATCGCCGTTGACCCGCCTCACCCAGAAAGGAGTCGCGTTCGAGTGGTCAGACAACTGTGAAGCCTCCTTCCAAGAGCTCAAACAACGGCTAGTTTCGGCCCCGACACTTGGACTTCCTGAAGGGATGTCACGATCCGATTCCCAAATTGTTGGGCCGGGCCGTGCCATGTCCAGCCTACGCTTGATTAGAGCGTAGTAAGCTGTTCTAGACAGTCAGGTAATAATGATAAATGTGCTAATAAATAAGATAGTTTAAGAATGATCACAACACAGCTTCTATATAGATAGATGAAAAACCACTAAGTTTGTTATAAATAGTACACAACCAAAAGTAGTACTGGAGACAAGGTCCAGTTTAAAGGTACAAACAGCAACTGTGATAATAACCAAACACTAAGTCAAACTAAGCAGCTAAGCAGGATTCCCTGCAGGAACAACTTCAACTGGAGCTCCATAGTACGGGTCACAAAGCATTTCTTCCTCGGTCAAAATACCTACAACGTTATCCTGTCAGGACGGGAGCAAGTACAACCTCTACTACTAAAGTACTGAATGTATAATGCAAGAGATGTACAACAGGAACATGGTATGATAAGACTGAAAAATAGACTTACTGGAATCAGGGTAAATCATATAAAGCGGGAAATCATGGTATACCTTGATTATCATTTTAAGATACTCTTGTCAATTGTGGCATATGTATATTATGTATTAAAACTGGAGCAGGTATGAGATCGGTCAATAGGTGCTATGCTAGTTTACTGCAATGTACGTATGTACATTCCACAAGTCCAGAAACTACATTCTTAGTTTACTGCAATGTACGTATGTATATTCCACAAGTCCAGAAACCGCACTGCTAGTTTACTGCAATGTACGTTTGTACATTCCACAAGTCCAGAAACTACACAATTAGCATACTGCAATGTAAGTGAGTACATTCCATAAGTCCAGTAACTATACTATCAACTCTCTCATAACCCAGTAATCATCATGTAAAAGATACGGGAAATAGTGTAAAGCATGGTAGAAACTGGCAATAGTATGAAACATGTTATGATTTGACTTGCTACTCCAAGGATCAGCATTCACATGGGTTGATTAACATTCTTTTATCACATAATAGTGTTTTAACATGTACAATTAACAAAAGACTTGCAACTGGATTAATGGTAATTCACAAGGTTGTCACATGTGCTTAACATTAAAAGACAGTAAATGAGTTTGTAGATGTACTTGCCTGGAGCAAAGCAATGCAATGACAATAAAGCTAAGATATAGAGTGTCCTGGCACTGAAAGCATATATATACTCAGACTCTAAGTTACAAGACAATATAAATACACTAGTGATGTGAGAAGGCCAAATTAGACATTGGCTAGGTGAACTTAGCCTAGGGGTTCAAATTGAAGTGATTTGGCATCTAAACTAACACATGGGTCTCCCATATTAAGGCTGGTTAGCAATCCAAATACTAGAAATACAAAAATCACAAGTCATGACTTAGTCATAATTATTGGTAAAATAAACATTCTGTGCACTGTGTTCTAACAATTTTAGAAAATACTAGAAATCTCCAATAAATGCAGAATAATATACTGACAGAAACCTTGTTAATTATAGAAATTTATTATAATTTTTCCGGGATTTATTACCCAACAGAAGTATTTTATAAAAATCAGTTTTCATAAATATATAGAAAATGAGTTCTGGTTTCATATGCCAAACTAGGGGCAAAACAGTAAATTAAATACTACAAAAATTATACTAAATTAGCTAACTTAACATAGTATCTAAAAACTATTTTTTCCATAATTTTACCAATACTTTAAGTATTTTTAGAAAATCAAAAACAGTAATGCACACAATAATTAATTATCTGCGTATTTTGTCCATGTACATAATTTGAACCAAAGTTCAAATACAGGACCCAAGGCCATGAATCAAGTCCAATATGACTTGTACAGGTCTTGAATGTGTGAAAACACATTTGAGCCCAAATACCCATGCTAGGCTTGGACATCAAATGGTTGCAGTAATTTAAATACAGTAAAAATATAACTTGGTAAAAGTACAAGAAATAATATTTAATATTTTTAATAAGATACAAAATAATATATACATACATATGTTGAAAGTACATATGTCTATGTATGAGGAAAATACTTAATTTATAAAGTATATATATATATATATAAATATATATAAGAAAAACTTTTAATTATATGGTGTATATATAATATATATATACACATAAAAGTATATACATATATACAAACAAACATATATACAAAATTTACTAAATATAAAAATATATATACATATATATAAAATACTGTTATAATACAGTATATACATATATATATACTAATATATATATATACATATACATATATATAAATATATATATATAAAAACAAAAAGAAAAGAAAAGAAAAAGAAAAAGAAATGAAAACAGAAGGGGGGCTCGAACTCAGGCCAGCGGGGGGGGGGGGGGGGGGGGTTTAAATACTGCGCGCTGGCCAGTGGGCCAGCGGCCCGCTTTGTTAGGAATAGGGTTTCAGTTCATTTTATTTAGCACAGAAATTAAATGGGTTTTTACCCGTTAAGCAAAGCCCAAACCCGTTAGTCTAGTTTATAGTTCGTCTCGTATCCATACAGTCCAGGACACGAGAAATGAGATCTGACACCGTGTCGACGTGTCCATGCACTGCACGACACGCACGACACGATCTACGCGTGTCCACACTTACCACTAGGTTCGTCTAGGCTGGGCGAGTCTGTGTCCGTGTACACGAGTCGAGATTCGATACGAGGACGAAGTGGTACGTACGTGTCCGAACTTGACTTGCTGTCGAGAGGGCGATCAGGCGGAGGAGGCGTCGTGGTCGTGGCGGAGCGGTGGCGATCGACGCGGCTCGACGAGGTGGATGTGATGGTGGTGGTGGTTCACGACGACAGGATCTGTAGGCGTCGGGCTAGGCTTCGCCGGAGTTAGGGTTAGGTCTAGGGTTTAGGTCGGAGACGAGGGGCTGCGGTGGTTGTGGGGGAAGTTTAGGGTTAGGGTTTAGGCCAGGGGGTCGATGGGGTTTATATAGGAGGGGTTAAGGCGATGGGGGCAGCCGAAAAAGGCGGGGGCAGCGGCGGCAAGTCGGTCGGGCAGGGGGTGAGAGCTGGAGGAGAGAGAGAGGGGGAGCTGTCGGTCGGGGGGGGTTAGGTAATTTGCAGAAAACCCCTTAGGATTTAGGAAATTTCGTCTAGGTCCTTTTCCTAAGGTTATGCAAATTAAATTTGCAAACAACAAATAGGAAATTGCAAACAGCGTTTAAATAATTCTAAAAATTGCAAAACCTATATAAAACAATTCATTTTATTGCAAAAAGGTATTTTATGTATTTAAAACCATTTAAAAATCATTTAAAAATACAGGAAAAATTCCTAATAATTACTATAAAATATTTTAATACTAAAAATAATCATTAATGGCCAATTATCACTAATTAACAAAAATTTGAAAAACAGGGGCTGACAAGTCTTCCCTCCTTGAAAAATTTCGTCCTCGAAATTTACAAGAACTGAAGACACGCGAGGCAACTAACGTTTTAAAATAATTACAGCGATGACTAAGGCTATCTCCTAATGATGGAACATCTATGAAACAGGTCTACTGGTCAATGGCTTGGTCTCATGGGTGCAGTTACTAAATGATGGTTTGGCATGAGTCTAGTGATTGGTAACTTAATGAGGCACTAGAATCAAACAGTCATATGCAAATAAATCCAACCTGTGGCACCGTCTGTCAAGTATTCTGGCTCTAGCTCTGGGCCCTGCACTGGTACTGCTGCCTGGATGGCTAAAGGGTATGCTCTCCCTGAAGGTCCTCTTGTAAATGGCTTCGCCTTCGGGCACTCCCGAATCATATGGGTGGAAGACCCGCAAGCAAGACACTGGCTCAATTTCTTCCTACAGATGGAGACATCGTGCCCTGGCTTTTTGCAGAAGGCACAAGAGACCCACTTCTGCTGCTGGTGCCCCGGATCTCGGGCAAATGATAACTGATGCTGAGGATGAGCTGGTGGAGAATAGGCCTGCTGGTGCTGGGTAGTCGTCCTCTGCTGGAAAGTCTGGCGCTTGGACGGCCCGTCATGATGTGTGGTAGCTGGCCTCTTGCAAGACAAAAGACGCTCCTCGATACCTCGGGCTCTCTCCAGTAGCTGGTAGTAGTCTGTGATCCCGTTGGCCACTAGTAAGATGCTAATGTCCGGGACAAGACCATGGCAGAATCTGCGAGCCATCTCCTCCGGGTCGGCTACTAAGCTCGGGGCAAAACGACTGAGTCTGCTAAACTCACCTGCGTACTCATCGACTGTACGGCTCCCCTGTTGCAGGTTCTGGAATTGCAATCCCATGGCAACTCTAGCGGTGGTGGAGAAGAACTTCCTCTTGAACTGGATCTTGAATTGCTCCCAGTTTCCTCTGCCGCCAATGAACATCGTCTCATTTCTGAACCAGACCCCTGCCAGGTCTGCTAACAAAAATCCTGCTGCCTCGACCCAAAGGTCGTCAGGTAATCTAGCCCCTATGAGCTTCCTCTCTATGGAATCTAACCAGTCATCAGCTACAACTATGCCTTCCGTCCCAAGAAACTCCTTCGATTTTAGGTTCATAAAACTCTTGATACTACCTAGCCTCAATTGATGTTCTATAGGTTGCGAGACGGGGGTATGCTGAGTATTCAGGAGCCCCTGGATCAAAGCCAGTAATTGGGTTCCGTCAAGGGAAACAATAGTCTGGGGAGGTATGATAGGAGGTGGGGGTGGAGGTATCTGGGTCTGCGGGGTAGGAGGTGGTGGAGGTGCGAAGTCTAATGGACCTATCCGGGTGGTAGGAAGAGGTGATGAAGGTGTACCGTCACCTAAGGTGGCAGAATCGGGAGAGTGTGTAGGGTCCATCTATTTAAAAAAAAGACAAAGGAATTATAAGAATAAAGCAAGCAGTCATAAGCAAACAATTTAGTTACACTACCGGTCCTACGCTGTGATGAGTTTTCCTATGTTGCAATCCTAAAATTCCTCTAGGTGTTCTAGATGTCGTTCCTAGTGTTATCTAGTTATCCTTAATTTCTGCAGGCGTGCTTGGTACAGTAACGTAACCAAACAACTTTAGTCAGGACCTGCATGGGCCGCCAAAAAAACATATCACGACCCGATTCCCAAATTATTGGGCCGGGCCGAGCCATGTCCAGCCTACGCTTGATTAGAGCGTAGTAAGCTGTTCTAGACAGTCAGGTAATAACGATAAATGTGCTAATAAATAAGATAGTTTAAGAATGATCACAACACAGCTTCTATATAGATAGATGAAAAACTACTAAGTTTGTTATAAATAGTACACAACCAAAAGTAGTACTGGAGACAAGGTCCAGTTTAAAGGTACAAACAGCAACTGTGATAATAACCAAACACTAAGTCAAACTAAGCAGCTAAGCAGGATTCCCTGCAGGAATAACTTCAACTGGAGCTCCATAGTACGGGTCACAAAGCATTTCTTCCTCGGTCAAAATACCTACAACGTTATCCTGTCAGGACGGGAGCAAGTACAACCTCTACTACTAAAGTACTGAATGTATAATGCAAGAGATGTACAACAGGAACATGGTATGATAAGACTGAAAAATAGACATACTGGAATCAGGGTAAATCATATAAAGCGGGAAATCATGGTATATCTTGATTATCATTTTAAGATACTCTTGTCAATTGTGGCATATGTACATTATGTATTAAAACTGGAGCAGGTATGAGATCGGTCAATAGGTGCTATGCTAGTTTACTGTAATGTACGTATGTACATTCCACAAGTCCAGAAACTACATTCTTAGTTTACTGCAATGTACGTATGTACATTCCACAAGTCCAGAAACCGCACTGCTAGTTTACTGCAATGTACGTATGTACATTCCACAAGTCCAGAAACTACACAATTAGCATACTGCAATGTAAGTGAGTACATTCCACAAGTCCAGTAACTATACTATCAACTCTCTCATAACCCAGTAATCATCATGTAAAAGATACGGGAAATAGTGTAAAGCATGGTGGGAACTGGCAATATATGAAACATGTTATGATTTGACTTGCTACTCCAAGGATCAGCATTCACATGGGTTGATTAACATTCTTTTATCACATAACAGTGTTTTAACATGTACAATTAACAAAAGACTTGCAACTGGATTAATGGTAATTCACAAGGTTGTCACATGTGCTTAACATTAAAAGACAGTAAATGAGTTTGTAGATGTACTTGCCTGAAGCAAAGCAATGCAATGACAATAAAGCTAAGATGTAGAGTGTCCTGGCACTGAAAGCATATATATACTCAGACTCTAAGTTACAAGACAATATAAATACACTAGTGATGTGAGAAGGCCAAATTGGACATTGGCTAGGTGAACTTAGCCTAGGGGTTCAAATTGAAGTGATTTGGCATCTAAACTAACATATGGGTCTCCCATATTAAGGCTGGTTAGCAATCCAAATACTAGAAATACAAAAATCATAAGTCATGACTTAGTCATAATTATTGGTAAAATAAACATTCTGTGCACTATGTTCTAACAATTTTAGAAAATACTAGAAATCTCCAATAAATGCAGAATAATATACTGACAGAAACCTTGTTAATTATAGAAATTTATTATAATTTTTCTGGGATTTATTACCCAACAGAAGTATTTTATAAAAATCAGTTTTCATAAATATATAGAAAATGAGTTCTGGTTTCATATGCCAAACTAGGGGCAAAACAGTAAATTAAATACTACAAAAATTATACTAAATTAGCTAACTTAACATAGTATCTAAAAACTATTTTTTCCATAATTTTAGCAATACTTTAAGTATTTTTAGAAAATCAAAAACAGTAATGCACACAATAATTAATTATCTGCGTATTTTGTCCATGTACATAATTTGAACCAAAGTTCAAATACAGGACCCAAGGCCATGAATCAAGTCCAATATGACTTGTACAGGTCTTGAATGTGTGAAAACACATTTGAGCCCAAATACCCATGCTAGGCTTGGACATCAAATGGTTGCAGTAATTTAAATACAGTAAAAATATAACTTGGTAAAAGTACAAGAAATAATATTTAATATTTTTAATAAGATACAAAATAATATATACATACATATGTTGAAAGTACATATGTCTATGTATGAGGAAAATACTTAATTTATAAAGTATATATATATATATATAAATATATATAAGAAAAACATTTAATTATATGGTGTATATATATAATATATATATACACATAAAAGTATATACATATATACAAACAAACATATATACAAAATTTACGAAATATAAAAATATATATACATATATATAAAATACTGTTATAATACAGTATATACATATATATATACTAATATATATATACATATACATATATATAAATATATATATATAAAAACAAAAGAAAAGAAAAGAAAAAGAAAAAGAAATGAAAACAGAAGGGGGGCTCGAACTCAGGCCAGCGGGGGGGGGGGGGGGGGGGGGGGGTTTAAACACTCTGCGCTGGCCAGTGGGCCAGCGGCCCGCTTTGTTAGGAATAGGGTTTCAGTTCATTTTATTTAGCACAGAAATTAAATGGGTTTTTACCCGTTAAGCAAAGCCCAAACCCGTTAGTCTAGTTTACAGTTCGTCTCGTGTCCATACAGTCCAGGACACGAGAAATGAGATCTGACACCGTGTCGACATGTCCATGCACTGCACGACACGTACGACACGATCTACGTGTGTCCACACTTACCACTAGGTTCGTCTAGGCTGGGCGAGTCTGTGTCCGTGTATACGAGTCGAGATTCGATACGAGGATGAAGTGGTACGTACGTGTCCGAGCTCGACTTGCTGTCGAGAGGGCGATCAGGCGAAGGAGGCGTCGTGGTCGTGGCGGAGCGGTGGCGATCGACGTAGCTCGACGAGGTGGATGTGATGGTGGTGGTGGTTCACGACGACAGGATCTGTAGGCGTCGGGCTAGGCTTCGCCGGAGTTAGGGTTAGGTCTAGGGTTTAGGTCGGAGACGAGGGGCTGCGGTGGTTGTGGGGGAAGTTTAGGGTTAGGGTTTAGGCCAGGGGGTCGATGGGGTTTATATAGGAGGGGTTAAGGCGGTGGGGGCAGCCGAGAAAGGCGGGGGCAGCGGCGGCAAGTCGGTCGGGCAGGGGGTGAGAGCTGGAGGAGAGAGAGAGGGGGAGCTGTCGGTCGGGGGGGGGGTTAGGTAATTTGCAGAAAACCCCTTAGGATTTAGGAAATTTCGTCTAGGTCCTTTTCCTAAGGTTATGCAAATTAAATTTGCAAACAACAAATAGGAAATTGCAAACAGCGTTTAAATAATTCTAAAAATTGCAAAACCTATATAAAACAATTCATTTTATTGCAAAAAGGTATTTTATGTATTTAAAACCATTTAAAAATCATTTAAAAATACAGGAAAAATTCCTAATAATGACTATAAAATATTTTAATACTAAAAATAATCATTAATGGCCAATTATCACTAATTAACAAAAATTTGAAAAACAGGGGCTGACAAGAGACGGAGGGATTTCAAATCTTCAGCGATGCTTTTGGCCAGGGCTTGGGGTGTGTGCTCATGCCGCGAAATAAGGTGATATCTTTTGCTTTCCGGCAGTCGAAGCCGCACGAGAAGAACTATCCCACGCACGACCTACAACTAGCGGCAATTGTGTTCGCGTTGAAGCTGTGGCGTCACTATCTCTATGGCGTGGCGTACAGGATTTATATGGACCATGAAAGCCTTAAGTATCTCTTCACCCAGAAAGAATTGAATTTGCGGCAGAGGCGATAGCTCGAGCTGATCAAAGACTATGACTTATCAATCGACTACACACCGGGCATGGAAAATATGGTAGCGGATGCGCTGAGCCGAAAATACTTAGCTTCGTTATGCATCAACGATCGACTGCTGCACGACTTAGAAGGAATGGGCATCAAACTCCGAGTTCGTTTCAGAGACGTACAACTGGCACAACTGCAGGTGGAACCAAGCCTACTGGACAGGATCAAGTTTGCACAGAAGGACGACCCATACCTGGAGAAGATACGGAAGCTGATATCGACAGGAAAAGCGTCCGACTTTGCAGAGGACGAGTCGGGAGTGTTGTACGTGAAGGGACGGCTATGCGTACCGAACGACGCAGAACTTAGAAAGGAGATAATGACGGAGGCGCACTATACAAAATATTCTTTGCGGCCTGGCAACACCAAGATGTATATGGACCTCCGCGTTGTCTTTTGGTGTCACAGCATGAAGAGCGACGTAGCGCTCTTTGTGTCAAAATGTATGGCCTGTCAGCAAGTAAAAGCCAAGCACCAGCGACCAGGCGGGGAGATACAGAACCTTGTCATTCCAGAGTGGAAATGGGATCACATCACTATGGATATTTTTTTGGCTTGCTGAGGACGTCACGGGGAAATGACGCCATCTGGGTCATCGTCGATCGACTAACCAAGTCAGCACACTTTATTGCCATCAAAGTTACTTGGAGCGTCGACCGCCTTGCTCAGATATACCTTGATGAAGTAGTTCGGCTGCACGGGGTCCCAGTATCTTTCGTCTCGGATCAGGATGGACGGGTCGTAGCACGCTTCTGGAGTAGTCTTCATTCAGTACTGGGGACCAAGTTGAAGTTCAGCTCAGCTTATCATCCTCAGACTGTCGGCCAAACAGAGCAGGTGAACCAAATTCTCGAAGACATGTTACGATTTTGTGCGATCGACTTGAAGTCATGTTGGGACGTCCATCTACCGCTGGCCGAGTTTGTATACAACAACATCTATCAGTCCAGCATCCAAATGGCACCGTATGAAGCTTTGTATGGTCGAAAGTACAGATCGCCCATTTGCTGGGATAAAGTCGGAGAACGACAGATACTTGGTCCGGAGCTGGTGGAACAGACCGTGCAGAAGGTCAAGTTAATACGAGAGAGATTGAAGATAGCACAAAGCTGATAAAAGAGCTATACCGACACGCACCGACGCCCCCTCGAGTTCTCGGAAGGCGACCATGTATTCTTGAAAGTCATGCCCATGCGGGGAGTTTCCAGGTTCGGTGCGAAAGGGAAGTTGAGCCCAAGATTTGTAGACCTGTTCGAAATATTGAAGCGAGTCACCCCGGTAGCTTACCAAATCGCCTTGCCGCCTGCATTGTCAGAGGTACAAGACGCCTTCTACGTCTCGCAATTGCGAAAGTACGTGTACGATCCGGAGCATGGGTAGATTTGGGTAAGCTTGACCTGAAGGTAGACTTGTCATATGTCGAAGAGCCGGTGCAAATCTTGGAGCGCAAGGATAAACTTCTTCGCAACCGTGCTATTCCTCTAGTTCGCATCCTCTGGAAAAACTATTCGGTCGAGGAGTCGACGTGGGAGCTTGAGTCAGAAATGAAGGAGAAGTTCCCTACATTATTCTCGTAGAGGTAGGTTCTATTCTTAAGTTTCGAGGACAAAACTTTTTCTTAGTTGGTTATGGTATAGTGCCCCGTCCCTACATCGTGCCCCGTACTCTGTCCACGGGGTGCGCGAGAAAGGAACACTTTCGCTATCGATTCGGTCGGGACCGATAGGTCGGGATCGACCGAGTCGATCGAACGGAAACGGTTGAATTAAGATCCATTTCTTGTTTTGGAATGTCTTCTTCGGAACCAAGTTCCATATTCAGCGGGTTGCACCTCGAGGATTGACTCTGCGGCTGAGTCGGGAGAGACCTCCTGTTGCTCTGCTTTTAATGCTGCTTGCGTTGGTTTTGGCTTTGTTTTCTGAATGCGTTTTCGTGAATGTTTTTGATGGTTTTCATGGCTTGCATTTCGAACTCGCATTTCCTATCGAACTCCTTGAATAATGCAGTGTTCTAATCGGTTGCTTGTGCAATTTTAGGTAATCGCGTAGGCGACGTCTTGCGCGACCAACAAGTTCTCTCACCAAAGTAAACTCAAGGTGAGTGGCTGACCCTTCTCTTTTCGACCCCCTTCTTAGGCAAAATTGATAGTGTTGTTGCGAATGAAAAGATAAATACAAGTGCACGAATACGAATGAATGAACAAGTTTTCAAAGAAAAGGTAGGCTATGTCTTAACAACTAAAAACATGTCTTTGTACGGTCATGGACAACTTGTCGACAAGGTGAGCGTTTCCCCGAACGGCACCGAGGCCACGGGACCGTTGCGGGCAATAAGAAAAACAATTAATTAGCTGTGTTGGGCACGGGTTAGGCAAGGACTTGCAGCAGGGCTAGCTACTCACGCTGAAAGGACCCTGTCTAACAAAAGCTAGAGGAGTCCACGATGGCTCTGGGAGTCAGTGACCAACCACACGAAATATTGTACTTGGTATGAAAATGATAACAATTGACAGGGAAGAACATGGTAAGTTTCATAAGGCGCGGCACGTCCGCCGCGGGTAAGTTCAACGTAAACATCATTATGCTTGTCATATGCTTGTTTGAAATTTATTAGGATGGTTAGAAACATTCATGAACTAAGTCATATAAACTCATCAACCAAATGAGAGCTTGGAACTTAATTTGTCACGCACCAGTACAAAGTATAATGTACTGATCCTCACTCTCCACGCAGGTACCCCGAACCACGAAGGGCGTGCCACCTAAAAAGCTCAAGGCGACATGAACCCTTTTGAAGCCTCGTCAGCGTGTAAAGGCTTGTTTCTGAATTCTTTTTGAAGAAGACCCGCACTCAGTCCAAAAGAAAAGATGGCGACTCGACTTCCCGCGATAGCAGGTGGAAATATGTAATGGTTTTTGCTTGTAAAAAGGGATGTAATGTATGGAACGACTATCTCATCGGCGTTCATTTTGTAAGTCGAGTCATATTGTAGCCCGTGCGGCAATGATTGTAAAGAAGTCTATGTAAAGTTTTATTATTATCAATGAAAAAGTCTATTTCTATTTCAAATGTGTCATTCAATTTCTTTGCGTAATCTTACTTGATGTTGTGTTTCGGATAACCTTATGACTATGCCTTGTGCGATCGCAACTTAGGTTCGCACGGCATCACGCCCGGGGGATGACTATCGATTCTACGGAATCGGGGCGTGACACTCCCAGGTAGACTCTCTTGGAGAATGATGCCTCCATGCGACGTGAACCAAGGGTATCACCTGGTTTCTCTGTACCTTCTCTCGGCGATCCAGAATCTCCACTGACTGCTCGGGATAACTCAGAGTAGGTCCCACCTCAATCTCCGAGTGATCGAGTACATGGCTAGGGTCAGCCGCGTACCGTCTCAACTGTGATACGTGGAATACGTTGTGGACACCCACTATTGTAGGTGGCAAGTCTAGCCTGTATGCCACATCACCGATTCTCCCACTGATCACAAAAGGTCCGATGAAGTGCGGGCTAAGCTTCCCACCTCCACCAAAATGTATGGTACCACGAGTCGGAGATATCCGTTGAAAAACCATATCTCCGACCTAAACACAAACAAGGTCTCATGTTACTAAATAATCAAACATGATCAAACAAACAAAACAAACAAACAACCTACTTCTAATCCTATCTCTAATCAACTAAGTCAACATAGTCAACGGTCAACTACGGTCAACAACTAGTCAATTTATCAACATCCAAGTACTTGGTCAAAACTGGTCAACAACTAGTCAATTTGGACTATTGGGTCAATGGCTAATCTAGGGTTTAGACCTAAATAGTCTATAGTGTTAAAAATTTCAAGACCAACTAAATCTTAAGTTCAAACATACACATGTATACTCTACATTAAACTAGACTCATAACTTCTAACCCTTCACCTTAACACATACTCTAAAATACCTCACATAACCCCTTATATCTTACCCTCTAATACCCATATATCTCTAATGTAACCCTATAGAACCCACACTATTCTAAGTGTATCATCTATGCATACATATAGACTAACCATCTCATATGCCTAATCTATATAATATATGCAAAACCCCTTAACCCATATTACTTATCACATATATCCCTATAATATATATACACAATGCATAGCATTAGCCTAACATGGAGGTTTACTAGCACAAGCAGCAAATAACCAAAACAAGGGGGCTGGACACGTAATGGTTATTATGATATACTGTAGGATATGCAAGTGGTAAAAGAATGTGAAGTACAGAAATGAAGGAGTGCATGTGAATCAAGGATATGCAATGAATGTTATGTGAAGTGCAGGGCCTGTGCTAAGGTGCAGTGCCAATTTGTGTACATACTTCTGGTATACAGGATACTAAGGTAGTGCACTAGTTCATCTATATGTAAGACATGATCAAATTTGTAGGTTATATGGCTAAGTAGCTAGGGAATGAAGTGTCAGTTGCAAGGGAGTGAAGTGTGAATTGTGTATATGAGTCTAACGTGTCAGGAAAGTCATGTGATAATAATAAAGCATAAGATGGCGTGTCCGAGTAGGACACGAAAGTCATGGGTGCCTTACTGGAAAGGGTAAGGAAAAAAAATCAAGGCTGTCGATTCTTTCATCAAAAATCAACTGTCTGCCTCTGGATTGCTCAAAACCAGCATCTCGTCCGGCATCAGAAACAGCCACCACTGCCATCACGATTTATCAAAAATAATTAAAATTACATCAATCCTATGCCTTCCGAAGGAGTTCACACATAATCTAGATTAAAAATTAAATTAATAAGCACGATCAACCCTCGTAATTTTAATTACATCCACAGCAACAACAACATCCACGACATATCCGTGGTTTAAACAACACAATCAAAAAACATGCATTGGACCATAATAGTTGGATCTAAGATGCCTGCAAAACCGAGTTAGAACAGATCTACATCTACCGACTATTACATAGCGCAAGTTTTATTGGACAACATGGACGTATCAATCAATACGTAGATCCAAAGTGGCTTTGATACCAATTGATGGAACTGGGGATTCCCAGGACCCTTCCTTTGGTGTGCGTATTGATCGATAGAAAGTTAAACAGATCTAATACGTGTTCTAACCCTTCATAGGCGGAAACTAGGGTTCACGAATTATACCTGCGGCGGAAAGGAGACAAGTAATTCCTGGCAATCTCGAGCGAACGACCCCAAGATCTTCTGCACGTATTCCTTCCTCGAGTTGGACGTCGTGTGGGCGACGATCTCCCAACCTTTTCTTCTCCTTGGCAGCACTCTCTTTCTCTCCTTACGTGAATCACGAATTTAGAGAAAATTTCAGATTTTTGATCAGTAATCTGGCGGCCAGAGAATAGAGGATATATATAGGCTACGGCAGGGACCATGAGGAGAAATTAGGGTTAGGTCTCCTAACGAATCTGGATATCCCGTGTTCAGCCCGAACACACAATCCAGGCCCATTAACAATAGCTCGATCCACTAATGAGCTATTGTTGCACTACCTTCCTAATCCCAAATTATGTTTGTGGGCTCCTTTTATTATATGCTCGTTTGGCTCCCTATGTTAAGATATCGTATGTCCGTCGATCAAATTAAGTTACTGACAACTATATTGATTTGACATCTTTTATCCTTAAGTAGTATCGCTCAACTTTATTTGTCATGTCGGATATAATCCACCTGCAGGGTTTACATGACAATCCTTATGAGCTCCTTAAGAGGACATCATCAATCCGATGTATCGGGACATGGATTCCATTTATAATCAACAGCCCATCATACATACAATGTTATTACCCAATTCATAGAGGTTGTTGATCCATAATGAATCTCACTCTTTTATGAGTCAAAGTAATGCACATTACATATACATGTCCGTTATTATATCCGGATTAAGAGTACAAGCATCCATAATAACAGAGGTGTTTGTTCTCTTATGTAGTCAGTACAAAGAGAACAACCTCAAGTGGTCCTGTTCAATACACACAAAGTGTACTAGTGTAAACCTATAGTCAAGATAGACTAATACCAGATTACACTACAACCTTTCCAATAGATTGTCCAAGTCCATCTAGGTTGTGAACTATTTATATACTCTATAGGAAACTGATAATATGATCTTCTGTGTGACACCACACACCATATTATCTACAATATAAAATATCAGACATTTGTATTAACACTTGCAACAAATACAATATGCAAACATTTGCCCATATGATTCTCATTCAAAATTTAAGGAAATAAGGTTACTACAAAAGTGATACTTTTAGTATATAATCCTAACAATCTCCCACTTATACTCAAAGCATTGCTTTTCAGTATACTGTTACAAATCTCCCACTTATACTTAAAGTCATGCTGCTACACATCTGACTCCCATTCCCTCAACATGACTGTCAAAAGCCTTAGCTGGTAAGCTCTTTGTAAAGGGATCAGCAAGGTTGTCGGCTGATGCTATCTTGATCACAGCAACTTTTCTTTTCTTTACGAAATCTCGTATCAGGTGGTACTTGCACTCAATGTGTTTGCCTGTCTTATGGGCTCGTGGTTCCTTCGAGTTTGCAACTGCACCACTATTATCACAATAAAGTGTAATAGACTTAGGCAAACTAGGTACCACATCCAAGTCCAACAGAAAGTTT
Source organism: Iris pallida (assembly GCA_029216955.1). Lineage (NCBI taxonomy): Eukaryota > Viridiplantae > Streptophyta > Magnoliopsida > Asparagales > Iridaceae > Iris > Iris pallida. The sequence continues at coordinate 2,803,774 of JANAVB010026199.1, read as the reverse complement.
CTGAGCCAAACCGCTTCTTTGGCTGCCTCAGAGGCTGCCACATACTTGGCTTCCATGGTGGAATCAGCAATACATTTTTGCTTGATACTCCTCCACACAATGGCTCCACCTCCCAAAGTAAACACATAACCTGAGGTAGATTTCCTGGAATCCCTATCTGACTGAAAATCTGAGTCTGTATACCCCAAGGGAACTAAACTATCTTCCTTGTAAACTAGCATATACTCTTTAGTCCTTTTCAGGTACTTCAAAATATGCTTTACGGTAGTCTAGTGCTCTTGTCCTGGGTTAGACTGATATCTGCTGACCATGCCTACTGCAAAGCAGATGTCTGGTCTCGTACACAGCATTGCATACATTAAGCTTCCTACTGCTGAAGCATAAGGAACTGCCTTCATGTTCTCTATCTCTTTAGGTGTCCTCGGACACTGCTCCTTTGATAGAATATTTCCATGTCTAAAAGGTAAGAAACCTTTCTTAAAATTTTGCATACTAAAACGAGTTAGTACAGTATCGATATAGGAAGCTTGGGATAAGCCCAACATCCTTTTCCTGCGATCTCGTAGAACTTTGATCCCAAGGATGTGACCTACTTCTCCAAAGTCCTTCATATCAAACTGTTTGGATAACCATACCCTTACATCAGATAATACCTTCACATTGTTTCCAATGAGCAAGATGTCATCCACATAAAGTACTAGGAACACCACCACATTTCCGTTACACTTTCTGTATACACATGATTCATCCTTACATTGATCAAATCCATAGGATTTTATCACCTGATCAAAACAGATGTTCCAAGATCTAGAAGCTTGCTTAAGTCCATAAATGGACTTTTTGAGCTTACAAACAAGATGCTCCTGGCCCTTTTCAATGAACCCGTCTGGTTGCTTCATATAGATGTCTTCCTCAAGACTTCCATTAAGGAAAGCTGTCTTGACATCCATTTGCCAAATCTCATATTCGAGATGAGCTGCAATAGATAAAAGAATCTGAATATACTTAAGCATGGCTACAGGAGAAAAGGTTTCCTCATAATCGATACCCTCTCTTTGAGTAAAACCTTTTGCTATAAGCCGAGCTTTAAAGGTTTCAACCTTACCGTCTGATCCTCTTTTTCTCTTATAGACCCACTTGCATCCAATGGCTTTTATACCAACGGGTGGTTCTACAAGCTCCCAGACCTGATTAGAATCCATAGATTCTATTTCAGATATTATTGCTTTTTGCCAAGACTCTGCATCTTTATCTTGGAGTGCTTCATTGTAGGTACAGGGATCATAATCTTGTTCCTCAGGGACGAAGTCTGATGACTCTCCCAAGAACATATATCTATCAGGTTGTATCACAACCCTCCCACTACGACGAGGCACTATCGGTTGTGGTGTAACATTTGTGACACGTTGTGCAGTTATTTATGGTTCATCCTCTTGTACTGTTGGTACTGAAGTACTTGGTGTCTCACGTCTCAATTCTTCTAGAACAACTCTACTTGTGGGTTTATGGTTCATCATATAGTCTTCCTCTAAGAATCGGGCATTGGTGCTAACAATGACCTTCTGATCCTTAGGACTATAAAATAAACCTCCTTTCGTTCCTCTTGGATAGCCTACAAACAAGCGTACGTCTGTACGAGATTCCAACTTATCTGCTTTCTCATTCAGCACATGTGCTGGACTACCCCAAATGCGAACATGTTTCAGACTAGGCTTACGCCCAATCCACAGCTCTGTGGGAGTAAGAGGTACTGACTTAGAAGGAACCAAGTTCAAAATATAAGCTACAGTCTCTAAGGCATATCCCCAAAACGAATCTGGCAAATCCGAATAACTCATCATTGATCTAACCATCTCCATAAGAGTTCTATTCCTTCTTTCGGCTACACCATTCTGTTGGGGCGTTCCAGGTACAGTCAATTGGGATACAATCCCAGCCTCTGATAAATAATCCCTAAACTCTCCAAAGAGGTACTCACCACCATGATCTGATCGTAATGACTTGATACATTTTCCATGACGTTTCTCATTTTCAGCCTTGTACTCTTTGAATTTCTCAAAGCACTCAGACTTACGGCACATCAAATAAATGTATCCATACCTTGAATAATCGTCAATAAATGTGACAAAATACTCAAAGCCACCTCTAGCTTGGATAGTCATGGGTCCACACAAATTAGAATGAACCAATTCCAACACATCTTTGGCCCTATACCCCTTTGCCGTAAAAGGACTTTTGGTCATTTTACCTTCCAAGCAGGATTCACAGACTGGTAGTGCCTCCACTTCCAATGAACTCAAAGGTCCATCTTCAACAGTCTTTGAATCCTTCTTAGGTTAATATGCCCCAATCGTAAGTGCCAAAAATATGTTTGGTTCATACAAGAAGGTTCTTTTCTCTTATTTAAGTTAGATGACATATTATTCATTTCCATAAGTTACATTGTGGGCGAAATAGGATTAATGACATACAAATTATCAACCAATGCACCAGAACAGATAAAATGTTTATTCTTTCTAATAACAATATTGTCATTAAAATAAACTGAATATCCATCCTTAACTAACATAGAAACAGAAACTAAATTCCTTCTAAGTGAAGGTGCATAAAGACAATCTCTCAATGTCAAAGACTTATTTCTACCAAAAGATAAAGTAACATCTCCTAATGCAACGACCGATACTTTTGTAGCATCACCCATGAACAAGCATATCTCTCCATCACTGAGCCGTCTGGTTTCCTGGAACCCCTGCAATGTATTGCAGACATGATTAGTGGCTCCTGTATCTACACACCAGGTGCCGGTAGATAACACCGCTAAATATGTTTCAACTACTAGTAAATGAGATATACCTTCTTTGTTCCCTTTTTTGAGAAGTGGACAATCAGTCTTCCAATGTCCTGACCCTTTGCACTTGAAACATTTGCCTTTCGGCTTTTTCACCGCACCTTGAGGTCCCATGCCCTTCTTTGCTGAGTTTGCCTATTTCTGAATGTTATTCTTCTTCTTACCGCCTTTTGGCTTAGAAGTAGAAGCCTTTTCAGAAACAAAAACATGACCACTCTGCCTAAAGAGAGATTCAGCATCCTGTAGCTCTTTTGCAAGTTCTGCCAAACTATACAACCTTTTGTTCATGTTGTAATTAAGGCAGAAATTGTCAAAACTTTTAGGCAGAGTCCCGAAAATGATATCGACCTGGGTTTCCCCATCGTTTTTAGCTCCAAGGATCTCCATCTCATTCAGATGACCCATCATCTTGAGAACATGATCCCTTACTGGTGTGCCCTCAGCCATTTTTGTATTCATCAAACATTTCATAGCAAACTGCCTAGCTGCTCTACTCTGATGTCCGAAGAGTTTCTTGAGGTTATACATCATGTCATAAGCTGTGGCCATGACCTGATGCTGATGTTGCAGTACATTTGACATAGATGCCAGAATGTAACACCGTGCCATCTCATCTGCCTTTTTCCACTTCTTATAAGCCTCTTTGACCTCTTCATCAGAGTTAGCATCAGGCTTAGGTGGGCATTCCTCAACAAGTACATATTTGTACTCCTCAGCAGTCAGAACAATGTCCAAATTACGTTTCCAGTCAATATAATTAGGTCCAGTAAGTTTGTTTTCTTTAAGAATCACCACAAGTGGACAGAAAGAACCCATTTTTGAAATCCTGAGAATCACATAAATAAAATTATGTAGGGCAAAAAAAACTTTTTGAATTAACTAAATATTGATTCCCTCAAAACAATAATAAGAAATTCACCAACACCTTGAACACCATGAATTTAGCATGCCACGATAGTGTGGACGTATACAAATTCAACTTTGTTCAAGTAGATTTTTCTTATTAATTTTACTATCATATCAATATAACTTTATGACAAATAAAATTAATATGCTGGTCTTGCTCTGGTCATACAAATAATAGCAGTGACTCCGATGGGGAGGATACCATTATTTGTATCTAAGTGTATACCATTACTTAATACTAAGTCCATTACCTTGTAATGGGTTCCTTCAGATGGAGAAGTGAACACATACTAGGTAACTTTCTACAATTATCCCTAAGGAAGTTTGTACTGGTGATCCATAATTATACTCATCCGATATGGAGGAAAGCACTAAAACCAACACGCAAGTATAATTACATCACCTACAAACCAGTAATGGAGACCATAGGATTTATACTAAAGAAAAATCCTCTCCCACTTAGTTATTTAACAATGAGGGTTTTTCTACTAGTTGATATTATGTCCATGTTGTCCATTATTAATGTAGGCTTGGTTTTTCAAAAAAACAACCACACAATAATAAACATGCATAATTAGAAAAAGCAAAATGACAAAAATAAGAGAAAATATCCAACTATTATGGTCATCTTTGCTGCTCCGTCCTCAACTATCCGAATCCAAAATTTGGCGCTGCGCAGATCTATACGGGGTTCGACCTGCCCGTTCAGGTCACGGGGTTCGGGACAGGGCCCCGAATTTTTTTTTTTAGGTTTTGGCTGTCGATTCTTTCATCGAAAATCATCTGTCTGCCTCTGGATTGCTCAAAACCAGCATCTCGTCCGGCGTCAGAAACAGCCACCACCGACAACATGATTGATCAAAAATAATTAAAATTACAACAATCCTATGCCTCCCGAAGCAGTTCACACATAATCTAGATTAAAAATTAAATTAATAAGCACGATCAACCCTCGTGATTTTAATTACATCCACAGCAACAACAACATCCATGACATGTCCGTGGTTTAAACAACACAATCAAAAAACATGCATTGGACCATAATAGTTGGATCTAAGATGCCTGCAAAATCGAGTTAGAACAGATCTACATCTACCGACTATTACATAGCGCAAGTTTTATTGGACAACATGGATGTATCAATCAATACGTAGATCCAAAGTGGCTTTGATACCAATTGATGGAACTGGGGATTCCCAGGACCCTTCCTTTGGTATGGGTATTGATCGATAGAAAATTAAACAGATCTAATACGTGTTCTAATCCTTCATAGGCGAAAACTAGGGTTCACGAATTATACCTGCGACGGAAAGAAGACAAGTAATTCCTGGCAATCTTGAACGAACGACCCCAAGATTTTTTGCAGGTATTCCTTCCTCGAGTTGGACGTCGTGTGGGCGACGATCTCCCAACCTTTTCTTCTCCTTGGCAGCACTCTCTTTCTCTCCTTACGTGAATCACGAATTTAGAGAAAATTTCAGATTTTTGATCAGTAATCTGGCGGCCAGAGAATAGAGGATATATATACGCTATGGCAGGGACCATGAGGAGAAATTAGGGTTAGGTCTCCTAACGAATCTGGATATCCCGTGTTCAGCCCGAACACACAATCCAGGCCCATTAACAATAGCTCGGTCCACTAATGAGCTATTGTTGCACTACCTTCCTAATCCCAAATTATGTTTGTGGGCTCCTTTTATTATATGCTCGTTTGGCTCCCCATGTTAAGATATCGTATGTCCGTCGATCAAATTAAGTTACTGACAACTATATTGATTCGACTTCTTTTATCCTTAAGTAGTACCGCTCAACTTTATTTGTCATGTCGGATATAATCCACCTGCAGGATTTACATGACAATCCTTATGAGCTCCTTAAGAGGACATCATCAACCCGATGTATCGGGACATGGATTCCATTTATAATCAACAGTCCATCATACATATAATGTTATTACCCAATTCATAGAGGTTGTTGATCCATAATGAATCTCACTCTTTTATGAGTCAAAGTAATGCACATTGCATATACATGTCCGTTATTATATCCAGATTAAGAGTACAAGCATCCATAATAACGGAGGTGTTTGTTCTCTTATGTAGTCAGTACAAAGAGAACAACCTCAAGTGGTCCTGTTCAATACACACAAAGTGTACTAGTGTAAACCTATAGTCAAGATAGACTAATACCAGATTATACTACAACCTTTCCAATAGATTGTCCAAGTCCATCTAGGTTGTGAACTATTTATATACTCCATAGGAAACTGATAATATGATCTTCTGTGTGACACCACACACCATATTATCTACAATATAGAATATCAGACATTTGCATTAATACTTGCAACAAATACAATATGCAAACATTTGCCCATATGATTCTCATTCAAAATTTAAGGAAATAAGGTTACTACAAAAGTGATGCTTTTAGTATATAACCCTAACAATATGTTAAAAAGAAAAAAAACTTCTCAAGATATAATTTGATAATCAAATGCGTCTGTCTAAAGTCATGTTACTCAGAGTCTTCGTCATGCTAGTGAGCAAGGCTACGATAATCACAGAGTCCTTGACTAAGGTACATACCTCTAGAATCATGGTATTTAAAATTTTTGCATTGCCGCTTGCTTGACAGCAAAAACCTTAAATTCCTACACCCGAAAAATACGTCCAAAATCTGACTATATGTCCTCACTATACCAGCTAACATAACTATCAAAGATTCTAGATCCCATAACTGAGGTGACCTAACCCATATGATTTATCTTGGCAGAAAAAATTAAATCAACAATGAATACCAAGAATCAGATTTATCTACAAACAAGAACGATAAGCAAGATTTGTTGGAACTAAATTTCGAGATGGTTAAAATATGGCAAGGAATGGAATTGAAATGAACAGAACCTACGATAAGCTCTCCTACTGCCTGTGCACCCTCAGTTGCCATAGCGAAAACTCGCCCCTGCTGGACTTCTCCAACCTGATGCTGCACGAATCTCTGCTGTTGAGTCTGTAAGGATAGTCCCTTCTGCTGGCTCACCGGAGCCTTCGCTCTTGTCCCCTGAGCTGTTCGTCCAGGAAACTTGGGACACTTCTTAACTGGTGATATGATTCTCCACAAAGTAGGCACTTGCCTAACCTCGTTCGGTATTTACTGCAATCGTTCCCTAGTTTCCAACAAAAAAAGTAACTTGTAACCTGCTGCTATCTAGGGGTCTGCTGTGTCTGTAATGGTGGTCCCCTCGACTGCTCTGTCGGAGCCCTAGCTCCAGCTGCTACCTGAGTCATTTTTATCTGGCTCTCGGGACACTCTCTACACCGATGCTCCGTTGAACCACAAAGTAAACACCTGCCAAGCCTCATCCTGCAGTCGTTCCACCCATGGCCTGCCTTCTTGCTGAAGTTGCACCTAGCGTCCTGCTGCTGTCTGGATGCCTGGTAGAAATATGCACATCTCCGACCCTGAAGGTGCTGCTGAACAGGCCCCTGGTGATACTGATGTTGAATCTATACGTGAGGCCTCTTAGCCTGACCTCCACTGCTGCTAACTCCATGAATGTCATGTCCCCTATTGAACAACTGTTGCCGCTGAGTTTCCACTATCTGCTGGAAGAAAGAGAATAACCGCGCTACGTCCTCTGATCCTGATGGCGACTGCTGCTGAAGAACGTTCGGGATGACTGGGAAAAGTCTTGGAGTAGGAAGAGGTGCACTCCCATAAGCTGCAGATATCCCAACCTGAGCTGATATAACAGGAGTTGCAGTCTCGGGCCCCTGCTGATCAGGACGAGGAGTGGCAGACTCCTTAGTGGTGTCTTCCCGATCGAGACGATGAGATCGCGTCTCCATAACCATCCTGAAGACAGAACAAACGAGAGGACAATCACTGAGAATGAAGCAAAAACATCAATGGAGGACGGTTTATTTTCAACTAAAGACAATAATACAGCAAATTTTAGGTAACATGAATCTGATTAAGAGTTTTTCCTAACGTGATTGAGTACCTTCAAAATATATCCTAATCCTACTGCAGGCTGTAGTGATACTGTAGTTCGAATACCACTACATAAACTCGACCTACATGGGCCACCACTAAAAATGTATCACGACCCGCACCCAGTGTAAGGGCACAAGAAGTGGTTACGTCCAGCCTACGCCGTAGAGTCGGCGGTAGAACGCTGTCCTAGGTCACATACATGTAACAGTTATAAGTTATCTGTACAGTTTATACACTCCGAATGGAGGTGACATAAATAAGTACAACTCAATCACAACTAAGGAAGAAAGTACGATACGATAGAATAGAAGAACACAGAATCCACAGATGATAAATACAAGATAGAGAGATAGCTGAAATCTAAGATAAACATCTCCACAAATCCAGAGTACAAACTCCCAATATATACAAGTGTATCTGACATAACATGAAGATAAATAGAACTAGCCTAGCTAACTAGCCTAGTCTATAGGGGTAGTGTCATCAGCAAGTGCTGGGTCCTCCTGAGGGTCCATCTCAAGTGTGTCGTCTAAGCCTGCTCCGTAATAGGTGGGACACAACTCCTCAAAATCATCTGTAATATTTTAACATGTCCAATCAGGACTGGAGCGAGCACAGTATATCTCACGCAGTTCATATCACGACATGAATAAAATAAAGACAATAGAGTAAGGTACATAAAACGCTGAAGAATTTACATAAAGTAAAAAAGAAGACTGTAATGAAATATCTACTATAAGTAAAGATCTACAGTGAACTAGTGATTTAGAGTACAAGCAAGACATGTGAACGGCTTGATAATAAACATAAAAGTTTGTACATGACTACGCTACTTTGGAAATTATCTACATGACTATTTATACTCTCCCGTACCCCAATCAATACACAAGGATCCGTTCAAGTTATGTTATTGCACATAAAATTCACATGGGGACCCATAAATGGGTGCACATGAATATAAACATGGGGGCTCCGTGAACATGAGAGTACATGAAACACGAGAGTGCACATGAATAGTAAAAGCACAAGAATATATGATGAAAGTGAAACACACATGACATGATGTATCTGATGCTCCCGAGGGGGATAACATCATATGAAAAGATCCATATAGTACTAATCCATATTTACATCGTGTCAGCATTAAGTAAAATAATCTAAAGCAAGAAAATACTCCTAGGAAGTATGAAATAATCAGAGAATGTACTGGCCTGATATCCTGAACGTTTGAATAAAATACTGCCTGAGGAGTGGTGTCTGGCTCCTAATTAGAACAGTACAAGTCATAACATGTCCAACTAATAAAGTAAGCTACTATGATGCAGTCTACATGATATTGTGTCAATTCTAGACTAAAGTCAACCCTTGTCAACTTCAGTCAACTAACTAGTCAATGCTAGGTCAACTAGGTCAACCTAGACCCAATGAAGTCTCACTAGGCCTAACCAGTCTACCCTAGCAGGTATACACCATACACAAGTCTATATGACTACTCATGTTCATATTTACCATATGCCAAGACCACACAAGGATACCATAGGCTATGTTACCTATGTTATATGCCATAGGCTATACACATACAATCCATATATTTATATACACACTATATCAATAGGAATTCTCTATTTTATCACATTAACACATTTATCTATGTAATATATATATATATATATATATATATATATATATATTTTATATATATATATATATATATATATATATATATATATATATATATATATATATATATATATATATATAGGGATAGAGGGAAAGAGCATGTGTATGTGTGAGTGTGTAGCTAGGATACATGTGACAGGGACTTACCTAGTGTGTCTATACATAGGCATGTGTGTGTGCATATAGGTGAGCTGAAATCAGTATGTAAATTTATGTAATAGGTTAGCAATGATTCTATTGTGTGTGTGTGTGTCATTAGGTGTCATAAATGTGTGTTAAAATGAGTGAATAGGCAGTTAGGAAACAGTGTAATGTCCTTCTCAGATGTTGCAAGGTGAGATATGTATGTGGGTTAAAATCAATATGTGCAAGAGTGGATATAGGCAGTGGGTTAATCCCATCTCAGATTTTAGTGCCTCTAAAGTTTCAGTTTCCAGATTAGTGTAGGTGTGTGTTTGTGTACATGAGAGTATAGAGGGTTAATATCAGTTAACAGTTCAAGAGTGAGACATAGGTTAAGGCTACATTCCATATAGTTTCAATCCTTAAACCGTATCAGTGTCAAGACAGTGCCATGTGTGACAGGTTATATGGGAATCATTCCGAGATTTCAAACAAGTGACAGGAATGGATAGGTGGGTGAGTGTTCTGTAAACTGGAACAAGTCCCAGGTTTGCCAAAACAGGAATTTCAGTAGGAATGTTACTAGGAAATCCAAATTTTTGTGTGTGTGTGTGTGTTTGGGTACAAATCAGTGTGTGCCTGAATGAACCATGGTCTAATCTAAGGAATATGTTTATCATCAATGTGCATTTGTGTGTGAACTTGTGTAATGTGATAGTGTATTAGAATCCAAAGTCTAAACTAAATCGAATGGCAGAAATTATAGGAACACCAATCCTCATTGCAATTTCAAAGTTTGAACAAAATATTGTGTGCAAACAGTGTCCTGTGTGTGTAATGTGTGCAGTGACAACAAAAATATAGGTGGGTGAGTGTGTAATACACATGAGTGTGTGTATAGGTTAACATAGGGTTAATCCTAGGTTTGTTTCATGTTCTCAGGATTCTCAGATTTCACTACAGTGTATCAGTTATTGCAATCCCAAATCAATACACAATTCGAAAATGAATATGAACTAATCTCCATGCCAACCTAACCCTATCATGTTTTCTATATATAACAGTAACTAAACCACATTAGATTACATGATATCAACATTTAAATGTAAATCAAAAATGGGGAAAACAGTGTTAAGTCACTGATACCCGACAGTATCAGGGAAATAGGGTTTTCCCATTCAAAATTGAAATAACAGTTAATAAGCTGGGTTAATGGTTGATATTTAATGACTAACATGTGTACGTATTATACATGCAATATCGTGTCCAAAAATAGGACACGAACGTGTCCAAGAGTTCACGAACCCAACACACTGAACTGGGTTCCGACTGCAGTGAACCCGTGTCCTGTACAAGTCGAATTTCTCATTCGACACGAATCCATTGGACACGAGGCTTTGGGGCTGTCGTGTCATATATTGCCCCTCCCTTTGTGTCCAATCTTATGTGTCCACGAGCCCTATAACACTCGTACGAGCACCCGAGTAGCAGGACAACTCGGTTGTGCGCGCGCGGGGGACGTGTCCACGAGTCCAACAGGAGACGAACTGGACTCGAATCTAGCTAAGTCTCAAGGAAAACGATAAGACATATTAAAATACAAATTTCTATTCAAACATAATTCGAAAACAGAGTCGAAAAGCCCACTGTGGCATTACGTCGAACACCACGGCACGTAGGCTGATACGTGTCCGACATGGACACGTAAGGGACACGACTCATCACGAAATCTATTCCTACAGTTAGAGGACACCTAGGGCTATGCAAATATGTCAAGAAATCAGGAAACTAATGGCTAAATAAAAAGTTACCTATGTGGTGCTCCTTCTCAAGATGAAGATCCTCTCCAGCTAGCTCAAAGCTCCAATAGAGACCAAATCTGAGATTCACCTCCAGCAACAGTAGGAGAACAATATTTAGGTTATAATGCAAGCAATTTGAATGAAAATGGATGAGTAATGATCAAAATAGAAAAGGTTGAAGGAAGAACAAACGTTTGCTCTTGAAAATGGAAGAATGAACAAAAGAAGCAAGAAAACTTTGGGAGACATTAAATAGGGGGTGTGGATCCCTATTGGCCGGCCCAATATTCTAGGGTTAGGGTTTTGGGAAATCAATCAATGGCTCTCCTATCATCTAGTCAAATCAAGGGTCCAAAATCTATGTTTACATACTAGTCTAAGTTGCATTCTAGTTAGCTCTAACTAACCATGACTAACCAAAATTAATCATTACTAACTAATACTAACCATGGCAAACTAAGACTAACTATGACTAATCTAGGTTAGGTCCAATCTAGGTTAGGGCTAATCACAACACATGGCAACTAATTAAATAATATTAAAATCACACTATTCCAAAAAATATATTAATTTTCAAAAATTTTAAAATGACAAAAATACCCTCAAACTAGAAATGTGGTAGTGACAATGATTTAGATAGTCAGCAAGATCTTAATTTTGGCAAGGGTCGGCGGTTGCTGTTACGCATCCTAACTCCAAAAGGAAAACCGTCGGACTATTATCATCGTACTCGTTCTGGCCTAGGGTACGTAACCCCTCCAATCACTCCATAGATCTCAGATGAAGAAGATAGTGAGATGCATTCTCATTCTTCTGACTCTTCAGCATGGGAGATCACAATTTGGGAGCATTATTTAAAGATCTTTTCTCAGCCTATATGGTCTCTAGTGATCAAATAGAAGATGCTGATCTTCCTATAGAATCTTTTAAAGTCGAGCCTTGGGCTCAACAGCTTGAGACCAAATGTAAAATGCGGTTTGAACAACGGGACCCTCATAACAAATATGAAGTTGTTTAAATTAATTTAGGTGACTTAGAATCGCTTAAACCAATATTCATCAGTAAAAGCTTATCTGACGAAGATAAACATTCTCTTTTCGATCTCATTAAAGAGTATGTAGATGTTTTTGCTTGGAGTTATGAAGATATGCCTGGACTTAACTCACAGATCGCAATACATCATCTTAATATACTTTCCAATGCTAAACCTGTAAAACAACAACAACGATGACGGTTCCATCCAGATATGACGAAAGCTATTATGACTGAGGTACATAAACTCATAGACAGTAGATTTTTCTGAGAAGAACAACATCCTGATTGGGTCGCTAACATTGTTCCGGTTATAAAAAAAATGGAAAGATTCGGGTGTGCATCGACTATCGAAACCTTAATCAAGCGGGTCCTAAGGATGAATTTTCTCTTCCAATTACAGATGTTATGATTGATAAAACTTGTGGCTTCGAACGTATATCCTTCATGGATGGGTTTTCTAGCTACAACAAAATTAAAATGTTTTCAGCTGATAAGAAGTATACATCGTTTCAAACACCATTTGGGGTATACTGCTATACAGTAATGCCCTTTAGTTTAAAGAATGCTGGAGCTACATATCAATGCGCCATGGGCACAATTTTTTGTAAACATTTATGAAAAATGGTGGAATGCTATATAGACGACATTATAGATAAAAGTCGTTTAAAGGGCGATCACCTTCAAGATTTGAGAACGGTATTCGAATTGATGCGTGTACACCAGCTGAAGATGAATCCTACAAAGTCATTTTTGGGAGTCTCTAATGGAAATTTTTTGGGATTTATCATAACTTCAAAGGGAATACATATTGACCCTAGCAAAGTTAAAGCTATCCTAGAAATGGATCCCCCAAATAATATTAAAGAACTTCATGGTCTACAAGGCAGGTTGGCCTACATTCACAGATTCATCTCAAATCTGTCCGGACGATGTCGACCCTTCACTCAGTTAATGAAGAAAGGAGTCTCTTTTGCATGGAATAAAAAATTTCAACAAGAATTCGACGATATTAAGAGGTATCTCACTAATCCTCCAATATTGGTGGCTCTAGTTGTGGGCAAAGGATTCTTATTATATGTTCGTGCAATGGAACATTCCCTTGGTGCGTTGTTAGCTCAAAAGAATAATGAAGGGCATAAACAAGCTATCTATTACTTGAGCCGTATGATGATCAGTGCAGAGCACATATATAATCTTGTTGAAAAGGAATGTCTGGATTTAATTTTTGCAATCCAAAAAATATACTATTACGTAATTAGACAAACTATCCATGTTATATCCAGGGTCAACCCTTCTAGGGTTCTTATGACCAAACCAAATGCACACAATTCCCGCCTTGATAGGTAGACAATGCTGTTATCCTCTATGATATGGTTTATATACCACAGAAGGTAGTTAAAGGTGAAGCTCTGACTGATTTTCTAGCTGCATACCCGATAGCAGAAACTTCTAAACTGTATGATGAAATTACGGATGAGGTATTGGAGTCTAATACAATAATGGAAGAGTCTATTTGGAGAATTTTCTTTGACGGAGCATCAAGAACTAGTCCCAAAGGCAATATCATAGAAGGAGTGGGGGTAGTATTGATATCCCCTGACGATCTGGTCATCCATCGTGCTTATTTTCTTATGGAACATTATTCCAATAATGTTGTTGAGTATATGATCTACTTATTGGACTTCAGTTGGCCAAACGGCTGGGGGTAGATTATCTATAAGCTTATGGTGATTCCTAGTTAATATCCAGCCAAGTTCAAGGAGAATATGAAGTTCATCATGAAGATCTTATCCTGTCTTATCAAACAACTATCAAAATAGTTGCTACTTTCATCGAGTTCTTCATTGAGTATATACCTCGGATAGAAAGTACAGATGCAGATGCTCTAACTGGTTTTGCAATATTACTTGCTACCCCAGTCAACATCCAGATGTCGATCACAGTGATTGGTCAAGAATTATTCTGTAATAAGAATAATCTGGATATTCGTTAAAGCTATTCAGTAACAGTGAAAGTTGATTTTAAATATTGGAGACTTCTATTTAAAGAATATGTTGTTATGGAATTCTTTTCGACAATCCAAAGGACGCTATTTCAATAAAGAGACGTTCTCTCTGCTTCTTTTATGATACACCTACCATAATGTTGTACCAAAGATCATATGACGGGTTACTTCTACGGTGTTTATCCGAGGAAGAAGCTAAACATGCCCTTCATGAAACTCACGATGGTACTTGTGGTGCCCATTAACCTGGTCCAAAATTATAGGATTGATTAAGGCATTTGGGTTATTATTGGCCCACTATGGTAGCTGATGCCATAGATTATGCAAAAAAAATGTAAGGCTTGTCAAATCCGTACAAACTTAATATATCAACCTTCAAAAATTTTGCATCCAACGACCGCATCGTGGCCCTTCGAAGCTTGGGAAATGGATATCATTGGACCTATCAGTCTTCCTTCCTCTAGGGGACATCGATTTATCCTAGCAATAACTGGTTACTTGTTCAAATGGGCGAAAGCTATACCACTTGTTGAAGTGAAAACTTCTAATGTCATCAGTTTCATCAAGCATCATGTTATCTATTATTTTGGACTGCCTCGGAGGATTGTCCATGATAATGGCCCACAATTCGTGAGAAATAAATTTTATCAGCTTTGTGAGAAAAATCAGATCCAGAATATAGGCTTTACAGCCTACAATCTCGTGGCTAATAGTTTGGCTGAAGCTTTCAACAAAACTATTATCAAGTTGCTCAAGAACTTTGTTTCATGTAACAAACGTAATTGGAAGGAGAAACTTGGTGAATGTCTTACGACATACCATACTACAGTATGGACTCCAACCGGTATAATACCATTTTCTTTGGTCTACGAAAGTGAAGCAGTTTTTTCTCTGGAGATTCAAATCCTTTCGCTCCGAATCGCTATATCCAATAAGTTAACAATTGAAGATAATGACCATCTACGATTACAATAGTTGGAAGCACTCGATAAAAAATGACTCATGGCTCAACAATAGATTGAGCTATATCAAGCCTGCATCTCTAAATCTTTCAACAAGAAGGTAAAGGAGCATGTTTTCAAGTCAGCAACCTAGTTCTTTCAGTAAGAAGGCCTATGTTTAGGACACATAAAAGCAAAAGGAAATTCGTAGCTAAATGGGAAGGGCCTTTTGTTGTCGAATCAGTGTATTCTAATGGAGCATACAGGCTAACAAAGCTTAATGGTGTTCTACCGATGATGTCTATTAATGGCAAATTCTTAAAGAAGTATTATTTCTAAATTATAATAAACACTACCTAGTGTTCCCCAGCAAGTCTTGTACAATGTTTTACATTTTCTTTCTGGAAAAAGGAATTCTCTATACCCTATGTTTCGAACCATTATTTTTATCCCAGTATTCTGGATAACTTATAAATAATGGGTCCTCACAAATTCCCCAGTGGAATTATCCTCAATTCTTACGAAACTTTCTTGTAGGAAATTTTTTCTAGACCTTCTCTCCAAATTTATAAAGTCGTCATTAAAGCCAAGTCGCTTTAAAGACATCTTATTTCAATTCCTCGGCTAGAATCGAAAAAATCTATTTGTCGAAAGAATATTGATGTCCATATTACCTCTGAATTACTCTACGACATCTACCTTCTATAGAGATTTATAAAATTGCCAAGTCCGTATTACCTTCGAGCAAGTTTACTCCGAAAAGAATATTCATGTCTTTATTACCTCTGAAATATTCTATATCATCGACTTTCTCTCTATAGAATTCCATAAATTGGCCAAGTCCATATTACCTCTGAGCAAATTTATCCAGGAACGACTATCAAGTCCATATTACCTCCGATATAGTTTCTGATCATATCCTATTACTTGCATACAGTCGAGTGCATCATAGGTAATAGGTCCACTAAAGTATACTTGTCACGTCCATAATACCTCTGACGAAGTACTTTACTTTATTATCTATACCTAGTCAGGTATACCAAGGATAATAGGTCCACTATAACATCTATTATGTCCATATTATCTCTGATAGGGATCAATTTCTATGTCTATTATCTATAACTAATCAGGTATGCCAAGGATAATAGGTCCACTATAACATCTATCATGTCCATATTACCTCTGATAGTGATCAATTTCCATATCTATTATCAATACTTAATTGGGTATTTCACAGATAATAGATCCATACAATCATGATATTTTTCTATGTCTATATTACCTCTAGAGAAATATTAAAACTCAAATATTTTCAGCAAAATGGAAAGTGTTCTTTACTTTTAAAACATTAATGAAGATACAACATACTTCTATTATCAACCACGAAAGGAAAAAAATTACAAAACTTTCTTTATATGATGTCTTCAAACAGGGCGCATAACTCTCAAAAGTTATATGTATCTAATATTATGTACAATTTAGATAATGAGTCTACATATCAAAGACAAGAAACCAAAATGATCTTCTTCTCCTAAGAAAGTCCAATGCGGTCATTTCCCCTCCAAATCATCGGAGACACATAAAGAGACTATTCTCATGTGCGTCTAGTCAAAGCTAATCTCGTGAGTCCTATATCACCATCAAGGCTGTTGAATCAAAACTAAATATTTTATGCGTTAAGTTATCAGCTGTCTTCTATTTTCCAAATCTAATCATATATGACGTTTGGAAGATTGCTCTCACATACAGATTAACAGATCATTCACAACAGTTTGGCAAAATAAAGAACTTTCATTAACAGTGATAAAGGGTTTACGAAACATTGCCAGAAGATAACCAAAAGAAACATAAAATAAAATCCTAAATAGTATAGAGGAAGAGCATTCAAAGTCACTGATCACATCTGCAATGTCTTGGAGTGTCTGGACACTCAAAGTGTGAAACAGTCGACGGAAAGCGTCCACTCCCACCTGCACCTCCTTCTCTTCTCGACTTAAGGAAAGACAATTGAAGTATGGTGATGCACTCATTGGCTTAGCAATATCATTCAGGGAGAGGCCTAACAAATCTAAGATCTCCTCCGCTATAGGCAGCTTCGTCTCAGCCAACTCTCTCTTCCTCGAGTTGAGATGGAGTGTTGGAGTTGGGGCCACAACGACCGACAGAGGTGGTAATGTAGTGTAGAAGCTCAAAAATGATTAGGTGCCACTCATAAAATGGTGACATGGTTCAAAAAGGCATTGGCCAATTAGGTTACGCTAAAACTCAGGTGGCGCCAACCATGAGGGTGTGTGGACACCACGTGGCAAACTTCTTCGAGAAGATGGAGAAGTTGTCATGATTACTAACAACCCGTTAGAAAATTCCTTTAAATCCCGAGCAACGCGGCACTCGAGAAGACAGTGTCAGCCTTTGCATTAATTGCTGATAGCTAGCTCACGCTAATTATCAATTGGCGCGAGGTAATTAATGATCACATAACTGTCAGATTGAGTAAGGGGCACCAATTATCAAGTTGTGCCTTGTAACACCCAGTTTTTTAGATGAGGGTAATTTTGAAATTTTATAATTATAATTATTATTTATTGATTATTATTTCATATTATGATTTTTTGGTGATTTTTAATCATTTTAAAACTATTTAAAATTATGACTTGTGATTTTTACATTTTACTATTGTTTGGTTTTAATTTCGAGGAAGTTGTCACCCCCAATTTTTGGGAACAGGGGTATTTTTGTCATTTTGTATTTTTGAAATATTTTTGAAATTTATTTTATTATTCATGATATTGTTTTGGGATTATTTGAGTCGGGTTCGAATTTCAGCTCAATCCGACTTGAAACGGGGACCCGGGGGCAGTGTTGACTTTAGTGGACCCACATACTAGTTAGGCATGGCCCACATGATATTAATTTTAGTCCACATTATATTAATTTTAGTTAGAGGTTAGACTAATTATTATGGATAAGATTAGTGTGATTAGAGACTTTAGAATGACTAATTTAGCCCCAACAATTAGCCCTTTCCTAATACTAATAGAATAGGTTAGTGGGGGCATTTTGGACCTTACCATAATAGGACAAATAGCCCCATATGGCCAGCCACTTTGGGAGAGGATAGGCTCAAGTTTATTTCATTATTCTCATCCACACTCTTTCTCTTGTTCTTCCCCAAATTTCTAGAGAGCAATCCCTAGCAATTTCTCCACCAAATCCTTCTATTTCGCCACCAAATCTTCTTCTTTCCTTCTCCATTCTAGCCAAGGAGGAAGCTACCTAAGTTTGGGAGGATTCGGAGCTCGTTCGTGTCCTTTTGGAATCTCTACGTGTCGGTGTCGCTCCGGGAAGGCTTTTCTTCGATTCGATCTACCGGGAGGTATAAATCCCTTTTTCCTTTTCATTTTCTCATGCATATAGGATATTTTGAACCCATAGGAATGACCCCCATGGTTGTATCTCCATTTGTGTCCATTTCGTGTCCATTTGGAGGTCATAGGAGTGTCCTTTGTGTTGTGGGTGTGTCCATGTGGGAAAACCCCAAATTTGGACACACTATGTGTTGTTGTTATGTATGAATGAATTATTACATGTTTAATCTCATATTTTTATATTGGAGATACGTTCTATAGTGTCTCATATATATATATATATTAGTGTAGAGAGTGAGTTCTTGATATATTATGTTATATACTTGTGTTTCTTTTGTCTTAAACTACCTAAATTCGTCATAATATTTATCCACGTTTTTAGTAGCAATGGCAACTTAGAAATGTCATAACTTTTAGCTTGAAACTCCGATTTATCTCCTGTTTTTTTTAAAAGAACCGTATCGAAGTTAGCTTTCCAAATATATATTTTAACAAGCCAAATTCTTTCTGTAACATTCTGTAGAATTATTTGAGTATCAGCTGTACGAAAGACGAACGTGTTTCGGTATTTTTGCGATTCCGGGAGCTTCCGGACACAAAAATGCTATCCGTTTAAAGTTTCGGAAAGCTAACACGAAGAGCTACGACATAATTTAATCCTAGAATTTAATGAATGCCCAATTGGTACAGTATTGATTTTAAGTAGAAGAGTGACTATACGATATATGCATTTTGTGTAACCTATGAGCCTATATAGTATGGATATTAAATGAATATTGAGTATGTAATGCATGATATGTTAGATAAATAAAATGATATATATATGATATATATTCTTTTTATATTAATTTATATATATGTTTGAATACAAGCATGTAGGAATGCTATTAATATAATGCATATAAGCAATACATGAATGAAAGAATGATATACAATGTATTCATATGTATAAAACATGTAGGTAATGCATAGATGCATGAATGAAATAAATGTTTGCAATATGTTAATATAAATACAAGCATCTAATATGCATGAATGTAAGTATAATATAATACAAGTATACATGTATGTATCATGTAAATGTAATATACATGATATGTAAGTATGCATGTATACAAGGTAAGTATGTATGTATGTATTTCTATAAACTGAGTTAACCTATAACCTTTTACACACATGCATTCATACACCCTTTGACGTCATGTATCCCATGTCACATACACCTACCTATCACTAAATTTTAGAACATTAACATATCCTTTCACACACATGCCAAACACACACATACTCACTTACTCTTTTACCTCTCTTTCTCTCTCTCTCTCTCTCTCTATATATATATATATATATATATATATATATATATATATATATATATATATATATGTCTATATATATTGCTTTCCTATATATATCTATGTATATGAATATGTGAATGTGAATAATATATATACATTATATGACTAAGTTTGTGTGCCTTGTTAGCTTATGGTTTAGTTTTGTGCTTGGTTTAGCAAGTGACTTAGGCTATGAGTTAGTAGCTATCTTGGATACTTGATTTGCATATACTTAGTTTGTTTAGACCTAGAATAACTTGTTTGACCTAATTTAGACTTGTTGGACCTAGTTTGACCATAGTTGACCTAGGTTCGACTTTTAGGGTTGACCAAGTTGACCAAGAGTTGACTTTGGTCTAGATTGACCTAGAATCATGTAGAATGCATAGTAGAACTTCATATTGTCATTTTGGACTTGTTGTGACTTGTGCTGTTCTGATTAGGAGCCAGACACCTCTCATCGGACAGTATATTTACTTTGGACATTCAGACATCAGGCGAGTACATTCTCTGATAGTTCTCTCATTTATTTGTCAATTATTATACTTCAGTTCTAGTTAGTTGTATGTGATTCTCTGTTACAACATGTATGGATATTCTGGATTCATGTATACGACACACATTTATTTTCTGGCCTCTATTACTGGTATCATCATTCCTGGCTTCTATTACTGGAATCACCTACTGGAATCATTTACTGGAATCATTTACTGGTATCATTATATTTTGGCTGGACTCATCTTGAATCATTGTGTCGGAATTCTGGATTCACTTGCTGGGAGGGGAAATACTAGAGTAAGACATGTAGACATACCCCAATCTGGAATCTCCCAACTGGAATCTACTGGAATAATAGCCATCTCACACCCGGGCAGGTGTGTGATGTGTCGTATTACCTATAGCCGTTTACATGTCAAACTCGGTATTTTAAAACACACTGCTAGAGTATAGGCTGGACTCACCCTGGAATCTTTGATCACTGACTGGAATCATCTCATACCGGACTCATCTTGTACTGGAATCACCTGGTATCAGATTTATGTTGTCTGGATTTACGTTGGTCTTACACTTGTTTATATTTACTGTCTGGACTTATATCATGTTACCCTGGTTCAGCTAGTTCTATTTTTTACAGTCTTCATTGCTATGTTTCTTCTCTTGTTTAGTTATTTACTTTCCTTGCACTTTATCTGTCTTTCTTACCATCGCCTGAATATAAACTACCATTTTCATCAATACAACTGTCTATAACTGCTTTATAGTTCTCTGTCATTTACTTGGATTTTCTAGATGAGATGTGCTCGTTCCTGTCCTGACTGGACCTGTTGATAAATTTTACAGATAGCCTGGAGGTTGCCTGCTAGCCTAGAGGAGACACAGTAGAGGTTGTATAGATAGCTAGGGTTTTGCTCATAGTTTATTTCCAGTTGTCTTGAGTTGTATTTATGGATTACTGTATTTGAGCTTTGAGATGTATTTCTGGATTTGTGTATCTTAGACACTTAGACTTCTATCTGCTGTATCTCTTTTGGATTTCATGTTTTATCTATCTTTATCATGCTCTACCTTAGATGTGATTGAGACTGTATCTGCTATGTCACCTCCATTCGGAGAGTATATACTGTACATGTACCTTTATTTTGTTAGTTGTTTGACCTAGGACAGCGTTCTACCGCCGACACTGCGGCGTAGGCTGGACGTACCCATGTCTCGTGCCCTTACTCTAGGGTGCGGGTCGTGACATGCCTTGTGCCACCTATCAAGTGGGCGCCACTTAGTCAATTTTCATTCAGAAGTCGGATGACGTGGCACACATGCCACTAATCTCGAGGAACGTGTCTACTACACTGCCCACGACCAAGCGTATCTCTCTTACAGAATGCCATACGTCCCTAGCAGTTCAAGTAACCGTTCGCGCAAATGAGTGAATAGCGCGCCAAATGCAGTACATTCCACTCAGGATAACTGACTGACAGTTATTTCAAGATATTATAAATAGAGTACCAAATCAGTTCTAAGGCATCACTAATGATCATAATTTTTTGACAAAGTGCACTGTATTCTCCAAAGGCTCGTGTCTTCGATATCACCTCATCTAAGGGATAAAGTGATCGTCTTCAGATCATATTCTATAGTTGTACTTCCCCAGAATCAAATTGTACTCTTGTATTTTCTTTTTCTTAGTTTGTAAACTAGTTTTCTTGTAAAACTTTTGTTCTCGCAAGCAAAATGGCGACTCTGCTAGGGACAACTTCCTCCTCCGACAAGAAGGTGACAACTCAATGTGATATTGCATCGATCGGCAAGACGCAGAAGACCTTGGTCGACCAAACAGCCCACGAAGCCATAATTGGTGCCGGGGATGCAAGGTGGGCTATTGTTGCTACCAAAAACAAGGCATGCACCATCTGGACTCCTAAGTATTCCAATGCACCACTCGCAGCTTTTGCACAGACTACGCCAACTGCTGCCTTGGCGCAGAACAAAGGGAAACGCCCTTTGGCTACTCCCTCTTCCTCCCATATTTTGAACTTAGTGGAGAACCTATCCATTTTTGCTCCTGTGTAGAATAAAGGAAAATGCCCTTTGGCCTTTCCTCATTCTTCTCCAGTCCTGGACTTGGTAGAAAATACTCCTGATTGTGCCCTTGTGCCAATCACAGCTTCTGTGCAGACTGCGCCAATTGCTACCTTGGCATAGAACAAAGGGAAATGCCCTTTGGCTACTCCCTTTTCCTCCCCAGTTCTGAACTTGGTAGAGAATCTATCAATTTCTGCTCTTGTGCAGAATAAAAGAAAATGCCCTTTGCCCTTTCCTCATTCTTTTCCGATCCTGAACTTGGTGGAAAACACTCCCGATTGCTCCCTTGCACCAATCACAGCTTCTGCGCAGACTACGTCAATTGATGCCTTGGCACAGAACAAATGGAAATGCCCTTTGGCTACTCCCTCTTCCCTTCCAGTTCTGAACTTGGTGGAGAATGTATCCATTTTTGCTCCTACGTAGAACAAAAAAACACCCTTTGGCCTTTTCTCGTTCTTCTTCGATCCTAGACTTGGTGGAAAATACTCCTGATTGCGTCCTTGCATCAACCAATGCTCGAACCCTTTTGTACAGAAGCTCTGCTTCTCTTGACAGAGACAATCAAGTCAATTGTAAGAGAATAAATTATGCCCAAAATTGACTTCCTGCTACTCATTTGTGCAATACCAAGCATGCTGGAATAGGTTGTGCAGGGCAACAGGGCATTCTGCCTACTCCTAAGTGCTAATTAAACCCAAATTAGGATCTGCAACTCTGTGTATATCAAGATCTAAATAGGGAAAGTTGATGGTATCCCAGAGAAATACATAAGAAGTGCACCACTTTGACATGTGTGCCTATCTTAACATGCACAAATCAGAGTCAGCTTCATCAAGCCACAAGGAGCGCCAATGATAGCCTTCGCCAGTTACTGATCTGCACAAACGAAAGGCTTCTAAAGTCAAAGACCCTCTCACCTATTCCAATCAACTAAGCACTTCCTTGTACACTCAAGGGACATGGCATCTCAAGAACATAAACCATGTTACTAATATAATCCATAAGTATGCACCTTCTTCTTCCTTTTATCCTGTCAATGTGATCGATCTTCGCAAGATTCTTGTACAAAAGTGGAAGATCGTAGGTCCATCTCAGGTATATGTGACTCCACCTACGGAGCATCTTTGTAACCATGAGATAGTAATTAAGTGTTGTTGCCAGGCATCAAAACGGTCTGTTTTCGACCGTTTGAACTACCCTCAATCTCCTAAATTGATCATAGTAGTGGACATAGATTTATCCTCTACAACCACCACATACAAGGAACTCCAGTCTTCTTCCCATGAGACTTAAGTACAATGTTGTTGCAAATCAGCTAGACAAACCATCTTCGTCGCATGAATTACAATCGTTCTTCTAACATACAACGCCGCCCTCCTAAAGTGACCCTGGGCGATAAAGATGAGTTGCTGTTTGCTTCAGTCAATATGACGTTTCGCAGTACTAGGGGTGGAAAACTTCCAAGATGCAATGCATCTCATAATCCCAGTTAACAATACTTGGATCAGATCCGTGGTTCCGACGAAGGAGTCTACCAGAACACAAGATCAAGAGGCCGAGATTCAATCGATCAAAAGAATCTTCCCATTTCTTATCTTGGAGTGGTCCTTCACTAAAAAGACATTCCAGATTCTGACCAAGACTCAATCGGTCAAAGAAATCTTCCAGATTCCGACCAAGACTCAATCGGTCAAAGGAATCTTCATGACTCTGACCAAGATTCAATTGGTCAAAGGAATTTTCCCATCCCTTATCCTGGGGTAGTGCCCTACATGATTTTGATGCTGATAATAAAAGCTCTGAGTGGACTATCTTTTCTATTAGTTCGTCATCTCTAGCTAGAGAAGTGACCGCCTATGTCACTAAGTTGGAATAAGATGCATCCAGCTCTGGCAGTCAGGAGCAAAGGATCGCCTCTTTAGAGTCTGGCTTAAAAAATATGGCTGAGATGATGGCAAGCATGCATGCCGTGATCGTAGCACAACATATTGTTCCATCGATTGCGTATTTAATTCCAACCCAAGAATAGATAACAACATCTGCTCCTACTAACACTGGTTTGGGGGCACAGCCTCCTCACAATGCCACCATGCCAACTGCAAGTCTTTCTGGTGCTGGGGGTGGTGCTTATCATGCAGTCCTGCCTCATAACACATCGAATCAGTCTATTGCTTCCCAAGCATCAGGGGACACCAATGAGGCAGTGAACCTTTTGCGTAACCAGTTCAAAGCTTTTAAGCAGAAGGATGGCTTACAGAAGCTTGGGATCAAACCACCTTACTCCATAAAGTGGAAGGATGTCCCGTTCCTACCTAAGTACAAGCCACCTCCCATTATGCTATTTGATGGTAGTTCAACTCCAAGCCAGTACCTCAATCACTTTGAGGTAATGAATAATCAACTTCAGCCAAACGATGCTTCTACTTACTAGAGTATTTATCGAATGCTTAGCAGGTACAGCTTACGATTGGTATCACAGCTTGCCAGATGGTTGCATAACTTCCTTTGCAGGGTTCAAGCAAATGTTTTTGGAAAGGTTCAATGAGGAAACAAATGACATGACCATGTCGGCCCTCATCAAAATCAAACAATGGCCTAATAAAACTGTTGAACGTTTTATTAAGCACTTCCCACGAGAGGCACTCAAAATGCCTTTAGGAACTCCAGATGCTCTAACAATAGATATATGTAATTCAAACTTGTTACCTATAGTTAGCATGTGGACTGGATCTACACAATACCAAGGGCTGGCCTTCCTTCATTGTAAGTGCCATGGCGGCCGAAGAAGTGTTGACAAGTTCAAACAAATAGGTACCTAGATGCCTAATCTCAAAAAAAGGAACATTCCAACAGCCATAGCCGTCAGAAAAACCGTAAAGGCAAAGAAGCTTTGGCCATCAATGTCAAAGGCAAAGAAGCTTTATTTATCAACCTGAAAGGCAAAAAAGCTTTAGCTGTCAACGTGGGTCAATCAACACCTACTACCGCGACACCGCCATAGAGAACACAACAACCGAAAGAGGAGTACTCCTTCGATGAGGACGACATCATGAGTATCTTCGATTGCCTAATCAAGAGCAGTAAACTTCAACTGCCCGAAGGAAAACGGCCAGATGAAGTTGGCAAAATTGACTATCCTAAATAATGTATGTAACATAGGTTTCTAGGACATCTAACCAGGGCATGCTATATGCTAAAAGGAAAGATTAAGTAGCTGATTAATGCTGACGCGTTTAGTCTTCAGCAGGATGAGAAGATGGTGACTGCCAACGTCGTCTTTCTGCAATTTGGCAACTTTTTGCTCAACTTGTGCAGGGTGGAGTCATCCCCATTCTGAAAGCCACCTTAGAAATTGTCAACCTTCCACCAACACGAAGTGACGGTCTTGTCCCTTTCTCAACGGACAAAGGAGAAATCATGTGAATCTATCCCGACTTGGTTGCTGACTTTGAGAAGTCCAAAAAGACAAATAAATATAAATCATGTCACATGACTTCATTGGTGGACGTCGTCTACCTCTGAGTGCCACCTTCATCTAGGAAGTTGATTCACCTCCCTCTCCTAAGACAACAGTACCGAAGCCGGAAGTCAACTACCGGCCGGCATTCCATCTATATAGTCAGCAATCACACGAGTTGATGAAAAAGATGGCATATTATCTGCAGAAAGCCTCCGTCTTAAATTAGAGGAAAGGGTCTCCTATACCTTTTTCTCTTTGTCTGCAACACAATTAATCTCTAGTTGGCTTAGGATTCTGGACAGATCTTTCATCTTATCCAAAGAAATCTTCCAAAAGTAAGGCTTGGACGAAGGATTACAACGTGGTTTCCTTCGTACCAGCTTCAGAAGAAGAAGTCCTGACCGGTACCAGATCGGGGAGACTCTACCTTAGAGACTATCCAGAAGGTCAAGAGGTCCCTACTCCAAGCTCTGATGCACCTCCATCAGCTTTTCTACCTGCAATGTTCCATCAGCTTCATCATCCCTAGTAGAACCGACTCCTCCCAAGCCAATAGTAGCTGACAAAGGAAAATAGCCAGTTCATTTCGATAAAATATTGAAGAAAACTCCAGCTCTTGGACTTGAGAGACCATATAACTTCGATATATTACCTCAACTAGCCAACACTCCGATGAGGTTGTCAATTTTCGAGCTCCTGCATCTCTCGAGGAAAACTTGGAAAACACTAAACGAAGCTTTGATGCAAGCTGACACTTGTTTAACACTCCTCAAGAAGCCAGATGAGGAACCTGTAGCATGTTTTCACTATCATAGTGTGATGGAGTTGATAGCCAATATCACCTTCACACAAGATGACATGCTTCTGGAAGATAATCGACATGACCGACCTTTATACTACATAGGATATGTCGATACAATTAAGGTTGATCGCGTCCTGATTGATCCCGGATCTGTACTTAGCATTATGCCGAAGACTTTACTGGATGCCTTGAAAATCCCAGTACATAATCTCTCTATAACAATCATGACTATCATGGGACTCAATTCTAGGATTAGTGAACCACTAGGAAAGATTCGCCTGAAAGTTTAAATCGGCAATCTTTGCACAAAAGTCACTTTTATATGATTGACAATCATGGCACCTACAATACTTTGTTAGGGAGACTATGGCTGCATGAACATAACATCGTGCCATCCACTCTCTATCAGTGCTTCAAATATGTCGATGACAATGGAGAAGTTAAGAAGGAAGTGGCTGATCTTAATCCCATTCGGGGTGTCGAGGCTAATTATGCTGACTCCAGAATGTATAAAGAAGAGTTCATGAAGGTCATACTGGCCATGGATATCGAGGAAGATCAGATGGACACCCCAGATGATGTTCTCAAGATTCCAGTCAAAGGACGTACTTCTCGTTCTTCGTCTTCTCAAATATTAACCATCCATCTCTCCTCTCATGCCAAGCATTTTCCTGCTGAAAAGATGGAGCAGAGGGAACTCACCTATTATGAGCCTCTTGTTATCTATCTTCGTCATAACAAGCCTTCTCCTTCTCCTTTTCATTCTCCTCTTTTAGTTATCAATCTTAGCAAGCCATCGGCTAAGATCAAGAGCCATATTATAAATAATAATGTAAAAATCAATAAAGTAGCATCTCCTTTGCAGTATACTGATGTTATTTATTACAATAGGTGTTATCTAGAAATCCTAGAAAACTTCGAACCCTTACATTAGGAGCAGTTCAACTTCTCCAAGATAAAGTATTATTTGAACCTGCACGAGAGTCATTCTTTCTGGTTCCTTCCCGGAAGAAAGATGAACATCCTATCCTCTTCAGCAAAGGGTTGCATCAAATATCTACGTCCGATAGCGAGGCTGAAAATGATGTTATTGGGTGACTTCAGCTGCATCGTTATATTCAACAATCAAAGAACATCATTCAAAAGATGGGTTATAACTTTAAAACTGACCTCAATGGTGGTAGGAGAAGGCGAACAACTATTCGTATTCCTGCTCCAAAAAGAAATTCACTATAATACTACAACAAAACCAAGCATGGATTGGGATATACCTCACCGGTTATGACCCCTGATGCATCTGAATTTGAAAGAGAAGAGCGATCTAATTCTTCTGACTCAGTTTTATGGGATTCTGACACCAGTGTAGTCCATCGAGTGACTCTATCTTCCAATATGGTAATTGTCGAGTTCTCTGAAGGCGATGATGATTTTGTCGAAGCTCCTGAATCAGATCCTTGGGTATAAAGGATGGATAATCAATGGGAACTTTTCTTTGAGCAATGCTAGCCACCTACTGAAGATCAATTAGTTCAGGTCGATGTCGAAGAAGAAGCTTCTCCATGATCGATCTTCATCAGCAAAAGACTCCCAGAAGTTGACAAACAAGAGCTGATTCAGCTTATTAGGGAATATATTAACATATTCACCTGGAACTATGAAGACATGTCGGGATTAGATCCTCAGATTGCTACTCACAGGCTCAACATTTTGCCAAATGCAAGGCCGATCAAGCAACAATAACGTCAATTCCGACCTGACATGATGGATGCCATAGAAGTTGAAGTCAAGAAGCTCATTGTCTGTGGCTTTGTCAGAGAAGAACAACATCCTGATTGGATGGCTAATATCCTCCTAATTATGAAGAAACACTACAAAAAAGTTGGCTTTTGGGACAACACTTTTAAGAACTCTAATTTTAAACGTCCTAAAAAATTATTATTTGGGACTGCTATATTTTTTGTAACAAAAAACGAATTTATTGGTGACAGATTGAAAAATGGATCTCTTATTTGGAACTATTAATAATTTTCGTTCCAAATAAATTTTGAGACCGTCTCAAATAATCTCAGCGGGAATGGCAATTATTTGGGGGCCCAAACCAATTTTTTTTAGAAATTTTGACTCCTGATCTCTATACCTCTCCTCTCCGCCTTAGTGGATTCCGAACAGGTACCTAACAATCCTTCTCCAAATCTAGGTTTTTCCTCTTATCCTACCCATCTCCGCTCTTTTCATCCAGATCTAGGGTTTTATTCCTCCATCGATGGAGGAAACACCGCTAATGGTTCCTTCGCCCATTACGCTTTATCGCCAAGAATAAGAAGGACTACCTCGACCGCTCCATGCCTTACCCAGTTAGCCGTTGTTCGATTTGGAGATCGAAACCCTCGACCGGCCCTCCCTGTCGATGAGGGGCTCGTACGAGTTCAATCCCTTCTTTCAACACTTCCCGAAGTTCAAGTTCTGGTATAATTCATAGATTCCTTAGTTTTATTTTGATGAATGGTTATATTTTCGGTCAGAAAAAGCAGTAAAGTTTAGATTCGAAGTAGATTACAAGAATTTTGGACTAATTTGGTTTATGATTTTATCAATGACACATAAATAGTTTGGTGTAGAGATTTAATTAACTTTTGTAGAACATTATAACAAGTAGGAAAGTATGCATATGTTTGAAGTTTGACTTATTATGTCATACTTTAATCTTTATCGTATACTTGAATCATTAAAGCCAAAAATTTCTAGTATACCTATAAATAAGACTACAATACTCAAACTTTGAAATAGGAGATGTCAATACTCAAACATTTGTAGGGGAAGCTCATTTTTTGTTTCCTATTAATGCATGCTATTATCGGTCGTGGAAGAAGTAGTATGTATGTCAGTAAATCTCAGGGCATTGCGACAGGTGCACTAGCAAGGGGTTCACCACTAAGACAAGACATTGTGAATAAAGCTGAAGCTTTTGATTAGAGCATCAGTTAACAACTAATGCTTCTGCAAATGATCTTGCTTCAGAGATTGCTTTGTTATTAATAGTCAGGGTTACTATTGTCAATGATCTTGCTTCTTGTAGAATTCTCATTTCCTTGGTAGAAGAATTTCATAATTAGTAGCTTTTGGTAGAAGAATTTCATAATTAGTAGCTTTTTGTTGTCATTCTTTATGCATACATTTCTTCGCACACCTATCATATGGTATTATTGTGTGCATGCATTTATTTGTTAAGCATTGTGAATACTAGTTTCAAACAAAATTTATATGTGCATGCATGATCCATTCTCATGGATACAACATTCATATTCTAATTATCTAAAATTTCAAGAGCTTGCATGTTAATCAACATACCTTGGGACTCTTCTAACTTACAAGCTTACTTATGCAAGAAATGGTTCAATGATAGCAGTCCAAGTTTATAAAATATAAACTACAGAGTAATTTAGAAAAATACAATTATGTATCATTTGTTATCTCGATTTTAGTGGCTTATTCATGTGTTTATTATTCTGAAGCAATCCCCTATTTTTGGTGGAACAAGTATGGTATGGGGTTAATTCTATTTATGTGACTATTTCTTTTTAATGTCATAGATTTTCTTCTCATTTTTGTAAAAAAATAACTTTTTTTCTTAAACATGTACTGCTTCCAATTTTCTCGTCATGAACCAGGGGTAACACATGTCTTAGTAACAGGAGGTGCTGGCTACATCAGGTGATAAGCTGCTCTTCGTCTCCTTAAGGACTCATACCGTGTTACCATATTGGTATCCTCTCTTTTCACTCTCCCCCCTCCAAACCCCTTAATGATACACACATATATACATATCCAGGGGAAAAGAAGTACATGCATTGTGTGTTTTGTGTTGTTTACTATTCTTTCCACTATACCATTACAGGTTAATCTTTCTAGGGGAAATATGGGGGCCAACAAGATTCTCCAGGAGCTATTTCCAGAACCTGGAAGGCTCTAATTCATTTATGCTGATTTAGGAGACCCAAAAGTTGTATCCTGATCATGTAGACTTTGGAAATTATATGGAGATACAAGTTTTTGCTTAAGATGGATTTTGTTGTTATTCGTTTACACAATTTTAGGTTAACCAAATACTTGAACAGAATGCATTTGATGCTGTTATGCACTTTGCCGATGTTGCTTATGTTGGTGAGAGTACACTTGAACCTCTTAGGTATGCTTTTTATACGCTTTTCAGATAAGTTAACTTCTATCAAGTTAAGGTGTTGAGTTGTTCGCGAGATACAATTGCATACTTGTAGCATATGGCTAGTTTTTCTTAGACTCTAAATAATAATTTGTACATGATGTATTGACATGATAGATCTTGGCCACAACCTGTAGATATTTTGAGATACTAGTCCAGTTCAGTTAATCGAAAGAGTTCAATACTTGGAATTATTTTTTTGTAGTGTGGCCATATGAGAAGCAGAAAATTTCTTATTTCATAATACAAGCTTGTTTTATGAAGTGACATAGTAATTTTGATTTGCTGGTGTTGGTGAATAAAACTTATTCTTTTATTTGGTGCATTAAATCCAATTGTTTGAAATCCATACCTTTATTCTCTTAAATAAGCACTCGACTCTTGAACCGGTACTATCAAAATATCACTGCAAATACTTTGGTCGTTCTGGAGGCTATGGCAGCTCATGGTGTCAAAACCCTAATCTATTCTTGTACATGTGCCACATATGGTGAACCTGAGAAAATGCCTATAACAGAAGATACCCCTCAGGTTAGCTTAGTGTGTCACTTGTTCATGTTAATCTACTACTTTGTGCATTAGTTTCCTAAGCTAATATCTAGTACCTACATGACACGTTATGTTAATGGATTATAAATGGTACCAATAATATAATTAATTAGAGAGACATTTTTTATTTTTATATTTTATTCTTTTTTCTTTTTGAGAGAGAAAATAGTTGATTAGTATACACCTCCCCTCCCCCTCCCCGGACTGCATTAACGAGTGGTTTAGTCAGATCTTCAAGTCGCAAAATTACAAACCATCTAAGGGCTGTACATATCCGAATCATGAGGAAGCAAAAGATACAAACACAAAAAACAAGAAAACAAAAAAAATTCCTTCTTATCACTCCTCTATGCATGCTCATTCTCTAGGGTGTTTGATCACCATTGTGTTGAAGCTATCGACATTGATTCTTCAGTCCCCTCCCGGACACTCCTATCTAAAATTTGATGTTAGATAAAATCTTGGAAGCAAGTTGTAAAGTGGCGTCATGTTTTCTGTTGAAAATTTTATTATTTCTTTCGATCCATACCCCCAAACATTTGACTGCTGCCATGATGTCCTATAGTCACTTGTTTCTCTGCTTTGTTCTCTTCTTCCTTCAAAGTCCCCAAAGGGACTTTACTGAACCATGGTGACATTTCATCCCCAAATACACTTTGCAAGCCTCCCAAACTAGGCGCATCGCAATGAAGTAGTAGGGACACTATTTTTTCCCTATGATTATTACAGATTACACAACTATTTTGGCTCATCCAACTAAGATTTTCCAAATTGTACTTGGTTAGAATGACATTTCTGCAGGTTAGTTAAAGAAAGATGTGGCAATGGTGCTCTAATAGACCAAATACTTTTAGCATATTCTGCTTGAACTCCTCGAACATTAATAAATCACTTTAATGAACTCCTCGAACATTACCAAATCTATATGATGAATGCACCTATGTGTAAGTTATACCTATATTGATAAATTTCCATAAAAAGCTATAAAGCAGTAGGAACTATAAATTAGTAGTAATCGTATGTATCTTAAAATGGTATGTTGTGCAAGTTTGATGTTTTATGATCTAGAAATCACATCAACCATTGGGTTATATAATGTTAAAATATAAAAAACATCATTACTCATATTATTCATGGACTCAAACATAAAATATTATATCCAATTGAAAGCATTTTTGAGTTTTATCAAGGATTTATCATTTCAATTGTGCAAATATATAATTTATTGAAGGAAGTTTAGACGGGGAATATTTTTTTCTTTTGTGGGCTTGTTACCAGCTATATGAAACAATATATAACTAAGAATTGGTCAACCCATGTGGGGTCTTGTATCAGGCTTTCTTACCAGAGTTTTCTATTATATATTTTTGTTTTTGTTCTTTTTTGTTCTTGTTTGTTTTTATATTAGAAACATGTAAGGGGGACAAAATGCTTGTGTTTTCTTCTATTCCGGATAGACCAGTCAACCTTCACCTTTGATTTTTATTTATGTTGCTTTCAACCCCATCCTTGTTCACCATTCAGATCGCTCTCCCAACATGCCTCTCTGTTTTCTTCATATTTTATCTTCTAATTCCATTAGGTATTGATATATAACATAAATGAGTCCAGCTAATTTATGAATGGTATATGCAATATACCATATGTTTCTTTCTGAAGTTACTCCACCATGTTCGATATCAGACTATTAAAAGCCTTCGTGAGAGGCAATTGTGATTATTAACTCTGATACTAACTACCTAGGTCTAATTGCTGATACACATGGTAGATAGAGTTATTGTTATTTTCTTGATTCTTGGTAGAAATGGTAGATTGAGTTTATATGGAGCAAGTTGATGCTAGTGCCCCATTTATCTTTGCAAGATCATTGGAGAAATTTTGGTTATTGTTGCTTAACCTTCTAATTGATTAATTAAACCATATTTCTGGCTTATTCATGTACCAAGGGTCACAATTACTTATAACTAACCATATTTCTGGCTTATTCATGTGTTTCCAGGAAGCCAATGCTGCTGGCAGCCATGGATGTGTGGATCGATTTGTCAATGGATGTGGAAAATCAAATATATATGTTTTGGACTTGTGTAAAAAGTCGTAGATTTTATTTTGTAAATTAAGTAAATGCTTACTGATGTAAAACTTGATGGGAACACTCTAAGTGATGTAAGACTTGGATTTCATTTTGTGAACAATGTGATATTACCTTTAAATATGTTTTATAGAAATCATTTTGTTAATGTTACAACTACGCTTTGTTAATGTTCCGGCTACTATATGCATTTCCGATTAAATAAAATAGTTCTATATAAATTTTTGTTGTATATAAAATTTAATTATATATTTTATATATAAACAGGAAATTAGTAATTCCATAATAATTTAAACAATTGTTAAGTTTTTTCGTACGATTACAGTACTTTTTAAATTTTTGTCTCTTATTTATTAGGACAAAATATATCTGTTACAAAAACTTGTTTTTTGGGACAAATTAATAAACCGTCACACAAAAGCATAAATTTGAAAACTATTGAGACGTTTTGCCTAACCGTCCTTTAATAGTAATTAGGACGGCAATATCCGTCCCTAAAGTTTTTGCCACGCCACCCTAATGGGACCGTCCATTTTCGTCCCAAAGGTCGTCCCAAAAATTTGTTGGGACGGTAATTGCAGTTTTTAAGACGGTTTTTTGTTGTCCCAAAAGGTCACTTTTTTTGTAGTGAAATAGGGAAGGTCTGAGTCTGCATCGACTTCAGAGACCTCAGTAAAGCTTGTCCCAAGGATGAGTTTCCTCTTCCGATCACTGATGTCATGATCGACAATACTTGCGGGTTCGAACGGATGTCTTTTATGGATGGATTCTTCCGATACAATCAAATCAGGATGAACCTTGAAGATAAATAATATACATCTTTTCGTACTCCTCTAGGAGTCTACTGCTACAAAGTCATGCCGTTTGGTCTTAAAAATGCTGGGGCAACCTATCAGCGGGCCATGAGCACCATCTTTTGTGAACATTTACAGAAGACAGTAGAATGCTATATCGACGATATTGCTGTCAAAAGTCGTCTAAAGGAAGATCACATCCAAGACTTGAGAACTATCTTCGATCTAATGCGCCAGCATCAACTCAAAATGAATCCCACCAAGTCATTCCTAGGAGTCTCTAGTGGCAAATTTCTTAGATTCGTTATACTTCTAAGGGTTTACTCATTGACCCCGAGAAAGTCAAAGCCATTCAACAGATGCGTCCTCCACGCAACCTAAAAGAGCTATGAGAATTCCAGGGATAGCTTGCGTATATCAGGAGTTTCATCTCAAATATCTCTAGATGCTGCAGACGGTTCACTCAACTAATGAAGAAAGGTGTGTCTTTCGTTTGGACTAAAGAATGCCAGCATGCTTTTGAAGACATAAAGCAGTACTTGATGAACTCGCCAGTCCTGGTGCCTCTAGTTACAGGAATACCCTTCCTGATGTATGTCCAGGCAATGGATCATTCCTTGGGTGCCTTGCTATCCCAGAAGAACAAAGAGGGTCATGAACATGCTATCTATTATCTCAGTCGAACAATAATCAGTGCTGAACATCGATACAGTCCGATGGAAAAAGAATATTTAGCCCTGATGTTTGCTATTCAAAAATGGGACATTATATCATGGGCCAAACCATTCATGTTATCTCCAGAGTCAACCCTGTAATGTCCCAGTTCCAAATACTTGAGACTAGATACGTATCATGCCAGCTGTATACATACGAGTAAATATATGGCTCGTATGTATACATAAGCTGTAAAATATAGAAAGCTAAGACACTAAATCTCATCCACAAAGATAAATAATAATATAAAAACAACTTTGAGTTTGTCATGTATACAATCGTTGGACGGAGACAAATCTACTACTAACTAATTTAAATAAGAAAGAATTATACAAGGAAATGATTTGGTCACGCGAAGGAGATGGCGATCCAAAAGCAACATCTCAAAAAATAGAGCGCAAGACATGGCCTTAGCTAGAGCACCTGCAGAAAATCACAAGACACACCTGGAGAGATAACCAGGTCCTCAGAGGGACGTAACAAGACACATAATATCATGCCAATAAACTGAATAATAAAGCTCAACAGAAA
This sequence comes from Iris pallida, assembly GCA_029216955.1. Lineage (NCBI taxonomy): Eukaryota > Viridiplantae > Streptophyta > Magnoliopsida > Asparagales > Iridaceae > Iris > Iris pallida. The sequence continues at coordinate 2,767,989 of JANAVB010026199.1, read as the reverse complement.
AGTATGCATGAGTAAAGGTTCCTAACCATCCTATGTGATATACATTTTGAGGACAACGTTCTACACAGGGGCTGTAACGGATTCACGCAAGCAAGTAATAGAGAGTGGCCGTCAAGTAGCGCTCATCCGAGACGCTATCGGCCCTGGACAGAAGGTAGTGCTCATAAGAGTCAACCTCGGCCCAAAATGTGTGTAAAAATAAATGTAGCCCCAGCGCTAATAACTGTCCCCTCCCTCCAATGATACTATACATGTGTCAACTCTACGATACTGTTTTAATCCTTAATAACTGTCAAGTCTTCTAAAAAAAATCTATTGGCAGTTATATCCTAACGTACGGCCTGTACGCACCAATGATCAGTCAGCACGCAAGTCCGCATCTATATGCGACTCACAACTCACACACAATCCGTGGCAGATCGTGACAGTTTATGAGATGCACTAAACATACGGTGGTCCCTTAACTCTAAGCCAATTGCATAAAATATAATAATTTGCATATTTATATAATTTTAAAAGAACAACAAAAAGAAAAAGCATGCATGATATAGAGTAAAAATTAAACAGCAAAGGCAAGGTGTCTTGCCTGAGGTTATGTGCAAAAGAGAATAATCTAGTAGCTCAAACCGGCAAATAAACAAAGCAAGAAAAGCCAAATCCCGCAGATGACTCCGGATGCTGCAACAAACATCACGAACGAGTTTGAAATATAAGATATGTCTAGGAAATGCCTGTCCAAAAGTTAAATTCTGGAATGGAGGCAAAATCGTAATTTTGGGTCAAATCGATATCCGCCGTTGGACCCGCTTTGTACCGAAATGTGCGTCAGAACCTACGGTCTCTAAAGTCGTCAAACTATATGTCTACAGATTTTTGTTGATGAGACGAACCCAACGGTATGTCCAATTTTGGATTCCGGTGGGCTGTGCACAAAATCACCCATTGAGTGGGATTGTGGGCCCGCCAAAATAGCGTCCCGATCAACTGTCTCAGAATCGGACCAAACTTGGCTCACAAGACAAAAAAAATATTTTGAGTCCAATGGCGCATGTTTCATCGCGATATGATGAGTGTGCACAAAGTTGTGACTTAATTTGCAAAGGGTCGATACGCGGGTATCTCGACGGATACGCACTGATTTTGTCGCGCACATGCAACGAAATCGGGTTCCGTCAGTTCCCATACGTCGACAACATCCATACGCGCCTTTCGATGCATATAGTGTGCGACCACGTCGCCCGGTTTGTCGGGGCGCACGCCATATCGGGTGTTTTTCTACTTTTTGAAAACAGAATTTACAATTTTTTGTGAAACTTTAACAACGTGTAACTTTTTACACATTAGATGAAAAGTGAATCCAGAAGGTGCGTTACAATCTTGGTTATGTTGTCTTTGACTATCTTTAATTAGTTTTTATGAAAGTTTAATGGACAGCGAGAAAAGTGGCCGACAAGTTGATGTTTCAAAACAGTTTTTAATATTCCAGAAAAGTGGTTTTTCTCCAATTTCGTCTCAATATTTCGAGCAAGTTGGATGGCCATGTCAAAATCCACCTGGGGGATCTCGAAGAGGGTCATGTTGGCTTTCTACATGAATTTACGGATCTAAAAATGAACAAGAATTAAGAGAGAAATCAAACGAAAAAGTGGAATACCTTAAAGTGGAAAACTGTTGTTGTTGTTGTCGTGACGACCGGGAGATGGGACTGTTGTCGCTCCGACGAGATTGGGCACGCACGCCGAGGCGAGGAAGGAGGATGGAGGAGGAAGAGGAGAAAGGAGGAGGAGATTAGGGTTTTTCTTTTGAGAGTTAAATATATATATGAATATGTGTATATATATATAAGGGTTGGGGGGGGGGTTCGGCCCTTATAATAAAAAGTTGCTGCTACTGTGCTTTGCTAAAGGGGGGCTCACAAGTAGGCACCCAAGCTGTTTGCTTGCTGCTAGCATAGGCGTGGGTGGTCGAGTGGGGCCGACCACCCATTAACTTATATTTTTTTTTCTAAATCAAATCTTATCTTATATATATATATATATATATTTTTTTTTATCTTATATATATATATATATATATATATATATATATATATATATATATATATATATATATATATATATATATATATATATCCAAATGAACCCAATAAATTTTCTATAAAATTCAAAAAGAAATTTTAATACCATCTATCATATATGAAATCAACTTAAAAACATATACATATATATTTAAATTCATTTGACATTAAAATCAACTAAATAATAATAATAATATCTAATAGGATAACATATTTATTAAATCTCCACAAAATAACTTTAATAATAATAAATTAATAAAAATTGCTCCAATTGGTGAACTGTACCGCATACCCTTATCCGAGTCCAGGAACATGTACAATCTTATAAAATATTATTTAAAAATAAAATACCAATAATTGTACAAATATTTAAATAATTAAAAATTGTACATAAAATTCTAAAATAATTTAGGAGATATTTCTAAGTACATAAAATATGTCTGCATGGCCACATTTGGTCACACTACCTGCTTACATGAGCTAAAATTTTGTTCGGGACCAGTTCGGACTGAATTGGACAAACCGGGTCATCTAAAAATCAATATATAAAATAATATTTAATTTAAAATACTTTATATAAGTCCATTCACAACTTTGTCTGGTTTTCCTAGTTTGGTCATCACCATGGCTAGGCTTCCCCCGGCATGGCTAATGTACTAGTCAAGGCACACTGCTACATTTTCCATGCCAAAAATTATGGTAGTCTTGTGTTACAAAATTCAACAGTGGCTAAGGTCCTCAAAAAAATAAATAAAACAAAAAATGATATAAATTTATTTTTAAGTCTAATAAAATAATAAAAATAATAATAAAAAATAGGGGTTTTACATCCTACCCAACTTACAAGAATTTCGTCCTCGAATTTTAGGAACAATAGGGTAGATGGGGTTGAGGGATAGAAGGAGTAGTTTAATGCGAGGATATAGCCACATGACTAAAGTGATACCTTGGGTCCATTTCTCAAGTACAGTGCATTGTCTCTCTAAAATAAGTAAAAGACAAGAACAATAAAGGGTTCAAGACGATGCTATTGAGTACCATACGTGGTTCATAGCCGACGAAAATAATTCAAAAGAGAATTGCCAAGGCTGTCGTGGATGAGACTTAAGGCAAGTTTAACTATGTCTCCATCCACGTAGAATAATATATGATAAGCGAACCAAAGTGCAATATGTTGATCAGACCATCATGCACCAGTTTTGATTAGACAATTTGTTAGTGGGTGCACCCAATAAAATATGTCATCATCAAGCTTGATAACGGAATAAGCTTGCAAAAATGAAGCTACATTAGCAGCATGAGATAGTAAAAATATAAGCAAGGGAGGTACTGATGAAGGAAGTTTTTAGATAGTCCAAATCTTTTAAAATCAAGGCTCGCCTGAAGTTTGGGCCTATACAGTTGTCCTTGTGTTTCTTTATTTATGGCTTCGTAGACTAGATAAGGTAGGGTCCTCTGAATTTAGTCTAAGTGAACTTACCAACGTGATTCACAAGGAAAAGATTTGTTAGGTGGTGAGGTATTCTACCCAACTTACAAGAGTTAAGCTAGTAGTGTGATGGGACAATGGATCAAGCAATCAAGATAAAGCACAAATTTAAGCATTTAAGGAATTAAGTAGAACAAAATCATATATCGGTCGAAAGAATTGAGTCGAGATGGAATCCCTATCCATGGTCAAAAATATATCGGTATCCTGGTAAAGGTTATAGTTTGGCCATTTTGACCATAAGGTCATATCAAGAAATAGAGTACAAGGAGATGGGTTTTGGTGGGACATTATATGTCTACAGGAAGGTGGGCTTGTCTAGGTCTTATATGTAAAATTTGTTGAGAGAAAAGTCTAGTGTTGTGCTCCAATATCCAAGTCATGGTAAGGGACGCCAAAAGATCAAAAGTAGAAAGTGGAAGTTTACGAGGTGATAATTAATGCACAAAAAAAGATCAAGTTAATCCATGAAATAAAATTAATTAAAGAATCCAGTAAAAATAATTTAGGAACACAATTCCGGAAAGAAGATAGTCTTCTAGATGAATACAATTAAGGAACCATTAACTAATTATTCAAATTGTAAATGGGATAGAAGGTCGCAATTAAAAGATCTAGAGTTGAAAGAAGGTCGAGTAAGTCGAGTTGGTAATACAATCACATAGCGGGGTAGATGACTAACAACACTTGTGTATATACTACTATCATGGTCATGAGTGACATGGCAATTAGTGTGGAATACTCAGTAGGGTTATCTTGGGGCCTACCATTAAATTTTTAGCTCAAGTATCCTCCAAAAGTTTCAAAAAAAAACTTTCAAAAATATACCACCAAAATTTGTATTCACTGCAAGTCGTTCAATTTAATCATGACCAAAATTTAAATCACTTTCATAAATCTCAAAGCAAACTTTATCACGTTACTACTAACCTTTTCCAAAATTTAATATTTTTATTCCAATTTTTAAACTCAAGAGTTCATCAATCATAAATTTATATAAAAATAAACTTCCATAACAAATCATAACTTTAAAACTCTAAAATATTTCAAATAACCCTCGAGATAAACTCTTGGCATATTAAAAGCAATCTCAAAAAAAATTAAGCTCAATGCTCTCATCAATTTTAACTTCTATTCATGCTAAGTTATTCCAACAAAATCATAACTTTTAAATGGTAACTTCCTTTAATCAATCAAAATAACTTTCCATCACATCCTTCGAATTTCTTCCAAAAATTTTAATATTAGCAATCACTCATTAAACTAAATTTTCCAATAATCTTATCGGTCAAAATCTTTTTTTTAACCAAAAATCTAAATAGATTTGTAAATTCTCAATCATAGGGCACCATTTTAAATAAAAATTTCTCAAAAATTGTTTTCATAACTTTTGAATATTTTAAACCAAAATTCACCGTCATTACTTCCACTTAAAATTCAAAATTTAGTAAACATGAAAATCGTAAGTTGTACAACTAAAATTTAAATAATTTCTATGGCCATTTTTAAAAGCTAAGATCATTTTCAAACCAAATTTATAAGTGTTCAAAGGTGTATAACTATAATACAATAAATCATAAACATCAAAACTCGAAAATCAAATAAATTTTTATATTTGTTCAAAGATGTATATCTATCCCCCAAAACTCATAGATATCACAACTCGAAAAGCAAATCAATTTTATACTTGTGCAAGGATGTATAACTATAACCCAATAAATCATAAATATCAAATCTTGAAAATCAATCAATTTCTTAAACCAAGTATGAAATTCTACAAATCCTCTGGTGTTTACTATTTAAAAATCTCAAGGTTAAAACTTTCCGTGGTAATATCCTACTTTACCAATTACTAATCATTAAATCACATTAAAAAGCATTTTTAACTCAATTAGAGTCTTGAATGTATTCCAATTGCCAATATAACCATTCTAGCCATATGTGTTTGACCTATGAGCATATACTAGTGTAGTCATCTTCTAGTTGACACTAAGCATGAAAATAAGAATCAATGGTAGAAAAGAATCAAGCAAGATGCAATTCAATTAAGTCGGACGAGAGTTCGAAATTTGAAGCCAAGGGAAAAATGTCAAGTTGTATGGATGAGATTTCTAGATTCTAATCCTATGTCGCAGGCTCACATCGGTACAGTAACGTAGCCGAAGTGACAAACTTGACCTGCATGGGCCACCACAAAAATATGTAACATCCCAGTCCCAAATACTTGAGACTAGATACGTATCATGCCAGCTGTATACATACGAGTAAATATATGGCTCGTATGTATACATAAGCTGTAAAATGTAGAAAGCCAAGACACTAAATCTCATCCATAAAGATAAATAATAATATAAAAGCAACTTTGAGTTTGTCATGTATACAATTATTGGGTGGAGACAAATCTACTACCAACTAATTTAAATAAGAAAGAATTCTACAAGGAAATAATTTGGTCACGTGAAGGAGATGGCGATCCAAAAGCAACATCTCGAAGAATAGAGTGCAAGACATGGCCTTAGCTAGAGCACCTGTAGAAAATCACAAGGCACACCTGGAGAGATAACTAGGTACTCAGAGGGACGTAACAAGACACATAATATCATACCAATAAACTGAATAATAAAGCTCAACAGAAAAGTATGCATGAGTAAAGGTTCCTAACCATCCTATGTGATATGCATTTTGAGGACAACGTTCTACGCAGGGGCTGTAACGGATTCACACAAGCAAGTAATAGAGAGTGGCCGTCAAGTAGCGCTCATCCGAGACGCTATCGGCCCTGGGCAGAAGGTAGTGCTCATAAGAGTCACCCTCGATCCAAAATATGTATAAAAATAAATATAGCCCCTACGCTAATAACTGTCCCCTCCCTCCAATGATACTATACATGTGTCGACTCCACGATATTGTTTTAATCCTTAATAAATGCCAAGTCTTCTAAAAAAATCTATTGGCAGTTATATCCTAACGTACGGCCTGTACGTACCAATGATCAGTTAGCACGCATGTCCATATCTATATGCGACTCACAACTCACACACAATCCGTGGTACATCGTGACAGTTTTTGAGAAGCACTAAACATACGGTGGTCCCTTAACTCTAAGCCAATTGCGTAAAATACAATAATTTGCATATATATAATTTTGAAAGAACAACATAAATAAAAAGCATGTATGATATTAAGCAATAAATTAAACAGTAAAGGCAAGGTGTCTTGCCTGAGGTTATGTGTAAAAGAGAATAATCCAGTAGCTCGAACCGGCAAATAAACGAAGCAAGAAAAGCCAACTCTCGTAGATGACTCCGGATGCTGCAAAAAACATCACGAACATGTTTGAAATATAAGATATGTCTAGGAAATGCCTGTCCAAAAGTTAAATTCTGGAACGGGGGCAAAATCATAATTTTGGGTCAAATCGATGTCCGCCGTTGGACCCGCTTTGCACCGAAATGTACGCCAGAACCTACGGTCTCTAAAGTCGTCAAACTATATATCTACAGATTTGTTTTGATGAGACGAACCGAATGGTATGTCCAAGTTTGGATTCCGGTGGGCTGTGCACAAAATCGTCCGTTGAGTGGGATTGTGGGCCCGCCAAAATAGAGTCCCGATCAACTGTCTCAGAATCGGACCAAACTTGGCTCATAGGACCACAAAAATATTTTGAGTCCAATGGCGCAAGTTTCATTTCGATATAATGAGTGTGCACAAAGTTGTGACTTAATTTGCAAAGGGTCGATACAGGGGTATCTCGACGGATATGCACTGATTTCGTCGCGCACATGCAACAAAATCGGGTTCCGTCAGTTCCCACATGTCGACAACATCCATATGCACCTTTCGATGCATATAGTGCACGACCACGTTGCCCAATTTGTCGGGGCATACGCCGTATCAGGTGTTTTTCCACTTTTTGAAAACAGAATTTACAATTTTTAGGGAAACTTTAACGTGTAACTTTTTACACACTAGATGAAAAGTGAATCCAGAAAGTGTGTTACAATCATGGTTATATTGTCTTTGACTGTCTTTAATTAGTTTTTTCGAAAGTTTAATGGACAGCGAGAAAAGTGGCCGACAAGTTGATGTTTCAAAACAGTTTTTAATATTCCAAAAAAATGGGTTTTCTCCAACTTTGTCTCGATTTTTCGAGCAAATTGGATGGCCATGTCAAAATCCACCTGAGGGATCTCGAAGAGGGTCATGTTGGCTTTCTACACAAATTTATGGATCTAAAAATGAACAAGAATCGAGAGAGAAATCAAACGGGAAAGTGGGATACCTTAAAGTGGAAAACTATTGTTGTTGTTGTTGTCGTGACGACCGGGAGACGAGACTGTTGTCGCTCCGGCGAGATTGGGCACGCACGTCGAGGTGAGCGAGAAGGATGGAGGAGGAAGAGGAGAAAGGATGAGGAGATTAGGGTTTTTCTTTTGAGAGTTAAATATATCTGAATATGTGTATATATATATAAGGGTTGGGGGGGGGGGTTCGGCCCTTATAATAAAATGTTGCTGCTACTGTGCTTTGCTAAAGGGGGGGCTCACAAGTAGGCGCCCAAGCTGCTTGCTTGCTGCTAGCATAGGCGTGGGTGGTCGGCTGGGGCCGACCACCCATTAACTTATATATTTTTTTCTAAATCAAATTTTATCTTATATATAGTTATCTATATTTATATATATATTTATATATATATCCAAATGAACCCAATCAATTTTCTACAAAATTCGAAAAGAAATTTTAATACCATCTATCATATATGAAATCAACTTAAAAATATATACATATATATTTAAATTCATTTGACATTAAAATCAACTAAATAATAATAATAATAATAATATCTAATAGGATAACATATTTATTAAATCTCCACAAAATAACTTTAATAATAATAAATTAATAAAAATTGCTCCAATTGGTGAATTGTACCGTACACCCTTATCCGGATCCAGGAACATGTACAATCTTGTAAAATATTATTTAAAAATAAAATACCAATAATTGTACAAATATTTAAATAATTAGAAATTGTACATAAAATTCTAAAATAATTTAGGAGAAATTTCTAAGTACATAAAATATGTCTACATGGCCACATTTGGTCACACTACCTGCTTACATGGGCTAAAATTTTGTTCGGACCCAGTTCGGACTGAATTGGACAAACCGGGTCATCTAAAAATTAATATATAAAATAATATTTAATTTAAAATACTTTATATAAGTCCATTCACAACTCTGTCTGGTTTTCCTAGTTTGATCATCACCATGGCTAGGCTTCCCCCGGCATGGCTAATGTACTAGTCAAGGCACACTGCTACATTTTCCGTGCCAAAATTTATGGTTGTCTTGTGTTACAAAATTCAACAGTGGCTAAGGTCCTTAAAAAATAAATAAAACCAAAAATTGTATAAATTTATTTTTAAGTCTAATAAAATAATAAAAATAATAATAAAAAATAGGGGTTTTACAAACCCTCTTCGAGTATTGATAAAGAAACCCAGTACAATCAATTATGGACTCGCTACATGGGCCATACTACTAGCACAGTATGATATGGTCTATGTCCCACAAAAGTCTGGTAAGCCCTAGCTGACTTCTTGGCTTCTCATTCAATTCCCTGAGACATCCAAACTCTATGATGAGATTTTTGATGAAACTCTGGAATCCAACATAATTTCAGAAGGGATCATTGCTGGCGACTATTCTTTGACGGTGCATCCAAAATCGGACCTAAAGGCACTATAGTCGCTGGAGTCTGAATCGTTCTTGTATCTCCAAAAGGACTAGCCATTCAGAGAGCTTATTCTCTGGACGAGCCATGCTCCAATAATGTTGCTGAATACAATGCAATACTTATCGGTCTCCAGTTAGCTAAACAGTTGGATATCGATTATCTCAAAGTATACAGAGACTCTAAACTGATCGTCAATCAGATTAGGGGTACGTATGAAGTTCGGCATCAAGATCTTGTACCATATCATAAAGCAGCAATCAAACTGGCTACATCGTTCAAAGGTTTCTTTATTGAATATGTACGTCTGTCACGACCCGCACCCACCGTGAGGGTACGAGTACGTAACAGCGTCCTGCCTACGCCGCAGTGTCGGCGGTAGAACGCTGTTCTAGGTCATGAACTATAACTAGCATAATATGAATACTCTCCAAAAGGAGGCCAACACAGAGGTATAACTCAATCACAATCTAAGGTAGAATATAGCACGATAGAATAGATAAAGAAATCCTCAACTGAGGTACAACATAATGAAATAACAAAGTTAACCACTACCAGTCTCAACATCTCTAAAATATACAACTCTGAAATCAAAGACAATAACCAAACATGAAAGGAAGAACAGTCTAAGCTATCTATACTATGCAAGGTATCGTCCTCAGCAGCTGCCTGAACCTCCCCAGGGGTCCAGGTCGCGAGTGTCATCTAGGCAAGCTCCAAAGTAAGGGGTGCAGGGTTTCTCATCATCCTCTTTAAAATTTTCAACATGTCCAGTCAGGACGGGAGTGAGTACAATACATCTCACGCAGATCATAACAGGTTAGAGAATATAAACATGTAAAAGAGTATGATACATGAAACTGAAAGAAGGTACATGATGTAAGCAGAGAGAAAAATGTAATAGAAATATCTACTATAAGTAGAGAGCTACCAGTGACTAGTGATTTAGAGTACAAAGTCGACAAGTGAACGGCTTGATTTGCACATGGCTATACTAAAGAGGCGTACATGGCTATACTACTTTGGAATTGTTCACATGACTATTTATACTCTTCCATACCCCAATCAATACACAAGGATCTAGACAAGTTATGTTACGTATATGGTTTTCACATGAAGCCCATAAATGGGTATACATGAAGAATAGGTTATACATGAATACACGAGAAACATGACCGAACATGATAGCACATGAGAGTACACGAGCGAGCACGAACGAGCATAAAGCACATGATAAACATGAATAACATGAGAGCGAGGAATACACGATGTACATGAAACACACGACATGATGTATCTGATGCTTCCGAGGGGGATAACATCGCATGAAAGGATCCATATAGTACCAATCCGTGATAATATCGTGACAGCATCAAATAAGGTAAACTAGAGCAAGAATATAATTCTAAGCAAGTTATGAAATGATTAGAGAATGTACTCACCTGATATCTGAATGTATGAAGTAAATGTACTATCCGAGATGAGGTACCTGACTCCTAGTTAGAGCAACACAAGTCAAGATGTATACAGGTGATGATAATTGAAATCTACAATGCATCTGTATGCTGTCTAGGTCAAACTAGACTAAAGGCAACCCTTGCTCAACTCCAGTCAACTATACTAGTCAAGACTAGGTCAAACTTAACCCAAACACGTCTGATAAGTCTCACTAGGCCTAACCAAGCCAAGTCTAGAAATCACACACCAATTGCAAGGCTATACAAGCCATCAATCACATAATTTATATTATATATACAACTCATATATTGCATACAATAGATATACATTTAGGCAATCAACTATATATACATTAGGCATTCATAGGCACATATCAATGAGCTAGTGTGAACATACATGCATATACTAGCATACAATATAGAGAAAAGAGCATGTGTAAGTGTTCATGTGTGTGTGTGTGTGTGTCATGAAAGTGCACAAGAGCATGTGTGTTAGTGAGAGTGTACAAGAGTGTCAAGGGGGTGTGATATAACATGTGTGTGTGAGGGTGAATCCTGAAAACAGGAAAACAGGGAAGTGTGATACAAGGGTGTGATGTGTCAATGAGAAAACAGTGGCTTGGCAGTGTAGTGTTAGGCAATGTGTGTGAAAACACAAAACAATGTGGTATGGTATAAAAACTGGAAAATCAGTAAAGTAAACATTGCTAACATGTGAGCATGTGTGAGTTCATTAAGAGAAAAGGGTGTGGGTTATGATATGAATGACAGTTGTGCAAGTGTCTATAGGAATCAAAACAGTTTATAATTGGAAGAAATGACAGTGAAGTGTCAAATGGAACATTGGCATGTACCATAACCTGGAATCAATACTACATGTGTGTCGTATTGTGAGGGGCTTAGCAGTATATGACGTGTGTGTGTGAATAGGAATCTCAGTTGTGTGTGTGTCATGAGAGGGTGAGGGTATTCAGATTTCAGAGAACAGTACAAGGATTAGGGGGATGTGTGTGACATGTTCTCAAGTTCAATCATAGGTCCCAGATTTCAGGTTCACACAGTGTGTGTGTGTAAAGACATTTTTCTCAGTCATTTAAAGCAATAAAATGTGTGGGTGATATTGTGTGAGAGAGTGTGGAAAGGTGTTTGTTAGTTACATACATGTATGTGCATGTGGGTGCAAGCTAACAGTGTGTATGCAGTGAGCATACTCATGGGTGAGTGTAACTCATGTTCCCAGGTTGTATATGACAATTATGATTAAAATAGGAATAAAATCAGTTAAACACCCAAATTTGAGAACCATTCCTTGCCATTAGCCTAATCTAGCATGTAACCTACCTAGCAGCAACTACACATGTATAAGAATAAATCATGGCAATTAAACATTAGTTAAAATCAGTTAGAATGGGAATTAGAGTTCAGTTTAAAAATCAGTTTTAAAATACTGTGTAGTGTATCAGTGAACTATGAACCCATTGCAAAAGACTAGGATGAAAAAGGAGGTTAAATGAATAAAATGGAAATTTTGAAGAAGGGAACAAACCTTAGTTTTTGCCAAATGGAGAATAATATAAAAGAGGCAAGAACATTCAAGGAGAAGATTACTTATAGGGAGGGGAAGCCCTATAGCTGGTCCTAATGAGTGAAAATTAGGGTTAGGGTTACAAGTCATGGGCCATGGGCCAAGTCACATGAGAAATGGGCTCTCTACCTTAGCCTTAAGTCCAACATTAAAATCCTTCCTAATTTCTCAAGAGCTAAATCACTCAAGTCAAAACCAAGTCGACTTAAGTTAGATTAGGGTCTCACCATGCTAATCAAGTCACCTTAACTAGAGTCAATATCTAGGTTAGTCTAAACACAATATAAGGCAATCAATTAAATAATATTAAAATTACACCATCCCATTAATTATATTAAATTACAAATAAATATATATTAAATTCAATTAATTCAAAATGACCAAAATACCCTCAAGCTAAAAATAATGAAGTACCCTAATCATATGGCTAGACTCTAGGGTAGACAGTCTCTACGGTTTCACTAGCAAAATACTAAAATCACAAGTCATGATTTTAAATAGTTTTAAAGATAATTAAAATTCACTAAAAATCATATTATTATTTAAATATCATAATTAATAATTAAAAACACAAAATTTCAAAATTATTCTCATTTTAGAAAACTGGGTGTTACAAGTCTACCCACCTTAGAAAAATTGCGTCCTCGAAATTAAAATGGTAGTAGTCCTTCTAGGTCAAACACCCCACAATCAAAGTCTCAAATATACCGTCAAATAATCATATGCGTCTGTCCAAAATCTTGATACTCAGAATCTTCGTCGTGTTAGTGAGCAAGGCTACGATAATCACAGAGTCCTCGACTAAGGCACATACCACTAGAATCATGGTATTTAAAATTTTTGTATTACCGCATGCTTGGCAGCGATAACCTTAAATTCCTACACCCGAGAAATACTTCCTAAATCTGACTATAAGTCCTTACTATGCCAGCTAAACACGACCATCAAAGATTATAGATCCCATAACTGAGATGACCTAGCCTATATAATTCATCTCAGAAGAAAATCAAACATAACACAATAACAACCGGGCAGAACTGATCAACTAGCAAGGAACAGAGGAAATCGAAATTCAAGACAGTTATAAGAGGCAATGGCGGAAATGAAATAAAAAGAACGTAACCTGTAACTAGATCTCCAACGGCCTGAGCATACTCGACTGTCCTGGCGAAAGCTCGCTCCTGCTGGCCTCCCCTGGCCTGCTGCTGATGCTGCATGTACCTCTGCTGCTGAGTCGGTAAGGGTAATCCCTTCTGCTGGCCTACCGGAGCCCTAGCTCCTGCTCCCTTAACTGTCTGTCCTGACGACTTGGGACACTCTCTCAGCCGATGATCGAATCCTCCATAAAGTAAACATCTACCCAGCCTCTTCCGGCATTTGCCCCAATCGTGCCCTGGTCTCTTACAGAAAGGGCAAATAATGATAAGCTGCTGTACCGGGGCCTGCTGCTGCCTCTGTGGCTGCTGTGCCTGTTGAAAGGGTACACGGTCCTGAAACTGCCGGTGGTGAAAGTAGGCCCTCGGCTGCTGATACTGCTGCTGAAAGTTTAGGGGTGGCATCTGCTGCGGATACTGTGGCTGAATCTGCAAGCGGGGTATCTGCTACGGATACTGCTACTGAATCTATAAACGGGGCATCTATTGCTGAAACTGTAGGTGGGGCCTCTTGGCCGGGCCCACACTGCCACTAGCTCCCTGAGTATCTCGCATCCTCTTCTCCTTCAGTCCAAGATCGTCCTCCGCTGTCATGGCTCCTGTAGGACTGTTGAGAACCTCTAGAGGGGGTGAATAGAGTGTGTGTGTGTGCTGCAGAAAATAATTACCAATTAAAAATTAAGATTAACTATGGCAGTAAATAAGAGACAATAAATAAATACAGAAAGAGATAGAGAGATCAAACTCAGTTACACAGCGATGTATACTGGTATCCCTCTAAGAGGACTAATCCAGTCTCGAGTACTCTTGCTCGATGTTAATCCACCATCCACCATGGCACAAGCTAAATGAGAGCTTGCAGTCTCTTACAACACCGTGCTTGGTGACAAGTGCACGACCAACTTCACAATACCATACTTGGTGACGAGCGCACGACCGGCTCCACAACAGGATAGTTGCTGAACTTTGGAACGACCTCTTTACAACTCTTGGACACCCAAAACTCTAAATCAATATAGATATTACTGGCTTTTGGCTAAGAGATGTATAGGTATAATCTGAAAGCTTTAGAATATTTTGAAAACACTTGAAGAGTAGAGAAGGTAAGATGAAGAGTGAATGAGTGATTTGAAATGAAAAATTCTCTTCTATTTATAGGTGTTTTCTGGGACCGAACTCGGACAGAATTCGGGCAGAGTTCTGATGCAAATGTTTCACATAGAGACGTTGCTCGCAGATTTGGAGGCAACTGAACTTTTGAATTTAAACTGACCGAACTTGGGCAGAGTTCGGACCTAACTCGGTTTTGAGTTCTGTCAAGGAATTTTCAAAATATTTGTCAAAGAGCTGTTTTGTTAAAAAATAAAACGAGATATTTTGTAAAGATGAAAATGTAAATAGGTAGGCTCTTTTAGAAAATTGGACAGGGATAAACCTAAGCCAATATTACCTATTTAATTTTACAATATTAATCCTAGACTCAAATAAAAAATAAAATACAGAATAAATAGTATAATGACTCTAACAAAAATCTATTGAATCTTTTGCTTGTTGATGCAGTACAACGTTCGTTGATATTGATTTCACATATAGCCTGAAATGATTAGCAGCAGTTTGTATATTTTTTGTATTGACTAAAGTGCATGTTGATTATCAAAATCGGGTGTGACCATGGAATGGGCCAACAATCTCCCCCATTTTGATAATTGATAAACTTTGAGTTTATACCAAAAATATATAAAAAAATAGAATAAACAAAATACCTGAGATGATTGGTTTTGTTTTGTTTTGCTTGGTTATGTATAGCACTTCTCCCTTTTGTCAATATAAAAATGACTTTGGCTCCCCCGTAAAGTGTGAAGCCAACAATAAAAACAAAAGACAAAGTGAAGCAAACAATAAAGAGATACATGAGCACAGCATAAACAACTAATATAATAAGAAACAGCTGATAATACTGAAAGAAAATCTTAATAATAATCCAAAGTACAATCAGAAATAATAAAATGTCTAACTATGAAGTTTAGACATAAAAAAAACTACATCAACTTAAAAGATCATCATCTAACTACTATCCACTAGCCAATAGCTGAGTCAGCATCACATAGTCGGATCATCACCGCCAGGAGCCTCTGGAGGAAAGTAGGCTGCAGTGGGGTCGAAGTACTGAAAGGATGCCTCGTCTCCGAACCGAGGACCAGGAAAGTATGGGTGAGACAGAATGGTGACCGGACGAACTGGATCATGAGATAGGCTGTAGTGGAGATCAGCAAGCCCGTTCCGCAACACCTGGGCCTGATAAATGTGGCAAAACTCTGAATCAATGTAACTCTGATGACGTTGTGCAGAAACAGCAACAAAGTCATCAAAGCGCTGGTAAAATCCTGGATCAAATCCCGGAACAGGGGCTGGAGCAGGAGCAGCATCATGATGAGGAGCCTCAGCATCTGGAGCAGGCTGAGCTCCAGGAGGCAGAGGTGGAGCTGGGAATCTACGTGATCTGGTAAGCTCAACTGGAGTGGAGGAGTATGCACAGGTTTGAAGATCAATCTCAAACCGGCGGAAGATAGCGGCCAGGTGCATAGGGTACACCAGATTGCGTCCTGTATTTCTGCAGTTCAGCATCCAGGCCATCATAGTCTTTGGAATAGAGAATGGAATACCAATGTGGATGTGGTACAAGGCAGAAAGTTCTAAAAAGGTAACTTCATCAGTGGATCCTTTCTTAGGAAGTAGTACAGAGAAAATAAGTCGATGAAGTTCATAAAAATTTTGGTTCAAATTTCTAGAGAATATCCTACGAGGAACAGGGTTTGGATAACAGATTAGTTCCTTGAAGGAAGCAAGAAAGACATCTGCAGGAAATTGAACATGGTTGATATCTACTAATGCCTCACCAATATCAGAAATATGAAAGAATTCACTAATATCAGTATCACTGAACTCTAGTTCTTGCCCAGCAACGTAAGAATAAAAGTTTCCATTATATTTTACTTGCAAGTTACAGTAAAACATTCGGACAGCATTGTCATAGATATTTTCTGCTACTTCGAAGAAATCTCGGTAGCCTAAGTGGTCGAATGTCGGAGCATACTCAGAAAATATAGTAAAATTGACAAAAGCTCCAAAACAAATTTTACGACCAGAAAAAGAGTCAAACCAGAGATCAGAGTACTCTCTGTCAGGAAATAAAGTAGAATCATAGTCCTCTGATTCTACTGGTCATACTGGACTAAATAAACTGGCTGGTGTATAATCAGAAGAAGAGGAACCAGCTTGGGAAGTTGATCCTCGTTGACGCTTAGGAGCCATGAGAAAAGAAGGAGAAAAAGCGAAGTACCTTTTTGAAAAGTAGAAGGAACAAGATTTGGAACGTCCACCAGATCTTCTAGAAACCTTGCTAAGATGAAGGAGGAAGAAGTTTTGGAGAGGGAGGAGATGATTCCACGAGTTGATGAGTGAAAAGGATGGGTAAAAGAGTAGTATTTATAAGGGTTAGGGCCGAATGTTCGGTTCTGGAATATAATACAGCGCCAACCGAACTCGGCCCGAATTCGGCCCGAACTCGGTCAGAGTTCGGCCAGAGTTCGGTCACTTGTATTCCCGAGATAATAACAACAGCTTTGGTAATTGAAAATCAACTTTATGACTTTGACTTCTCAATTTAGTAACAGTATTTATTTTGGGTTAGCTGTAGGGGTATTGTCCCAGCTAACGGAGGTTCACCGGGGAACTCTTAAGTACCACGTCGCTTCGACCGTAGTCGTGGTGACAGACAGACCCTTTTTAGACTTGTTCTCCAAAATAATTTCTGTTAGATAAATTTAAAAGTTTCTAGTTATAAAATTTATTTTAAATACCGTACTACATTATGAATCTGAAAATTCAAGTATACCGAGCTCTCGCCTCATTATGTTAAACCGATCCTCAGCCAATGGTTTTGTGAATATGTCTGCTAGTCGATGATCTGTGTCAATAAATTCTAGGCAGATATCCCCGTGTTGCTGATGATCACGTAAAAAATGATGACGAATCTCTATGTGTTTTGTGCGTGAGTGACAGATAGGGTTCTTAGTCAGATTAATGGTGCTAGTGTTGTCATAATAAATAGGAATCTTAGTATAGTGTAGATTATAGTCTTCTAAGATTTGCTTCATCTACAAAATCTGAGCACAACAATGACATACGGCGATATACTCAGCCTCAGTAGTTGACAATGCTACAGAATTTTGTTTCTTGCTAAACCAAGAGACTAAGGCCTTTCCTAGGAAATGACATATGCCACTGGTACTTTTACGGTCCACTTTGCACCCCACAAAATCTGCATCCGAATAACCTATCAGGTCAAAGGATTTGGTTTTAGGATACCATAAGCCGACTGTAGAAGTTCCTTTAAGGTATCGGAAGATACGCTTAACGGCACTTAGATGTGATTCCTTAGGATTTGTCTGATAACGTGCACAGATGCAAACACTAAACATAATATCAGGACGACTAGTAGTTAAATATAATAAACTACCAATCATACCTCGATACGTACGTTGGTCGACAGGTTTTCCACTTTTATCAGAATCAAGCTTTGTAGATGTAGCCATAGGAGTCCCGATTGGCTTAACATTTTCGAAGTCGTACTTTTTCAGTATGTCCTTCGTGTACTTAGCTTGGTTGATGAATGTTCCTTTTGAGTGTTGTTTGATCTGAATTCCTAGGAAGAAGTTTAGCTCTCCCATCATACTCATCTCAAATTCACTCTGCATACACTTAGCAAAATCTTGACAAAATTTTTCGTTAGTAGAACTGAATATTATGTCATCTACATAAATGGAGAATATCATCATTCAAAGATTTGATAAACAAGATAGTATCAACTTTTTCTTTTAAAAAACCATTATCAAGTAAGAAGGCACTTAGGCGTTCATACCAAGCACGAGGTGCTTGTTTGAGTCCATATAGTGCTTTCTTAAGCTTGAAGACATGATCAGGTTTTTGAAAATCTTCAAAACTAGGGGATTGTTTCACAAAAACTTCCTCTTTTAAAAAACTGTTTAAAAATGCACTTTTCACGTCCATTTGAAATAATTTAAAATCATTAAAGCATGCAAATGCACAAAATATACGGATGGCTTCTAGGCTAGCAACAGGAGCATAAGTCTCATCATAATCAATTCCTTCTTCTTGATTATAACCTTGTGCCACTAGACGTGCTTTGTTGCGTAGAACTTGTCCATCTTCACTGAGTTTATTTCGGAACACCCATTTGGTACCAATTATCGATTGACCAATAGGTTTAGGAACGAGTTCCCAAACTTGGTTTCTCTCAAATTGATTTAGTCCTCTTGCATGGCATGAATCCAAAACTCATCAGAAAAAGCATCATCTATATTCTTAGTTTCTATTTGAGAAGTAAATGCTATATTTGCTGCTATTTCAGAATCTTTAAGAGAGGAGCGTGTACTTACACCTTTAGATACATCACCTATAATGAGTGTTTCTGGATGATCTGGCAAGAATTTTAATGAATCAATCTTTTGGGTCAGATCTTCCACAGAACTCTTCTTAGTCTTTGCATGTGTATCTTCATCATCACTGTCGCTAGATCTGTGACTATTTAGCTCATTAAAAGTAACATTAATAGATTCTTCAACAATCATAGATCTTTTATTAAAAATCCTATATCCCTTACTCTTAGCAGCATATCCGAGAAATATCCCTTCGTCTGCTTTAGAGTCGAACTTTCCCAAGTTATCCTTGGTGTTCAGGATAAAACAGCGACATCTAAAAACTTTAAAATAAGAAATGTTTGGAATCCTTCCAAACCAAAGCTCATATGGTGTTTTCTTTGAGATTGGTCGAATTAACATCCTATTTAAAATATGACAGGCTGTACTAACAGCTTCTGTCCAAAAATACTTAGGAAGATTATGCTGATTCAGCATGACTCTAGCCATTTCGCTTAGAGTACGATTCTTCCGCTCCAAAACACCATTCTGTTGGGGAGTTCTAGGACAAGAAAATTCGTGGTAATATCCACTATCATCACAAAACTTTTTGAAATCAGAATTTATGAATTCGCCACCATGATCACTTCGAATACGAGTAAACATGAAGCCTTTTTCATTCTGTACCTTTTTGCAAAATATCTGAAATTCAAAAATAGCATCACTTTTGTTTGATAAAAATAAACCCAAGTAAAATGAGAGAAATCATCAATAATAATAAAAGCGTAGAGCTTACCGCCAAGACTAGCGACTCTACTAGGTCCAAATAAATCCATATGAATTAACTGAAAAGGTCTAAAAGTACTTACAGCGTTGATAGATTTAAAAGTAGACCTATGTGCTTTATTCTTTTCACAGTCAGCACATACCATATCTCTCTTGAATGGAATCTCGGGGAGTCCTTTTACCAACTTCTTAGTACTGAGTCGTGAGATAGTATCCATATTTGCATGTCCTAGTCTCATGTGCCATAGCCAGCTTTCATCTAGATTAGCTACTAGGCATATACCTGCATTATTAGTATTCTCCAAAAAGAAAACATAAATATTGTCTTCTCTAATCCCTTTATATACGGGATCACCAGATGACATATCATATATGGTACATTTATCTTTCACAAAATTGATACCATAACCGTTATCAGCCAAATGACTTATGCTCAGTAGGTTACGTTTCAATTCTGTTACTAGACAAACATCTTTTATTACTGGATAAGGAGAAATACCTACAGTACCATTACCAATAATATCACCTCTCAAATTATTTCCGAAGGAAACATATCCTTCTTTCTTCATCGATAGTGTAGCAAACAAAGATGCATTACCGGTCATGTGTCGCGAACATCCGCTATCGAGGATCCATTTGCTTTTAGCATGAGAGGGCTGAGGGTCCACCTACAAGACAAGTAGATGAATCCTTTGGTACCCATTTACTGAAGGGTCCATTCTGATTAGTTTTAGGTCTCCAGAATAAAGTGTGATTGTCAACAAGCTTCCTTGCCAAACAATACTGTGATATGTGTCCATGCGTGCCACAATAAGTACAAGTAAGTCTAGAACCAGATGTGGTCAAAACTGTGTTTACATGCTTGTTTGGTTTCTTGGAGAACCTATAAGTGAAAGCATGATGATAGTCGTGTTTCTTCTGTGCTTTCTTATTTTTAGTCCTCTTAGGTGTATGCTTAGCATTAGGACTAAACTTAGGCTGTGTCACAGGTATTGCCTGTTTGCCTAACTTGATTTCTAACTTTTTAGAAATCGCAATAGACTCTTCACACTACAACAAAAAACCCTTTTAATGACGGCTAAAAAGCGTCATTAACGACGAACCATGACGCTTTTTTTTTCACAGCAATCGTTATGAAAATGGGTGTTATAAATATTTTTTAAAAGCGTTATAAAATAACCGTCATGAATAGTTTCTACAAAACGTTATGAATAGTTAATATATAGTGCACAATTCAGAACAATTTTAAAACGTCATGAATAGATAATATGTATAGGCTCAATGCAGCATATTTATAACACTTTATACTATTCAAATTAGCATATTTATAATGCTCTATACTGCACAATATATATTACATTACAAAAAGTTAACATTATATATCACCATCTTTATTACATTTCTCAAAATAGAGTACATATCAACATCTTCATTACATTATCAAAATAAAATATCCAAATACATATAGATATTTACAACTACCAAAATTGTCCACATCAAAACTTGGCCACATAACCAATAATCATGAAAGATCAACGACAGCCGGAACACCAGTGAAATCCTGAGAAAAAGAAAAAACCAAATCAGTCCATATAATTGTCAGGCCTAAAAATTAAATCTAATCATGAAATATCAAGAGAAATGAGTAAAACAAACTAGGTAATGATAGGGATCAGGTATTTGTCCCATATCCACTACAACAAAATAATACACATTTTTACCTTCTTGAGTATTGCCTCAGGTTAATCAAATATGCCCCAGGCAACCATACTAATGAAGTCTTTTCAAATGATCAAGAAAGATCATAAAAAATATGTACACAGTAATGGAAATCGTCCACAATAATAATGAAGTAATGGAAATCACTAAAGAAAGTAAAATAAATAATAGATGAAACATATAGTAGATAGAAGGAAACCCGGAACTCAGGGGAAGCGGCTACTCCCCCTGGGTGGGCCTATGGTAGGGGTCCGCCATTTGGCATCACTTGCGTGGTTGAACTACATCAAACAATCTTAATCTTCAAGCAGATTGTTTGAATAATTGAATTTTCCCTGTTGTCATCAACCATATACTAGGACTCTACCAAGAACAAACAGAACAAGAAACAATAATGGAGGAAATCAGTAAAAAGAATTATATCAAGAGAGGCTAGCAAAAGTGTATATGGCTTGGTCCAAACCTTCTAAAATCGGCTTATTACATGCATACTTTTGTTAGAAATGAGATAGAGAGGTTCTGATTATGGTTTCTGGTACAAAATTATATTAATGTTTGTAAAGATCATACTGATTATTACTTCTGTGCATGCCATCTCATAGAGTTGACTTCTGTGCATAAGATTTTAGTTTACAGGAAACTAAAAAAAAAACTTGACATCTCATATGATAGAATCAAAAAATAGACTTCTGTATAAATTTCAGATTTGACTTATATAAAGTTTATAAAGAGTTGATTTACATAAAGTTTATAAAGATCTGCAGTAAAATTAAGGAATGCCATCTCATAAAGATCTGTAGTTTACTGATTCTTGTTTGTGCATGCCATCTCATGTATAACTTGTGTACTAAGTCCTCATATAACTACGTAAAAAAAATTGAACAAGAAAGTTTGAAACAAAAACAAAGCTTAGAATATAATAATTACTGAGAATTTTACCCTTAACAAATTTCTACGTGAGAAGAGTTCCGGTCTCCTCATTGGTAGCATGACAAGCTCGTTCACTGTCTTCTTGACATCCTCAAGAGCACCTATATCATCAAACTTCACTCCTATTTCATCTGGAGTAACCACTGCTGAAACAAAATTGCTCTCATATTCATCCTTGGCAAGGATCTGTAATAAAATTACATGCATCATAAAATCAAACACAGACGAAAAGTCGAAAACATACCAGAACCAAATTACATTACAACAATCTCAATACAATAAGATGGGTGGTATTAGCTACACCTTTAGATTTTGTGCAGGTTTTTTTGAAAGAGCCTCCTGCTCCCCTAGCCTTGATATTGCAATGTCCAAGCTTTACACAAACTGAAAACAATTTGGAGCAGTTCATCTACAGAATGTAATGCAAATGCGATTGTAGTTGGACAAGTACCCTTCTTAGGGAATATTCTTAATAGTTAACATTATCCGAGCCGAACACCTAGAAATGTGGTTGAACTGCCTCCCATAATACATTATTTCAGTCTAACAAGCCATATTTCGAACATACTTACTAGCTTCAACAACAACCATCACCATTAATAAAGTTCAAGTAAGCCATCCATGAAGTGTACCTTGGTTGTTCCTGTCTTCGAAGATGCCGGCGGCTTCGACCTTGTCGACTTCGACTTCATCAAGAGCGAACTCGAGAGCTGCCACGGCTCCTCCTCCGTGGCGGCATTTCCGTAAGTGGGCATCATCCGGTCGGAGAACGACAGCGACGGCTGTGCCACCTACTTCTCCTTGGCCTCCCCATGGTTCTTCAAACTAGAATCATAAGCAGCTACCGGCTCGGGATCCATGAGACCATTGGGATTGAGAGTGCTATCGCTCGGCGATTTATCCACCGACGATCTCTTCGAACAAAGACCTCCCATTCTAGTCCCGATCTCACACTATTCTATACGCAAAAAAAAACTCCAATCCATCAAAAAAAAAGTTACTATTTGTCAAGAAATACCCAATTCCCAAATATAAAAATATAAAAAAAATGGGGGAAGCTTAAAGATCCAATTTTTAGATGGCTCGTGAAGAGAAAATTGGTAATAAAATTAGTCATTATAGGGATACGCACCTGCTGGAGTAGATCTAGAGCTTGCTGAGCGGTAGAGGAGTTTGAGGGAGATTTCGATTGACGGTGCCGAGGACAACCCCGACTGGATCCCGAGCCCACGCCTTTCCGAGCTCTCCTCCGACTCCACTTCCTGTTCTCGACCGAGCGTCGTCCCGCTCATCATGAGCACCGACCTCCCCGATCTTCTGAACCCGAAGCCATAACGCCTGGACGACCTCGACCCACCACATCGTTCCCTCCGCCGCCGCTTCCGTCGACGAGCGAGGGGTTGGGAGCTTAGGGCTTAGGGTTCGTGGGAGGAGGGGTTGGGGGCTTAGGGCTTAGAGTGAGACCTAGAGCTAGGGTTTAGAGTGAGACCTAGAGTTAGGGTTTGTGGGAGATTAAAAGGAGGAGATGGGAAATTTTAGGGTTTGGGAAGAGGAAGGAAGAGGGGGCAGAAGGAGAGCAAGGAGAATGAGAGTTCTTCTGAGTAAAATCGGAGGTGGGATAGAATATATTACAGAAAGTTTATTACAAGTTTGCCACCGCTCTAAACTATTAATAACGCTTTATTTTATAAACATTATAAAAAGCCCAGAATTAGCCCAAACCGTCATAGAAAAAAGGTATTTCTCAACTTGATAACGCTTATGTATCAGCCGTCATTAAATATACTTGTCGAGCGTCATTAATAGATCTTTTTGTTGTAGTGTCATATCTAGCAGTTATAACTGAGAATCTTTGTTCTGTAACTAAGTGCTTCTTCTTCTCTATGTCATACAATTCTTGCATCTTGACATAGTCTCTTTCTTTCTTTTCAATCTTGAGGATAGCCTCATGATGGTCTACTTTGAGTTTGGCTATCTCTTCTGTGTTACCGGTAGTAGATGTCTCTTTAATATCTTCAATAAGATTGGACAGTCTAGCTATCTCGGTTGTGTATATCTTAATCTCTTTTCGAGATTGCTTATACTTGTCAAGCACAGTTTTATGATCTTCAAGTAATTCGCTAAAGGCATTTTCTAATTCATCGAAAGTAAAATCATCATATAGAGGGTTTGAAGATACCTTATCAAATGCCATAAGACAGACATTGGCATTGCCGCAGGGTCTGTCTTCTTCTTCTGTATCACTGGTATCACTTTCATGCCAGATACTTGTGTTGGCATACTTTCGACCGGATGTTGCTTTTCTGCTTGATCTTGATCTGTTATATGGACTGCTTTTTTTTTAAAGTAGGACAGTCCTTCTTCATGTGCCCTGTCTTCTTGCATCCAAAGCAAATGGTTTTATCTTCATTGCTTTCTTGGACATCTCTCTTCCTTCTGCTTGATTTCTCAAACTTTAGGA
This sequence comes from Iris pallida, assembly GCA_029216955.1. Classification (NCBI taxonomy): domain Eukaryota; kingdom Viridiplantae; phylum Streptophyta; class Magnoliopsida; order Asparagales; family Iridaceae; genus Iris; species Iris pallida. Next base: position 2,743,153 of record JANAVB010026199.1, on the reverse strand, counting down.
ATTTTTTGAAGTTCTTCACAAGTAGGGCTTGTTCATCACCACTTGATGATTCTTCATCAGAGTCATTGCATATTGATTTTCTTGCTTGAGCTTTGAAAGCAATAAATTTTTCTTTTGGTGTTGCTTCTTCAAACTCTTGCAAATCAAGTTCATGGGTCATAAGCTTGCCCATCAGTGTTTCCAAGGACATAGTGGTGAGATCGTTTCCTTCAATGATTGTTGTGGCTTTTGGATTCCAGTTCTTGGTTAGAGCCCGCAACACTTTTCTGATCTTCTCATGATTGCTGTAATTCTTACCAAAAGATTGTAAAGGATTAGTTATATCAAGGAAACGTGTAAACATCTATGTAATTGACTCACCGGGTTTCTTCTTGAAAGATTCATATTCCTGTGTTAGTCTACTAATTTTGGATTCCTTCACTTGGGAAGTACCTTCGTGAGTTACCTCAAGAAGTTTCCAAATTTTGTGAGACGTTTTACTGGTTGAAACTCTGTTGAACTCCGTTTTGTCAATTGCACAGAATAGTGCATTGATGGCACGAGCATCTAGCTAGCCTTAGCTTTTTTAGCTTCAGTGTATTTGTCATGAGGCTTGTCTACAAGCTGGCCTTCAACCACTGTGGGTGTTGGTTTCTTATAACCATCAATAACTATAGACCAAAGATCAAAGTCATGAGATTTTAAGAAGAAAGTCATCCGTGTTTTCCAATAGGTATAATTTGTACCATCAAAAAGTGGGGGTCTATTTGTAGATTGCCCTTCACCTTCACGGCTGCCATATATAATCTCTGAGGTTTGTTATATAAGAATATAACCTGCTCTGATACTAATTGTAGGACCGTTGAGCACCTCTAGAGGGGGGTGAATAGAGTGTGTGTGTGTGCAGCGAAAAATAATCACCAATTAAAAATTAAGATTAATTATGGCAGTAAATAAGAGATAATAAATAAATACAGCAAGAGATAGAGAGATCAAGCTCAGTGACACAGCGATGTACCTCTGAGAGGACTAATCCAGTCTCGAGTACTCTTGCTCGATGTTAATCCACTATGACACAAGCTAAATGAGAGCTTGCAGTCTCTTACAACACCGTGCTCGGAAACAAGTGCACGACCAACTTCATAACACCGTGCTTGGTGACGAGCGCACGACCGGCTCCACAACAGGATAGTTGCTGAACTTTGGAACGACCTCTTTACAACTCTTGGACACCAAAAACTCTAAATCAACATAGATATTACTGGCTTTTGGCTAAGAGATGTATAGGTATAATTTGAAAGCTTTAGAACGTTTTGAAAACACTTGAAGGGTAGAGAAGAGAAGATAAAGAGTGAATGAGTGATTTGAAATGAAAATTCTCTTCTATTTATAGGTGTTTTCTGGGACCGAACTCGGACAGAGTTCGGGCAGAGTTCTGATGCAAATATTTCGCATAGAGACGTTGCTCGCAGATTTGGAAGCAACTGAACTTTTGAATTTAAACTGACCGAACTCGGGCAAAGTTCGGACAGAACTCGGTTTTGAGTTCTGTCAAGGAATTTTCGAAATATTTGTCAAAGAGCTGTTTTGTTAAAAAATAAAACGAGATATTTTGTAAAGATAAAAATGTAAATAGGTAGGCTCTTTTAGAAAATTGGACAGGGATAATCCTAAGCCAGTATTACCAATTTGATTTTACAATATTAATCCTAGACTCAAATAAAAAATAAAATACAGAATAAATAGTAAAATGACTCGAACGAAAATCTATTGAATCTTTTGCTTGTTGATGCAATACTGCATTCGTTGATATTGATTTCACATATAGCCTGAAATGATTAGCAGCAGTTTGTATATTTTTGTGTATTGACTAAAGTGCATGTTGATTATCAAAATCGGGTGTGACCATGGAATGGGCCAACAGCTCCTACCAGAATCTGCTCGAAAGTGGCATCGCGGTCGTTCTTGGTATATGACCTGATCTCCCTGATCAAACCCATGCGGAACCTCCTCGCCTTCCCAGCCTCGGTAAGCTCCTCGAGGAATCTGCTCAAACGGCAGAACTCTCCTGCGTACTCCTCAACGGTCTGGTTCCCCTGAACCAAACTCTCGAACTGTGCCTCCAAAGCACGGAGTGCTGTGTCGGAAAAGAATTTCTCCTTGAATAGTTTCTTGAACGCTGCCTAAGTCTGACCGGCTGTACCAATCCTGGGTCCGTCTGGTACCAGGAATGGGCCAAGTCCTGCATCTGAGTGGCAACTGCCTCGATCTGTAATCCTGCTGGTATCTGTGCCAATCGGAATATCTCCTCAATGTGCTCTATCCAATCGTCAGCGTATATGATGCCCTCTGTACCCTTGAAGTCTCGGGGTCCCATCTTCTTAAAGGATTGGATGTATGGAGTCCTCGGCTGATACGGCTGCATCTGACCTCCCGGTGGCTGAGCAGCCACCAGCTCTACTTTCGTCATGACC